>JAMXBD010000148.1:0-1200000 GCA_024138025.1 Combretum micranthum | reverse complement strand
TAAAGAATATAAATAAGATAAGATTAAAAACAAAAGATTTTATCAATAAAGAGGATTCTTTTCAAAAGAAATAAAAGAAAAAGTTTTAGAAAACAAAAACTTATATTTTTAATAGTAAATATAAGAAGACAAGACTCATTTTCTAAAACCATTATAAATACAAAATTATAAAAAGGTTTTCAATAACTTAATACACTTTTAATAACTTTGATCTTTTATCACTAGAAGTAAAATTTATGAAAGACTAAGGTTAAAGAAAAATTTTCTTGTTTTGGAAAAAGGAATGAAGAAAATAAAATAAGAATATACTCATTTATAATAACCTATGAAAATATAAAGTTCTTCAAGGTACTTGAAAAGAAGTTTGTAAAAGTTAAAGTTTTAACAACTCAAAATGAATCGTCTTATGAAATATATTGTTGAGACACTACCATTAGAGTTTTTGCATATAAAGTAAGCTTATCTATATACTCTAAGGATTTATTAATTATATATATATATATTTACTAAAGGATTTTTGAATGAAGTTGAGTTAGAAAATGGTTTTGCAAAAATCTAGAAATATTAGTTTTAAATATGTACCCAACGTTTTCGGAACCCAAATGACCTTATATGATAAATATAACCTTAGAAATAGATAGATCTTTTCGGATAGGTAGAAAACGGTATATTATATGCGAAATTCTGAGTTAAAATGAGCAAGTTATGGCCATCTTAAATTAGAATTTCATTCTATACGAATTTGACGAACATAGTGAAATAGAATTAGAAAGTTTAAGTGGAATTTCTACGAAATACTCATCCCGGAAATTTCTTTTATCTAGGCGACGAAAGATACGAGATTACCCTACCTGAGGATTACTATAAATAAGAAGATCACGAAATAAACGAGTGAGTTATTCCTCTTAATTTCGTTACCTTGCTTGTGTTTGTAAAGTAGTGACATTAGCATACTAAGAAAAGATAATAAAAAAAATGGATATGTATGTGAATTAGGGGATATGTATATGTGTGATTCTTTGTTTATGCATGAAATGAGAATTAAGAATATCGCAACTTCAAACTGCCTGTTTAAGTGTTTTTGTGTACTTACTTGTATGACTGTTTACTATTTGCTAAATTGATTAATCACCCCTTAATAAACCTTAATAAGGTTTGGCTTAAGAAAAATAACACGCTCACGCATAGCATCTATCGAGTCACATCTCTTTCGGAAGGCTCCTACTCCTATGCGTAGAGTTGGATTGGCTATTATCGTGCTGTGACATGGGCCATGTTCCTTCCTAGAGAATCCAAATCGCCCAGGGAATGCGACTCTAGGTTAGGAGTCGAGCCAACCAAACGATTTGGGTGGGGACCTAGGGACTAGTAGTAGAAGATCAAGGATCTTCATCATCGATTTCCTAATCTTCGATACGAAGGGGTAAATCCGTTCTATATATGGTTTCCGGATAACTATATATATTTGTGTAATCACGTGATTGTTGCATTGTACGCATAGCATATGTGTGAAAATTTAAATGAACTTGTTTGAAAACATGGTGCAAATGAAAAGGAATATCTCACTAAGTTAGTTTTAGCTTATACCCGTCACGCCCTATAGGGTATCCTAAATGTAACAGCCCGCCACATACTATAAAAGACTCTCGAATTTCTATTCGAGCATTTCGGGAGTCTTGTATAGATGTAAAGCGTCCCTTTACGATAATAGAATACTCAATCAATGGAGTTAAGAAGTTTAATGTGGCATTCATTAGCTATAGATAATAAACCAAAACACATATATATACTTTACAAAATCTAAGGGGCATTCCCCCGCAAAATAATATCAAGTCCATTATAGTCATCCGGAGTCCTTTAGTTTCCAACGGAAGTCTAAACAAAAGCAAAGTAAACTTCTATGGGAAACTCCTATCTCCGGTACCTGAGCTATGGCTTGCCTCGGCCTAAGCCAAATGAACTCGTGCTGCAACAAATAAAAGCTATGGGGGCATAAGCTAACTAGCTTAGTGAGTAAGAACTTCCATATCACAATTAATACAATTAATCCAAATAAGTGATTATTCACGCAAATGTATGCATCAAGCAAATGAGCTCAACAAACATATGACCAGC
This sequence comes from Combretum micranthum, assembly GCA_024138025.1. Classification (NCBI taxonomy): domain Eukaryota; kingdom Viridiplantae; phylum Streptophyta; class Magnoliopsida; order Myrtales; family Combretaceae; genus Combretum; species Combretum micranthum. The sequence continues at coordinate 1,197,885 of JAMXBD010000148.1, read as the reverse complement.
CGAAATCATATGTGGATGGACTTACGCCCTCCATCTCGGGTTAGCAGATTAACGAATCCTGCGGTACAACGCCGTTTAAGCTCACGGTCAACTGAACAATAATTCGTTTTATGGATCACGATTAACCAGCATATTCGTTTTATGGATCACGATTAACCAACATATTCGTTTTATGGATCACGAAAAACCAACCAATGCTAATGCTCCATCCCCGTCGTGATATGAATGAGTCCAATTATAATTGAAGTCAAATATATATTAATTCAATTCTTTTAGGTGGCCAACAATTATTCGCAGACAATCAATATAAAATGCTAGCTAATCAATCAATAGCTTAACACCCGGTTTCGATAATTCTTAAGTTCAATTTCACACATCAACAGCAGACAAATATATAATTCCCATATACCCCATCATATATATCCATTTTTATCTTTGCCTATACCACTAGTGTCACTAACAATACAATCACAAATATTAATTGAGAGTGGAAGTAGTACTCACTCGGCCATGGTACGCCGGTCTTTCAGTAATAGTAATCGGGTGGTAAGGTATTGTCTTGCTCGGGATCGCCTACCAAATAAGAATAATCCTAATAAGAATCTTATCATTTAACTATTCCAAGCTATGCATCTAAACTAGATGAATTCGGAATTCGCGCTATTTGCGGAAGTTCCAACTTAAAACGGCCATAACTTGGTCATTTTAACTCGGAATTTCGCAAATTTTATATCGATCTCTACCTACTTCGAGAGATATATCTATTTCTAATATTATTGTCAATTTTTGAAAACATTAAGGTCACAGAACAGTAGGATCAGATCTGTTCCATAAAATCTCCGATTCTGAAAAATTGTTTTGTAGTTGATAAAAATGTTCCTAGTTGATGATTCATGTATAGATGGTACATAATTGAATTCCTAATATGAATGTCATGAAATGAGCTCAATATATGCATGGTTTTGATGGCCTTTGATGATGAGCTCTTATGAACTCCTATTTAGTAAGAATTCTATGATAATCACCTATGAAAAGCTATTCTTTCCAACTTTACATTTCCTAGTGTTTTTATGATTTTATCCTTGGAATTTACTTACCATCTAAATAGAAATGGGTTCTCAATATCTATATTAATCATGACCTTCATTTATGCATAAAAGTCCACATTTTTCATTGGGTAAATATGTTTTTAAACAAGCTACTCTCAAAAATCCGAATTTTGTAAATTTCCTTTTCTTGCAATTTCTTTGGGAGAAAACTTGTTAATGCATCAAAAATCGAAGCTTCATTATATCTATTATCTAAAGACCTCATTTAACTCATAAAACATCCAATTTAAGCTTAAATACTAGGTGTTCATGTAGGCATGATTCTAAATTACGAATTTGACTATAAATCCATATATCAATATTTTTCATTCTAACTCCACTACTTGTTTTACATTTTTCTCATGCTTAAACTCATCTAAACTTATGAAAATCATTCCTTAAGGGCATCTATTACATATACCTTCCAATTTTTATGAAAAATATGAGTTTTAAAGTGGTTTTGGTGGTCTTTAAGGTAAGGTTCTAAATCCATCCGAATTTTCCACTAAGCTTTTCCAACAAAATATTGTCTTTTTCATGTTCCTTGTCTTCTATACATGAAGATCTACCATCTAACATATCTATACATAAGCAAGGCTACATTTTTGTGATCATCCATGCATGAAAATTAAAATAACCATATGAACATAAATGTAGATGAAGATATGAATGTCTAAACACTAGATCTACTAAATATCATGCATGATTCATGAGTTTCATGGCATGAACATGAATATCTATGCATGATCCCTACTTTACATGCATGAACACAACACTACATTCAACAAAAACTCATTTAAACTCTAGATCCACTTCTTGTGATGGCTTGTTATTCTTGTACATGTGTTTTCATGTCCCTAGCATTTGATCATTGGGATAAAATGGAAAAACACAGAAGAATAGCTTTGCCATTACAAGATTTGGGAGGAATAAGGCTTGAATCAACATACCAATGGAGATTAGAGGTGGAAATGAAGAGGAAATGAGTTGTGTGTGTGAGTGTAAGAGGGGGAGGGGCGGAGTTCACGGCACCAAGGGGGGAGAGAAAGAGAGGTTTTTACTTTAGTAAAAATTGGAACAAGTGAAAAATGAAGAGAGAGAGAGAAAAGAAGCTTATATATTACATGCATTAGGGTTTTAGTTGAATAAAATTGAGTAAAATAAAACAAATGAGAGGGAAAAAATAAGGGGGGGGGGGGGGGGGGGGGTGGGGGTGGTGTGAGCCGGCCATGGGGGGGAGGGGTTGTGTGTGTGTGTGTGAAATTTGATCATTTGTATTTTATGTAATTAAATGTAATAAATGTAATAATTAGATAGGAAACAAAAATTCTTGGAAATGAAATTGAAATGAGTAGTTGTAAGAATGTAAGAATAGGGTATGGGTAGTATGCAGTGTAGGTTGTACTTGTGAATAGTAGACAAAACATCTACTTTATCGGTTGTAACGAAAACACGGGAAAAGGCTATAACTGTAATTTTTATAGCCCGAAAAATTATAAAATTGATATTTTTGGAATCGTTATAAAATTACGGCTCTAATGAATATTCCAGAACATTTTTCTGAGTTCGTGGTCCCAGGGCATACTTTTCTGTAATTGAGCCTGGGAAGGCCCGGAATTGAAAAATTCCCGAATTTAAAACTTTCAAAGGTCCAAAATATACTTTAGAACAATAATTCATATTCATTTACTTTATAAAAACTTCTATTATTATGAAATCGAAGGAAAGCCGGATTTAGGGTTTCTAGGCTTCTCTCACTTGACTTAAACTAGACTGGATTAGGGTTTCGCTTTTCAATTCCCGGGGTTTCCTTAACTATTGAGATTACTGGGATTTACAATACCCTTATAGATTTTGATGAAACAGGTGTACCCGTGGCTTAAATTGAGAATCATGACGTTAAAAAAGTCATTGAAGGATGTTAAGCTTTTATGAAGGTAATGGAAACATAAGATGAAGTTATTTTGTAAGGTTCTTTATATGTAATGTATTCCATGTTAGTGTTTGGAAATTCTAAGATGTATATTTATTTGAAGACAATAGAGGGATATACCCCTAGGAATTGTAATTTAATATATTTATGTTTTATGATAAGTATTTTTTTTGCCTTGTTACTTAATTATTATCAATATAAATTGCGCTACTTCGATGCATTCCCTTGGTTGTGATGTACGCTTTGTACATGATATGGAAGCCATTGCGTGACTGAGGTAGTCATTCTTGGGCTTTAGTATTATGTACGGTGGACTGCCACGTTTATGGTACCCCTCGGGGTATGACAAGTTTAATTATTTTGTGTAATAAAATTCAAATTTAATAAATAACTTTAAGTAATAAAATGTATTAAAAAGGTAAATTTGTAAGGAAATGATGTAAAATTATAAGAATAGGTTGTAAGGATGTAAGAATTGGGTATGGATGGTTGTACTTGGTGAATAGTATGAAAGAAATCAAAAAGTTAATTAGACAACAAATTACCGGTAGTAATGAAAATACGATAAAGGGCTATAACTGTAATTTTTATAACTCGAAAAATTATTACAAATATATTTTTGAATTCCTTAGTAAATTTTGGTTCGAATGAGTCCTATATATTAATTTTCTATTTTCGAGTCCTAGGGACTGGTTTTCAAGAACAAATATCGATCGGATTCGAAACAAATGAATTTATTTCTAATTCTGATCTTCGTATGTGTTGATAAATTATTTAGGGCTATATACTGGAGTTAATTCATTTCTATTGTTCCGAGGTTTCGTTCTTGGGACTGCTGGACATAGGGTTTCCAGGTCCAACTGGTTCAGGGGTATTTTGTTAGGGTTTCGATTTCCAATTCCAATTTCTTAAACTGAATTTAGATTGCTAAGGGAATGAGGGCTTACAGGCGCTCCTTTCTTTCTCCTTGACAATTAATAAAGGATACCATTTTGAGGCAACAATCTATCTTAGCTTTTGTGGCAATTAACCAGGTCATTCCCAAAATAACCTCATATTTGTGCTGATCTACTACAATTAAATCAACAATTGATTCTTGATCCCTAATCCACATCGGGCATTCTTTTTTACTACCTCCAGAGCTACAACCATACCTCCCATGGGTGTACTGATCCCTAATCCTTTATTCATAGCTTCATGTGTTAGACCTAGTCGTTTGGCTAATGCAGCGTCTATGAATGAATGTGTTGCGCCGGTGTCAAATAGGGCATATACTGAATGGTTTTTCACTTGTATTGTTCATATTTATCAATTATGTATTACATGTTATTTATGAGTTATAAGAGTATTTATTTTACACCTAAAGCGTTCGTGTCTCATACTATTGCTTTGAATATAATAACATACCTGGAATGAGTCCGGTATCATCCAAATCAGCTCCATCCCAAATGTTTTCAGCATCTTCCTCCTCTATCTCTTCCTCATCAGCTGGAGTTCCGTGATAGCACATATCCTAGCTACTCTAGTATTTTTGTTGGTACTGGCATTGCCTTCTTTCTGATCATTTACTCCAATGACCCCTTTAGATTGTGATGATCCAGCCGCTACAGTACCCCCCTTTCGGGACAATAGGTCGATATATGATCGACCTTCTTACAAATAAAGTAGGTCGCATCAACTAGTTTTGGACATTTGGCGACATTATGTCCACTTTCACCACAATAAAAGCATCTATGTTGAAGATGTGGGCAATCCCTTGGGTAATGAGCACCTTTACATTTCCAACAGATAACATTACTTCTCCCGGTATTACCACTTTTTGCATTTCCAATTGGCTTAAAGAACCTTCCTTTCTTAGGAATAACACTCGTTCCCACATTTTCATGAATTCTTTTTCCAAGTGTTTGGCCCCGTTTCTTAAACCTTTCCACTTCATATTTTCTAGCGCGTTCTATCACTTGCGGCTTCTCTACCATAGAAGTAAAATCAATTATCTCAAATTCAGCAAGTCTCCTCTGAAAGTGGGGATCCAATCCAGCCATAAAAGTTTGTCTTTTTAATTCATCACTGTCTTTGTAAGCGTTCGGGGAAAACTATAGTAGTCGATTGAACTCATGTTCATACCCATCAACCGTTTTACTCCCTTGGGTCAAATTCATTAAATCAGTACTATACTTTGCTTTCAAGCTGCCCGAGAAATATTCCTTCAGAACTTCCCATCTAAAAATTCCTTACGTCACGGGATGTGACAATTCTCTTTGCTTCGAATCCTACCATTTTCTTGCCCTTAGTTGTAGCAAATATGATCCATATGGTACCTTTAGAGCATCAGGTATCTGAAAAATATCAAAAGACTGCTCAATCTGAGACAACCAATCTTCTGCTTCTTCCGACTTTCCCGACATTCCCTTAAAGTATCTGTTACACTTAATAAATTCAAGTAACATGTTCCTCTATGGCCTCAAAGGTGGTGGAGGCGGCAACTCATGATCATATCGAGGTGGTCCTTGTACTTTGGCTGTAGATTCAACACGTTGTTCTTGATTTCTCGGTTCTTCCACAGGTAGTTGAACCGATGCAACACGTTCCTCGTTTCCTCTAGCAGATGCTTGAGGCATAGCAGGTGCCTCAGTAGGTAGTGCTATAGGGGTACTTGTTTACCTTGTAAGGCTTGCAAGATTAATGTATTCTATTATTGAATTGCTTGCAAAAATAGTCTCCAAGCGATTAGGTTGTAGTGCCGGTTCATTATAAGGCGGATTCATTTGCACTCTTGCAATTCTTCCCCTTCTACCTCTCGTTCCCAACACTCTACCATAAATTACATATCAAATAAGGTAAGTCTCATTCATTGTAGCAAGTTCTTATTCAAGTTAATTATGCTCCTTATTACACTATTTATAGAGTATCTCATGCATGCGTAAATTTTCCATAACTTAAAAATACACATTATACATTTCATAACATGAGCATACTTTATTTACTAACTTCACTTATATTTACATACACACATGATAACATAGACATATGTGCATCAAAACATACTAGTGTTCCATGTTAGTGCCATATGTAAAAAATAAAAAATTACACTAACTATCATAGCTAATACTAAGTACATCAAAACAAGGCCTTCACAAGACTATTAGATTAGTCCATTATCAAAATATCATCAACTATCTCATCTAAAATCTATGGATCTGGATATTGTAAACCCCGGTTTTTCAAGTAGCCAAGAAAACCCTAGAACCGAAAACCAAAACCCTAAACCGGAATAGGTTAAGACAGGAGTGAGAACTAGGAACCCTAATTCCGGCTTTTCCTCGGTTTCCAATTAAGAAACTTTTATAAGAAAATTTAATTTTGAATATAGTTCTTGATTATATTTCAAAACAAGAAAAGATTAGATTTTAAGAAAATTTTAATTCCGGGTCATCCCGAGACCTATTATAGAAAAGCATGCCCCGAAACTAGAATTTCAAAAATTTACTTGTGAATACTCATTTGAATCGAAATAAAATAAGGATTTCAAAAATATAGATTTCATAATTTTTCGGCTTATGAAAAATACAGTTATAGCCTTTTTATTCGTATTTTCTTACTACCGGTAATTAAATTGTCTTGACTACTATTCATTACTATTCACAAGTACAACCTATTACTACCTATTTGTACACCCTATATTTGCAACACTTACCATCAATAAATCAATCCCTTTTGTAAAGACTTTTTGTCTCTTAAAAATCAATACAATTTATGACAAATTGTACACAACTCAAATCAAGACAAATCAATCAAAGGAAAATCAAATCTTCTCCTCCTCCTCATGCATGTGGCCGACGTGAATGGCCCCCCCAACAAGCTCCTTGTGCAATTTTTTTTTAACTTCTTTTTGTCACATTTAACCTAATTCCACTTAATATATAAGCCACACTTTCTTTCTCTCACTTCATTCTACACATTTCAAAGTTTTCAAAAGGTAAAAATGCTCTCTTTTTCTCTTCCTCCCTACCCATGCCGTGAGCCTCCATGCTCATACACACACACACACAACTTCTTTTATCCTTCATTCATCTCCTATTTTACTTTAAGTAAATGAGCTTTTACTCCTTCTACTCATAGATCTTTATAATGGCTAGGTTATTCTTGGATATTTCCAACCAAAGGACCCCATGAGCTCTTGCTAAGGATAAGGAAATGTCAACACAAGAATACCAAACCATCACAAAGTAGATCCAACATTTAAAGGAGCTTTCATGCCATAAGCTTTATGATTTTTCATCAAAAAGTGTTTTGAACAAGAGATCTTTTATAAAAATATAGTTTTTGTGTTTTCAAAACTTATTTAAGCACTTGATATAGTAGATCTATCATTTTACTACTCATATTAATGTAGGCATTTGAGATCTCATCATTATTTTGAGTTTATGTGCATTAATGGTCTTCAATACTTTTGTCCTTAGTAAATAACCTTCCTAGTATATAGATCTATAAGTATATTAGTTAATAAAGTCAAAAAGGAAAACACTTTTTAAGAAATGAACTTGTGTAAATTCGGATGACTTGAGAAACCTAGGTTAAAAACCTTTTTACTAACTTTTAAACATGTGTTTTACAAGAAAAATGAAGCCTATAGGTGATAGATATTGTTTAGTGATATTTTTCATGAGTTTGATAGATATTGTTTAGTGATATTTTTCATGAGTTTAAATTAGTTTTTACTAAAGAAAATATTTGAAACAAGAGATGAAGTCCAATAGAAGTTTTGAGTTAAAAGTCTTGAAAACCAAATTCGTAATAATGGATAGATGGTTAGAAAACACTAGTTTTCCAACTTCAAAAATGGTATTTTCTCAAATAAATGAAGTCCTTATGGTATAGGTAAAATAAATACTTAAAGTTCTAAGTATAAAATGCATTTTTCTTAAAAGAATCAACTTGAAAATGAAGTTTTCTAAATTCGGATTTTTGGAACCACCCTAATATAAGACTCACTTAGAAAGTTACAAATGAAGATTTTATTAAGAAAATAAAGGCCTTAGGATATAGTTAATATAAGAGTCAAAATTTCTTTAAAATAAATAGGATTTTCCTAAGAAAAATCCTTAGAAATAGTAGGTGTGGCCAAATGTAGCAAAGTTGATTTTTAGACAATAGCAAAACATAGTGTCTTAAGACAAAGTTTATTTAAAATCCTTTAAGTCTAAAAATTTATAAGACCTTAGACACTTAAGATTTCATATCATGACATTCATGATAGGGAAAATCATTTCCATGGCATTTAGTTCCATTTTTGCATTTAGGAATCTCAAGTGCATTCATGAAAACCGCATTTTCGGAATAAACATAACCGCTGTACAGATCTGATCCCTCAAGGCTTATATATTTTCAAAACTTGATTTAAACTTCATATTTAGAAATTTCTTTCGAAGTAGATAGAAATGGATATAAAATTTGCGAAATTCCAACTTAAAACGACCAAGTTATGGCTATTTTAAATCGGGACCTCGAAAATGACGCGAATTTCGATTTCACTAAGTTTTCTTAGAGTTTTAGTATCCTAAGATGGTAGAATACTTATTAGGGTATTTCTTGTATGAATAGGTGAACCCATGGACGTTGACTCTTTGCCTCCGGATTATTATTACTAGAAGAAAGGCGAACCTATGGCGGTGTGAGTTTTTCTTCCCGATTCATTTATTGTATGTGCTTGTTAATTAGTGCACTAGAATGTAGGCCAAATGAATGAAATATGAATGATGGGGAATAATGGGAAATTATATGTTGATGATGATGTGAGAACTCAAATTAAGAATATCGAAACCGGGTGATAATTTTTGGTTGTGTACTTAGCTATGATGGATTGTTTGAGAAATTGTTTGATCGCCTAAATAAAAATGACTTAAATCAACTACTCGGACAAATGCCAAATTTGACATATGCATATCACAATGGGAAGGAGCATTAGCATTTGTAGGTTAATCGTGATCCATAAACGATATCGAATAATCGTAGGTTAATCGTGATCCATAAATGATATCGAATAATCGTAGGTTAACCGTGAACCATAAACGACATAATGTTAGTACCGCAGTATTTGTTAATCTGCTAACCCGGGATAGAGGGCGCAAGTCCATCCACATATGATTTCCGGCTGGTCATATGTTTGTTGAACTCATGTGTTTGGTGCATTCACTTGCTTGCTTAATCACTTGGTTGAATTGTTTTGACATGAATGTTATTGTGGAAGATTACACTCACTAAGCTAGTTAGCTTACGTCTTGTAAACCCCGGAAAATTTTAGCAAATAATCCCAAGATGAACTTTGAAAATAAATCCTAAAAATCACTCCGAATTAAAACCGAACTTCGATAAGTCCCAAATCCCGAACGAATCCAGAAATTTCCGAATCGTGAGAAAAATAAGAATCCTTAAAAATAACATAGGAACTCAATATACTTCAATTCCAAAACCGCTATGCACGACAGATTCTATATTTAACTCCAACTTATAAAATCAGGTAACATAGAGCCCAAAAACAAATTATTAAAAAGTAAATAATGATTAACTTTCGGAAATAAAACTCAATCCAAAGAATTCCGAAAACATTGAGAGATATTAAATACTTATAAAAATCAAACTTAAAATAAATTTCTTAAATCAGATATGTTGTATAAACATAAAATATCAGTTTCCAAATTGGCAAATGTATAAACCGGAAAGTCAACCGGAAAACCTAAGTCCACGAAACTCCCAAGAAACCCCGTAGCCTAGATCTGGCAATCCCATATTCCTAAACCAAGGAGTCTGAATAAGAGAAAAAGGTGTCGTTGGTTCGTATCAAGTCTAGGATGCTCTAAAAGATGAGATTAACGAATTTTCAATCTATTTCCAACCTGGTCAGGTACAGACTTCGAAAAGCGTGCCCCGAGATTTGAAATATTCAAAATATGTTATTAATGTCGTTAGACTCATATTTTTATAAGGATATCTAAAATATTAGTTTTATAAATTTTCGATAACTAGAATTACCTGATTTTACTATTTTGATTGTATTTCATTACTACCGGTAATTAACTAGTCTTTCGGTACTATTTATAATTATTCATTACACAATTTTATTGTTCTTATAATGTACACCCCAGTTTTCCTAGTAATCGAATAAACTTCAAAAACCGAAAAAAACCTAAACCCTAAACCTTAAACCAAACAAAAAAAAAAAAAAAAAACAAACAAACAAACAAAACCAAAACAAAAAAATTCTAGAGAGAGAAAATCCTCTCCCTTCTCTCTAGAACTCCTACACCTAAAACCGAAGTTCTACACCTTCCCGGGGGAGGGTTTTCCGCCTCTTTGAAGTGGTTTCTCCTCCTTTCTTTAGCCAAATCTCATCAAAAGCACATATTTTCCATCAAAATCATAACAAATCTTATTTTATTATTTTTTTTCATGTTTTTGGAGGTGATTTAAGTATTTGAGATTTTACTCATTCTCATGGGTATTTTTCGGTTTGCTATTTTTTTTTTTTTTTACTTTCTTTTAGCTTTTAATCTTGTTTTGTCAAGGGTTCGGTGGTTTTCTTGCTGCTCCAATCCTTGTGCCTTCGTCTTGGGTGGTTCTTGTCTAGTTCTTAGCCGAGCTTCTCTTAGAGTGAATCATCTCTTGCTTTGGAAGGAGTCCCTCGTCCATTGTTTTCAAAAGCTTCTTTTATCTTGCTTGAAGACTCCTATAAGTTGGGTTTCGGTGGGCAAGTGTGGTGTTAAAGATCAGAAGCTATTTCGAGTTTCACAAGAAAGTGTGTTGAGGTTGCAAGGCTTTGGGAGGAGCCCGTGCTATTCAGTTCCTTTTTCCTCCTCCTCCTCCTCGATGTTTTCCTTGCTGAAATTATGGAAGCTACCAAAATCGGTGGTCTGTGCTTGGCCGTGGAGTCCAAAAGTTCATCTTCCACATCGAAGTTTTGAAGCTGTGCTGCTGTCACCATTCCCCCATGCTATGCTTTCGAGTTTCACGTGCACTTTACTGTTCGAAGTTTTTTTTTTTTTTTTTTGGGCAGAGATCTTTTTGTTGTGTTTTTTCTGAAGAGGGGAGCTTCTTCTCCTTTGTTTGCCTGCGTCTTTTCAGGAAGGAGGACGGCTTAGCTTGTCTAGAGACCATCAGTCGTTCCAAGCTGTAGCAAGTGACGTCAATGCTAGTTGCTTTTTTTTTTTTTTAAAGAAACGTTCTGCAATAGCTGAGTCCAGCTGTGGTTCGACTTCCTTTCTACTGCGTTCCACGTGCTGTCAACATCTCTTCTTCTTTCCAACTGGACGTGGCTTGCTTTGGCTCTTTCAAGAAGGGCTTATTTTGTTCTCCTCCAACGTTCATGACGTCGACTATAGCGGCCTTTTTGAGTAAGGAGCCGTTTCTGTGTTAGTCCAGGTCAGCCCCTCTTTTGCCTTTTCAAATTTTGTCTAATTCTATGCGTGGGACTTCTTCAGAGTAGCCTTTATTTCTTGGTGTCTACGGTGTGGGCGGTCTTTGGATATTGGGTGAATTGAGTTGTTTTTCTTCACATTGAATTTGGCTGAGCTCTATCCAGCTGGTTTGCTTTTGGGCTATCACGTGAATTCTTGTTGAATTTCTGTATTTCGGTGTGGGTTATCCTTTTTGTTTTAACTGTGGACCATGTTTTGCTATGCGCTGGACCCTCCTTGTACGTGGCTTGCGCTGGGTTTTTGGATGTGGTCGGTAGGCTACCTCTTTTCTAAGGGGTGTATCGTTGGGTGGGCTGTTTTGTTCTAGAAGGGTATTATTCGCTTCATTCTTTAAGTGCCACGGGCCTTGTTTTTAGTCTGGAGTGAGCCTATTGTTTTTTTGGAGTTCTTTTTGTGGGCTGGTGCAAGCAGTATCTTACTCGGAGGAAAAAAAAAAAAAAGGAAGTAGCTGTTTTTACAGTTGATCAAGTGAGGTGGTGTACTAGAATGAATATGGCAAATGAGAATATCTCCTTAGCACCAACGGTAGAAGCGCTGACAAAAGTAAAAGAAATATATGATCTGTCCAAGAAGTCTTAAAAAAAAAATCTTTTGCAGCTGTGGTTGGATCAATTGACGATAATAGAGAGGCAATTCTCGGTCATAAAATTGCCACATCCCTAAATGGAGAACCGGCTGTTATCCTCAACGATGACGAGCTGAGCAAACTATGTCTACCGCTCAAATTTTCTTTAATAGGCTCCTTCTCTTATAGCCGGCCTTCGATGTAAGAAATTAAAAAGTTCTTTGAAGAAAGGAAACTTAAAGGGCATGTGGACTTCGGCCTAATCAGTCAAAGGCAAATCCTCATTCGTCCAACTTTGCAAGAAGACTACACTTGCATATGGGAAAGACAGGCCTGGACTATCAATTCTTCCATTATGCGAGTGGTCAAGTGGTCTCCAGCTTCACATGTCCAGAAGGAAAGCCCCATTGCACCGGTTTGAGGATACTCCTCCTGGTTTGATGGTTAGAGGATTTGGTGAGGAATCATTATATACTCCTAAAGGTCCTACTGAAGGGGAGGAATATAACCCCACAACACTTGTTTATAGTAGTCAGAATTCCTCCATGGGAACAAATGTCTCAGAGGACAATGATGAAGAAGGGAATAATTCAAACTTCGATCCAATCACACCACACAAAGGCAAATCACGTGATGACTCTCATCTACCAATGAACAATGATAAGTCTTTTGCTTATGATCCAGGTGATCCCGAGAACGACGATACCCTACCACCCGACTACTATTACTAAGAGACCGGCGTACCATGGCCGAGTGAGTATCACTTCCGATTTCAATTATTGCTTGTGATTGTAATGATAGTTGCACTAGTTGCTAAGTAAAGATTAAAAAAAAAAGAATGATTATGCATGATGGGGTTAGTTGGAGATTACAATTGTCTGCTATTGATATGTGAAGTTGAATTTAAAGAATATCGAAGCCGGGTGACAATTCATTGCTTGTATATAGAGGAGCTAGAATTGATTGTCTGCTAACATTGCTTGGCCACCTAAAAGAATTGGAATAATCGATTATTAGACATTCAATATAAATTTGAACTCATGCATATCACGATGGGGATGGAACATTAGCATTTGTTGGTTTTTTTCGTGATCCATAAAACGAATATGTTGGTTAATTGTGATCCATAAAACGAATTATTGTTCAGTTGACCGTGAGCTTAAACCGCGTCGTACCACAGGATTCGTTAATCTGCTAACCCGGGATGGAGGGCGCAAGTCCATCCACATATGATTTCCGGTTGGTCATATGTTTGCTAAATTCACTTGTCTGATGCATTTCACTTGATTGAATAATCACTTGCTTGAATGATTTGTCTTAATTGCGATATGGAAGTTTTCACTCACTAAGCTAGTGTAGCTTATACCCCGATAGTTTCCCATTGCAGTATAAATACTTATGTCTATCGCCGAGGAGCCGCGGACATCAAGTACAGCTCTTAGACATTAAAGAGCTTTCGATGAGGCCGGGGTCTAAAAGTAGAAATGGATTGCTAATCATGTTTCTTAAATTAGTATTTGAAGGATAATTTGAGAAGAATTGTGAGCCTAAGAACTCTTGACATGGTTAACGGGGGTATGCCCCCTATATCATGTAATAGTATAGTTCTATATGAGATGGTTATGATTTACATTCTTGTTGCTATGAATGTCTCCTTAAACTACTACGAAGCAAAGCAAGGTCTCTATATATTGAAAGTGAGCCTTACACCCGATGTTCAAACTCATGAGAAGACTAAAGTTGCCTGACTTGAGTTTAAATATTGAGTGTGGTGGACTGTCACGTATAGGGTACTCTTTGGGGCGTGACACGTCCCTACAGTCCCTTCCTTTTGCAGCTACCCCATTTGTGGCTTAGGCGGCGTGACCCGGTTGTACAGGTACAGAAGCTAGGAGTTTCCCTTAGAAGTTGGAATTGTTTGTTTAGACTTCCATAGGAAACTTTTAAGACTTTGGATGACTGTGTAAGGCCATTGAATATTCTTTAGCGAGGGAATTCCCCTTAGTAAATGTAATATTTATTTATGTCTCATGAGTTATATCCTACTGCTAATGTATGCCAAGTTGAGCTTTTATCTCCATTTGGACTTGTACTCTATTGTTGTAAAGGTACACCTTACATATATATGAGGCTCTCGAAGGACTAAGGTGGTAATTCGGGATTCTTATATAGTATGTGGCGGACTATTACGTTTAGGATACCCTATAGGGCGTGACAGTTTAAGTTGGTATCAGAGCACTAAGTTATTAAGCATGACAATAGAGTTTAAAACCGAACCTAGAATTAAGTAACTAGGTTAAATTGGAGTTAAAGCTGGCTAATTAGTAGTTTTCTTGTTGTAGTTTTCTTTGGGTGAAACTCATGAAAGGGCTAGAAACTTCACAAAAAGCATGAATGAGACTATGGTGGAATATCGGTTAAGATTGAGGGTGTTGTGTGAAGACTTTACATTAGTGCAACGACCTATAACTCTAAAGGAAATGTATAACTTGTGGAAAGAAGGTCTAAGATATACAAGATGGACATCAGTAATAGATCAACTAAGATATGATCCGATTAGAAGAAGAAGATGGGCCATGATGGAGACTATCTATACCTTGGAAAGAGTAATGGTGGAATATGCTCATGAACCAATGCTGAGAGAAGCCACTTTTATCTTGAAGATTGAAGGAAACCCCACCCACCCAGACTTTAGGATGTGGCATGGTATAGGACCTCTCTATGTGCATGCCCATGATGATCTTACTGACCATAGGGAATGGAACCTTGCGGATGCCAAAAATCACATATTATGGCAAGCTAGATATCTCGATCTTATACCATTTTTAGGAGGAGCTCCAGCCCCACAAGTAGAAAATGGAGGAGTACATTTGATTAATGCCCCGGTTATTGAAGGAGAAGATGCGAATGAAGGGAATAATGCGGAAGAGGGTAATGATATGGATGATTTTGAAGAAGAAGAGGATCCTGAGGAGGACCCGAATTGGCAAGAAGAGGAAATACCTAGATCTCCTACCCCTCCAGCCATAGCTCTAGAACAACCCAATCAGTTACCCGAACAAATTGTATGGGATGTTGATGGGGATCTTGACATACCCGATAGTGGGAGAATGGAACCAGAGTTTGATCCCATCATTTGGAAGGATATCTACCCGGTAGGCGAGCGTCCTCCTGAGGTTGATGCCATAGCCCCCAAGCCAGTAGTTCCGGAACCTTTGGAGAGAGTGAATGAAGAGGAGGATATGATGAGTGAATTCCGGAATAGATGGAACAGGATTTAGGAGGAAGCTGGAAGAGAAGTGGATAGAGAAATGGGAAATAGGAATGGATCCAATAATAGAGTTGATAGGGAAGAAAGAGATCAAGCGGGAGATCAAGAGATGAGGGAAGAAGAAGAAGAGGAAGAAGAAGAGCAAGAGCCAGTAGCTCAACCCATTAGGAGAAGGAGGTTAACTGTGAGGGCCTATCTAAGTCAGTATATCTAAAGGGATGATGGAGGATCTTCTAGTAGAGGATGGCTCCCTAGCCCCTCACCAGACGATTTCGAGTGAGCCATGGAGGAATAGAGTCAAGTGTCCCATAGAGTCCAATAGCATTTCTTTCGAATAATAGGCAATGCGGGATGCCAATTTGCCTTAGGATCTCTTTATTGTCCTTCCTTTTCTTGTCTTTTTCCTTTCCATGTCTCTAGATGTTGCTAGATCGACGTTATCAACTAGTATCGGAAGGTTAGATTTGTGTTGCCAAATTTTGTAAGCTTATTTGTAAAACAACTCTTGTATGGCACATCAAATCAATGAAGTATTATGTTGATTCCAAGAATGAAGTTTCACAAGCATTACACTTTTTCATTAGTAGTAGACTACATTCATTATACTTGATTGCATAAACATATTCCCTTTCATATCATCACTTGATTCAGAAATTCTTTGTTTATTATGATTTCTTGATTTAGAATTCCTTTGCTTGTTATGATTTCTTTGCTCTAAGAGCCTTTTGTGGACGATTTGAAATTTTGATTTCCTTTGGATCTTTTGTGAATTCTATAGTTCTTTAAATTATTCCTAAAATTTTCGCAAATTCCTTAATCAAAGTTTTATAAACCGCGAAACTTTAAAGAAGAAATAAAACTTATTAAGACATTATGTAACAATCGAAACCGAAGAAACCGAAATAGGGAACAAGAACCACTCCCAAACGAGGCTAGCAGCGCAAACCAGTCAGATCATCCCCAAGCTAACCAACCTGAAGCTGCTCAGCTCGATCTCCAGGCAGCAATGATGAATGCAATTGGGCATTTGACAAACATGCTTACTGCATTCATTTAAAACCAAACTCAAAACCAACCTCAGAATTCCGAACCGAGTATAAGGGATTCAGTACCTCTGCCACCACCTCTACCACCCCCGCCGTATAGGGGAATGCAAGCAGAGATTCCCTTACCACCTAAGGAGCAATCTTACAATGCTCGCCATCCACCCCCTCCACCACAAAGAAGATATCAAAGGAGTTCTCTCCCCGACTTTATAAAGAGCAATCGTTACTTTGAAGGGGCATTTGGAAGGCCCGACGAAGCAGAGGATTGGTTAGCACAAATTGAGCGCTCCTTTGCAGCTTATGAGACTCCACCATATCTCCGATTGGAGTATGGCACCTACATGTTGAGATATAACGCCCGAGTATGGTGGGAATCGAAACGAAGAAGTTTGGTACCCCCGATTAGTTGGGAGACCTTTCGTAGGGAGTTCCTGGAGAACTAATTTCTTGCCAGCCTCCGAGTGAGATATAGTGCAGATTTATTGCATGTGAAGCAGAGAGGCAGAACGATTGAGCAGTATGAGACGGAATTCAACCACCTGCTACAGTACGCTCCCGAATCTTACAAAAATAGTGAGAAGCTACAAAAACAAGTGTTTTTGGAAGGTCTTGATGAAGACCTAAGAGTGAAGTTGGAGGAATCAGGTTTGCTAACTTACCTTGAGGTAATTGAGAAAGCCCGGTTGATTGAAGGGGCTAAGAAGAGGAAGCATGTTGAGTCGGACAAGAGAGTGTTCGGAAAGAGGCAATTTGACGCCTCTGGCTCAAGCTATAAAGGGAAAAGATTCAAGCCTTACCATGGGTTTAAGGATAACAATGGTGGAAAGTTCAACCAAACCAAGCCCAACGTTACTTGTTGGAAGTGTAAAGGGAGTCACTACCCAAGACAGTGCCCACAGCTGAATGGCAAGTGCTTTTTCTATGGTGAGGCAGGCCATCTAGTCTATGCTTGCCCGAAGAAAATGGCAATAACCTGCTACCTTTGCAAGGAAAAGGGGCACGTAACCTCCGAGTGCCCTCAACGGGAAAGTGTGGCTACCCGGCCTTATGGAAATCCGGGAAATGATAACACCCTACGATCTGGTAGCAAGGGTGGAAGCCGTGCAGCTTCGGCCATGCATGGGATGCGGTTATACAACTTTGAAGGACAATGGATGATTGAGGATGATGAGGAGGAAAGCGTGGAGCTGGCCGCACTGGACCAAGGCGATGATGTAGATGGCGGCTTGGTGACAGGTCAGTAACATGTTCCTTTTAAGATAAAAGTTCTTTGTTTTCTTAACAAGTTTGAAAAGAATTAAAACTGTGAAAGAGGAAAAACTGAAATTTGGAAACCTTGGAATAGATAGCTGTTCAATGATTAGGACCAAGTAGTGATAAATGCTTTTGGTAACATGACGCATAAGAGTGAATGGGAGTGAAGCTTATGTGTTGTTTGACACAGGAGCAACCTACTCCTTTATCACTACCAGCTTGGCTAAGCAACTTGGACTACCCATAGCCATGACAACCACAAGCTTAAGGATTAAGACACCTACAGGTAGTGTCGTGTCGACTCGGGAGATAATAAGGGATTGTTTGCTAGAAATCCAAGGACATATCTCAGCAAGCGATTTGATAGTTTTGGAGATAAGTATATATGAAGTTATCCTTGGGATGAATTGGCTAAGTAAGGTTAAAGCCATCGTGGGTTGTCAACAAAAGATGATAAGTTTTGATGACCACAGAAAAGAGAGAGTAAACTACCTCGGAGAGACCATGGTGCGAAGAGATTTCGGGTTAAGCTCATTTGAGCTAATGATGGAAGACGAGGATATTGTGCCGATAGAAGATGCTTGGGTTAGAGAGGAGAAAGGAGAAAAGAGAGACATACCCGTGGTGAATGAGTTTGAGGATGTATTTCCCGAAGTACTCCCCGGTTTACCACCAAAAAGAGAGATTGACTTTGAAATCACTCTAGCCCCGGGTACAGAACCTATATCGAAGGCACCATATCGGATGGCCCCAGTGGAATCAAAAGAATTGACAATCCAATTGCAAGAGCTTTTGGATCAAGGATTCATAAGACCCAGCGTGTCGCCATGGGGCGAACCGGTGTTGTTTGTAAAGAAGAAGGACGGGTCTATGAGGTTATGTATCGATTATCGGGAATTGAATAAAGTCACAATCAAGAATCGATACCCCCTTCCAAGGATTGATGACCTCTTTGACCAGCTTCAAGGGGTGAGTGTGTTCTCGCGCATTGATTTGCGCTCGGGTTATTACCAGTTGAGAATAAAGCCGGAAGATGTGCCTAAGACAGCCTTTCGTATAAGGTACGGGTACTATGAGTTCTTGGTGATGCCATTTGGGTTAACCAATGCACCGGTTGCATTTATGGACCTTATGAACCGAGTTTACAAACCACTCTTCGATAAGTGTGTGATCATGTTCATAGATGATATTCTGATCTATTCCAAAACCCGGGAACAGCATGAGGAGCACCTAAGAATGGCGTTACAAACCTTAAGAGAAAATAAATTGTACGCCAAGCTATCCAAGTGTAATTTTTGGTTGGATAGGATATCTTTTCTTGGGCATGTGGTGATGGGAGAAGGAATATCTGTTGACCCTGAAAAGATTAAGGCTGTGGTGGAATGGAAACAACCCGAAATTGTGACTAAAGTGAGAAGCTTCCTTGGTTTGGCTGGTTATTACCGCAAATTTGTGAAGAATTTCTCTAAAATCACCAAACCTCTGACACAATTGACACAAAAGAATGAGAAGTTCATGTGGAAAGATAAGAGGGAGCAAAGTTTCCAAGAGTTGAAACAACGCTTAGTGTCAGCTCCAATCTTGGTATTGCCTGACCCCGAAAAACCTCACACAATGCATAGTGACACCTCTAGGAATGGCCTTAGATGTGTGTTGATGCAAGAAGGGAAAGTCATTACTTATGCCTCCAGACAATTAAGGCTTCATGAGTAGAACTATCCTACGCACGATTTGGAGTTGGCCGCGGTGGTTTTTGCCTTGAAGTTATGGAGACATTATTTGTATGGACAAAGATGTGAAGTATACACAGATCATAAGAGTCTCAAATATTTGTTCACACAAAAGGAGTTGAACATGAGGCAGAGACGGTGGTTAGAACTTATAAAGGACTATGACTTGGGAACCAATTACTGCCCGGGAAGGGTAAATGCCGTTACCGATGCCTTGAGCAGAAAGAGTTACGGAGAAGTGGCAGCTTTAATCACAGAGCAAAAAGAGCTGATAAGGGAATTCAAAAGGTTAAGAATTGAGTTTGTAGGGCAAGATGTCGAAATGGAGATCGCAAATTTGGTTATGGAACCCACCTTGATCGACAGGATTAAGGAAGCTCAAAGATATGATGAAGTGATAAAGAAGATCAAGAAAGAAGTGCTCAAAGGGAAGTATAGTGACTTTACCCTAGATGATGAAGAGGTGGTTAGGATGAAAGGGAGATTATGTGTACCGGAAGATGAAGAACTGAGATAGAAAATCATGAGCAAAGCTCACAACTCCGATTACACTGTGCATCCGGGAGGTACGAAAATGTATCAAGACATAAAAAAGCCACTATTGGTGGAATGGTTTGAAGAGGAATGTGGCAGATTACGTCATGAAGTGTACCGTGTGTCAACAAGTTAAAGTGGAACATCAACGGTCAGGAGGATTATTAAAGCCACTACCTATCCCCGAATGGAAATGGGACCAAGTCTCAATGGACTTTGTGTGTGGATTCCTAAGAACCTCCACGGGATGTGATACAGTTTGGGTAATAGTGGATCGCTTGACCAAGTCAGTACACTTTCTACCGATCAATATGACCTATTCGCTGGATAAGTTAGCTAAGATCTACATTAAAGAGATTGTGCGACTCCATGGTGTTCCAGCAGGAATCATTTCAAATCGGGATCCAAGGTTTGTTTCGAAGTTCTGGATGAGCTTACAAAAGAGCCTAGGCACCAAGCTGCATTTCAGTACTGCCTACCATCCTCAGACAGATGGACAGTCTGAGCGAACCATTCAGACCTTAGAGGATATGTTAAGAGCTTGCATATTGGAATTTAAAAGGAGTTGGAATAATCACATACCTCTAATTGAGTTTGTCTATAACAATAGCTACCACTCAACCATTCAGATGCCAACCTATGAAGCCTTATACGGACGGTGTTGTAGGTCCCCTCTGTTTTGGGATGACGTGAAAAAGCTTGCTATTGGGCCTGAATTGATTTAGGAAGCAGCTGATAAGGTCCGGGTCATTCAACAGAAGATGAAAGAAGCTCAAGACAGACAAAAGAGTTGGGCTGATCTGAAGAGAAGAGAACTGGAATTCCAAGTAGGCGATCATGTCTATCTGAAAATAAACCCAATCAAGAGCATAAAGAGGATGCGGACTCAAAGGAAATTAAGCCCAAGGTATATTGGACCCTTTGAGATTTTGGAAAGAGTGGGAGATTTGGCCTATCGGCTAGCCTTATCGCCAAGCTTGTCGGGAGTTCATAATGTGTTCCACGTATCAGTGCTAAGGAAGTATGTGCCTGACCCTGAGCGGATAGTGGAGTTAGAACCCATTCGGTTAAAAGAGAATCTCACATATGAAGAGCATCCAGTAAAAATCTTGGATAAGAAAACTCAGAAGCTTCGGAATAAAGAGATCTGATATGTCAAAGTATTGTGGAGAAACCACGCTTTTGAGGAAGCAACTTGGGAAGCTCAGGAGGAGATCCGAAGGAAATACCCCGAGTTGTTTGAGGATCAAGGTACGTCAATTCAATTTTGAGGAAAAACTCTTTTTAAGGTGGGTAGGTTGTAAACCTCGGTTTTTCAAGTAGCCAAGATAACCCTAGAACCGGAAACAAAAACCCTAAACCGGAATAGGTTAAGACTTGAGTGAGAACTAGGAACCCTAATTCCGGCTTTTCCTCGGTTTCCAATTAAGAAACTTTTATAAGAAAATTTAATTTTGAATATAGTTCTTGATTATATTTGAAAACAAGAAAAGATCAGATTTTAAGAAAATTTCAATTCCGGGTCATCCCGAGACCTATTATAGAAAAGCATGCCCCGGAACTAGAATTTCAAAAATTTACTTGTGAATACTCATTTGAACTGAAATAAAATAAGGATTTCAAAAATATAGATTTCATAATTTTCCGGCTTATAAAAAATACAGTTATAGCCTTTTTATTCGTATTTTCTTACTACCGGTAATTAAATTGTCTTGACTACTATTCATTACTATTCACAAGTACAACCTATTACTACCTATTTGTACACCCTATATTTGCAACACTTACCATCAATAAATCAATCCCTTTTGTAAAAACTTTTTGTCTCTTAAAAATCAATACAATTTATGACAAATTGTACACAACTCAAATCAAGACAAATCAATCAAAGGAAAATCAAATCTTCTCCTCCTCCTCATGCATGTGGCCGACGTGAATGGCCCCCCTAACAAGCTCCTTGTGAAATTTTTTTTTTAACTTCTTTTTGTCACATTTAACCTAATTCCACTTAATATATAAGCCACCCTTTCTTTCTCTCACTTCATTCTACACATTTCAAAGTTTTCAAAAGGTAAAAATGCTCTCTTTTTCTCTTCCTCCCTACCCCATGCCGTGAGCCTCCATGCTCATACACACACACACACAACTTCTTTTATCCTTCATTCATCTCCTATTTTACTTTAAGTAAATGAGCTTTTACTCCTTATACTCATAGATCTTTATAATGACTAGGTTATTCTTGGATATTTCCAACCAAAGGACCCCATGAGCTCTTGCTAGGAACAAGGAAATGTCAACACAAGAATACCAAACCATCACAAAGTAGATCTAACATTTAAAGGAGCTTTCATGCCATATGCTTTATGATTTTTCATCAAAAAGTGTTTTGAACAAGAGATCTTTTATAAAAATATAGTTTTTGTGTTTTCAAAACTTATTTAAGCACTTGATATAGTAGATCTATCATTTTACTACTCATATTCATGTAGGCATTTGAGATCTCATCATTATTTTGAGTTTATGTGCATTAATGGTCTTCAATGCATTTGTCCTTAGTAAATAACCTTCCTAGTATATAGATCTATAAGTAGATTAGTTAATAAAGTCAAAAAGGAAAACACTTTTTAAGAAATGGACTTGTGTGAATTCTGATGACTTGAGAAACCTAGGTTAAAAACCTTTTTACTAACTTTTAAACATGTGTTTTACAAGAAAAATGAAGCCTATAGGTGATAGATATTGTTTAGTGATATTTTTCATGAGTTTGATAGATATTGTTTAGTGATATTTTTCATGAGTTTAAATGAGTTTTTACTAAAGAAAATATTTGAAACAAGAGATGAAGTCCAATAGAAGTTTTGAGTTAAAAGTCTTGAAAACCAAATTCGTAATAATGGATAGATGGTTAGAAAACACTAGTTTTCCAACTTCAAAAATGGTATTTTCTCAAATAAATGAAGTCCTTAGAGTATAGGTAAAATAAATACTTAAAGTTCTAAGTATAAAATGCATTTTTCTTAAAAGAATCAACTTGAAAATGAAGTTTTCTAAATTCGGATTTTTGGAACCACCCTAGTATAAGACTCACTTAGAAAGTTACAAATGAAGATTTTATTATGGAAATAAAGGCCTTAGGATATAGTTAATATAAGAGTCAAAATTTCTTTAAAATAAATAGGATTTTCCTAAGAAAAATCCTTAGAAATAGTAGGTGTGGCCAAATGTAGCAAAGTTGATTTTTAGACAATAGCAAAACATAGTGTCTTAAGACAAAGTTTATTTAAAATCCTTTAAGGCTAAAAATTTATAAGACCTTAGACACTTAAGAGTTCATCTCATGACATTCATGATAGGGAAAATCATTTCCATGGCATTTAGTTCCATTTTTTCATTTAGGAATCTCAAGTGCATTCATGAAAACCGCATTTTCGGAATCAACATAACCGCTGTATAGATCTGATCCCTCATTTCTGAGGCTTAGATATTTTCAAAACTTTATTTAAACTTCATATTTAGAAAGTTCTTCCGAAGTAGATAGAAATGGATATAAAATTTGCGAAATTCCAACTTAAAAAGACCAAGTTATGGCCATTTTAAATCGTGACCTCGAAAATGATGCAAATTTCGATTTCACTAAGTTTTCTTAGAGTTTTAGTATCCTAAGATGGTAGAATACTTATTAGGGTATTTCTTGTATGAATAGGTGAACCCATGGACGTTGACTCTTTGCCTCCGGATAATTATTACTAGAAGAAAGGCGAACCTATGGCGGTGTGAGTTTTTCTTTCCGATTCATTTATTTTATGTGCTTGTTAATTAGTGCACTAGAATGTAGGCCAAATGAATGAAATATGAATGATGGGAAAAATGGGAAATTATATGTTGATGATGATGTGAGAACTCAAATTAAGAATATCGAAACCGGGTGATAATTTTTGGTTGTGTACTTAGCTATGATGGATTGTTTGAGAAATTGTTTGATCGCCTAAATAAAAATGACTTAAATCAACTACTCGGACTAATGCCAAATTTGACATATGCATATCACAATGGGAAGGAGCATTAGCATTTGTAGGTTAATCGTGATCCATAAACGATATCGAATAATTGTAGGTTAATCGTGATCCATAAACGATATCGAATAATCATAGGTTAATCGTGATCCATAAACGATATCGAATAATTGTAGGTTAACCGTGAACCATAAACAGCATAATGTTAGTACCGCAGTATTCGTTAATCTGCTAACCCGGGATGGAGGGCGCAAGTCCATCCACATATGATTTCTGGCTGGTCATATGTTTGTTGAACTCATGCGTTTGGTGCATTCACTTGCTTGCTTAATCACTTGGTTGAATTGTTGTGACATGAATGTTATTATGGAAGATTACACTCACTAAGCTAGTTAGCTTACGTCCCTACAGTCCCTTCCTTTTGCAGCTACCCCATTTGTGGCTTAGGCGGTGTGACCCGGCTGTACAGGTACAGAAGCTAGGAGTTTCCCCTATAAGTTGGAATTGTTTGTTTAGACTTCCATAGGAAACTTTTAAGACTTTGGATGACTGTATAAGGCCATTGAATATTCTTTTGCGGGGGAATGCCCCTTAGTTAATGTAATATTTATTTATGTCTCATGAGTTATATCCTACTGCTAATGTATGCTAAGTTAAGCTTTTATCTCCATTTGGACTTGTACTCTATTGTTGTAAAGGTACGCCTTACATCTATATGAGGCTCTTGAAGGACTAAGGTGGTAATTCGGGAATCTTATATAGTATGTGGCGGACTGCTACGTTTAGGGTACCCTATGGGGCGTGACAGATATAGTTGTCTCTTACCCTTATCTCTGGCATCTAATCGAGGATATTCATCTTTATCATTGGAATCGTTGTCTCCTAAATCCTGTACCTCGACATGACCACCTGGTGGCACTAATTTAAGATCCATAGCAATAATATGTACCCCTCGTGTAGGGAGTCCCTATTGATCATCATGTACAAATGTGACATCTTCACTACTTAACCAACCCCCATGTAGTGTCCCTTTCCAAACACCATATTTGCTAAAAGTATTATGTGTGAAATGCAAGAATTCTGACTCTTATGGAGTTGGCACATCACTTTCTGTCTTAGCCTTCTTTGCCCTCTTAGTATTTTCTTCTAAATCAATACCGGCTGCACCTCTTTTGTTTGGCCTCCTTCCCCATCCTCCAACTGGTAATACCGTATGTTGAGTGATCTTGTGGGAAAAAGTGTCATAGGGACCAAGAGAACTTAGGGCATTTGACTCAACTGTCGGTATTATGGCGGGTTGACCCTCTAATACCTCCTTAGGAAAATTGCAATTGCTAAGATGATACATCATCCACTCATCAGTGTATGGATCAGTGCTACGTATACCAACATGGTCCTCCCTAAAATCATGGGCATATATCCATCCTCTACCAATATACTCCCATATCCTGAAATCTGGAAGGGTCGGCCTTCTGGAATTCACTGACACTATGAACACTACACTATCTATTTCTATTGCTCCACCATTCCTACTAACAAATCTTTCAAACCTACATATTAATTCAATAGCAAAACCTGGATTAGGGTATGCTTTCTCCATAAGAAATAACCAATCTTTAAAAGGTGGAATCAATCCATGTCTCCATTTACTCAAAATCGGATCCAATGTCTTAGGATTGCCTACTAATGCTAGCTCTTCCACTAGGACTCTCATTCTCCGCCTATATTCTATTAAAGTTTCTAAAGGTAGCATATTAAAAATTAGCCACTTAACATAACAAGTTGCTAGATTAGCTTGCACCATAAACAAAATTTGCATGATCAATAATAATCATACAGATCTTATTTTAGGTTCTTAATTCTACCCAAATCTACCCCTACTAGTCTTAAATGGGTTCTACAACTACTACTATGCATACTAATTGTGATTTTGTTTAATTTCATCTTTTCTTATTGTTGTAAACACAGCTCTGATACCAACTAAATATGTCATGCCCCAAGGGTTCGGTTGTAGTAATACACATATTATCATACCATATGAATCATTGAAATAGTATTTGAAAGTATTTAGCCAATAGCAGATAGTATCAAATATGCATATTAATACTAGATTACCTTTGGAAAATGACAAGATGTTACAAAATAGGATCTTTTTGGTTACATGATAAGAAATGATGAAAGCAAGTAAAATTACAATACCATAAATCAAACTTACTATATGAATAACAACTATTCCAAACCACGAAACATATCCAAGATTCTCAAATAATGAAATTGATGTTTTAACATCAATTAACATATATAAGTAATAAAACTATTCTCCCTATTTCCAAGACTCTTCCAACTTTAGAAACATACTGGTTCTAAACTCCTAGAGGCAACTGGCTAAGGCTTTAGCGTCATCTTGAAAGCATTGTAAGAGTGTGAGCATAAACCACGAGCTCAGTGAATAACCAGAACATATCACACAACAAGCAAGTTATTATCAAACATATGTAATGTAGCATTTATTCACATGAACAATTACAAGATTGGACAATCTGGAATCCAAACAGGATGGAGATTTATGCCCTATCATCAAGGTTGAAGGAAAACAAATCTATGAATCACCTACCCAGGAGAAACTAAGTACACAGGAAAGCCGCAATCCTCACAATTATTATCTCTTTATGTTAATGTTGTTTTAAACACTTATTTCCTATTTTAAGCCTTAGAAACTCTACTAAGTATTAGACATTTCACAACTATACCATGGGCAGTGTCCTTCATTACCAGTTAGTTCCCATGGAGCCAACAGAACAATGGTAATCTTGAGTAGAATTAATAGCCTCTTGCTTGGAAAAACCAAGCATTACCAGAGAACCGAAATTCTAACACGTAGTAGGCTATCACATAATTATAATGCAATTTATGCAATGCATGTTCATTTTATTTATGATTCTAATAATTTTTAGTCAGGTTTAAAGTGCTCAAACTTTATTCAGACAATCAACATGCTTTACATACAGTAAATTCACAAGTAATCCATTATCAATTTTATTTAATATTGTTTATCAACCAAGTAATTCCAAACAACAAGCAATACCCATAACCCATATACACATGAGTTCATTATTATTATCTTTGCATTAGAATGTAGCTAAACTACAAAAACAAACAATGTAATAAGTCTGAGTTACTCACTTGCTCATATTGTTCAATCATAGTAATCAACCAGAAAGTCCTCAACAGTATAAAAAATCAATAATGTTTATAAACAAAATATTGAATTCCTATAAGTGTCTAAGTGTCCTATGTCGGTATTTGATATAATTCCTATTGCTTATATCGATTTCCTAAGGTGTTGATTCTATAGGAAAAAGGATATTTATCATTTAGTTTCATCGAATTTCTTTTGATTTAAATATCATTCATTCTATATCTAAGATGAAATTAACTAAATTTTTCTATTAAAGTTCTATTCAAGTCTTACATTGTTTAATGTCCTCGTTAGTAGTAGCATTTTATTTATTTTACTTTGCTTGCCAACCTTATCTGTCCTTTATAATTATAATTTGTATTATTTAGAGGATCTCATTTCATTGTCTAAATCTTTATCCATTTCCTTAGCCCATCCATAATTTGTGAAATTACTAATATGTGTAAATTCTATGAATTGTTCATATTATTTTTCTTGTAATGTAGAACTCCTAATCATGCTTTTAAAGCTTGTTTTATCAAGTTTTATGTTCATATAAGGTCCTAGGGGCATTAGACATGAATTTAAACTATTTTAGTTGAAATTTGAGCATTGTTTTGGCCACTTCATCGCTAGATCCGAATTTACTATACTTAAGTTTATAAAATTCCTGAGTTGATGTTCTCCTTAGCCATCAACATCTAAGCATTTCTACTATAATAATAATCCATTTTGTTGAATTCATCAATGGAACAATCACTTCTCCCAAACACATAACTTTTCTCCAATGCTACGCATTTCAACCTAATGTCTATACATAAATGTGACAAGAATATAATGCTAGGTTAGGAGTTACCTTGGCTTGATGTGGAAAAGGATTCCCAACTCCCCTCCTTAGCAAGAACCAAACCTATATGAAAGGTTGGATAATAAGTTTTAACTATATTAGAAGTTAACTAATTCTAACCAAGATTTCTTACCTTGTTGAGCTTGGATTTCAGCTTGGTTTTATAACAAACGAAGGGCTATTTAGCTTAGTTTTTGGTGTTGTTTGAAGGAGGGAATTGATGTTTTTGGATGTGTTTGATACTTGGATAGAATATAGGAAGTAAAACAGGGGTTATACTCTATGTTAGAAGGTATTCAAAGCTGTCCAAGTGAAAAAGAAATGATGAAGGAAAGTGAGTTGTTCGTAACTCCACTTATAGCTAGATTTTCAAATTGATTTTGTGTGAGTTATGAGCCGATTTTGTAGCTAACTTAAGGCTATATATATGTACTAAGGTTAGGCTAAAGTTAAGAGGCTAAGGAAGGTGTTTTGGACTTGGAAAAATGTGTAATGTAGCTGGAATTTTCGTGTAGATGTTGAGCTATGTTAGAGGATGATTTTTGAAGTGTTTTTGGACAGATTTTTCATGGCTTTTTGGAGTGTATTTATTATGTTTGTTTGCTAGTTGATTAATGTCATTTATATGTGTAAATTTGGGCCTCAAGTTGCTTAAAAATCGGATCAAAATCGGGCTGAAAATTCGTCCTAAACCGAGGTAATAAAAATTTTGATATGTGCTGCAACTTTTCATGATTTTTGGACTGATTTCTTAGTCTAGTTTTCAACTAATTTTTGGTGCTTGATTTGTCCATTTTGAGGCCTCCTATTGGTGCTTATTTGGTAAAAAAAAAAAAAAAAAACTCAAGCTAAGCTTATATTTTGTCAAAAACAGAGCTGGAATTATGTGAATGTTGCTACTGTTTTCCACGGGAATTGAAGATCAATTTGCAGCTGATACACTCTTGTATTTGTGCCGCAATTCGTAGCATTTAATGAGGATTATATGTGTAGTATGTAGATTGGTTGACGTGTCATTATCAAGTTGAATTTGTGTTTCCAAATTGGTGCAAGTTGGGACGTGGTTTACAAGTTGCTGCAGCCAAAATTCTCCTTGCTTTATCGTGATTTGCAACTTACATCGGGTTTTCATTCATTTTTTTTAAAATTTGTTTCATCATTTGCTTAATAGTTAGCTAAAATATTTTAGCAAATATTAATTTATAAACGTATGTTTATAGTACGTAAGAGATTTATCTAAATAAAAAATTATGTAAATTTCTACAAAAACTCTAGAGTGTTTATATATTCAAATTTTTAGTTTAAAGTTTATACGATTAATTATTTTTAGTATTTTAACTTACACGATTAAATTTTTTTTTTTAATTCTGCTAAATCAAATTCGGAACTAAGTCTTAATGGATTCAAAATTTTCTAATAAATATAACAATGGGTTTTGAAATTTTCATTTGAGATCTAGGATTATATTTATTAGTCTATATTAGTATCTACCGCGTGTTTATAATCCTAGTAGTTCATCTTTAGGTTATTGTTTTATACTAATAAATTTTGTTAATAGATTATATTTTATCGATTTGAAATTTAGAGCTACATCTAATTATATCTTGAATTATCAGTTCAAGATACAAAATCTCGTTTTTTGGTATCTACCAAGGTCAAAGAAATTTTTATTCGGGTTTTTAAACTAAGAATGAGTTTATTACAACTCATAGGTCTATTCTAGGATTTTTATCGCGTTCTAAGTTCATTATCTATTTCAGATTTTCTATTTTATTATCATATACTAGTGAAAAAATCTCAGGATTTACAGTCTAACACTATATTTGGTTAATGGAATGGAATAAGTATTCTACCTTTATTCCTGTGGAATATCTATTCATTTGTTTGGTTTGTGAAAAATTCTATAAAACGAATGTATGATCCATGTAATGCAGAATAAATAAAGAATCATCACTCCTTTCATTTACTAATAGAATGGCTATTCTTGATCAAAAAGTATGTTTTGTTCCAAAAATATCCCTAACTATAAAACAAGGAATTGCTATTTCTTTTCAGCTTTATTTCATTCTAATGAACCAAATGTACTATAAGTAGATGTTATTCTGATACCGTTTACCTTATCAGCTACCTGTCAAGCTAACTATGGTAGCCTAAGCACCTAACTACCGTACTGGTATCGCCTAGCAAGATTGTCACTCCTTAGACCAAACTAAATGACAGAAGCATACTTAAACAAATAATTAGGGCATCTTTAAGTATAAATTCATTTTATGATGCCTACCCTAACAAGTAACACACAAGTCACTATGTACCTAATATTAAAACAATATACAGTAAAAGGTCACAAGTGAGATAATAGATTGTGTCATGACCATATAATAGGGGCTTAGTAGGATAAATTTAAAACTATCATATCACGTGTGCACCCGTAACATGAGAGCCGTTTTGTAAGTTAGAGGGTACAAGACTATTTATTTATCAATATTTATCATATAAATGATATATTATATTATTGGACTTCAACTAGGAAATCCGATTTTCCAATTTCTACCAAGATCGTAGAGAATCGGTATCCCCTACCAAATGGTGAAAGTGGGTTTCAAACTACATCATACAAAATTCAAAATTTATCTAATTTACATTCTAAGTTTCCATATCCTATATCTCTATCTTCAATAGAATTCGTTGGAGATGCTCTCTTCACACATTCTTAGCCCAATCCCAGCTAGTATTAATCCTGCACAAAAACTGTTGGGGGGTGAGCAAACCACGGGCTCAGTGAAATAACCTGACCAGACCACACATCAACCAATAACAAACAAGTATAATTATCTATCATATGCAATGCAACAATCAATCATATGCACATTACAAGCTTGAATGATCTAGAATCTAAAGCAGGATGGAGATTTACGCCCTCTCATCGGGGTTAAAGGAACTTGATACAATGGCCCACCTACCTAGGAGAAACTAAGTATGCAGGAAAGCCACGATCCTCATTGTAGTTATCTCTTATACTTTAGACACTCAATTCCTGTTTTAAGCCTTAGAAACTCCACTGAGTGTTAGTCATTTCACAACGATACCATGGGCGGCATCCTTCATTTCTAGTTAGTTCCCATGGAACCGATGGAACAAAGGTAATCTTGCGTAGAACTAATAGCCTCTTACCTAGAAAAACCAAGCATTACTAGAGAACCGAAATACTAACACGTAGTAGGCTGCTACATCTCCAAATGCAGTTTATGCACATCATGCAATGCATGTCCGTTTCATTTATAGTACCAGTAGTTGTTAATCAAGTTTAAAGCGATCACACCATTTACAGACAAACATAAACATATTTCATACAATATTTATCATACAATAGGATTATCACTTATATTATGATAATTTGGCATTCAATCATAGATCACGCATCATGCATTATTCCCAATCTCGCATGCATATAAATTAAATTTACATTATTCCAAGTGTAGCTATACTACAAGCACGAACAATGTGATAAAGTCAAGTAACTCACTTGTGGTCCTTGCTAAACTGTTGTATAAGCTATCGGAAGTCCGGAAATTGATTTATTTTCTTATGAAAGGAAATAACAGAGATTCATTATGGAATTATTTCTGTAAGAGAAGGCTTCTTATAATTAAAGGTGTTGATCTCTATCGTCGGATATTAGACTAAGTCTGTCATATTAATTACTATATCGTTAAATAATTTAATTGAATTCTTATAGGTGCCTAATTATTCCGTATCGATATTTGATACAGTTTTTATTAAGGTTTTAATCCTTATAGTAGAGAATATTTATCTGTTATTTATTTTCATTTTACTTTTCTCGGTTTTAATTGTTATCTATATTTTTATTTAATGGATTTGTCTTTTTCTTAAGTCCTACTACTTTTAGTAGAAGATTTTTATTTATTAAATCTTTGGCTGTCCACCTTATCTGTCTCTCAAGTTGGTATTTTTATTTATTTAAGGATATGTTATAGTATCTATATCTTTCAAAAATTATTAAATCGTATGTCTATGGAGTTTAGATATATCAAATTTTTATTATATTTCAATTTTATTTTTATTACAAAACAAGTTAAGTTTATTAGTATAATATTATCAGTAATATTAGTTTGAAATGTTAATATCAATATTAGTAATAAATACGAGTATAATAATAACAACAATTTTCATATTATTAGTAAATAATAATATTAATGGCAAAAATAATAATAGTATTGATAATAGTATAAATATAGTGACATTAACATAAATAATAACAGTATTGATAATTCTAACGAAAATATCAATAACATGGAATACTATAAACAGTAGTAATAATAATGGTAATAATCATAACTATATTAATAGAAACAACAGTAACCTTAATATTGGTTTATTAAGAGTGAAACTGAGTGAATCTTTATTTGTGATTTCTTATTCGTTTTAAATCCGATTTCGCTGTATAAATAGTCGATTTGGTAGTACTCAAAGAGTACTTTCTAGTAGTGGAATTATTTTCAAGAAAAGAGACTTGTACAGTTTTTAAATTTATGAAACACATGCATAGGTTTCAAGTGAATCCTAATAACTGTAGTCAAAACTTGTTTTGATGATATCTAACTCATTTCTTGTCCGTTTTTGACAAATAAATAGTCGTTTTCATAGTATTTTCCGAGTACAATCCATTAATAGGGTTTTTTTATTTAAAAAAAAGTAATTAAGAGGGCGAAAAAGGCAAGAACTATTCGCCATTCCCGTGTAGATCTGACAACAGTGTTTCCATTTTTGTTTTTGCAATATCTAATTCGTTTCTTATCCGTTTTTAACAAATAAATAGTCGATTTCATAGGATTTTTCGTGTTCTTTCCATTGGTGGGGTTGTTTTTGGCTTACAACAAACACATCAATACAGTTTATTTGATCTTTTAACACTTTTCTTTATTTGATTTCTTTTTTGTTCCTAATTTCCTAAAGCTTAGAGTTCTAATTTTCAAGTTCATGTTTTTATAATCCTAAATAATTATGTATCATCATTTGTTCAACTATATAACTTAAAATCATCATCTAATCCTCTTAGCTATTTCTTTAGCTCACTCATAATTTGTAAAATTATCAATATGTATAGTTTCTACAATTTGTTCATAATATAGTTTCTAGGGGCATTAGACATGAATTTAAACTAGTTTAGATGAAATTTGAGCATGGTTTTGGCTTATTTCTTCGTAGATCCGAATTTACTATTCCTAAGTTTATAACATTGATAAGTTGATATTCTTCTTAGCCATCAACATTCAAGTATTTCTAATACAACAACAATCCATCTACTTGAATTCATCAATAGAATCATCATTTCTTCCAACCACATAACCTTTCTCTATTGCTAAACAATTCATCCTAATGTCTACACACAAATGTAACAAGGATATTGTCACGCCCCGAGGGGTACCCTAAACGTGGCAGTCCGCTGTACATAATACTAAAGTCTAAGAATGACTACCTTAGTCACGCAAAGGCTTCCATATCATATACAAGGCGTACATCACAACCAAGGGAACACATTAAAGTAACGTAATTTATATTGATAATAAATAAGTAACAAGGCAAAGAGAATACTTATCATAAAACATAAACATATTAAATTACAATTCTTAGGGGCATATCCCTCTATTGTCTTCAAGTAAATATACATATTGGAATCTCCAAAACACTAACACATAATTCATTACATATAAAGAACCTTACAAAATTACTTCATCTTATGTTTCCATTTCCTTCATAGAAGCTTAATATCCTTCCATGACTTCCTTAATGTCATGATCCTCAATTTAAGCCATGGGAATACCTGTTTCAACAAAATCTATAGGGGTATAAGCTACAACTAGCTTAGTGAGATATTCCTTTTCATTTGCACCATGTTTTCAAATAAGTTCATTTAAATTTTCACACATATGCTATGCGTACAATGCGACAATCGCATGATTACACAAATATATATGTAGTTATCCGGAAACTATATATAGAACGGATTTACCCCTCCGTATCGAAGGTCAGGGAATCAGTGATGAAGATCCTCGATCTTCTACTACTAGTCCCCAAGTCCCCTCCCAAAGCGTTTGGTTGGCTAGGTTTCGAACCTAGAGTCACATTTCCCGGGCGATTTGGATTATCTAGGAAGGAACATGGCCCGTGTCACAGTATGATAACAGCCAATCCAACTCTACGGGTAGAAGTAGCAACCTTCTAAAAGAGATGTGACTCGATGGATGCTATGCGTGAGCGTTTTTTTTCATGAGCCAAACCTTATTAAGGTTTATTAGGGGGTGATCGATCAATTTAGCAAATAATAAACAGTTATACAAGTAAATAAAAACACTTAAATAGGAAGTTTGAAGTTACGATATTCATAATTTTCATTTCACGCACAAACCAAGAATCACATATATACATATCCCCGAATTCCCATTGTTGATTTCTCTCAAAAGATGATTTTGATGATTCAAAAGAATTAAATGATTTTTTACATATTTTTTTTAGTGTGCGGCATTAGATATTATTAAAATAAAACTATATAAGAAAGTATATCATAAGTTTTTCTTTAGACAATATTTACTCATCAAAAGGTTACTCAGAAGGTTCCAATGAGAATTGCAGGATATTTTAATTCATCAGAGGGAACGTCAAAAGGTTTATGAACTAGATAAGAATCACGTGTTTTTCAATTCAGATTTAATTTATGAAGACCTAGCTCCAAAATTGAGTATAATTTGGGTATTATGCTCAATGTGTTCCACAAAGTTGGTTCAAAATCTACAGGGATTAAAATTTGAATAAATGTTCGTTTTGAAGCTCATAAACACACAGTTGAAGTTCATACGGCTCAGAAGTGAAATTCAAATTATACAACGAACTACATTTGAGGAGAAAGTTAGTGTGCATAATATGAAGTATTTACAAAATACAATTCAGATTTTTATGGAATGTGTCCAAAGATTTTTGAAAAATACTAAGAACATGGAAGCTTGGATAAAGCATGAATAGTACCAGACGATGAAATTGTGTAACGACAGATAAATCCAAGTCCAATTTTTCAGTATAAGATAAACATACAAGTTGTTGGTTATTTGATTTATCTTATGAAGCTGGGATTTCGAAGATTATCTCAAGAATTCAAAAACAAAATGAGTCAATAGTATGATAAACACAAGCTGATATTTCGAAAATGACGAGTAGATTTCATGCACGAAAATCTGGAACAAGCTCATCCATTCTTTCTTCTAGCCATTAGAATAATGGGAATAAAAAGAAAAGTGAAAGACAAAACAAACTACAACAATGTGATAATCAGATTACTACAGTGATCAAAGCTTCCTTACGAGAGAATATGTCATATTCTACTGTTACTGTTCATTGAGCGAATAGTTTTAAGGAAACTTAATTTTTTATTCCTCTTGATTTGTTCTTACATTTTCAGTGTAAGTTGAGAGTTACAAGTAGGCTTAGTTGATTGATTGATTGAGAGAATCAAGCTAAGTGAATTGTAACCAAAGGATTGGCAATAACTTCTTGTAACTTTTATCGATTTGTTTGGATAGTGAAACACAACCGGTGAGGAATACCGGGACCCTGGCTTGGAGCTGGAAGAGAGGATTGACGCTCGATGTGGAACCTCTATATATCGATTTGCACTCTCTACTCCTTATCTCTCTTTAATTTCGTGATTTGTTGTTTATGATATATATGTGTGATATATGATCAGAAGGTTAATTAGACAGTAAATCATTCGTATTTTCTTACTCAGAGAGTTAAGCAGAAGGTTTCTAAGTGTGAAAGCCTTGAATTACTTTTGATCTGATTTTTTGTTTAAAGATTTTATTTGTTAAGATTATTGTTTTAAGAAAGTTTTAAAGCCATTTTAGTTGAATAATCAAGTGGTGTAAAATTTGTTTAAAATTTTGAAAAATAAATTTTTATAACCAATTCACCCCCCTCTCTTGGTTATCTTTTCGAGACCAACAATTGGTATCAGAGCAGTGTTCATATACTTTACTTGAGTGATCTTTTCAAATGGCTGAAAACAATATTGCTATTAACAGAGCTCCATATTCTAATGGAACAAACTATCTATATTGGAAAATGCGCATGTCTACTTATATAAAAGCTAATGACTATGGCTCTTGGAAGGTAATTCCTTTTGGAGACACACAAGTGACTTTGACTAATGATGCCAATTTCACTGATGAGGAACTAAAGCTCATTAAGAAGAATAATAAGGCTAAGAATCTCTTACTCACCAAAATAGCTCCTTCTGAATTTTATTTAATTTCTTCTTGTGAAACTACAAAAGACATTTGGAATATCTTGTCCAAAACTTATGAAGGAACTAATACTATTAGGGAAACAAAGCTTAATTCCTTGTTACAACAATATGAATTATTCAAAATTAAACCTGATGAGAAAATAAAAGAAGCTTTTAATCGTTCTACTGCTATGACAAATGAATTGACATCTCTTGGAAAGAAAATAGATGATTCTGATTTAGTCATGAAGATACTCAGAATATTGTCAAAGTCATGGGATGCTAAAAAGACAGCAATTGAAGAAGCCTAAGACCTGAACAAGTTAACTCACAGTCAACTAAGGGAGAAATTACTAGCTTATGAGTCACACATTAACACAATTGAGGAAGCTGAAGGAAGTTCAAGGGCAATGGCTTTCAAAGCAAGAAAAGCCATAAGTGATGAAACTGACTCCGATGATGACAGCATTGAAGAGAGCATCGGCATGCTTGCAAGAAGATTAACCAAGTTCTTTAAAGGTAAGAAATATAACAATTTTAATAAAACTAATAAACTAAGTGCAGGAAGGAATTATAAAGAAAAGGAGGAAAAGAAAGAAAGAAAGGAGATCATGTGTTATGAATGCAAACAACCAGGCCACATCAAGTATGAGTGTCCAATCTTGAAAAAGAAAATGAAGAAATTCAAGAAGAAAAGTCGTGCTATGATGGCAACGTGGAGTGATCTCGATGCATCAGAGAGTGAATCAGAGGATACAAGTGAAAATGAAGAGGAAGCAAATTTGTGTTTAATGGCAGCGTCTGAGATACATTCTGATTCCGATGAAGAAATTAGTGAAAATGATATGTATTCTAAAATGAAAAAACTACTTAAGGCACTTAAGAAGGTAGATTTGAAAATAACTAAACTAGAAGTTGAAAACAAAGTGCTAAAGAACGAGGAGGATGTTTTACGACAAACAAATAAACTACTCATTGGTGAAAACGATATTTTGAAAAATGACAATAAGAAATTATTTGTCAAAACCGATGTTTTAAAGAAAGAAAATGAAGTTTTGAAAACCGAAATTAAGGATCTAAAAAGTAGAGTCAAAGATCTATCACAGTCCATCAAGAACACGTTTAATAAATTTAACGAAAGCGATAAGAAGTTGAATATGTTAATTAGTAGTCAAAGACCTTCCTTTATAAAACACGAATTAGGATATGAATCTGGGAGTTCATCAAATAATTTGAAAAAGACGATTTTTGTTAAAGAAAACAGAACTGCAAATAACCAAGCTACTATACAAAATGAGAACCGCCAGAACAATAATAGCAGAAGTTACATCAGAAGGTATGTTCAACAAAGTTATCCCATCAGAAGGTATGTCAGAAGGTACAGGTATACATATAGTGATTATCCAGCACAAAATAATTATAAAAAGGGAAATAAAAGGTTTCATAAACAGCCATATGCATGTTCATTTTGTAATAAAATAGGTCATATTGAAAAATATTGTTTCTACAAAAGAAACAAGCTCAGTACACATCAAGTTAAGAAATAAGATGAAACGAGCTTGACTTATCAAGGACTCAAGTTTGTTTGGGTTCCTATAAAGGTTTGATCACCTTTTGTTTTCATTTGCAGGAACAAGGATAAAAAATAAAAGGAACATAGTACTTGGACAGTGGATGTTCAGGCCTTATGACTGGAGATTCTTCCTTGTTCACTAGCATAACTTGGAAAGAAAAAGGGTATGTAAGATTTGGTGATGACAGCCGTGGTAAAATAATTGGAACAAGTACAATTGGTTATCCCCTATACATGATTGAAAATGTTTCTTTAGTTAAAGGATTAAAGCATAACCTTTTAAGCATAAGTCAATTATGTGATAAAGCCTATCAAATGAATTTTGAGAAAAACAAATGTTTTGCATATAATTCTAATGGAGTTAAAATATTTGAAGGATTTAGAAAAAGAAATGTATATCTAATTACACCAGCTGAGATGAATGTTGAATGTTGCTTTTTAACTATGAATGACAGCATTTATGTATGGCACAAAAAACTAGGTCATGTGAATTTTAATCACTTGGAAAAGTTATCTAAAAAGGATATTGTTGTAGGGTTACCCAAAATCAGTATAAAGCATGATGTTAAATGTCCAACTTGTTTAAAGAATAAAATGGTCACTATTTCACACAAAAGCATAAATTTGATTTTAACAAAAAGACCTCTTGACCTTTTACATCTTGACTTATTTGGACCTACTAGAACACTAAGTCTAGGAGGAAACAAATATGGTCTTGTAATAGTTGATGATTTTTCAAGATATACATGGGTGTTCTTTTTGAAGCATAAATAAAAAACTTTTGAGATTTTTCAAAAATTTGCTAAACAAATACAAAATGAAAAGGGTTTTTCCATTATTTCTTTAAGAACTGATCATGGTACAGAGTTTGATAATTCATCATTTATTTCCTTTTGTGAAGAACATGGAATACATCATAATTTTTCAGCACCATATACATCTCAACAGAATGAGGTAGTTGAAAGAAAGAATAGAACAATACAAGAAATGACACGGTCTATGTTGAGTGAAAGTGGAATAGCTAAATATTTTTGAGCTGAAGTTGTTGTAACTGCTTGTTATATCATGAATAGAGTAGACATTAGACCTCATACTACAAAAACATCCTATGAATTGTTTCGTGGTAGAAAACCATCTGTTTCATACATTCATGTGTTTGGTTATACATGTTTTGTGAAAAAGAATGCACATAATCTTGGAAAGTTTGATGAAAGGTCAGATGAAGTAATTTTTCTTGGATATTCACAACATAGTAAAGCATATTGTGTTTTTAACAAAACAACAAAAATAGTTGAAGAATCTATTAATGTACGTTTTATTGATGTAAAAGATGATTTTGATGACAATGATATGCTTGCTCCTGAAAATAAAATTAATGATATGAGTGAGAAATCTAGTGAGTGGGGTGTAAAGAGCTGGGAGAAGAAGATTGATACAGCTGGTATGAATATTAATCATAATACCGAAAGTCCACAAGGATCTGCTAAGGCAGAAGGTAACATAGATCTAAACATTAGCAATCCTGAAAGTTCAAAAGCATGGAAATATAAATCTTCACATCCACCTAGCTTAATTATTGGTGATATAGAATGTGGAACTAGAACTAGATCTAAATTACAAGAGCTTGAAAATCATTTTGCTTTGATATCTGAAATAGAACCAAGTAACATAGATGAAGCATTAAATGATAAAAATTGGATAAATGCTATGCATGAAGAATTGAATCAATTTCAAAGAAATAATGTTTGGAACTCAGTTCCTATACCTCAAGACAAATCAATCATAGGAACTAAATGGGTTTATAAGGATATATTGGATGAAAATGGTAAAATTGTTAGAAATAAAGCAAGGCTTGTAGTTAAGGGATATTCTCAAGAAGAAGGAATAGATTATGATGAAGCTTATGCACCAGTTACTAGATTGGAAGCTATAAGATTATTGCTAGCTTATGCATGTTATAAAAATTTTAAATTGTTTCAAATGGATGTAAAAAGTGCATTTTTGAATGGTTATATTAAAGAAGAAGTGTATGTTGAACAACCACCTAGATTTGAGGATACATTTAAGCCTGATCATGTCTTTAAATTAAGAAAAGCTTTGTATGGTCTGAAACAAGCACCAAGAGCTTGGCATGAGAGACTTAGTAAATATCTCATATCAAGTGGATATCAAAGATGTACTATTGACATAACCTTATTTTTAAAATATTATAATGATGATATAATTGTTGTACAAATATATGTTGATGACATAATATTTGGATCCACTAATGAACAATATTGTCAAGAATTTGCAAAGCTTATGCAGGCTGAATTTGAAATGTCCATGATGGGAGAATTAAATTTCTTTTTGGGATTACAAATTAAACAATTAAAGGATGGAATTTTCATTCATCAAGAGAAGTATACCAAACAAATTCTGAAAAAGTTTGGATTTGAGAACTCAAAAGAAGCTGCTACACCAATGAGCTCATCTATAAGGTTAGATGTTGATTCTCAAGGTAAGAAAATTAACGAAAAATTATATAGAAGTTTAATTGGCTCTCTTTTATACTTGACTGTATCTAGACCAGATATATTGTTTTCTATATGTATTTGTGCAAGATTTCAAAGTAGTCTATCTGAAACACATTTAAAAGCTGTTAAAAGAATTTTCAAGTACATTACTAGTACTGCAAAATTAGGAATCTGGTATCCTAAAAATGAAAATTTCGAATTAATAGGATAATCAAATACTGATTATGCAGGATGCAAAATTGATAGAAAATGTACTTATGGTACTTGTCAATTCTTAGGAAATAAACTAATTTCTTGGTCTTTAAAGAAACAGAATTCAGTTGCTTTATCTACAGCAGAAGTTGAATATGTTTCAATTGGAAATTGTTGTGCACAAATTCTTTGGATAAAACAACAATTACAAGATTTTGGATTAAAATATAAAAACACATCAATTAAATGTGATAATACAAGTGTAATAAATTTAACAAAAAATTCTGTGCATCATTCTAGGAGTAAACATATAGAAATTAGACATCATTTTATAAGGGATCATGTAAATAATGGAATTATGAATATAGAATTTGTTTCTACTGAAATCAATATGCTGATATTTTTACTAAACCTTTGGATAAGATGACATTTGAATTTTTAAGAAATGAAATTAGTATATGTAATCCTTTTTAATTAATTTCTTTAAAGTCAAAATTAAATTTTAAATTTTAAATTTAAATGAAATTTAAAAAAAAAAAATTGAAAATGGCGGTAATTTTCTTGGGAACATGTAGTTGTTGACTTTATTTCTTTCCAAACGTCTATCTTCCCAAACGTTCTTCTCTCTGATCACAAAAAATCAAAATATTTTCTTCTCTCTGATCTTGACCCTCTCATTCTCTTAGAAATTTCAAAATTCCACAATATGTCTTCAAGAAAATCCTTTCGATTAACATCAAAAGGATTTAAAACAAAACCCATAGAAGGCACAATATCCATGGAAGATGATCTCTCTGAATCTAAAGAAATCATCAAAACTGTCACGCCCCGGAGGGTACCCTAAACGTGGCAGTCCACCGTATATAATATTAAAGTTAATGAATGACAACCTTAGTCATGCAGGAACTTCGATATCACATGCAAGGCGTGCTTCCAAGATAGTAGGAGACTCATAGCGATATTACATTTAAGTAGATAATAAAAGCAAGCAAGAACTTATATAAATAAATATAAGATTTTCATAATAATATCTTTACATCATCTTAGGGGCATTGCCCCGCTTTAGAAGTCTTCCAAAATAATAACAACTATAACATAAGCCTACTATAGAGATTTTTCTTGAAAGCCTATGTTCAAAACTTAAATACATAAAGCTTCTCCCAAAACTCCTAGAAGCTTAAACTCGTACCTGGCATACGGGGCTCCTTGGGGCCAACCAAAGATAATCGTACTGTAACAAAAAGCTATAAGGGTATAAGCAAAACTAACTTAGTGAGATAATTCCATCTACAAGACATTTCCATAATTCAAACAAGTATTTAATCAAGCATATGAGAATGCACCAATCATATGAACAAACAAAATACACATGATTAACCGGAAATCAAGTGTGGCATGGATTTTACGCCCTCCATGTCCAGGGTTGGGAGGTTACAGGCCCATACGACCATCAATATTTGCAGACTTATCGGCTCCTGCTTGCCCTATAGACTTTCCGGCTCCTATCAGCCACTACTACCATTTCCTCGTTTCCCCACACGAAGAATAGTAGTGAAACAAATGTGACTCATAAGTATAATATGCATGAATCGATTTCAATATAAATTTAACCAAATAATGTTTAGTTCAAATTAAAGGCGATCAACTCAATTTTCATCATATCAATACAAGAATCACAATTCATTTATCAACCATTTTCGATATTTATAACTCATATTCAATCAATCATAATTCCAAGTCACATAACAATTATTCATTTTATCTTTTTCTTAATTACTAATGCTACTACTTACATGCACAAAACAAGGAAATGTAATTTAAGTCAAGAATTAACCTACTCCATGTCGGTAAATCCTAATCGAAGTAATCCTCCAAAAAAGTAATCTCGGGTCCTTCTCCACCTAAACAAGATGAAATACCTCAAATGAGTCTTTCATGAAGTTCCTATTCTTGAAGATTCTAAACTTTTCTTAAAATCGTGGTAAAATCGTATAAGAGGAAATTCCAACTTAAAATGGCCATAATTTGCTCATTTTAACTTGGAATTTTGCATATAATATACCGTTTTCTACCTATTTGAAAAGATCTATCTATTTCTAAACTTATTTTCATCAAACTAAGTTGTTTGGGTTCCAAAAAAGTGGCGGACAGATTCACCACGAATTTTTGTAAACTGGTTTTCCTTCTTTTATCCAAAGCTCATTTTGAAGAAATAGGTAATATAATAGCTTGTAAAACCTTAGGAAAGTATAATTCATATATTTATTGACTCATAACAAATGTATGAAGTAAATGAAATTGTCTCAATTTATGAAAAAGTAAAGTCTTTAAAGATTTTAAAACTTGAGAACTTTTGGAATATTCATTTTGCTTTGAAATCATATTAATTTGTTTATAATGAGTATCTTTTTTTTTCCCTAAATTTTACTTTCGTAATTTCTTCAAATTCCTAAAGAATGATTTTTATTTCCTACACTTAGCTTCCAACACTTTTTGGAAGTAATACCACTTCTATATTTAGAGAAATATTTTCTTGATTTCTTGAGATCATTTTTTTTAATGAAAAGAATTTCTATCATTTGAAGAAAAAGATGAAATTGTTGTAAAATCCTTGTTTACTTCAAAAAGTCCTTTTTATGTCATGTATGTTTATAAAATCTCTTATGAACTCTTCTAAGTTTGTTAAGATGACTTTTTAGTTTTAGAAAAGTTTACTTCCTACTTTCATTTCTAGAAAATAATCTTTATTTTAAGAAAATATTTCCTCATTTATTTTGTTTGAGACAAAAAGCATTATGTTCATGCATGAATATGAATCATAAAGTTATGGAAACATAAAGAAACATAATAACTTGAAAGAATAAGCTATTAAGAAAATAAATCAAGTATTGGAACCTTAGCTTTTCAAGGTATCCCGGGACTAAGAAATGACTAGTCCCAAAAGAAAAAAAAATGTTTTGACTTGATGAGAATAAGTTTAGGACTAGAAAGACTAGTCTTAAAAATAACATGAATGTAAATAAATTGCAAAACAATGAGCTTATATGCTCTAAATAATATATATAGTTATATAGATATACTAGATAGTTATGAAGTATAAAAACAATATAAGGAAAATAGATTATGAACAAAAACAAAGTATAAACATATTGTTGCTTTCTTAACCTTCATGGTTTTAGAAAACACACACTAAGCTCATACTAAGTAAGTAAACATATGGAAGTCTTGAAGAACATTTACCTAAAAGAACTACATTTTGAGAGAGCTTCTTGAGAGGAATTTCTTGAAGAGATTTTTGTAGAGTAATTTTAGTAGAAGAGAAGTGTGAAAGAAATGGAAGTAAGAGGGGGTATTTATAGGAAAATGTGGGAGATAATTTGTGTTAATTAAATAAATGAAAAACAAAACAAATGGGAAGAAGAAAGAGGGTGGCCGGTGCTACTTTTGTGAAATGGGGAGGAGAAAAATTTATTTTTTTGTCTTTTGATTAATTAAAAGTAAGATATGAAAGATGTGAAGTTGTATTGGAAATGAAATGTGCAAGAAATAGGTGTATGGTTGTAAGAGTAGGTTGTAAGAAAAAGTAAAGATAGATAAATAGTGTAGAATAGTGG
Source organism: Combretum micranthum (assembly GCA_024138025.1). Classification (NCBI taxonomy): domain Eukaryota; kingdom Viridiplantae; phylum Streptophyta; class Magnoliopsida; order Myrtales; family Combretaceae; genus Combretum; species Combretum micranthum. The sequence goes on along the minus strand of JAMXBD010000148.1, from coordinate 1,153,764 downwards.
TAAATAGTGTAATATAAAGTAGACATGACAATTAAACACCGATAGTAAGAAAATACGCGTATAAATGCGATATATGATATTTCTAGCTACCGAAAAATAATGAAATTGATATTTTTGAAAATCTTATATTTTTACTAGTCTAACGGTATATTCGGAATATTTTTACTATTCCAAGCTCCGGGACACGTTTTTCAAGAACTATGCCAGATCAGGTTCAAAACGAATCGCGGTTTTACTAAACCAGTCTTTTTAAGCTTCCTTAGATGATTACGAACTATTCTACTTACTAAACTCTTTCTTACTCTCTTAAGGTTTCTTAAACGGGAATGCCAGACTTAAGTGGTTATGGTAAACTAGGGTTTTGTTGACTTTAGAAATTTGGTTGACTTCTAATTAGGGTTTACGCTTTAATTTGAATTCAAAACTTCGGAGGTTTACAGAAACCCTAACAAAAGAAGGAAATACGAGAGAAAAACGATCCAAGTTTCAACATGATAAAGATTCCAAGAAACAAAAACGAGGAAAGGCAACAAAAGATGAGGAATCATCCTCAGAGGAACCGATTGCATCCTCTAAAACCCTCTTAGAGAGTAGTACAGAACTTGCTCATCTTGCTCCTGAACCACCTAGAAAAAGGAAATCAGCTCAAAGATCTACAAGGAAGTCTCCCCAAGCCAAAAGGCAGAAAACCACATCAAGTAAGATTCTTGAATGTGCTTTTGTCGATTTTAAGTTTTTTAAAGACAATGGCTTTTTCTGAGAAGACTGGTTGAATCGTATAGGATGTCAACATCTTTGTAACATTTATGGAATGGTTGATGGTCTTTTAATCCAAGAGTTTTATGAACATCTAGAAGAGTTAGAGGACTCAAAGTTAAAAACAAAAATGGCTGGAAAGGTTCTCATACTCAGTAGGAAAGATTTAATTGAGTGTTTTGATATGAAAAATCAAAAAGATGACAAGAAGATTTCACAATATGATAAGAAATCATTATATAAAGAACTGAATGATGGAGTAGGAAATTTTGTAAAAAAAGATATATTTGCTACTGAATTTGAGTTGGTGGTACGCTTACTCCACAACATTGTAGTTGATTGCCTTCTACCCAAGAATGGCAGTACAACAACAATTTCAATAGAGGAAGCAGTGGTGGTTTTAGCCATGAAGAAAAATGTGAGTCTTGATATGGCTAATATGATTCTAAGACACATATGGAGAACTAGGAACAACAAACCATATGGCAACTTGTTAATGAAATTATTCGCATTCAAGAAAATTCATCTTCCCAAAACTCTTAAAGTACCTATTTCTCTCAAGAAAATAGGAGAAACAAATTTGAAAAAGATGGGAATACAAGTTGTGGATAATTTCTGGTTTTCCAAATATGGGTCTTGGTACATACATCCCAAGTTTAGTAAAGTTGGATTTAATTGGCAAAAGATCAAAGCAATAGCTAAGGGGGAGCTAGTTATGCCAGTAGAGAGTTCCTTAGAAGGTAATGAGGCTGAGAAAGATAAAGAGAAATCCTCACAAAACAAAGGGAAAGAGAAAATGGCTGCAAGGGTGACAAGGAAACATCATCTCTGAACAGGGGGTAAATTTGAGATTAAAGAAGGGGGAGGAAAAGCAAATGAAAGTGACTCAAAGAGTGAGTCAGTACCTATGCCTCCTCATGATCCAATTGATGAAACCTATCATTCCTCTTTTCGAATGGTTGTAGAAAAGCTTATCAATCAACATTTTGAATCCATCAAGCAACCTTTGATAGAATCTATCCTTAATTCTATTAAGGATTCTCACTTTGGTCATGAGCATATTCCTCCAACATCTCATCATCCTCCAACATCAGATCAATTTCCATCTTCCGAACATTTTGATCACCAACATTCCCCTGTGCAAGAGGATATCTCATCTGAACATATACCCTCTGCTCCTGATCAACTCGTAGGTGCAACAACAGGAGCTGAACTTACAGCCTCCGCTTTTGATCTTGCAGTGGCTCATGTCTCTGATTTGTCTATCATTCCATGTCCTCAGCCAACAGAACCTCCTTTAACATATCAACCATCTGAAGTTGAAGTAATCACCTCTGTTCTTACTTTTCTTCAGCTGCATAACTTGGGTTCTACACCAATTCCACCAGCTAGCCAAATTTTTCATCAAAGAAGGAAGATGAAGGCAAACAAAACTGGATATTTTCTTCCATATAAGAAAGCAAAATGAATTTGTCTGTTGTTGTTTCTGTTGACTCTATAAAGACTTTTTATTTTGGTCTATAAGAACTTGAATCTTTAATGATCTTTTGCTATGCATTTTCTGTTATATCTCTTTTCTGATGCTAACAAAAAGGGGGAGAAGAGAGATAACAAAATATTATTATGTGATTGCTGTTGTTGTTGAAATCATGTACGTGTGATTGCTGGAGATTGATGTGTTGATGATGCTGCATTACTGCATATAAGCTGAAATCTTGAAAGCTGAAATCATGAAAATTATATGTTGCAACAAAAATATTTTTATTTTATTCATGGGGTTTCGTTATCATCAAAAAGGGGGAGAATGTTAATTTCTCTCAAAAGATGATTTTGATGATAACAAAAAGAATTAAATGATTTTTTACATATTTTGTTTAGTGTGCAGCATTAGATATTATTAAAATAAAACTATATCAGAAAGTATATTAGAAGTTTTTCTTTAAACAATATTTACTCATCAAAAGGTTACTTAGAAGGTTCCAATGAGAATTGCAGGATATTTTAATTCATCAGAGGGAACGTCAGAAGGTTTATGAACTAGATAAGAATCACGTGTTTTTCAATTCAGATTTAATTTATGAAGACCTAGCTCCAAAATTGAGTATAATTTAGGTATTATGCTCAATGTGTTTCACAAAGTCGGTTCAAAATCCACAAGGATTAAAATTCGAATAAATGTTCGTTTTGAAGCTCATAAACACACAGTTGAAGTTCATACGGCTCGGAAGTGAAATTCAAATTATACAAACAAATTACATTTGAGGAGAAAGTTAGTGTGCATAATATGAAGTATCTACAAAATACAATTCAGATTTTTATGGAATGTGTCCAAAGATTTTTGAAAAATACCAAGAACGTGGAAGCTTGGATAAAGCATGAATAGTACCAGATGATGAAATTGTGTAACAACAGATAAATCCAAGTCTGATTTTTCAGTATAAGATAAGCATACAAGTTGTTGGTTATTTGATTTATCTTATGAAGCTGGGATTTCGAAGATTATCTCAAGAATTCAAAAATCAAAATGAGTCAACAGTATGATAAACACAAGCTGATATTTCGAAAATGACGAGCAGATTTCACGCACGAAAATTTGGGATAAGCTCATCCATTCTTTCTTCTAGCCGTTAGAATAATGGGAATAAAAAGAAAAGTGAAAGACAAAACAAACTACAACAACGTGATAATCAGATTACTACAGTGATCAAAGCTTCCTTACGAGAGAATATGTCATATTCTACTGTTACTGTTCATTGAGCAAATAGTTTTAAGAAAACTTAATTTTTTATTCCTCTTGATTTGTTCTTACATTTTTAGTGTAAGTTGAGAGTTACAAGTAGGCTTAGTTGATTGATTGATTGAGAGAATCAAGCTAAGTAAATTGTAGCCAAAGGATTGGAAATAACTTCTTGTAACTTTTATCGATTTGTTTGGATAGTGAAACACAACCGGTGATGTCACGCCCCGAAGGGTACCCTAAACGTGGCAGTCCGCCACATATAATATCAAGGCTTAAGAATGGCTACCTTAGTCACGCGAAAGCCTTAATATTATATGTAAGGCATCTAACATGGTAATAGGAGACGCTTTTGGGAAGTATCGCTTAAGCAAGTAAAGATAAACATACAAGAATTCAGAAATAAAGTATATCATATCATTAATAACCAAAGGTCTATTACATAACTTCTTAGGGGCATACCCCCACTAATCCCATGGATCGTGATAAACTTTATAACATCCAAAATACTACATTAAAGATTTCAAAGGAATTCTAATCTAAGTCTTCGAGTAGATTTCCTCCAAAAGCTTCAATATAAAACTTACACGGATACGGGAGACCTCGGCACAAAAATAGGTGTTCCTGAGAATACAAATATCTATAGGGGTGTAAGCTTATGGGCTTAGTGAGTAAATCCCAAAATTCATACTCGAAGAAAATTATCAATCAAGTTTATTATTCAAACATATGAAATGCAACAACCACGTGAGCATACAAGACATATGACTTTCCGGGAATCATATGTTGAATGAATTACGCCCTTCATTCGGGGTTGGGTATTCAGGCCAATTACAGCCACAACTTTTAAAAACACTTTTATAGATCTTACCGGCTCCTATACGCCATCAAAACTTGTAGTTATTACAGGCTCCTACTAGCCACCAATTTAAGTAGTTCTTACTGGCTCCTACTCGCCACTTACATGATATACCGGTTATGTCTACCACCACTATTATACACTTGTCCCACCAATTGTATAGTAGTGAATGCAATGTGACTCAACATATGAAGTGCATGAATAATTTCTTTAATTAAAGTCTAGTAGTTACATTTAACTTCTTTCAAGTGATCAACCAATTTCAAACACTTCAAGATATTAATGCACATACAACTTTATTATAAACAAATCGAGTCGATATACTTAGTATTCCTTCAACATATTATCATACACTTCCTTTTGATTTTGCCTAAATTCTAGTGCAACTAATTTTACAAGCACAATCGAGAGTATGAGAAAATTAACGGGAAGTAAACTCACTCGGCCATGATGACACCTTTCTTGAATTGGATGGTCGTTCGGAATTTCCACTTAATCGTAGTAATCCTCGGGATACGAACAATCTTCCTCGTGATTATCTAATCAAGAAGAATACCCAAAATGAGTATTTCATGAAATTCTATTCTTGAAGATTCTAAACTTTCCTTAAAATCGTGGTAAAATCGTATAAGGGGAAATTCCAACTTAAAATGGCCATAACTTGCTCATTTTAACTCGGAATTTCGCGTATAATATATCGTTTTCTACCTACTCGAAAAGATCTACACATTTCTAAGCTTATTTCCATAAAACTAAGTCGTTTGGGTTCCGAAAAGGTAGCGACCAGATTTGCCACGAATTTGCAAACACTTGTTTTCCTTCTTGTAAACAAAGCTCATTTGAAAAGATAAATATTTCAATTATTTTGTAAACTTTTGAAAGGTATATATATATTTGTAATGACTCATAACAAATGTATGAAGTAAATGAAGTTGTCTCAACTTATAAAAAGTAAGGTTTTAAAAGACTTTGAACTTGAGATTCTATTGAATATTTATTTTACTTTTGAAAGATCTTGAGTTATTGAGATGAATATTCTTTTTCTAATTTAATCTTTCTTTAAATTCTTAAGGTGTGGTTTTATTTTCAAAACTTGGATTCAAAAAGTAATAAAATGACAATTTTTGTTTCTTGTAATGATTCCAAAAGAATATTTCTTGATGAAAGATAAGTTTTCATAAAACCTTTTGTTTATGTAAGAAAAATCATTTCCAAGCATGTTCATGAGTTTTTAGGAAATCTATTTCCTATTCTTATTTAATAAGAACCTTTAGTTTTAGAAAGACACTTCCTCCTCTATTTTTGTTGAGACAAAAACATTATGTTCATGCATGAATATGAATCATAACTATAGAAATATAAAGGAACATAATAACTTGAAAGCTTAAGTAATAAAGTAAATCAAGTATTGGGACCTTAGCTTCATCAAGGTACCCCGGAACTAAGAAAAGACTAGTTCCGAAAAAGGAAAGAATTGTTTTGACTTGATGAGGACAAGTCTAAGACTAGAATGACTAGTCTTAAAATCAACTTGAAATTAAATAAATTGCAATGAAGTAAATAAATTGCATGAAAGATAAATAAATTGTAAGACAATGAGCTTATATGCTCTAAATAATATATATAGTTATATAGATATATTAGATAGTAAAGAACATAAAAGAAACATAAATGAACATAGAGGAATTATGTTTATGAACAAAAACAAAGCATGAACCTAATGTTGCTTTCTTAACCTTCATGGTTTTAGAAAAACACACTAAGCTCATACTAAGTAGATGAACATGAAGAATTCTTGAGAAATTTCTTACCTAAAGGAAGCTAAACTAAGGGACTTCTTGAAAGAATTCTTGAGAGAATTGGAGAGAAATTTTTGTAGAGTAACTTTAGAGAAGAAGTGTGAAAGAAGTGAAGGTATGAAGGGGTATTTATAGGAAAATGTGGGAGATAATTTGTGTTAATTAAATAAATGAAAACAAAATAAATGGATGCATGAATGGGGGTGGCCGGCGCTATTCTGAGCATGGGGAAGAAAAATTTATTTTTTTGTTATTTTGTTAATTAAAAGTAAGAAATGAGAGATGTGAAATTGTATTGGAAATGAAAATGTGTAAGAAATAGGTGTATAGGTTGTAAGAGTAGGTTGTAAGAAAAAGTAGAGATCGATGAATAGTGTAGAATAGTAGAAAATAGTGTAATGTAAAAGTAGACATGACAATTTAATACCGGTAGTAAGAAAATACGCGTATAAAAGCGATATCTGATATTTTTAGCTATCAAAAAATTATGAAATTGATATTTTTGGAAATCTTATATTTTTACGAGTCTAACGGTATATTCGGAATATTTTTCCTATTCCGGGCTTCCGGACATGTTTTTCAAGAACTATGTTCGATCGGGTTCAAAGGACACTCGAATTTTGAAAAATAGATATTTTTATAAAACCTATAACTATTACGAACTATTATAGCTAATTTTTCCCACTTCGTTTTCTAGGGCTAGAGAAAAAGGCAATGCCGGACTTAAGCGGTTACGGTAAACTAGGGTTTGGTTGACTCTGGAAATCCAGTTGACTTTCGTTTTGGTTTTAAACTATAATTCGAATCCAAAAATTTCGGGGATTTACAGGTGAGGAATACCGGGACCCTGGCTTGGAGCTGGAAAAGAGGATTGACGCTCGATGTGGAACCTCTATATATTGATTTGCACTCTCTACTCTTTATCTCTCTTTAATTTCGTGATTTGTTGTTTATGATATATATGTGTGATATATGATCAGAAGGTTAATTAGAGAGTAAATCATTCATATTTTCTTACTCAGAGAGTTAAGCAGAAGGTTTCTAATTGTGAAAGTCTTGAATCACTTTTGATTCGATTTTTTGTTTAAATATTTTATTTGTTAAGATTATTGTTTTAAGAAAGTTTTAAAGCCATTTTAGTTGAATAATCAAGTGGTATGAAATTTGTTTAAAATTTTGAAAAATAATTTTTTATAACCAATTCACCCTCCACCCCCCCCTCCTGGTTATCTTTTCGGGACCAACACCCATACATATCCATTTTTATCTTTTCTTAGTATACTAATGCCACTACTTTACAAGCACAAGTAAGGTAACGGAATTAAGAGGAATAACTCATTCGTCTATTTCGCGATCTTTTTAGTCGCAGTAATCCTCAAGAAGGGTAATCTCGTATCCTTCGTTACCTCAACAAAAACAATACCCAGGATGAGTATTTCATAGAATTCTACTTAAACTTTCTAATTCTATTTTACTATGTTCGTCAAAATCGTATAGAATGAAATTCCAATTTAAAATGGCCATAATTTACTCATTTTATCTTGGAATTTCGCATATAATATACCATTTTCTACCTATTCGAAAAGATCTATCCATTTCTAAGGTTATCTTTGTCATATAAGGTCATTTGGGTTCCAAAAATGTTGGGTACAAATTTAAAATGAATAATTCTAGATTTTTGCAAAACCATTTATTAACTCAACTTCATTTTTAAAAAATCCTTTAGTAAAAATATATATATATATATATATAAATATATAATTGATAAATCCTATGAGTATATAGATAAGCTCACTTTATATACAAAAATTCTAATGGTAGTGTCTCAACAATTTATTTCATAAAACAATTCATTTTAAGTTGTTAAAACTTTAACTTTGATAATTTCTTTTCAAGTATTTTAAAGAACTTTATATTTTCCTAGGTTATTATAAATGAGTATATTCTTCTTTTATTTTCTTCATTCTTTTTCCAAAAACAAGTAAATTTTTCTTTAACCTTAGTCTTTCATAAATTTTACTTCTAGTGATAAAAGATCAAATTTATCCAAAGTGTATTAAGTTATTGAAAACCCTTTTTTTTTTTATAAAGTTATATTTATAATGGTTTTAGAAAATGAGTCTTGTCTTCTTATATTTATTATTTAAAATATAAGTTTTTGTTTTCTAAAACTTGTTCTTTTATTTCATTTGAAAAGAATTCTCTTTGTTGGTAAAATCCATTGTTTTTAATCTTATCTTATTTATATTCTTTGAAAATAAGTTCCTTCTTTAGAAATTTGAAAATCATTATTTTTCCTAAGTAGGTTTATAACTTTATGGGTTGAATTCATCTTAACTTTGAAAACTAGTTTGTTTCTTAGTTTTGTTATGGAGTGTAAAACAGTTTAAATCTCAAGCTTTTTGTAAAAACTTTGAATATTAACAAATTATTTTACTAAAACTTAGGTTACTATAATATACAAAGAAAGTATTTATTTCTTATGTTTCCTTGGTAGAGCTATCTTTTATTAATTAAGAAAACTTTGAGAAAACTTGTATTACTCTATTTCTATGTTGTTGATAATAACTCTATTATTTTGTGATAAGTCACATAATAGAAAATCTAGTTTTGAGTTCCTTTAATAAAGTAAAATTCTACTTTTGAATTAGTTGAGACAATATCATTATGTAGATGCAAGTATTATGAGCAAGTAAAATAATAAGAACATGAGAAAATACTAGAAACAAATAATAATAAACAAAATAATAAATTATCAAGTATTAGGAACTTTAGCTTCATCAATGTATCCCGGTCAAGTATTGGGAGTCTTAGCTACATCAAGGCATCCCGGGACTAAGAATAAACTAGTCCCAAAAGAATAATGAAAATAAATAAAAGGTTGTTTTGACTTGATATGGACAAGTCTAAGACTAGAAAGACTAGTCTTAAAGAAATAGCATGAAATAAATAAATTGTAATGCATGAAATTAAATAAATAACAAGTGAGCTTATATGCTCTAAAGATTATATATAAATACATAAATATATTTAGTTAGATATGAGTAATAAAATCAACATAACAACATAATAAAATAGGAAGTTCATGTGCAAGAACAAAACATGAATATGTTGTTGCTTTTACTACTCATATGAGTTTCAAAACAACACCATAGTCATGCTAAGTTACATGACATGGGTTAATAAATGGTTAGAAGAAGTTTACCTAAAGTGTTTATGTGATATGAAGATGGTAGATGAAAGGGGTATTATGTGAATAGTGATATGTGGTAGAAAGTTTGTGTATAAGGAATGATTTTTGTGAAGAATTGGTTTAAGAGAGTTTTGGTAGTGAAATGAATTGTGTGAAAAAATGAAGGATGAATAGGGTATTTATGGAATTTTAGAGTGAAAATTAGATGTAATTAAATAAATTAAAAAAGAAATTAAATGAAGATGAAGAGAGAGGGGAGGTGGACGGCAATATTGAAAGGAGAGAGAGACGTTTGACTAAAAATTAATTTTAGAAGAATAGTGTGAGAGAAGTTTAGTAATATGTGGTGTAGAATGTTTATGGGAAAAAAAATTGTAAGAAATAGGTATATAGATGTAAGAATAGGTAGTAAGAAAAAGTAGAGATAGAGGAATAGTAATGAATAGTAGAAAAGTATTATGAATAGTAAACTAGACAATTAAAGTACCGATTGTAATAAAAATACGTGTAATAATGCGATATCTGTAATTTTTAGCTACCGAAAAATTCTAAAACTGATATTTTTGAAAACCTTATATTTTTACGAGTCTATTAGTATTAACGGAACATTTTTGCCATCCGGTGTACCTGGGTACGATTTTTGAAAACTGATCCCGATTGGATCCGAAGGATTCGCGAATCTGATATTTTTAAGCTTCCCTCTATTATTATGAACTATTATCACCAATTATTTCCATTTTGTTGTCTAGGGTTTAAGAGCGCGGGATTGCCGGATCTTAAACACTAGGGTTTGTTGTAAACTTTATTGACTTTTAGGGTTCCGGTTTGACTTCCGATTTTGTTGAGTTATTGTAAGATATAATTTTGAAGTTTTAACTGTATTATATTTTTAGCTTGATATCTATAATTTATCTCATTTTATTTGTGATTATTTAATAGTTTTTAGTTCTCAGGATCGTTTAACCGAGTCTAGGGTTATGAGTTGACTCAGTTTGACTCTTTGGTGAAAATTGAAATTTCTGATTCCAAAATTCATCGAGGGTTTTAAGATCTTAGCATTTCATTGTCGAGCATTATTTGAATATATCGTTTTGATTTGTGTTTTAGGAATCAGGGAGATGATTTGATTGGCGTACAGATGTTAATTCAACCGATAGTTGGATCTCATATTTTGTTTCGAGGGTTCTCATTTTCTCAAGACTAAGAATTTTCGTGTTTGACCTGATTTAGAATTCGGTTTTAACTTGGGTCGATTTTCGGGATTTCAATTTTGATATTAGACTTATATGATTATTTTCTATGAATTATGAAGATTTCACGGGTTTACAAATATGTTGATAGTTTAGAAGTTACCTTAGCTTGGAATGGAAAAGGATTCCCAACTCCCTTCCTTAGCATGAATTTAACCTATATTAGAGGTTGATAGTGAGTTTCTAGCTAAATTATAAGTTAGCTACTTTAACTAAATTTTCTTACCTTGTTGAGCTTAGGTTTCAACTTAAATCTATGGTAAACCAAGGCTATTTAGCTTGGTTTTTGATGTTGTTTGGGTTAGTTAAAGTGGGATTTTGATTGTGGTTGATGAGTATTGATGTTTAGATAATGCTATAGGATATAAACAAGGGATACACTTTATTTTTTAAGTGTTTAAACAAGGTTGAACAAGTGAATAATGAAGAGAAGTATTCCAAATTCGTAGTGGCTGTTTGGAGAGAATTTTTGGATTGTGTTTGGGGAGATTTTGAGTTGGTTTTGTAGCCAACTTAAGCCTATATGTATATACTAATGTTAGGTTAAGATTTAGGTATAAGAGAGGATGTTTTGGACTTGGAAAAATACAAGTTCCAACTATTGTTTCTCAGATGGAATTTCTGATGCGAATTTAAGGATGAATTTTTTATGAATTTGTATGAAATTTATTGCTGATTTCAAGGGGCATTAATTGTATTTATTTGCTAGTTAATTAAGGTCATTTATGTGTGTAAATTAGGGGCTCAACTTGCAAAAATACCGGATGAAAATCTAAGGTTGAAATTGGAATTCTGCTGCAGTTTCTTGGTTGAATTCCTCTTGCTGTAGCTACTATTTGGTGACTTTTTTAGGCCAATTGGAGCTGTTTTGGTTGCATATTTGAGTTGAAATTCTTAGCATTAAATGTTGATCACATGTGGAGTGTTTGTATTGGATTATACGTCATTTTCATTTGAATTTAGGAGCTCAATATTGGGTGCAAAATCTAGACGTGAATGCTGCAGTTTTTGTTTGGATCCCCCCTGCTATAGCTACACTTTTCGGTGGATATCAAGGCCATTTGAGAGCTTATTTGTTATTTTTTTGAGTTGGAATACTTTGGCATTTAATGTATATCTAAGCTGGGATTTCATGGTTGGTTGATGGGTCAATTTTTGTTTCGATTTTTTGAAGCTCAATTTGGATTCAACATAGCTGTGAACTCCTCCCCTGCAGCAGCCAAAGACGTCATTTGCTGTACCGTGGAAATTCCTTTGTTCCACGTGAATTCTGCAGAGCGATATAAACTACAGAGGCTCGGTTTCTTCAAGTCTTCATCCATTCGTGAAGAAAGGGATTTGCAACTGACATCGTAGACGTGTTGATGCTGCTGAGAATTTAACTTTGCCGCACCGTCCTCTGCTTCATGCGTGTGGAAATTCTGTAAAATGTTCCTTCGTTTCCAGCTAAGAATTAGACGTGTTTGTGGCGTGCTCTGTTTCCACGTGATGTTAATTTCTGCAGCGGTGCCATTTTATACATGAAGATTCTATTTCGCATGAAGGTTCCTTTGTCCACGATTTCAATTCCACAAATTTCTTTCCTTTTTTATATATATACTAAAATGTTTTATCAAATATTAGTTTATAATATTTTAACAAATATTAGTTTATAACGTATGTTTGTATTGGTTAAATAAGAGTTTTATCGAAATAGAATTTTCTAAGTTTCTAAAAAAAAATTCTAGATTGTTTGTTTAAACAAATTTTTAATTTGAAGTTTACATGATTAATTATTTTTAGTATTTTAACTTATACGATTAATTTTTCAAGTTCAATAAATCGAATTAGAAACTGAGTTTATTGAATTTAGAATTCCCTAACAAGTATAACAACGGGTTTTGAAATTTTCATTTTAGATCTAGATTAATTTTTATTGATCGGTATTGGTATCTATTATGTATTTATAATCTTTGTAATTCATCTTTGGATTATCATTTTATACCGATAAGCTCTATTAATAGGCTATATCTAATTGGTCTTGAAATTTAGATTTACTTCTAATTATATCTTGAATCATCAGTTCAAGATACGAAATCTTGTTTTTGGTATCTATTAAGGTCAAAGAAATTTTCATTCGGGTTTTTCAAGCTACGAATGAGTTTATTACAATTCATAGATCTATTTTAAGATTTTTGTTGAATCATATATTTGGTATTAGTTTCACATTTGCTAATTTGTTCATTTTCTAGTCATGAAGATTATTAAAGGTTACATTGGCAATTCAGGATTTTAATTTCTAAAAGCTTAAAACCTTTTAATTAGAATATTAGTGAGATTTAAATATTTATTTAAGATCTAGATTCTTAGATATCAATCTATTTTTGATCTTATCGTATCTTTTGTAATTCTAGTGATTTGTCTTTAGTCTATAATTTTATAACTTGTAGGTTCTAAAAATTATTATTCTGTTATTGTGATTTAAATTTAACATTAGCTATGATTTCTTGTTGGACTATTGATCATTTTACCAAATATTGGGTTTTAATGTAAAAATAAAATTCATTTACACTTTAACATTTTTAAATCGAGAAAAATTTGGAGTGATTTTTACTACTTGTTCTAATTATTCAATATGATTCTATATTACATTTTTAGTATTTGCTAAAATTAGATTACGTAAAATTAGGGGGATTATAGATTGATTGAATCGCTATCAAGAAAGGTTAATTTATATAAATATTGAGTATATAAACTAATAATTCAAGTCATATTGATTAGTCAATTAATATATGGTCTTATGTAGTATAAGACCTTTGGTTTATAATTAAGTTAGGCTTATTTAGGATCTTTGGGTTTAGATAATTTGGACTAAGCTCATAGAATTTGGAAATTGAATTTATTATTTAGAAGTATTGGGCCTTTAAGGTTCCTAGGTTTGACACGATAAGAAATTCTATTAGTATTTCACTTTTTAAGGTAATGGGTTTGGGAATTAAGCCTGTTAAAGAATATAGATATTAAATTAGGTGGAATTGGGCTTTATTTTGAATTTAGGTCCAATTAGAGTAATATTGATTATTAGACCTAAGAATTGTGTTTAAGCCTAATTGAAATTTAATTGATACCCTAATTAAGCTATTAAGCCTTCTAATTTTTATTCAAGCCCACTAATTATATTTTAAGACTTTTGAGCTAATCAAAAAAATTTGAGCCCAATTAAGTATTTCAATACTTGGAATCGATAATAGACTTCAATATTGTACAAATATGCCCAATTGGAATAGGTAAAGTTTTGGGCCTATATTATGGAATTTGAGTCTGTTAAATGTAAAATTAAGTATTGCCTATAGTTTGAAGGTTTAGACCCTAAATAACTACGGAAGAGTTGTTAGGATTTAGTTTGGACATATGTAATATAAATAGTCCTAGTTGGCTAGAAATTATGTTATTGAGCCTAGGATTGTGTTTCTAAACCAATTTGATCTAGTTAAGCTCATTTGTAGTTATTTAATCCAATTGAATCCTATTTTAATATTTAGGCCCACAACTAATTATTAAAGCCCAAAATTATTAATATTAGTCAAGTTAGACCAAAATTAATTTCTAAGTCCATTTTAGGTTATTTATGTTAAGTTAAACCTATTCTTACTATCTTGACCCATTTTAGGTCATTTATGTCAAATTAATCATATGTCTACTAATTAGGCCCATTTGAATTATTTTAGCTCATTTAAACATAAAAATAATTACTAATTTCATTTTACAATCCTTTTTAGCCCAAAATTTATAATAGCCCATTTATTTGCTAAGTATTCAATTCAAGCCCCTTTATATGGCTAGATGCCTATTTTAATTCGATTTGGCACAATTAGCTCATTTAAGTTCACTTAGTTTAATCAAGCCCTAGATTATTAATTAATTCTATTTAACGTGTCAAGGCCCACAATAAATTATTTTATTTGATTTAGGCCCATAATATGTCTATTTATTCAATTTTATATTTAAAAGTTCTATTATGCATAAACTAGCCTATTTGATCCATTAACTTATTTCTATCCAATTTTAATTTGATAGAAGACTTAATAATTTATAAAATATATAATTTAATTAATTATAGATAATTATATATTAATTAATCTAGTTTAGCAAATAAATATGCATTCAAGCTGACACATGTAATTTTTAATTTTAAATAGGGCTGGAAAATTGTAAGATGAATTTAAATTATTTTTTAAAAATAGTAAATAAATTTCAAAAATTGGTAGACATATTATAATATCATTTGCAAAATTTTTTTCAAAAATAAATTCGTTTAATATTTTGTTTAGACTTAAAAACTCATGTTATTATATATTATCAGACAAAATCAAATTAGTTTTCAAAAATAGTAAATTATTTTTAAAAATTACAAAAATGTCCAGTTTGAATGTGGACACATTAAAATATTATTCCTATAAATTTTGGTAAAAAATAAATTCATTTGATATTATATTTAGATTTAACAACTTGAATTACTATACATTGTCATACAAAAATAAATTAATTTTTTTAAAAATAGTAAAGGAATTTTAAAATTTTCAAAAATTTGTAGATTATTACTAGAGACAATAAACTATCAACCATAAAAATTTCATGCCATTCGATATTTTATTTATTTTTCCTAAGAATTACGCCTATTTGGCATTTAAAAATAGTAATCCAATTTAAAAAATTGTCACAACTTCTAGTTTACAACCCAAAATAATAAACTATCATTTCCATGAATTTTACTTAAAAAATAAGATGGGTTAGTACATTAGCTAACATCACAAAACTTACGTTTCTATGTAATTAATTTATATCCATCATAAATAATAGCATATTTATTTGATTTCATCAGGAAAAATTATTTTAAAAGTCACATAAAACATATTAAAATAGAATATATATATATATATATATGTATATCATATCATATCATTCCATATTCATCATATTTATATCACAAGTTCATTTAATCATACTAGAACAATGGCATAATCAACAAATTTCACTTAAGCTAAGCAATATATAATATTTTATCTAAATCACATATTTTATTTTTTATATTTTTACTACTATATCCTATTATTTGCTAATACATTTCATTATTACACAAATTAATCAGAATACTTACTTGTAGTAGCAATGCAACATTAAACCCTTCACTACCCTTCTCCTAGAAGTTTGATGAAGCTCCTTTTTCTTTTAATCCCCCAAACCCTCTAGAGAAAGCTAGATTTCAAAAGAAAATAGAGCTTACTTCAGTTAATTTAAGTATAGGTAAACCATAGTAAGGTTTTGATGGGAAAATGGCTTTTATAGTGTTTCAGTGTGTATTTTGAGGGTGGGAGAATGAAAAGTTCTCTACTAAAAATAGAGGCTCTAAGGGTACCTCTTTAGGGTAAGTTTAGGGTTTCTTTTCAAAATAGAAAGTGGGAAAAATAAAGGATATAATAGGTGGCAAAAATGAGAGGGTCCTAAACTTTCTAAGTGGCAAAAATAGATAACTATTTAAAAAATTATTCTTAACAATATGCAAATAATGTTGATGATGTATATGGTTCTAGAATTTGTTAAGTGAGTTTAAGGTTAGGTTGATTAGTGGGTGGGGTTAGTAATTGGGTTAGGGTTTTAGGATGTAAATAGAGGTTAAATGGGTTTAGGAAATAGGTAAATTAATTTAGAAATTTTAATTTAGCAAATTTAAAGATGGTGAAATTAATTTAGTAACTTAAGTAAATGAAATGGATGTTTGATTAAAATTTAGGTATTGAATTTGTAGAAAATTGTTGAAACTGGGAAAAATGGGAAATTGTAATTTAAGTGAACGTCTAAATTGATATTTGGGTTTTGTTTAATTAATTTGGTATGATGAAATAGGAAATTGATGTGGTTTAATCTCTATTTTCACTTGAAATTAACTAATACCTTGAATTTTGCTAATTCACCGAGCTATACTATAGAATTTACTTAATCAACTTAATTAAATTGTCAAACTCAAATTTCTAGTTTAGATTCTATTTTCGGTTTAAATTTTTCATGTATTTTATACTATTTAATTCACAATTTCTTAATTAACCTAGTGGAAATTGGGATATTTTAAATAAGTTAGAGAAAAATCATTATCAGACGATAACAAGTATTTAGTTTTCATGAGCATTCATGAGAAAGTGAATTAGGCCTTAAAATCTACAAAATATACAACTAAAAATGCAATAAACTCACCATCCTCCCTATAAGTAAGAATTGCATAAATTGATCATTCCCAAGAAATCTTTTTCTTTTTCTTTTTTTCACTATACTAGTCCCCTTAAAAAAAAAGAAAGGATAAAATCAACAACTCAGAGAATTAACTAAAAAGGACAAATTAAAGTGAAAATTGTATGAATAGCTTCACAATAATTGTATCTAATTTCTGTACCTATTCAATGAGAATATTTCTCATATTGTTTGTCCTACAGATATCATTGAAAAAGGAATAAAAACATAAGTGAAAATATATATACATTGGCAAACATTAGGTTCAGGACAACACCACCACCTATATCTTCCGATGACAATTACTTCTTCATAAGCTATAAAATGAACAAGATGGCATTGTACACAATAAATAAATATTAAATATATATATATATATTATAGACTTAATGCATGTATATAATTTAAATTGAACAACTATATAACTTAAAACAAAATGATTACTACAATTTTTCAAGGATAAAATGTAAAATAAATTAATCTATTTCATTAAAATAGAAATTTTAGATATGATTGCAACCTATGAAATAAAAATACAAACTAAAATAGTTTTACTTGAAATTTAATATAAACAATACAAATTTTTGTTGGCTAAATCAATTAGCAAAATTTGGAAAGGAAGATAATGAATATATTCAATATTTAAAGACATTTAATGCTTATTAAACACCAAGAGTAAAACAAAACATTGTAAATTCAAATATTGCAAACAAATACATAAAAAAGGAAAAATAACCTATTTAACAATGCAACTTCAAATAATATAATAATTTAATTTATAATTTTTACATAATTTTTTTTTATTTTTTAAAATTTTAAAAGTAACAAATAAGATAATAACTTCAAAATAATATAATGAATTGATACAAATATATTTCAATAAGACATCTATATGTATTTCTTTAAGAGCAAGATTTTTGAAATACAGAGGTTTTATGCATCTAGAATTTGAGAGAGAGATGATTCAGCTCTGGATGCAACATACCAAAATGAAATCAAACTAATTGTGTTGCTAACATTTAATTGATATGACTTACAATTAAATGTAAATAAGATTTGAACTAACTAATTGATATAACAAAACAATTAATTAATTCAAGAAATGGTCATCACAGTTCTTGTAAAGAACTAAAAATAACTAAGAACAAAGATAATGAAGAACTCTATGTTTTCAATTTCTTTTATCTCATCTCACTCTCTCGTAATTGTTTTCATGGAAAAATAGACCTATTTTATTTTTACCTAGACCCTAACAATGCTAAAGACATAAGTGCTATGTAAAGAAAATATAAATGACTCCGGTTACTAATAAAATAAAAATAAGAACTAATAAGTTCTACATTGTATATAATAAAATAAATCATTCCATAAAATGAATAAATAACCTAAATAAATAATCATGTCAACAAGGCTCACATGTGACTCTAACTATGGGTTCTCTTTCAATGACCTTAAAAAAATATTAAAAAATATTCAAAATGAAGAATATCATCCTTATCATCACCCCTAGGCTGTAGAAGATTAACCCCAAAATCTTTGATAACTCAATCTATTGAAACCAAAGGATTAAATAGTAGCATGGACTTGGAAAGAGAAACTCATTAGAAGATAAGCATTAATGCTTAGCCCTTGTAAGCTCAAGCATGGTCCCTAGTAATGCCTCGAATCACTTTTGTCAAAATCTTGTTCGATCTATAACTCCTAAAGCATATGTACCCCAACTCAAAGAAGTCTAGCATCAACAAGTCCTATAGTCATTTCTACGAAACCACACCCATCAAACTGCTCATGCTAAACATTCATTATAAGTATATTCTCAACCTTCATGAGACTCATAGGACATAACTTAATTCACTTACCATCTTTCAACAACGAATAAGTATTATCATGACCTTGATAAATTACTACCTTATCAAATAACCACATTCCTCCACAAAATATGTGGTGCTTTCATTGACACTATACATTATTTTCTACCTCATCACTTTACTTATCAGGAATCAAAAGAGGCACTTATACTCACTTAGTCACATAAATAGACCCTTTATTGCTTATCTCGTAAAGTCTATAAGGTTAGGATATATCTTTATTATGAAGCTTCAAATATTCAAACAAATCCGATGCAACTACATTAACATAGCTCCCACTATCATTAAAAATTGAACAAAATGATACACCCACAAACACTTGATATAGAAAAATTATCTCTTTGATCATCCCTTATAAAGGAAGTAGCACTTATAACTCAACAATTAACCCTAGAAATTGGAACTACTTCGCCTTCCAGTCCATAAGTAACGACATTTAATCTTTTCTTAGTCTCTAAATGGTTCTTCACATAAGCTTTTGTAATTTCAATCACTTCTTCATCCTTAATCACAAACACTTTACGACTTCAAAATTGAGTAATAGCATGCCCACATCCAAAACATTTTAAGGCATTTTATTGCGTTATCCTTAATCTGAGCACCATCAATATTTTTCTCCTTTGAAAGCCTTTATTATAGAAGACTTCACCTTATAACAACTTGTAAAGACCTGACCCACTAAATCCCGAGATTTAGAGTACTGAGTCCCTAACCACATATAACATTTTCACATTATATATAAGGTTGTCTTAAAACTAATAGTTTATGAGAATTGTTTGATCAAATCTACTAACACTTTGTAAACAACTTTTAACAAAACAAGATTGCTAATAAAAGCAATCCATACATATATATACATTATATGTACAAAGTTTAGTGTCAATACAAGACAGTACAAATTTTACAAGTTTTTCTTGCTACAAAAGATAACCTAAAGAGCTCTTAAGGTCTTTTACAGTTTAGGCTTATTTAATAAGCCTTCTAAATAGAGAATTATGCTTTAAACAAAAGCTTCTCCAAAATCCAAGGGCATTTGAGTCCTATTGATCCCACTCATCCATGAATCTCTCAAAATCTGACCCGTATCCCAGATCATCGTATAACTCATCTTCATTACTTGCAAAGCAGCAAAGGTAAGCCAAAGGCCCATTATGCAATAACAAACACAAGAACAATTTATCAAGCAAACTTAAATCAAATGAAATGCATCAACGATCAAGTCATTATCTTATTAAGTTTTCTTTTAACAAAACAACAAGAGGGTATTCAAACCCCGAAATCTCGCTCTGGGGATTTAGGGTTCCTGAGTAACAGCAGCTGCTCAGGGAATTGATATAAGCAGTCCGAATATTTATATCTCATATATCTATTCCATAAAGAAATAGCTTCATTTAGGGTTCAAAAGCCGTTGCCCGACTTTACTTAAACTCAGTCCACAACATGAGTCTATTTCACAAGTTCCCATAAACTTTGAACTAAACCATGGTATTTCCCCCTAAGTTTAAGGAAACGTTACTCGGATACTATTCTCCCCATCGAGTATCCACTTAACCAAAACGAATCGCTATTGCATCATAGCGTACCATTGCATCATGGTAAAGTCATTGCATCATGACTTAGGTTAAGCGCCTAACTAACATGTCATTACATCATGACAGATTTGCTGCTCTTCAGACCAAATTAAACAACATAATAGATATCCAGTTCATCAAAGTATTAAGTTGAATTGAATTAAATCAATTTTAGTAATGCCTAATCCTAGCATACAACAAACAAGCTATTACGTACCTGTACCCAACAGTGTATTATTATATTCAATCGGAGGGGAAATAACTGAGGAACCTTTAACTAAAATAAGAAATATCAAAACAAATTAATAATCGAACGTAGAATATATATATATATATATATATCACAATCCTATGTTAACTATATAAGGAGATTCGTTAAACTTAAAATATAGTTTTAACATTTAATTCATACTTAAAACATGTTTATGTAGCTTATAGCTTCATTAGAAGACCATATATGAAGTAAAGAATGACAATTGAAGAAGGTTGAATTTGTAAAACTCAGGGGATACGCGCCTATTTACACAGGCAAAATTGAGGTGAACGCCGGCACCATTAAAATTATACGTCGGCGGCATTAAGTTTGGCATTAAAAAATTTGATTCTGTTTGCATTTAACATTGCCTATACGCTAGCGGTGTTGGAGCCCTAATGACTGGTGTACACTTTGAAAAATAAATAATGGCAAATTTCCTTCCAAAAGCCGGCAACGTTTTAAGCGACTTTAAAAAAACCAGTTCCAATCACATTCAACACTGCCTCTATGCCGACGGTGTTGAAGTACCAGATGCCAGCGTACACTAAAAAACAGACCTATTCGAAAAGTGTTTTATATCCTCTGTTTTACACTTTGAAAAATATAACATATAACACTTTTAATCCTTCTTCAAACACATATTTAGCTTCATACACTATCTTCTATCCACATTAACCTATCCTAGCAACTTTGAACTTCATAACAACACATCAAACTACTTCATTCACATCAAATCCTCTCCTCTTCTTCACTTCAACTTCAACTACTCAAATCAACTTCACTTCTCACCCATACCTCGCACTACTTCCATAATATATGAACAAGTTCACATAAAATAAAACACTACCTAACATATATAAATGTATAAAATCATTCAACTCAAATGACATCAAACTCATCCTACCATAGATTTTACATCTAAATTACAAGAAAGGAAATAAAACAAAGAGTTTATATTAGCTTTAACTTACATGAAGAGGCTTTGGCTTAGAGAGATTGTTGAGTCCAAAGGCTTGATATTGGTTTTGGTTTAGGGCTTATGGTTTAAAGATAGAAGGAAAAGAGAAAGGAAAGAAAAGTGAGAAAATTCCTATGGAAAATGTGGGTTGCCAAAAGAGGCCATATTTGATCAAATTTAGGACTCAATTTTATCCTAAGTTTGAATTTTGGGGCATATATGACTTAGGTTTAATTTGGCTTAATTTGGAGTTAATTTGAGTTTAATTTGAGCTTGAAAATGGGCTAAATTTATTGAAAAATTATGCTATCAATTCAGGCATTTCAAAAGTTGTTTTGATAATTCTAAACATAACACATACATATTAATTCATAAAAGACACAAACATTAATTATATTATACACACATTAATATACATAAAACAATAACATTAATTTCATTACACATACTCACATACATCAATAATTTGCATTAATAAACATAATATATCAAACCTATTTCTACATATTCATTTTCATAAATCAAAATTACTTCAAACTTAATATTTAGAACTAATATTATATTCACATGAAAATTTTAATTATTGAATAAATTAGATTATTTCACAACCTTTTCACTTTTCTTTGCATCAAGACACTCAAGTTTCTTAACAAATCACTTATTATCATTAGATTTAATGAATTTAAAAGAAATTGAAGATTGAGAGGTTATCTAGGGAAATTCTATGGTCTTATCATTAATTTTGATGGGACTAGTCCCGTCACCATCCACCAGCTCACACTATATCCAATTGTGATCGAATCACTAAATAGTTAATATTTTAATTACTATATTTATTTTAATGGTTAGATGGTTGACTGAATGGTCATGTCAACGACATCATAGAAGCTCTTGGTTACTTGATGATTTTAAAGAAATGTGTCTTTATCGCTCTATATAGTCATTAATTGCATAGCATCCTCCAAATTGCTAAGCTTCTGAAGCTCAATAATACATGATAACTTATATTCCAGCCTAGTCACAAATTGTGCCATAGTACTTTCTAGAGGTTTCACCACATCACACCTAAGTCGATGCTTCTCAAAAGCCTAAATATACTCACTACCTTGTCATAAAGTCGGCATTCTCACGTACAACTATGAGTGATAATAAAAAGGTACAAATTGCGTTGCAAAATATCCTTCATCTTCTTCCAAGAAGGAAACACATCCTCTTCTTGCTCACTCATACAATTCACCATACTCTTCCACCAAAGCTATGCATATCCTATGAACTCAACTACAACTAGTTTTAATTTCATGACAGCTTCAAAATCATGGCAAGCAAACATTTTCTCAATATGATCCGACCAATGATAGTAATCATTAGGATTACCCGATCCATCAAAGGTAGGGATTTTTAATTTTATGGAGTCTATACCCTATAAATGTTGAGGACTCCTCACATCATCATCAACATCTGTCATATCACCCATGCAACCTCTACAAACTCAATGATAACCACATCTACTACCTCATACTATAATGTTAATACTATTTCTATTACAACTATATAAACACCCCTATTCAAACCTCTATTGCCAATTTTAACTTCTTCATAATTCTCAACTAGCACATTATCACAATCATCATTATTATCCTTAAGACAACAATAAGCCCATTTATGTGAGCTGATAACCACCTAAGGAGCTCTTCTTGCCATTGAGATTATTGTAAATTTTGGTGCACAAAAGTATTTATTAACTGTGTCAAATCTCAAATCGCCATAGAATTTTGACCTAACTTACATCTAGTTGAAGAATAGGCTCTAAAACAGTAATTTTTGCTTTTGACTTTATCATCGTATGACTCTGTAATTTCACTCTTCTCCAAATTATCTTCCTCCATATTGTATTAATTTTTTTTTCAGCACTAAAAGGTGATGATTCAAAGGAAAAGAAAAAAAAATAATGATTTTCCCTCTTTTTCAACTCAAGAAACTAAAGAAAAGCATAAGAAGCAAGAACTCTAAACTCCCAGTCGCAACTATACTCTAATGCCATGATGATACAAATAGATCTCAATAAGAGATTTGTACACATTTCTTTCAAAACAAGATCTTAGAAATCTAGGGGTTTTATGCATTTAAGGTTTAAACTATGAAAAGAAAAAGGATATGGATGATTCAATATGGGATGTGATGCATCAAAATCAAATCAAACTAATTCTTTATTTATTTTTTTTTTATCTAATTGATATGATTCACAATGTAGATCTTGCTTTACTTGATCATCCCAGGAGTATCGCTAGTATTCTCCTTGAGTGTAGAATTGGTCTACATGGCACTATTTGGTACGAGTATTAGGATGGGGCGCAATTTTGTAGCATAAGAACTTACGTTGTAACTCTTGGCCAAGATGTCAATCAAAACTAATGTAGTAGTTAGTTTAATTAATGACATTCATCAACTTTTCTCATATGTGAATTTTCTCTTCTCTCTTGTTCTTCATATATATATATATATATATATCGAGTTATTTAATATTTTTTGTGGGTTGTCAAGGTGCTTATTATCCTCTTCATAGGTAGTCATTAGGCTTACAACATTGGGTAGTTTCCCCTTTAAAGAGTACCTTGATGTATTAGGAGTTCCTTGTAAGGATTGAATGTGCTTTGCCAGGTTATTCGACCAGCACAAGAGTGAAGAGCTCAAGAAGATCTCAAGTCCTTTCCCAGTCTCACAACCAAGAACTTGGGAATTACCTATATAGGGAATTACCTGAGATGATAGATGTCTCCTACAAAGACCTTATGGTTTGCTGGATTACCTTACCAGCTCTAAAGGGATGAGCTTGAGAAGCTCTCAAGTCCCTTATTAGTCTCATGGAGCATGAGAGGGAAGAGCACAAAGGGCTTTTGAGTCCATAACTAATCAGGAGTGGTTACCTTAGTTAGTCAAAAGGGTTGAACTAACACATGGAGAGTTTGTTATACCGTAGTTTGACTCATAAAAGGAGAGAGGTAGGAAAAGTACACATATATATGAAGAATAACATATTTATTTAGTCTACCTAGAGGGTTGAACTTACGAAACCTCAGCATCTACTGTACTCACTTTTTATCTATTATCTAATCAAAGAAAAATTTAGTAAAGCATAACAAAAGCAGAAGTTAAACTAAGGTAATGCTAAAACATATACACATGTTTTTAGAGTAAAATTTAGAATAAACTTGTAAATGTAAGATGAGACTTAGGATTTACTCCACTAATTCCTTATCAGGTAATCTCTTAACAAATTCAAAAAGTTATTTGTAGGGTATATTTGCATTGTCAGACTCACTAAGGTAAGTTAAAACCTCTCTTAAGGTTAGAAACTCTACATCTAGATCAAACCACCAAAATCTCTTCTCAAGCTATCAACAATCAAGATCTGCATACAGTTTAAGAATCCCTTGTTTAAAAAACCATTTCAGAAATTTAAAAACAAGTGATAGAAAGTTTCATCATCCCTCTCTTAAGGTGATTATGAGCAACTTCATTAGTAGCCTAAATCTATTAAAAAAGAATGATGTTGAACTTGAGTGTTCAATATAAATTTTGATGAGAAAATATAATTGTAACCTGCACGTGTTTTGTACTTGTCTGTGGAGTTTTTTTGTAGATTTTTAGCAGAACGGGAATATGTCGATGGCAAAAAAACAGCATGTCGAAAGCAAAATTAAACAAGTATTTAAATGTCTGACAAGGCAAAGAAGCTTTTAAACCTATCAAAGGTCAAGTTTAGGGCTCAACACATCAGAATTTAAGGCTCGACATGCCCAAAACCAAAGACTAGACAAAGGCAAATGTTAGAGTGATTACCAAGGATCAAGTTTAAGGCTCGATATGTTGGAGCTTAGAGCTCGACAATTTTTTTTTTTTGAAGCTTGACAAAGCGTGCATATAAGAAGCTATCGAAGGCAAAATCTAGGCACGATGAAGGTCTAATTTGGATCCCTCCATTATTTCTTTTTCCTCCCACACCATGTCCTTGAAATGAGAAAGAAGATGGTACACTCGAGGTACGAAGGGTGTTTGAGGTGCGATGGCTTAAAGTTAGAAGGCGATTTGGAAAGAAAAAGAATCATTGAAGTGCATTTAATGTTTGGTAGGTTATAGATGTTGTATTTAACGGACTTTTGAATTTCAAAGGCTATTTATATATAAAGTCTTGGAGATAAAAAAAAAAATGAAGTGCCAAATTATTTTACAAGCTCATTAACTACGATAAATCAAATTCCTTTTCTTTATTCTCTTGTACATAATATTTACAAATTATTAAGAGAGAGAAAATACACTTTAGTGCTTAGCTCTTATTTATTACTATTCATATAAAAGCAACTAAAGAGAAAGAGGAAAATTTTTTATTTCCTATAGGTGTAATATTGCTCGTCTCGAGCCATCTTTTGTAATTAATTAAAGCGGTGATGAAGACCTCGAAAGAGGCAATTGGTGGACCATAGAGAGTAGGCAAAGGGCCAAACTCCATGTTATATTTGTAGCTTGATTTTCTCTATCCCTCTCTTTTATTTTATACAATCTATTTATCGTTTATTTATCCACTGCAAATCCTTTTATTTTTAATTTGTTGATTTCAAAATTAATTATTTTGAAAATTTGGGCAAATACACAATTCACCTTCCCCCTCCCCCTTCCCCCCCTCTTGAGTATTCCTAGTGTATTTTCAATTGGTATCAGACTCTGACTCTATTATTTCAGTGCTTAATTCCTAATAGAGTAAAGATCATGGGTTCAAATACACTAGAGTTTCTTGAGGGGCAAGTCATAAACAGACCTCCACTTCTAAATAGGGTCAATTACCCCTATTGGAAGGGTAGGATGAAAATATTTTTAAAAGCCCAAAATAGATTGATATGAAATGTTATTGAAAATGAGGCTTTTAAAATTGAAGGAAAATCATAAGCTGATTTTACAAAAGATGATTGGAAAAAGCTTGATTTAAAGCAAATTGCAATGAATATTTTACAATTCGGATTAAACAAAAGTGATTTTAATAGAATTTGTACATGTTCTTCTACAAGAAAATTTGAAATGAGTTAGAAAAGACTTATGAGAGAACATCTAGAGTTAGAGACACTAAAATAAGTCTTTTATGCGGTGAATTTGAACATTTTAAAATGTTTTTTAATGAATCTATTGATGAAATGCATAATAGATTCATTAATATTATAAATCCTCTAAGGGTGCTTAGGAAGAACTTTACTAATTTAGAAATTAATTCTAAACTTCTCAAGTCACTTTCAAAAGATTGGGAAGCTAAGAGGACAGTTATAAAAGGAAGCTAGAGATCTTAGTGCCTTAGGTAAAGAAGAGCTTTTTGGTGTGCTCAAAACCCATGAGCTCACCAAGAAACAAGGCAAAGAAGGCAACAAGGAGGCTATTTCCCTGAAAGCTACAAGAGAAGACTCAACTGATGAAGAATATGAAGATGAACAAGAGAATCTTGTCTTGATAGCCAAAAAGTTAAGAAAATTTATGAGGCCAAAATCAAAGAAGATGAAGGATGACAATAGCTCATCCAAGCACAAGAGAAAGGATTTGATCACATGCTACAACTGCCAAAAGCTAGGACACATCCAGCAGTATTGCCCATTTTAAAAGGAGATCAAAGGAGGAGAAGAAGAAGGCTTACATGGAAACATGGAGCGATGAAGACTCATCTAACTTAGATGATGAAAATTATGCTTCATGGCCCTAGATAATGAGGTATCATCTCCTTGTTCTCCTTCATAGAGTAAACTACATGCTATGTATGAGAAAGTTTGTTGTAAATTATTAAAAGCTAAAAAAAGGAATAGCATGTTGAAATCTTTAATAACAGAAATTGGAGATCAATTAGATAATTTTCGAACTGAGCATGAAAAAGTTAAATATGAAAATGAAAAGCTAAACAACAAATTAAACAGTTTGAAAATAGAAAAGAAAAAGATGGATATTAAATGTAAGAATTTGAAAAGCAAAAATAATGAATTAAAAGAAGTAAATGAGAAATTAAAGATTGAAAATGATCAGCTAGATATTGAAATTAAAACCATAAAATATAACAACATTGCATATGCTGGTAGTTGCAAAAATGAAATCATTAAAGAGTTGGAATCATTGAAAAAGGAATGTAAAATGTTGAAAACCAACTTGAATGATTCAAAGGCTACTATAGCCAAATTTACTAATGGAAAGAAAAATTTGAACATACTTCTTGGAAACCAATAGTGTGATTCACATAAATTTGGAATTAGCTATTGTGGTGAAAATAATCGCAAGTCCCACAAAACAAAATTTATTAAAGCTACTTATGAGACATGTAATTATTGTGGCAAAGTAAGTCATATTGCACACAATTGTGCAATAAGAAAATTTGTAAATTTGAATCATAAAAGCCGACTTGTTTGGGTTTCTAAAAGAGCAATTTTTATTCCTCTTAATAGAAAAGGACCCAAATCAAAATGGATATCAAAGAAGTAATAATTTATCTTGCAGGGATCCACAAGTGGCAACAACAAATGGTACTTGAATAGTGGATGTTCAAGGCACATGATAGGAGACGTGTCTAAGTTCACATCACTTTGCTTGAAAGATTATGGAAGTGTTACCTTTGGGAACAACCAGAAGTCAACTATTCTAGGAGAAGGTAACATTCTCATTAACCAAGATTTATGTATTAAAATTTTTTTGCTTGTAGAAGATTTAAAACATAATTTGTGGAGCATTAGCTAATTGTGCGACAATGGGTTTAAAGTAACATTTTCCACTAAAAGGTGTTCTATTGAAAGAACTAACAATAACCAAACATGTTTTGAAGGATATGGATAAGGAAATATTTACAAAATTAATTTAGATGATTTTAAAACTTCAAATGAAACTTATCTATATTCTGAAAATGACAATGGTTGGTTATGGCACAGAAAATTAAGACATGCTAGTATGGACATCATTTCAAAACTTGTTAAAAAGGATCTTGTTAAAGGTTTACCAAAGTTAAAATTTCAAAAGGACAAGATCTGTCATGCTTGTCAAAAGGGAAAGCAAACTAAAACTTCTTTTGAGTCTAAGGATGTTATCTCTACATCTAGGCCATTAGAACTATTACATATGGATTTATTTGGTCATACCAAAACCTTAAGTTTGGGAGAAAAGAAATATACTTTCGTTATTATTGATGATTTTACTAGCTACATATGGAATTTCTTCCTTGTATCTAAACACAAAATAAATCATTTCTTTTTTAGCTATTGCAAGAAGTCCAAAATGAAAAATGGTTTAATATTGTTAAAATTCGAAGTAATCATGGGGAAGAATTTGAAAATCATGAAATGGAAAACTTCTGTAGTAATTATGGCATTGAACACACTTTTTTTAGCTTTGGGAACTCCACAACAAAATGGTGTAGCCGAAAGGAAAAATAGAACTTTAACTGAAATTACTAGAACCATGATGTGTGAAAACAATTTATCAAAATATTTTTGGGCTGAAGCTATAAACACTGCATGTTATATTTCAAATAGAGTTTTTATAAGGCCAATGTTAAAGAAAACACCCTATGAACATTAGAAAGGCAAAAGACCTAACATATCATATTTCCATCCTTTTGGCACTAAATATTACATTTTAAACAATGGAAAAGAACAATTGGCTAAATTTGACTCTAAAAGTGATAAAGGAATCTTTTTAGGATATTCTTTAACAAACAAAGCTTATAGAGTTTTTAAAAAAAGCATTAGTTGTTGAAGAATCAATACACGTTGCTTTTGATGATTCCTTGCCTAATGCATGCTCAAATGATAATGTCACACCCCGAAGAGTACCATAAACATGACAGCCCATCATACACAATATTAAAGCCTAGGAATGACTATTTTAGTTACACAAAGGCTTCATATTATGCATAAGGCGTGTATCACAATCAAAGGAATGCATCGGAGTAGTGTAATTTATATTGATAACAATTAAGTAACAAGAAAAGAGAAATACTTATCATTAAACATAAATAAGGTCAATTACAATTCTTAGGGGCATACTCCCACTAATGTCCTCAAACGAATCAAAACATATTAGTGTTTCCTAGAAGTCTCTAAAATACTAATATATCACATATTGTTCATAAAGAGATTTTGAATATCAAACTTCATCCTATGCTTCCAATTCTTCCATAAAGGCTCAAAGTCTATTTGTGGTTTCCTTAATGTCTTAGCCTCAAGTGGATCTCAAGTATACTTGCTTCAATAAGAATCTGTGAGGGTGTAAGCTACAATATGCTTAGTGAGATATTTCCCAACATTCGTACCAACAATCATGGACAAACAAGGCTATTAAGTTCAAACATATACTACGCAACAAACACATGATCACACAAGTATATATGGTTATCCGAAAACCATACACTAAACTGATTTATGCCCTATGTAACAAGAGTTGGGAATGGCTATAGCAAGTCTCTATGACCTCCTCTACTAGTTCCCGGGCCATACACCCTCAATGATTGGTATAGTGCAACTCCTTCGTGAGGCCGTATTCTCGAACGTTTCATACCTCATGCCTGGAGAAAGATTACATTGGCTCATGTTAGTCTTCTAATTATGACTAGACGATATGCAATGCATGAACATTTTGTTTTCTTGAGCTAAACCTTATTAAGGTTCATTAAGGGCGATCAAACAGTTTAACAAACACTAAGCAATCATAAATGTAAGTAAGCAAAACACTTAAATAATCAATTCAGAATTGCGATATGATTAACTTTTCATTTCATCCAATAAACATAAAATCACATACATTGCCCCATGAATTCCCCACACATATCCATTTTTATCTTTTCTTAGTATATTAGTGCCACTATTTTATCAATACAAGCAAGGTAACGAAATTATAAGGAAAAAATCATTTGTCCATTAGAAAAATTCCTAATCATGATTTTATATTTATTTTTAGTTCATGAGTATTTTATTTTCATATTAAACTTCTTTTAGCTAATTATTTTCCAAAACATGAATCTTTATGTGTTTGTGAAGAAAATCATTAAGTGGTATTATTTTAAAATGTTTTAAGTTTTGGTCATGAGAGAAAATTTATGTAAATGAATTGCTCTAATTTCTTATTTTTAATAAGAAAGTTTGTTTATGTACAATAAAGAAGATTTTTAGAAGATTTTACATAACAAAGAATTATCAACATTTATATTTAATAAATTCATTTTGAAAAACATACTTTGGCGTTTCCTTTTAAATTCTTAATGAAAAGATCTCCTAAGTATCGAAATAAGATTTTTGTAAAATATTTCGCATCATAAAGAATTATTGATATTTTATTTTTTGGAAAACCTTTTCATAATATTTCACTTTAAACATTTTTAGAGAAAGTGTGGTTGCTCAGCTATTCTTATCCTTAAGGAAAAATTTCCAAGAATTAAAAATTCACTCTCTTGAAAGATAGATCTCATTTTATGAGATAAGAAATAATTTATATTATTTTTAAATTTTAATTAAGAAAACAACATCACTTTATGACCATGTATGCATATGAATCTAGTAATTATACTAGGATATAACTTGTTGGCACAAGCTTATGTAGAAATAAAGGATAGAAAATCAAATAAGCAATTATAGAGGAAATAAAGATATGGAAGTCCTAGCTTAATTTGAAGACTTCCCAGAACTTAGAAATGGACAAGTTCCATAAAAATAAGAAAAGAAAAATCATGAAAGTTTTAGATTTATTTCAAAGCTTCCCAGGACTGAGATTATGGACCAGACCCATATATAAAATAAGAAAAGCAAAAAAATAATTATGAGATTCTTAGACTTTAGTAAGGCTCCCAAAGACTTGAATATAGTCAATCTCATGAATAAAGCAAAGAAAATTAATATGAAAATCATGGCTCCCTAAGACTTAGATTATAGACAAGTCTCTGTTGTTTTGACTTGATTTAGAATAAGTCTAAGACTAGAGATTGACTAGTCTTATTTATTGGCAAAAAAAAATAATTAAATAATAAGCAAGAAAATAAAAAGCATAAATAAAATATTAGATTAGTGAGCATTTAGGCTCTAGAAAATACACATATTACATATGCTTATTAACATATACAAAGTTAATATTAGAAACAATAACATAACATAAATATGAACATGAAGTTAACCAAGACATGAAAAATATATTGTTTTTATATTTCCATTCCCTAGCATATGCATCATGGGGATTTTATTTGGAAACACAACATACATATTTTTCATGTTATATTAACATAATCTAAGGAGGGTGTTTACTATACCTAAAATAAAAGATGGAATTTGTGTATGGAAGAAAGAGGGAAGGAAAATATTTGAGAGAAATTTTAGAGAAAAAAATTTGGTAGAGTTTTGTTATGAAAGAGAAATAAGAGTGAAAAATGAGAGGAAGGCGATAGGTATTTACAAAGAGAAGAAGGAGGGAATGAAAGATGTAAAAATAAATGAAGAAAATAAATAATGGGAGAAAAAGAAAATGGAAGCAGCTACACATGGGGAGAAGAGAGGAAAAAAAATTTAATTTAAGTAGAAAAAGTGTAATGAAGTATAAGAGAAGTTAAGTAAAAAGTATAGTAAAGTTTTTTGGGAAAAGATAATTGTAAGAGATATAAGAGATATGTGTAAGAAAAAATAAAGAGAGGCGAATAGTAATAAATAGAAAACAAGATAAAAAAATTACCGGTAGTAACAAAAATACGTGTAAATAAACTACATCTAATATTTTTAGAATTCGAAATTTTTTTTAACTGATATTTTATGATTCATTATCTCGTTACGCGTCTAAACATATTGTCGGAATACTTTCACCGTTTTGTGTGTAAGAACCCTGATTTTAGAAACCGATCCCATTTGGATTTGAAACAAGTGAGTTTTAGACGAATATGATCTTTTTAAGTTGTTAGACATTATTTTGACCTATAATCGAAGGTTAGCTCATTTTTAGTGTTTTAAGGTTTTAAGCACGAGATTGTCGGATTTAAATTGTCACGCCCCATAGGAGCATCCTAAACGTAACAGTCCACCACATGCCATATAAGACTCTCGAATTACTATTCAAGTCTTTCGGGAGTCTTGTATAGATGTAAGACATCCTTTACGACAATAGAATACTCTATTCAATGGAGTTAAGAAGTTTAATGCGGCATCAATAGCATTAGATAATAAATCAAAACGCATAAACAAAAGTTACAAAGTTTACGGGGCATTCCCCCGCAAAAGAATATTTAAAGGTCCATTATACAGTTATCCAGAGTCTTTTGGTTTCCTATGGAAGTCTAAACAATTTGAATACAACTTCTATAGGAAATGCCTAGCTCCTGTACCTAGGCTGTAACCAGTCTTGGTCTAAGCCAAATAAACTCGTGCTGCAATAGATTAAAACTATAGGGGCGTAAGCTATACTAGCTTAGTGAGTGAAAACTTCCATATCACAATTATAACACATCATTCAACCAAGTGATTAATCAGACAAATGGTATGCATTAAACACGTGAATTCAATAAACATATGACCTACCAGAAATCACATGTGGATGGACTTGCGCCCTCCATCCCAGGTTAGCAGATTAACGAATCCTGCGGTACGACACCGTTTGGGCTCACAGTCAACCAACTCATATATTCGTTTTATGGATCACGATTAACCAACTCATATTCGTTTTATGGATCACAAAAAAACCAACAAATGCTAATGTTCCATCCCCATCGTGTTATGAATGAGTTCAAGTTCATCTTCAATTTCGAATAATCAATTATACCAGTTCTTTTAGGTGATCAAGCAATACTCGTAGACAATCAATCTTAGCTCATCTATATAAGCAATGATTTATCATCCGGCTTTGATATTCTTTAAATTCAACTTCACATAACAACAACAGGAAAATATAATTCCCATTCAACCCCACCATGCATATTCATTTTATCTTTGCTAAGTAACTAGTGCAACTATCATTACAATCACAAGCAATAATTGAAATTGGAAGTGATACTCACTCGGCCATGGTACGCCGATCTTTTTATAGTAGTAATTGGATGGTAATGATTCGTCGGTTTCGAGATCACCTACCAAGGAAGAATACCATAATAAGTACTTTATCACTGAACTAATCCAAACTATGTATCAAAACTAATAAAAATCATGATTCTCGCTATTTGCGGAAGTTCCAACTTAAAACGACCATTACTTGGTCATTTTAACTAGAAATTTCACAAATTTTATATCGATTTCTACCTACTTTGAAAGATCTATCTAATTCTAATATTATTTCCAAGTTTTGAAAACATTTAGGTCACCGAACAGAGGGATCAGATCTGATCAGTAACCATTCCCATTTCCAAAAAAGAATTTTGTACTTGTTTGAAATGTATCTAGTTGATAATTCAAGTATTTTTGAAGCATGAATGATTTCCTAACATGAATGACAAGTGATGAGTTCAATATATGCATGATCTTGATGTTTTTTTATAAAAGAACTTTTAGAACTCCAAATTTTGCAAGACTCCAACAATAACTACTTCTTGAAAATCCAATTTTCTAACTTTGACATCATACTAGTGTTTTGGATTTCATTCTTAGGAATTTCTAGTTATCTTAGTTAGAATTGAGTCTTCATCATATATACTATCCAAGGCCTTCATTTCTACATAAAAATTTGCATTTTACATTTTGCAATTATGTTTTCAAATAGGATTTACTCAAAAATCCGAATTTTAGAAAATCCACTTTTTGAATGGTTCCTTTGGCAAAAACTTGTGTAATGCATTAAAATTTAAGACTTTACTATATCTACTACCTAAGGACTTCATTTAATACATAAAACATTCATTTTGAGCTTGAATAATAGGTGTTTACGTAGGCATCATCCAAAATTACGAATTTTACAAGTTGACTACTAACTCAAAATTTGTCATCTTGATTCTATTTCTTGTTTTACACATTAATCTCATTAAAACTCATTTCAACTTATATAAATCACTATAATGATACATATTACTTATACCTTCATTTTTCACATAAAACATGAGTTTCAAAGTTGATACAAGGGTTTTTAAAATAGGGCTTTAAAGTCATACGAATTTTCTTTTGAACATTTCTAACAAAAACCTTTTCTTTTTAAGTTCCTTATCTTATTACATAAAGATCTACCAACTATCACATTTATATACATAAGACTAAATCTTTATGAGCATTAATGCATGAAAACACAAAATATCTATATGAACATGAATGTCAAGTATAATGTGAGTGTCTAAGTGTTAGATCTACTACTTATAATGCATCAAAAGGAGTTTAAGGGTATGAACATATATTTTTCATGCAAGATCTCTACTTTTATATGCATGAACATGATAATATCTCAACCAAAGCCCATCAAACACAAGATCTACTCTTGTGATGACTAGATATTCATGTATTAACATTTTCTTATCCCTAGCACTTGCTCATGGGGATTTAAGATGAAAATACACACGAATAATCTTGCCATTACAAGATTAAGTAGTAAGAAGCTTAAGAATCATCACCTAAAGAAAGATTTGATAAAAAATGAAGAAGAAATGAACTTGATATGTGTGTGTGTGATGGGGGTGGTGGTCACGGCAAGAGAGGAAGGAGAAGAGAGGATTTTACTTTGTCTAAAAATTTTAAAAGAGTAGAAATGAGGAGAGAGAGTGTAAATGAGTATATATATTAAGTAAATTAAAGTTTGTTGTATTATAGAAAGAAGAAAATAAAACAAATTGAGGGGAAAAACAAGGGAGGTACGCCGGCCATATTGAGAGAGAGAGAGGGAGTGATTTAAATTTATTTGAGATTGTAATTTATATAATAAAATGTATTAAATGTAGTAATTTAGTAAGAAACAAAAATTTCTTGGAAAAGAAAATATAATGAGTAGTTGTAAGGATGTAAGACAAGGGTATAGGTAGTGTGTGTTGTAGGTTGTACTTATGAATAGTGATAAATAGTAGACAAGACATCTACTTTACAGGTAGTAAAGAAAATACGGGAAAAAGGCTATAACTATAATTTTTATAACCCGAAAAATTATAAAACTTATATTTTTGAAATTTTTATAAAATTTTGGTTCTAAAGAGTATTCCGGAATATTTTGCTAAGTTTTTAGTCCCGGGGCTCGCTTTTCCGTAATGGGGTTTGGGAAGGCCCGGAATAGAAAATTTTTTGAAATTAAAACTTTCTATAGTTTGAAATATACTTTAAAACAATATTTCACATTAAATTATTTTATAAAGTCTATTTTGATATGAAACCGAAGGAAAGCCGGATCTAAGGTTTCTAAGTTTCTCTTACTAAGCTTGAACTGGATCGATTTAGGGTTTTGTTTTCCGGGTTCCGAAGTTTACTTGACTACTAGGAAAACCAGGGTTTACATAAATTCTCTAAAACTCAATACTAACTTAAGTTGTCTTTAGGGTTGTGGTTCAACCTCCAGTCCTAGGTTTTACTTATAATTATTGTAAAATCTAGATATATATTTGGTTTAAAAATTAAATTTACTCTACTTTGTGATTTAATTAATATTTTACAGTGCTTGGGATTATCTAATCGATTCTAGAACTTCCAATGTTACATGTTGATTTGGTTTGACTTTTGGTATTAATTCTAAATTTTTTATTTTAAAATTAACCGAAGGGTCTAAGGTTTTATAATTTTATCATTGAATATTATTTGGATATTGTCATGCCCCGTAGGGTATCCTAAACGTGGCAGTTTGCCGTATACAATATTAAAGCCTAAGAATGACCGCCTCAGTCATGCGAAGACTTTCATACTATGTACAAGGCATCTAACACATAGAGGAGACACATTGGAGAGATACATTTTATATTGATACAACTTGAGTAACAATGTAAAGGAAATACAATTCACTATACTTCAGATACAAATCACTATACGTCAAATACAATTCATCAAAAGATTCCACTATACAATCTATTATAAAACATTTCACAAAAACTAGCTAATATCTTCAAGCATTTTTACTTCCTACCGAAATCTCGAAGTTATATTCGGCTCCAACCATCTCGGTCCCCAAGTAGCCTTCTTCCGTTAACTTGTTTATTCAAACATCTATTGGGGTATAAGCTACACTAGCTTAGTGAGAGTTTCCTTAATTTCGTACCATAACAAGCAAGTTATAATTCATCCTTATGATATGCATGAACAAACACATGAGCAGATAAGCATACGACTTTCCGGTAGCTATATGTGAATGGATTTACGCCCTCCATTCGGGGTTAGGATGG
Source organism: Combretum micranthum (assembly GCA_024138025.1). NCBI lineage: Eukaryota > Viridiplantae > Streptophyta > Magnoliopsida > Myrtales > Combretaceae > Combretum > Combretum micranthum. Next base: position 1,116,952 of record JAMXBD010000148.1, on the reverse strand, counting down.
TCCATAAGACATGCAACCATAATTCCAATCTTGAGTGGGGTGGTCCATAAGTCATGCAACATAATCCAATCTCTTTCTTGTTGTTTTATGTAGTTGATTCAAGTGCCTACACCATTACCGTTAACTTAAGCGATTTCGCATCCTTAATGTTAACATTGGCCCACTCGCCATCCACTAATATACTTTTGTACCACCAAAGGTATATTAGCCTATACAATGTGACTCAATATGTAATATGCATGTACAGTTTATTCATATAATCGTGACATATTAATTATGTAGGTTAAGAGCAATCATAGAGAATTTCAAACAATTGAAGTCTATGCTAACTCATACAATGATCTTACAACAACTCCCGCCTCAATATACTCATCATTTGTTCAACTAAGATTATATCACAATTCATTTCAATTTTATCTTTTCCTAATTCTAATGCAACTAGCTACAAGCACAAGCAAGGTAACAAAATAAGAGGAAAACTCACTCGACCATTGGATCACCGGTCTCTTAGTAAAAATAATCCGATGGTATGGAATCATCGATTTCGGAGTTACCTAAAAAGAAAGAAATACCTAAATGAGTATTTCTACTTAAAACTAATCCATTCTATCTCATACAAACTATCAAATTCGTAATTCTCATCCTAAGCGGGAATTCCAACTTAAAACGGTCATAACTTGGACGTTTTAACTCTGAATTGAGCAAATTATATATCGATTTCTATCTACTTCGAAAGATCTATATAATTATAATATTATATTTAAGTTTTTAAAACTTTGAAGCTTCAAAAAGTTCGGATTAGATCAGAACAGTAGCAAAAACCGATTTAGAAAATTGATTTTGTGAAAATTCATGAAGTTTCTACTATCCAAAGCAAGTATACATGCAATATGAACAAGTTACTATCATAAATGATATGTCATGAGATATATATATACATGTTCTTGATGATATTTAATAAAAGAAATTTTTAGAAAACTTTTTCTTTATAAAACTTTATAAAAAATCATCTTAGAAAAGCTAGTCTTGTATTCTTGAAAATCCCCACTTATTTTTAGAAAAATTCATTGATAAAATTTGTTTATTCTTGTCAAAATTAAGCCTTCATTATGTATATTCCCTAAGGCCTCTTTTTTTTCAATAAAAATTTCCATTTTACACTTTGTAAATATGTTTTTAAAATTGGTTTATCCCAAAATCTGAATTTTGTAAAAATTGCTTTTGTGGTGATTCCTTTAAGTAAAAATCACTTGATACTTAGAAAATTAAGGCTCAACCATACTTAGCCACTAAGGACTTCATTTCCTTAATAAAACTTCTATTTTGAGTTTAGAAAGTAAGTGTTTTCATGCCATTACTCCATTATTACGAATTTCTTAAAAAGACAAGCAACTCAAATTTTCCTATTTTATTTCTATAAATGCATCATGTATATATGTAATACCTACAAGATATTGTTATGAAGGTTATGAGATGATCTATCTATATGTATACATATAGTACCAAGAATTCTTTTTGAAATTTTTACTTTGCAAAACTTTGAATTTTACTAGACTTAAGAAAAATAGTTTTTCCTCATGTAAAATCATACTTGCTTTTATCAAAACTCAACCTTGATGACCTATATAACCATCACCTTCATTATTTCAATAAAAAACTTCATTTTGGCTTAAAGAATGAAAACATTGTTTATATAACCATCACCTTCATTATAGATGTTTATATAGGTGGTTTGCCTAAGTACGAATTTTACAAAATTTTAAAGAATGAAAACATTGTTTAACTTATTCTTGGGAACCATTTGTTGTTCTAAGGTTATATTTTGATAAACCTCTCTTATCCTTGTCAAAACTTGGTCTTTGTTATATACATTCCCTAGGACTTCCATTTTCCTATAAAAATTATCATTTTGGCATTTGGAAATAGGTGTTAAAATGGTGGTTATTTTCAAATCCGAATTTTGAAAAATTCATTTGAGTTTGTTTTCTTTGTAAAACTCATTTAGTCTTTCAAAAATCATTTCCTAATCAAACCTAGCCCCTAAGGCTTCCATTTCTTTAATAAAAACCTTGTTTTGAAGTTGAAAAATGGGTTTTCAAAATTGGTCTTGGTTAAGATCCGAATTTACAAAATTTATTTTTGGACATATCTTTTGATAAAATCTATCTAAACTTATGAAAATTCATCCCTTACATAACCTATCTTAAGAGCCTTTCATATCTTAAATCAAAACTTCATTTTTGAGTTAGAAAACATGTTTTTAAGTTATGCCTTGGCCTAAATCCGAAAATAGGATTTTTGTTTTGAAAAATAATCTTTGAAAATCCTTTTTGAACCATATAAAATGAAGTCTTGATGACATATATACACTAAGCCTTCATTATCTCAAGTAGAACTTCTATTTTGAGACTTGGAAAGTGGTTTCTAAATATAAGTTTTGCTAATATATGAATTTCACTATTTTTATTCAAGTTCAAAACCAAGATCTACACTTTCTATAATCATAAATATAAAAGAAATCCATGGCAGTAAACTATAAACTCATAGATCTAAACTTTACTCCTCAAAATCATTTATTTATGATATCTATTCCTTAAGCCCTTCATTTTAAATGAAAAATAAACATTTTGAAGTTGAAAAATAGGTTTTCTAAATATGGTTCTATTTTTATCCGAATTTTCAAAAATGATTTTTTGTTGAAACTAAAATAGATCTTGAGCTTTCTAAAACTTTTCTACTATCATCAAGCTATTAAAAGTTATTTAAGAAAATAAATCAAAAGTCTAATGCATTTATGAACCTAAAACAACTAGATCTAGTTTACTATACTAGTTATAAATGCATGAACACTAAGATAGTTATGTGAATGGTGAATATATGCATAAATCATTAGCAATAACAAAATAATAACTCAAATAACAAGATCTAAAACATAAACAACATCAAAGCTACAAAAAAAAAAAAAAAAGGTTAGATCTATAAAATATCACTACTTTTAGCAAGAAAATAATAATAATACAAGAGAGTACTCATGGATAAGAGGAGTGTTTCATTTTGACATCATCATCCTTAGCTTTTAAGCTTATGGAAAGTCATTTGATGCATGAAACTCTCACTATACTTTACCTATATCACCTATGGAAGCTTTGGACAAGAGTTTTATCGAAGAATCTTGAAGAAATATGTGTGGGAGCTCAAAGAAGGAATGGGGGCAGCAAGGTTTTCTTGTGAGAACAAGAGAAAATGAAGAAAGAAAGAGAGGAAAAAGAGAGAAAAAGTGTAAGGAATGGTAAAGAGATGAAGGTGTAAATGAGAGAGAGAGAGAGAGGAATGAGTTTAAAGACTCATTAAATGAGATAAAAAAATAAATAAATGGCAGCAATAGAAACCCCAAAGCTGGAGTGATTCATAAGAAGAGAGAGAGAGGGAATTTAGTTGGCTTTAACTTGAAATTGTAATATAATTAATGTGTAAGTGTAGCTTCTTAAAGAAGGGTTTCATTAACTTTACTTTTAATAAATTTTGGAGTTTTTCAAGGTACAAAGCAGCCAAAAAGGAGTAAAAAATTTGCGAAGAAGTGATATAATGAAGTGTAAAAAGATTGAAGTGAAAAAAAAGTGATATGTGAAAGGTGTACTTAAAGGTATGGGTTATAAGAGTACTTTCTTAATAAAATAAAATAAAAATAATAAAAATATAGAAAATATATTTCAAATATTTGTAGCAGATTTTTCATAATTAAAATGACATAATTAATTAATTTATCTTAGTGAATTATCAAATAAGTTACTAGTATGATCAAAATATGCGAATATGAGCTATAAATGATATTTTTATAACCCGAAAAATTCTAAAAAATTATTTTATGAAAGTAACAAAATTTTTCAAATATTTTATAATTATTAAATTAATTTATTTTATTTTTAGTATCGGGTCTTAAATAGAATCTGATCCCGTATAAGCCCGAAACGAACTAAATTTTGGAAAAACAAAATTTTCTAAGATATATAAAATATTTATTTAAAAATATAAGGGTTTATAAGAATAAAAAAATCTGTAATGAATAGTAGTGAATAGTGCAAAAAACTAGTTAATTACTGGTAGTAATAAAATACGAATGTAATCGAAAAATTAGATATTTCTAGTTATCGAAAAATTATAAAACTTATATTTTTGAAATTCTTATGAAAATATGAGTCTAGCGGTATTAATGGTATATTTTTTATATCTCGAGTATCGGGATACGCTTTTCAAAGTCTTTATCCGAACGGGTTCGAAATAAGTCAAAAATTTACCAATCTGATATTTTTAAGCGATCTTATATTACTACTATAACACCCTGAATTATACATCTATTTAATTTTTAATAATTGTTAAATAGATAGTAATGTCTGGTGGAAATTTTAGAAAATGTTCGAAAAACCATCCCCGCTTTTCGTGAATTTAAATATTGGTAATTACCAATATGGACAATAAAAAACTTAATTAAAATAAAAAAAATATAAGCATAAACTATACCTATATCAAAGAGAAATTTTCCATAAGATATAACAGTAATAATATGATTAATATAAAAACTAAAAACCAATAAAAATAAGTAAAATAACAAATTAGATCCCAAAAATAATTCAAAAGATACAAACAAAAGATAAACACTATAAATTTATAATAGTAGAATATAAATAAAGTCAAATTAAAGACAATTTAATTATTAATTAGGTCATAAAATATCAAAATACTAATAATTTAAACCCTTAAAGGATAAATTATAATTTACGATAATATATACTAAAGTTAAAAAATAAAAATCTTAATTTAAAAATTTTAAGGATACCATAGTGTTCAGAATATTTAATATAATAGCTACGTAAATTTTTATTTAAAAATATTATCAAATAAGTATTTATCATATGTATTAATTAAAACCCAAAAAATTAAAACTTCCCAACCATTTCCATTTTGCTTGCTGCCCACGCACGTTTTGGCCTATAAATACATTGTTTGTTCATTTGCCTTACCATATTCTTCTCTCCTTCTCTCTTTCGGTCTGCTGTCCTTCATTTTCATTTTTCCATCTTTCTCTCTCTCTCTCTCTCTCTCTCTCTCTCTCTCTAAAAAGTTTTCATCGGAAGATTAAGCTTAAAATAAAAAAAAAAAAAAGCAAAACAATAACAGCTTCAACGTTCCAGGAAAAGAAGAAAAGGAAAAAAAAAAGAAAAAAAAAGAAAAGAGAAGAAATCTTCTCCGGGAGAAGAAGAAAAAAAAGAAAAAGAAAAAGAAAAAGAAATAATAAAATAATAGAAAAGGAATCTAGAATCTTTTTCGATTTTTAAAAACTCATATCTTTCACATACGATAACCGATTCCAATTCCGAAAGTGGTGTTGTAATCGTGGTGATACGCTCTTCAATTCAAGACGACACAAAGTTAGGTTTCGGTCACTCTAAAATTTTACTATTATGATCTGATACGTAAAAGTTTTCATAATATTAGGAGTTTTAATATTAGTTTTTATTATAAATATATATATTTACATGCATATATAATGATAATAATATAAAATTATGTCATGCTAGTATGTGTATTTAGACTAATTGATATCACATTTCGCTTATCAAATGGATAATAAATTGATAAATAAAAACGCTAGATGGTAGAAAATTGATTATAATATTAGATAATTAATATTTAGAGTCTATTTATTAGTAAATAGAAATTTAGAGATAAATCGCTAGAGTTGAAATATACCCGATAGGATCAATAACTGATCAAAATCTTCTAATCTAAAGCCCAAATTAAAATTCTGACTTCACAAACATGAAAGTTATAATATTTCAATCCTATATAGACTAAAACCCTAGTTTGTCCTATCAGATTTGGAAATTCTAATCGTGTAGATGAAAAACCTAAATCTATCAGATTCCATAGATTTTAGAATTTAGTTTTCAACTTGAAAACAATGTAAGAAAAATATGGAACATTAACTATAGAGATATCTATAGTGTAATACTGAAAAATTCTCAAAACACTAAAAGTTAAGCGTACTCATGACCTAGGATGGGTGACCTCCTGTGAAATGAATAGTAATTTTCCAAAACGAGTAATATCTCGATAAATATAATTCAAAGACAATAACTAGTGGTTTAGAATTGAATTATTAGATCCTTAAAGTATATCAGTTAGCAAATGATGATTTAAAAATAAATCGCTAGGATTGAGATGTAACCGTTAAAACTAGATATTTGGTATAATTTACATAAATAAGACTTAAACTAAGATTTTAATATAAAAAACAGTAAAACAAAAATATTCTTAACTTATATAAACACTCGTTATGTTTTATGAAGTAAAACCTAACTAAATAAACAATTAGAATTAAGTAAATAAAACCTATAGCGTAGTTTTGACATTTAAAAAGAATAGAGATGTTCTATGGCAAGTTTAAATAATTTAAAGTACACACAACATATACTCATGAGTAGAAATGTAATTAAGGAGGAAAATAAAAACTTAGAAAACCCTAGAATCTTATAATAAATATTTCACCCCTATAAGAAAACTTAAGAAAAATTTTACTTGAATTTGATAAATAAAACATATTTGATTATCTGATCAATAAAAAGATTGGATATGTAATTAAACTTTAATATGTGACCTTATATACAAATATAAGATTCAGATCATACGCAGAAATAGATATTAATAGATAAACTTGATATGATTTAAGTATTATAGATAAAAGATATTAGCTTTAAATCTATTAGATATACTCAATAACAAACCTATATAGACATATGAAGATTTCAACACATATAAAAGAATAAGATTCCTAGAATAAAATTTAAGTAATTCAATTACAAATTAGAAAATCAAGATAATATAAATTGTAATTGAAAGATTAAACTTAACCAAGAATTCCGTAACTCTAAGTATAAAATTAAATGTTATAAGACTATAAGGATATAAAGTATAGATTAATGAAAATCATAAATATTAGTCGATATAATCAAATTAACTAGTTACATACTTAAAATAAGATCAAGACAATCAAAATGAAAATAAGTATAAATATGTATACGCTTTAACTAAAAAGTAGAGTAATGAACTTAAATTAAGTTTAATCACTAATACTTTATGAAATAAACATTTACAAGGAATTAACTTGAAATAATAATTAAGAATACAAACAAGAAACCTAGGCATCATTGTGATACCTTTCGACCCTTAAAGTAACATAAGGAAAAATATACAAAATGATTAGTTTAACCTGATAATTAAAAACTATATTCGATAAGTTTTCCAATGACTACTTATGCTAAAATCTAAGTTAAAACGAATATAATATGCCCAATTTAAGATTTCGTGATTAAACTCGATATTTGAAAACATTTAAAATACTTCTTAAGAAAACTAAGATTATACGAACTTTATAGTTTAACTTACGAAGCGTAGCCTTTACAAGCTTCAAAATGACTAATTATGTGTTAAGGTTAGATTAAGAAATGCTAAAACTCGAGTTTAAGATACAAAGACACAATAGGTTTCTTTATATGAATAAGAGTATAGTAATGGGGTCTGTTATCTCGATTCTCAGGGGATACAGATCTGTCTTCAAGTGTTCTTGTAGACTTCTATGACCATTAAGCAAGGATAAACAGGTGAGTATATTCCGATGACCTTCATATCTGCTTGTGCTTGTAGGTTTAGAGTATGATATTTTGTTAATATAAATTAAATGATTCAAGTATGGGGTTGGGAAATTTACACTTGTGGTTGCTCGTGTTTGTTATCTGTGTTGAAAATACTATACATTATTCTGAACGTTAAGTATTGAGTGTTGTTTAATCATTTTGATCTTTGCGAGTGTCTGATAATTGTCTATCGCCAAATAAATGGACTTAATGACTATTGGCGTGATAATCATAATATTGATCATGCATTCACGATTGCATGTAGAAGGCCATCACCACTACACTTTGACTCGGATGGGCCACACTGTCCCGTGAGGACGGTGAACATGGAGGACCGAAGTGGTATATGCCTAGTGTGTACCATGGGCCTTGTTCTAGGGGAATGGGAACTAAGTCGTCTGGGGAGACGGCCCACCTCCTAGGATCGCGCCGGGTCATTGTTAAGGATATCTTGCTTCAATGGGATGTTGTTATATGTATATTATTTTCTATATATGAAAAACTCCTTGAATAAATTTGATTCCCGAAGTATTAGCGGTCCGGGTGCTGATGTGTGGATGTACCCCAACCCCGGATTCGGAGGGCGTAAATCCGAATATATATATGGTTACCGGTTGGCCATATATATTTGTTCATTTGATTGTCTGCATTGCATATGCTTGTTTAATAACTTGTTTGCTTTTGCTTGAACGGTATGGAGCGAGGGTATACTTCACTCAGCTAGTTGTAGCTGACTCCCCAACAGTTTGCTTTTGCAGGTAGTTGAATACATGGATGGGATAGGATTTGAGTGCAGAGCGTGACAAAGATCAAGTTGTACAAGATGATAGAAGATTGAGAATTGATAGGTTAAACCTAGTTGAGAGAATAAACATGAAAATGTAGTCTTTTTCTTAACTAAACCTAGTTGATATTTTGTGTTAAACCTAGGTTTACCTTATCTTGTCATTTGGTAGGATATCTGATTCTCTGCGGTCTTGTGATCTGTGGAAGTTTCGATATCCAATAAATTATTTTCATAATAAACTTATATAATAATACAATGAGAGGATAATTAATTAGAGTCTTGTAAACTCTGACTTGCAAGGCGATCCTCATGTTGCGGGTGCACACGTGATATGACGATTTAGGGCAATCCTACTAGGCCCCACATAAGGTCGCGACAACTACGAGCTATTCTACACACTTAAACTACACCTCAGCCCCTAGGGTTAAGGGCGCGAGATTGCTGGACTTAACTACAGTATTCCACTTAGGGTTCCCGGGTGATCTTCCGGTTTAGATCTTTGTCAATTTGGAAACTGACGTTCTATATTTATACAACATATTTAGTTTGAGAAATTTATTTTAAATTTTATTTTTGTAAGTATTTAATATCTCTTAACATTTTCGAAATTATTGAATTGGGTTTTATTTCCGAAGGTTAATCATTATTTACTTTTTAATAATTTGTTTTTGGGCTCTATATTACCTAATTTTATAAGTCAGAGTTACGTATAGAATTTATCGTACGTAGTGGTTTTGATTTTGAAGACTATTGAGTTTTTTATTTTATTTTTTAGGATTCTTATTTTTCTTAAGATTAAGAAATTTCTGGATTTGTTCATGATTTAAGACTAGGTGAAGTTCGGTTTTAATTTGGAGTGATTTTTAGGGTTTATTTTTGAAGTTCATTTTGGAATTATTTATTTAAATTTTTCGAGGCTTACAGATATACTGTCTCGATTTACGTGTTAGAGATCAAATAGATGAATTGTTCAGCATAAGGATTTTAAGTTGAACGATTATGAAATTTTTCATGTTGTTTTTAAAGGTGCTCTTTTTCTTAAGGTATGAAATTTTGTATTTGATATTGTTGTATTAGCTCTACGATTATTTATTTATTAATTTTAAGAATATCAAAAAATATAGAGGTTAACAGATGATATTGATGTTGTTTATGCTGATTTAAATAGATTTTCTCTTGAAAAGAGTAATGAAGAAACTAATGAGCAAATTGGATGTTGACGTGCATAAACTGATAATCATGATATGATATCATAAATTGACGTGCATAAATTGATAATCATGATATGCCTAAAGAATGGAAATTTGCAAAAGCTCATCCAAAAGATCTAATAATTGGTGAACATTCGAATCGTGTGCAAACAAGATGTTCTTCAAGAAATTTAAGTAATCTTATTTTTTTTTTATCTCAATTTGTACCAAAAAATGTTGATGAAACCTTAAAAGATGAATTTTAGATAAATGCTATGGAAGATGAATGAAACCATTTCACAAGGAATGATGTATGGAATTTGATTCTTAGACCTAAAAATAGAACTATCGTAGGAACAAATGGGTGTTTAGAAACAAACTTGATGAATCTAATTTAATAATAAGAAATAAAGCTAGATTGGTTGCAAAAGGCTATAATCAAGAAGAAGGAATTGATTTTGATGAGAACTTTGCCCCGGTTGCTAGACTAGAATCTATAAGAATGCTTTTGGCATTTGCTGCTTATAAGAACTTTACTCTCTTCCAAATGGATATCAAGAGTGCTTTTCTAAATGGTTTTATAAAAGAAGAAATCTATGTAAAGCAACCACTGGACTTTGAAAATAATGAATTTCCCAATCATGTTTTTAAGTTAAATAAAGTTCTCTATAGACTCCTAAAGCTTGGTATGCAAGACTTGATAGCTTCCTGTTAAACAACGGGTTTTCAAGAGGGAAAATTGATACAACTTTATTTATTAAAAATAATAAGTATAATACATTGATTGTGCAAATCTATGTTGATGACATTATGTTTGGAGCTACAAATATGAGTCTTATAAAAGATTTTGTTAAGTCCATGAAAAATGAATTTGAAATGAGTATGATGAGGGAACTCAATTATTTTCTTAGTCTCCAAATCAAACAAGCTAAAAATGAAACCTTTATCAATTAAGCTAAATATATAAGAGATTTGTTAAAAAGGTTCAAAATGGATAATTGCAAATCAAAACCAACACCTATGAGCATGAATGTTAAGCTTGATAGAGATGACAAGGGACAAATGTTTGTGAAAAGATGTATAGAGGTAAAACATGCCTATCATACCTCTATACATCATGTTTTCTGTATGTGTATCAAATCAAAACCAACACCTATTATTGAAATCATGCACATACCTAACATCATGTTCTCTGTATGTGTATGTGCACGATTTCAATCTTGCCTAAAATAATCACTATTGAATGCAGTAAGATGCATTTTCAAGTATCTTGTAGGCATGATTGAAATTGACTTGTGTAATCCAAATTTTACTTTTTTCAATCTAATTGGATACTCAGATTCTGACTTTGCTGCATGCAAAGTAGATAGGAAAAGCACAAGTGACACATGTCATTTTCTTGAAAATTCTTTAATATCTTGGCACTATAAAAATCAAAACTTGGTTTCACTCTCAACTGCTAAAGCTGAATCTATAGCAGCTAGTAGTTGTTGTGCGCAAATTTTATGGATAAAACAAAGTTTGCTTGATTATGGTTTAATTTTTGAAAATGTTCTAATTCTTTGCGATAATACAAGTACTATAAATTTGACTAAAAATCCAATCCAACACTCAGGGACCAAGCATATTGAAATTAGACATCATTTCATCAGATATTATATTCTAAACAAAGATATTAGATTGGAATTTATTGATGCAAACAATCAGATCGTTGATATTTTCACTAAATCCTTGAGTGAAGATTGTTTTTGCACACTAAGAAGAGAATTGGGAATGATCAAGCAAGACGGGTGCTAAATATTATTGAATCAAAATTGATAAAGAACATGACTTTAAGCTAAATAAGCTACTAAATATAATATATGCCTAAAAATCTTATCTATGCTTGTATTGCATTTGTTTTGGTAACTACATATTTGTGAAGATAATGCTTTGATGTGATTGCGGATATGTGAGCTTGCTAATTGTATGAAGTTGTTATGAGATGAGGAAAATGTGGTGAAGTCCTACTATAAATAGGCATTGTGGTGAGAAGTCCTCAAGTGTTGAGGTATCTATGGTGAAGTCCTATTTGAGAATAGGCAAGTGTTGTGATCTTACATGGATGTAGGCAAGTGGTGAAGTCCTATCTAAGTATAGGCAAGCGGTAAAGTCCTATATGAATGTAGGCAAGTGGCGAAGTCCTATGTGAGTATAGGCAAGTGTGGTGAAGTCCTATCTGAGTATAGGCAAGTGGTGTGAAGTCCCACATGTGTGTAGGCAAATGTGGAGTCCTCTGTCAAGGCATTTGTTTTGAGCTGAATACTGTATAACTATGCATCTCTCCTTGCTAGTATATATTAAATATGTTATCATATTGTTTTTAATGAGTACAAAGAGGGTAAGAAGTGGATACATAATTAAAAATATGAATGAAGTCTATTTTGATAGGGGAAGAAAATGACATATTAACTGTAGTTTGTATTGTCCAAAAATTAAGCATCAGAAATATGTTTTGAAACATGGAAAATTGAAAATTCTCTTAAAACCTGAATGCTTAATTGAGGGAGAGCATGCTGTGGTGAATATGACTTAACTATGCATAAATTGTCCTCACAAAAAAGGGGGGAGATTATTGAATTTAAGTATTCAATATGAATTTTGATGAGCCAATATAATGCACAAATAACTATTTATTTGTTGTAAACTACACTTAAATAGTCATGAATATGTGTGTGTGTGTGTGTTGGGGAGGGGGGGGGGTGCTTTTTTTGTGGATTTTTAGCAGAATAGGAGCATGTCGAGAGCAAAACTAAACAAGTATTTAAATGCACAACAAGGCAAAGAAGCATTTAAACCTATTAAGGGTCAAGTTTAGGCTTGACACCTTAGAATTTAGGGCTCGACACACCCAAAACCAAAGACTTGACAAAGGTAAATGTCAGAATGATTATCGAGGGTCAAGTTTAGGGCTCGAAGTGTTAGAGTTTAGAGCTCGACAATTCATTTTTTGAAGCTTGACAAAGTGCATATAACAAGCTATTGATGGCAAAATCTAGGTGCGACGAAGTGGAGACGTGAAGAGTATTTAAGTCGCGATGGCATAAAGTCAAAAGGTGATATGGAAAGAAAAAGAGCCGTTTGAGTGTATTTAATGTTTGGCAGGTTATAGACATTATATCTAACGGACTTTTGAATTTCAAAAGTTATTTATATACAAAGTCCTAGAGATAAAAAAAAAATGAAGTGCCAAATTATTTTATGAGCTCATTAACTGCTATCAGTTAATTTTTTTTTTGTTCTCTTGTACATAATATTTGCAAATTATTAAGAGAGAGAAAATACACTTTAGTGCTTAGCTCTTATTTATTACTATTCATATAAAACCACATAGAGGGAAAGAGAAAATTTTTTTATTTCCTATGGGTGTAATACTGCTCGTATCGAGCCAACTTTTGAAATTAGTTGAGGCGGTGGTGAAGACCTTAAAAGAGGCATTTAGTGAACCCTGAAGAGTAGACAAAAGACCGAACTCCACATTATATTTGTGGCTTGATTTTCTCTATCCCTATCTTTTATTTTATACATTTTATTTATTGTTTATTTATCTGCTACAAATTCTTTCATCTTTAATCTGCTGATTTTAAGATTATTTATTTCGAAATTTTTGGCAAATACCTAATTCACCCTCTCTGTTGAGTATTCCTAGTGTATTTTCAAATGATGTCTCAATCTATTAAGTTGAAATCAAATGTGAATCCAAAAGGTGCACCATGCATTTAGACCTACAAAGTTAAGCTTGAGCTACTAAATACAAATACCCAGTCAATAGTCAATTAAAAAGTGCATTTGAAATCACATGAATCAGGATTTGGATTCACAACTCCTAAGTTAAGATGATTATTTCTCTATAGATGCAAATATTAAGTGCAGATTAAATAGAAAAAATATGGAATTAAAAATGTATATTGTGAATTAAGTTCTGAATCTAGCAATTACAAACAATGGGTTAAAATAATATTACCTAGAAAATTTCGAATTCTTTAGCAAGAAGAAACAATTCTTTTGCTAAAGATTTCTCTCTCTACTCTACATTAGTAAGTTGTTACATATGGCACCTTCCAACGGGACGTATGTACACATTTATTTATAAGATATAGATATAGAAATCATGAAGATTTTATTTGTTGACATGGCAAATTCTTTATGGCAAACTTTGTCTTTATCTTCATGCGCTCAAGATTAAGGCAACGTGTACATGATAGCTTGGACATGGTCAGTTTTTGCAGGTCTGATCGAGGGCTCGGAGATTGACCGCTATCTAAGCTGTGATTTTTTTGTGGAAATCCTAATTCAAGGCTTAGCTTCAATTATGGGTATGATTGTGGGTCTCGACTTTAGGCGCAATTCATCTTATACTTTGCATCTCAAGTGTAGAAGTCTTCAATGAACCGTTAGTAAAATCAAAGGCATAGTCTATAATCTTGTTTAAAGAGCAATTATGTCATTTAAGAATTGTGGCTCTTGTCGAGGGTATGGTTTTAGGCATGATTAGTACGTTTACCTAGAGGTCGTCACAAGGTGGTTCTGAACCGTGAACTGCCGGAGGACCCGTTGGAACCGGTAGCTCCTAGCGGTTCCTTCGCAACGAACCAACGGTTCTGCCAGGTCAAGAACTGCCATTCCAGACCTGGAACAGGCGGTTCCGATCCAACTCATATAAAATAAAAATAAAAAACAAAACAAAACAAAACACATACATCACAAAATTGGGCTAACTTTGTTTAGCAAGTGACTCCAGAAAGAGCTTCTTTTTATTTCCACAGGTTGGGTTCTAGTGTCTTTTGTCAACTCTAGCCTATTTTCAAGGGTTGGAATCATATCATCGTACATACATAGACATTGGTATAAAAAAAATTTATAATGACCCAAAAATGAAGAGAGGAAAAAAAATAGAAAAGGAAAGGTTTAAAGAAGATTTACTATAAACATTCGCCAATATTATTCTAAATGACGAAACGAGTGAAAGTAGTGTCTGAAATCCCTAAAAAATAATTAGAGAAAATAACTTAGGTATTTTGACAATTTTATAGAGTTTTTTGTATTTAACAAACAAATGAGTTTTACATTTATTTATTGATTTCACTTAAAGACATGCAATTTCCTCTTAATAAATAATTAAATTAATAAATGATGCTTTTACATATATTTACGCAGCTTAATTTAGTTAAGAAATATAAAAGAAACTGCAACCAAAGGAGGGGAAAATTTTTCAAAATTCAAAAAAGAAAAAAAGCAAAAAACTGTTGACTGACTACCTTATTGTCGATAGGTTGTTATTTGTTTTTTTTTTTTTTTTGGCCAAACGATAGGTTGTTATTTACTCTTTACTTATTTTTTAGACTTTACATTTAAATTTTATGTATTTTCATATCGAGTTTTTAAGAAATTTAATTATTTAAATATTTAACAATATCATTTAATTAATTCATTCATTTAAATCAACCCTCCCAAAATACAAATCACTTTTTCATTTTTGTAATTTAACCAAAAATATTATAATTACACAACAACAGAAGGAAAAATAAAATAAATTTTATAATTCTGATGCGAAATAGGGGAAAGGTTTGAATTGCTTTCAAAAAAATTAAAGGAAAGTTACAATTACAACATCCATATTGATTACTTTTACCAATATTCTTTAAATCTTAATAAGAGAATCATAATATCTAAATCTTTATGTTAAATATTGACTTTACAAGAGTAACTTTATTAGAATAATTCTACTTATTTATAGCGGATTGCTACTATAAGAGATTTTGAGTTTGCAATAAGGAGAAAAAAAAAAGGGCTTTGAATCAGCACGCATACCTCTTTTTTAGTGTCATGAACTTTTGCTATTAATTTGCATTTCTGTAAATAAATGGTGTCATCTTTTGGATATTAACAGTATACAGACACACTCAATTATAATTAGAAAAATGCATATCCAATTTAATCTAAACACAATACATTGATTTTAAGGTTTTTTTTTTCATTTTTTAATTAATTTATAAAAAAAAGGTTCACTGTTCGCGTGGAACCGGAACCGACCCGAACCATGTCAACGTTTACGTTTACCTAGTTTTACCTTGTCTCTTGCCCTCGACCGGAGTCTTTGATAGTGATGGAGTCTGTCTTCACTTATTCATGTTGTTTTACTCTGAATCTGATATTAAACACTTTGTTTCTTCTTCTCTTGATTTTAAGAGATAAAAAACAATATTTAAACAATAAAAGTACAAAATTCATAGGAATTTATCTAAAAATGGATCAAATAAAGCTAAAGACTAGAACAGAGTATAACAGACTTATCACCTTGAGCTTTCGACACATAAGGTAGTTTAGTTAGAAGACTTTATGTTTTAATTTCTTATCATAACATCGAGCTACCCTTCATTGGTAACCTACTATTCCTTTTCTAATTAGCTCATGAATTTCCTCCATGATGTCCATTTCTGTTTAGAGTCTAACTTAATTGACCATCTTATTGAACGATTAGACTCCGATATTTGGGAGCTCGAGCTCAATAGGTAAGACTACTTCTAAACCAAAAGCAAGCCGAGATGGGGTCTCCTTAGTAAGAGTCTACTAAGTGGTTCAACATCCCTATAAGATGCTAAGGAGCTTGTTGGTCCATTTCCTGCTCAAGAGATCATCCATGGCCTTTAACTTTCCATAATAGTCTTGTTCACCACCTCTACTTGCCCATTTGCTTGTGGATGAGCAACTAAGGTATGGTATGGCATGATCCTATATTTGATGCAAAAGCTTTTTATTACCTTGCAGTTGAACTACCTTCCATTGATCATTATAAGGGACTATGGTACTCTAAACCTGACAAGGGTATTCTTGTAGACAAAGCTTTGTACGTTCTTCTCAATGACCTCAGCCATAGTCTTGGGCTTCACCTACTTCATGAAGTAATCACATTAGACTAAAATGAACTTTCTAGGCCTAATTGACATGGGGAGTGGACGAAGAGTGTCTAAACCCCACTAAACAAAGGGCCAAAGGCTAATGAGGTGGTAGAGGTTAAAGCTTGAGGCATGCTTTTGACACCTTGCACACTTTCACACAAACTCTTTGGCATCAGCTCGCATGGTGGTCCAAAAGTAGCCAGCTCGTACAACTATGATGTAGAGGGATTGGGCCTTAATATGATCACTACACTCCCCAATGTGTAGCTTCTTGAGTACTCGTTGACCCTCTTCAAAACATAGGCACCTCAACAAAGGCACGTTAAAGCCTCGATTTCGCTTGTATAACATGTAGTTAATCAATGTATATTTGGTGGCATGGTACATAAGGCTCTTTGCTTGGTTCAAATTAGGTGATAAGATCCCATCCTTTAAATAATTGGTGATAGGGTTCATTCAGCTTGGCAAAGGTGGTGTGACCTATAGATTGGGCACCTCCTAGGCTTGCTTTAAGGTGGTCTTTTTCGGGAGATATTCCATAAATATCTTGTAAACCCCCCAAATTTTTGGAATCAGTTTAGCCTAAAACCCTAATCTGAAAGTCAACCATAACTCTAAAGTCAATAAAACCCTAATTAGATGTAATAACTTAAGTCCAGCAATCTCGAATAAGCAACTCGGTGAAATTAAGTAGGAGTCTAGAATATAGAATAGTGCGTAATTACCTAAGGAAGCTTAAAAAGATCAGATTAGTAAAACCGCGACCCATTTTGACCCCGATCGAATACAGTTCTTGAAAAATGTGTCCCAGGGCTCGGAATAGTAAAAATATTTCGAATATACCGTTAGACTCGAAAAAATATAAGGTTTTCAAAAATATCAGTTTTATAATTTTTCGGTAACTAAAAATAACAGATATCGCAATTATACGCGTATTTTCTTACTATCGGTACTTTATTAGTCATATCTACTTTATATCACACTATTCTTTTATCTCTATGTTTTCTTATACCTACTCTTACAAACACCATAACCTATAACATTTACTTTTTACATTTCTCATAACTTTATTTCACATCTACCTTACTAATTACTTCATTTAATCAACAAAAATACAAAACAAAACACTCTCTCTCCCTCTCTTAAGGTATGGCCGGCGCCCCCCCTCTTCCCTTTCTCTCAATTTTGTTTCAAATTTCTTTTATTTTAATAACTCAAAAATCACTCCATATTTTCCTATAAATACCCCCCTCCTCTTTCACTTCTTTCACACAATTACTACTCACAAATTCTCCACAAAAACTCTCTCAAATTCTCCTCTCAAAACTCTCTCCAAGAATCCTCCCAAAACTTTCTCAAAATAATCACAAAACCACTTTCCACCTACAACAAAACCCATAACCACATAACACTACCAAAACCTTTAGGTAAACTTTCTTATTATTTTTCTTCTCCTTATGTCATGTAACTTTACATGATCATGGTGTGAGTTTCCAAAGATTAAGTGTTATAGAAGCTACACTATGTTCATGTATTGTTCTTGTTCATGAAAATTCATTATGTTTATATTGTTTTATTTTTGTTCTTGTTATTGTCATTATATCTAAGTATTATTATGTATCTATATAAATATATACATATTCTTTAGAGTATATAAGCTCACTTGCAATTTATTTATTTATTCCATTACAATTTATTTATTCCTTGTTATTTTAATACTAGTCTCTAGTCTTAGACTTGTCCTCATCAAGTCAAAACAAATTTTTTCTTTCTTTTATTTTATTTTTCTTTCAGGACAAGTCTATTTCTGAGTCCCGAGAGTCTTGAAGAAGTTAAGACTCCCAATACTTGACTTTATTTATTGTTTATGTTATTTTTGCTTGTTATTATTTCTCATAAATCATGCTATTACGATTGTTGTCCAAATTTTTCAAAGCTTTAAAAATACTTGATAAGAAGGAGGTTTTGTCACTTAGGAAATAAGTTTATGTGAAATATAAAATTTATGGTTTACCAAAAGTAAAAGTATTCCTTTCCAAGTTTTAAGAAAAACTCACCACAAATTTGAAACATGTTGTTTTAAAAAGCTTTTTAAATCATTCTATATCGCTTTGTTTTACAAAAGAAAAATGATTTTTGATGTAAAAATGATTTCTATAAAAACACAACATAACAAAAACCTTATGAGCAAGAAGTAAGAATTTTCAAGTTTAGATCTTTTCAAATAAATAGTCAAAGAGAGATTATGTAGAACAAAAATGGGAAAAGTAGCACTAAAATAGAGAAACTAGAAAGAGAAGAAAAAATTATTTTTCAAAAGTCATCTAGGAAAATAATAGGTCAAAAATAAAGTAATTCTTTGAAAACAAAAGAATCAAAGTATTCATTACAAAATAATTTACAAAATGAATTTCTTGTAAACAATAGTTTTCTAAAACTTCTAATTGACATTGTTTTACTTAAGAAACATGAATGGACAACAAACACTTGAGCATAAATAAAATATGAACTAAGTAACTATAAAAAGAGAATTTTTCAACTATATAGATAACTAAGTATTTATCAAACAAATTTTGAATGATTGAACCAAAATTGTTTTTGAGTTAGAAAAATCGTGGTGAATTTTATCGCCACTGTTTCAAGGCCTATATGATCTAGTTTGATGAAAATAGTTTTGGAAATGGGTAGATCTTTTTGAGTAAGTAGAAATCGAAATATTATATGCGCAATTCCGAGTTTAAAAGACCAAGTTATGACCGTTTTAAATTGGAATTTTCCTTTATACGAACTTTAACGTTCTCATGACATTGTCTTATCAAAATCCAAGAAAATCATCAATAAATACTCATCTTGGGTATTTCCTTTGGCTAGGTGATTCCGAGGAAGGATACCTATATCCCGAAAACTATTTCGATTAAGAGGATTGTGTGAGCGACTCATCCGCTAGAGGAATCATCGTCATGACATTGTGAGTTTATTTCCGTAAAATACTTTACTTGATTGTTCTTGTAATCTAATCACATTAGAATTAAGGAAAGACAAATGGATATGTATGTAAGATAATTGGTTGAAAGGATCCTAAGAATATCGAGGCCGGAATTGATTTAATGATTATTTTAGTATAATACTTGATTTGTCTGAAATTCTATGATCACCTTAACTTTGATAATAATGATGCTATGAAGTCACAAATAAATTGGTTCATGCATACCACGAAGTGAGTCACATTGCATTGGGCTATTATCCTTAGGTGAGAATGATGGTAATTTAGGTCGAAAGCAACACTTGGCAGAGTGACCGAAAGCAATTGCTTAGTGACATGGAGAAAATGCTTGGCGGAAGGTTCGGAAGCAAGGCTTAATTCAAGTAGACTTATGGTGCTTGGCGATATTAATCAAAAGCACAAATCTTTTTAACTAAAACTACTTGTTTTAAGGTTACGTATCATCAAACCCCGAATGGAGGGCGTAGATCCATTCAACATATAATTCCCGGAAAACTATATGCCTTGTTTGCCCACGTGTATGTTGCGTCTCATATGTTTACTTAAATAACTTGTTTGAATTTTCATTTCAAGAAGTCATTTATGGAAATAGTTCTCACTAAGCCTATTAGCTTATACCCCTATAGATATATTTTACAGTTCCTTTATCTGTGGTTGAGGCCACAAGGACCCTGCAGTCAGGTATTTTCTTTTTGGATAAGGAATATCTAGATGAAGTTTAGTATTGGATAAGATGTAGAAGTATTCTTGTAATAGATTTGAGGTTGGGGAATGCCCCTAAGTTTTGTAAGACCATTATTATAAATAAATGAATATTATGAATCCTCTTTTCTTAATTTGTTATTATATCTCCTTAAGCTTCATAATTCTATGTATGGTCCTCTAAATTTGTGAGAGCACGCCTTATACTTAATGTCAAAGCTTCGGACAATGACTAAGGTTGTCATACTTAAGCTTTAATATTGAGTGTGGTGGACTGTTATGTTTAGGATACCTCTTGGAGCGTGACATATCTTCTCCTTAGTTTTTTTCTAGATTAAGGACTACCATAGAGGCAAACTTAGAGAGCCTTTTACCTTCAAAGTTCTTGGCCCTCATAATTTTGTTGATGTTCCAAGAGGGAAACCCCATGACAAGAAGAGCTTGAACGGCTTCGAGGTACTTTGACATTGCTTCATCATGTGCCTTGTACTTACCTTTCTCATGCTAGGTCACAAGCATTGAATCTAAGAAAATTTATAACTTTTCAGCACCTATATCTTCCACAAGCTTGAGGCCAACAATCAACACCTCATATTCTACTTCATTGTTGCTCATAAGGAATCTAAACTTTATGGCATAACAAACCTTTTCCCCATGAAGCCATTGTAGCACCAGGCCGATCGAACCCCTTTTCTCAAGTAGAGGAGCAACCAACATGGAGAGTCCATATGGGCTTGTCATGACCATGAGGCTTTTCCCGGCCTATGTATTTTGCAATAAAGTCTACTAAGATCTGGGCCTTATAGCTTTTCGTGGTTGATATTAAACTCCTATGTACTGAGTTTGATTCCACACTTCATCATCCTACTGAATATATCATGCTTTTAAAGGATAGATCTCAAGGACACGCTTGTATGCACAATCACTTGATAAGCCTGGATATAGGGGCATAAATGCCAAGCTAATATTATTATGGCTAGGCTGAACTTTTCAAACTTTGTATATGTCTCCTTGGAGGATGTAACTGATGTAGTAGACGTGGTGATGTTGCCTCCCATTGGCTCTAGCAAGCATCGAAGAAAGGACAATATTGATGGATTTGTCAAGTATTGCTTCAAGTCTTTAAACGTTCTTTGGCATTAATTTGTCCACATAAACTCATCGAAGCTCTTGAGGATTTTTTAGAACTCTAAACATTTGTCCCTATTCTTTGGTAAGAACTTGCTTAAAACAACAAATTGACCTACCAATCTCTGTACATCTTTTATCAAAGATAGGGGTTTGCATCTTTACTATTGCTTGGCCTCTATCCTACGATGAGACACCATGTAACCTAGGAATTTCCCTGATGTGGCTCTAAAAGCACTTTCTATGGATTCAGTTTCATGTTGTAGAATCGGAGCCAATCAAATGTCTCTTGGAGGTTACAAAGATGGTCTACAGCTTGCCTGCTCTTCACAATCATGTCAACGATAATGGCCTCGATGATCCTATCGGTTTATAACTTCAAGACTTCTATCACCAGCCATTAAAAAGTAGCACTAGCATTCTTTAGCCCAAATGGCATTAACCTATATCATTAAGTGCCATAGGCGGGGATAAAGGATGTAGACACCTCATTGTGTAGGGTCCATTTTAATTTAATTATTACTTGAAAAGGCATCCATAAAGCTCAAAAGTGCATGTCCCGAGATAATGTCAACGAGTTAGTCCATGCGAGTAAGTGGGAAGTAATCCTTTATACAGGCTTTATTCAGATCCATGTAGTCGACACACATGCACCACTTGCCTTTGAATTTCTTGACTAACATGACGTTGGCTAATTAGGTCAGGTACTTTTCTTCATGAATGAAACTAGCTCAAAGGGCTTCTAAACCTCCTCTTCTATTGTCGCCTACTTCTTAACGGCAAAGTGTCTAATCTTCTAGCTTACTAGCCTCTTGGTTTTGTTTATTTGCAGTTGGTGAGTGATTACACCTAGGATCATATTTGGCATGTTATGGTGACAAGGCAAAGACATCTTTATTTGCTTGCAAGAATAAGATCAGTTGCTCTTAGAGTTCTAATGGTATTGATGTGCCAACTCATGTCGCATGCTAAGGTCATGATCCAACAAGCCTTCCTTAGTCTACCCTACCAACTCATTTCTACTATCAAGCCTCTCTTTAAGCTTTGATTACACAATATAGATCCAATCTCCTTTTAGAGCCTCAAGGTATAATTTCCTTGATTGCTCTTGATCCCCTTTGCATACTCTAACCCTTGTTGACGTAAAAAACTTAGCTTTAAGATGTGGCTATGAAACCACCATTCTAAAGACTTCTTCCATGGCCCTCCTAAGAATGATGTTTTAAGGGGACCACCAATCGACCACATGAAAGTCAATTTGATGTGTCATATAATATACCTCATTGAGGAGCTCAAGAGGTAGAGTAATGATTACTCTAGGTCAAATGGGCTTGTTTTCGAAGCCATATAGCTCGGCGTCATAAGGTTTCAATTTTGCTTTGAGTAGGTCTTCATTTTTTCGAGCATGATTGAAGAAGATGTCAGCACTATTACATGTGTTAATCATTACCCTCTTGACCTTCCAACCCAAGATTTGAGTTATGATGACCAATACATCTTGGTGGGGAGTTTGGACACCCTTATGAATCGATTTTCATTTTCTTGAGTTCTAGACTTATCACTTGTTCCCCTATTTTAGATTGTGTTTGCAATTGAGTTATGTTGTCATATTGCTTAATGTGAATAGTAAATGGATTGGATATCACATCCCTAAAGTAAACCTTTGAATATTAGCATATGAAAAAGCTGAAGACAATGATTCTTCATATTTCTTTTTTATCCATATTAAATTTTCTTCACTTTCTGGTAAGAGCATACAACTGAAGCAAAAAAAGCGAAAAACACAAGTATTTTTTCGACTGTAACACATGAAGTTCTTCTAGAAACACCTTGTTAACACAATGACAAAGGATACATATATTTCATGCCCATTTTGCCATAAGGGACATGCCACCAGCACCCAAAAGGACAGCGGCGTAGGACTTGAGCTGAAGCTTGACACTGCCTTGTAATTTTGGTCCCATAAAATCAGCGGCTAAAAGATCAACCAAAGCCATGTAGATCAAAAGACCAGCTGAGCATGCATTTAGAAGACCCACTGCTATAAGCGCAGTTGGGCTATTCTCCCTATATGTTGTTGATAGCCCAATTCCAAGTGCAATTCCAAATGGTGTTGTCGTGGAGAAGAAAAATACCATTACCAGCTTCTTGACCCAACTGAAATTTGCCTGTTTAACAACAACCAATTTGAATTTCCAAACTCTTTACAAGTGTGATTAAATTATATTTTTTTCTTTATAATGTTGAAATTATATTTACCCAGGCTTAATAGTATATTGACAATCGTCAATTTTTTTTCCTTTTAATTTCTTCCTTTTTCTTTATCATGTAACCCATTTTCTTCATTTTTTTAAATATTTAGTTAAGTTAGTTGAATTGAGTCAACAAATTTATACAAAGTTCCACTAAAAAATGGAAAGATGAGTCCAATTGTGAAGGTGGGGTAGGCACGGGGAAAGAGAGAGATTTTGAAAGGTTGGAATAACGCTTCCTTCTCATAATTTTTAAAAGCTTTTGCATAATATATTATCTAAAAAAAAATAAAAAAGTTTGATTAATATAGTATTCATGTTTGTGCATAGACATCGGCACAGTTCAAGTCGGTTCCGGACTGAACCATCGGTTCACGGTTCCACATTTCATGGAACCGGAACCACCAAAGCTAGGGCGGTTTCAGTTCCTGTTCCACGCGAACCGTGAATAATTTTTTTTTATAAATTAATCGAAAAATGAAAAAAACCCTAAAATCAATTTATTGTATTAAGATTAAATTGGATATGCATTTTC
The DNA here is from genome assembly GCA_024138025.1 of Combretum micranthum. Taxonomy (NCBI): domain Eukaryota; kingdom Viridiplantae; phylum Streptophyta; class Magnoliopsida; order Myrtales; family Combretaceae; genus Combretum; species Combretum micranthum. The sequence continues at coordinate 1,092,725 of JAMXBD010000148.1, read as the reverse complement.
TAATTATAATTGAGTGTGTCTGTATACTGTTAATATCCAAAGATAACACCATTTACTCACAAGAATGCAAATTAATAGCAAAAATCAATATTTAACATAAAAATTTATGTATTATGATTCTCTTATTAAGATTTAAAGAATATTGGTAAAAGTAATCAATATGGATGTTGTAATTGTAACTTTTCTTCATTTTTTTTAAAGCAATTCAGACCTTTCCTCTATTTCGCATCAGAATTATAAAATTTATTTTATTTTTCCTTCTGTTTGTTATGTAATTGTAATATTTTTGGTTAAATTAAAAAAATGAAAAAGTGATTTGTATTTTGGGAGGGTTGATTTAAATGAATTAATTAATTAAATGATATTGTTAAATATTTTAAATAATTAAATTTCTTAAAAACTTGATACAAAAATACAGAAAATTTAAATGTAAAGATTGAAAAATAAGTAAAGAGTAAATAACAACCTATCGTTTGGCCAAAAAAAAAAATAACAACCTATCGACAACAAGGTGGTCAATCAACATTTTGTTGCTTTATTTTCTTTTTTCGAATTCTAAAAAATTTTTCCCTCCTCTGGTTTTAGTTTCTTTTATATTTCTTAACTACATTAAGTTGCATAAATATATATAAAAGCATCATTTATTAATTTAATTATTTCATTATTTATTAAGAGCAAATTGCATGTCTTTAAGTGAAATCAACAAATAAATGCAAAACTCATTTGTTTGTTAAATACAAAAAACTCTGTAAAATTGTCAAAACACCTAAGTTATTTTCTCTAATTATTTTTTAGGGATTTCAAACACTACTTTCACTCGTTTCATCATTTAGAATAATGTTGGCGAATGTTTATAGTAAATCTTCTTCAAACCTTTCCTTTTCCTTCTTTTTTTTTTTTTTCCTCTTTTCATTTTTGGCTCATTGTAAACTTTTTATATACCAATGTCTATGTATGTGCCATGATATGATTCTAACCCTTGGAAATAGACTGGAGTCCACAAAAGACACTAGAACCCAACCTGAGGAAATAGAAAGAAGCTCTTTCTGGAGTCACTTGCTAAACAAAGTTAGCCCAATTTGTGATATATGTGTTTTGTTTTTTTTTTTTTTAATTTTCTATACGAGCTGGGTCGGAACCGCCAATTCCGGGTCTGGAATGGAGGTTCCTGAACCAACAGAACCGCTGATTCGTTACGGAGGAATCGCTAGGACCTGCCAGTTTCGATGGTTCTTAATCGTTCCCGACGGGGTGGTTCCCGAGTACGGAACCACCAGAGACGGTTCGCGATTCAGAACTACCCTGTGACGATCTCTATTTGTGTAGTTTAATTAATTACCTGGAGAATGCAACCACCAAGTCCCATGCCCTCAAACATTTGATGGAAGCAGAGGGCGGCCACCAGACCTCTAATGGTGCACACATTATTTGAGGCTCCGAGGGACAGCCCTATGACAACGGAGTGGACAACGATACCCAGCTCCAGTACCTGAAAAACATTCATTTTTTATACTTCTTTTCCTGGTACAAAATAAGACGTAAAAAGCTATTTTGATTTGTTATAACTAATTAAATAGTTTTTCATTATAGATAGCTATTATGATGTTTAGTTTAGGAAATAATAAATTTTTTAATATTTTTATTTAAATAAAATATTAATGATTAAAAATCTTATTATAAATTTATATCATTCTTAGTAATAGCAATTTTATTATTCATTAGCATGGTTATAGGTTAATTAGAGAGAGAGAGAGAGAGAGAATCCCGTGTGTAGTCATCAATCCATATAATAATTGCAAATACATAGTATGATAGACAGAGCATGCTCACCTATAGGTAGGGGTGGACAAAAAAATCGACCGAACCAAATCAATCTGTAACCGAACTAATACAAACCGAAAATATGGTTTTTTTTCAAAGTTTGGTTTCAAAATTTTTCAAATCCGAACCAATCTGTAAATTTATGGTTTGATTTGAAAGGTAAACCAAACCAATCCATAAAACCGAACCTAACCGTTTAGAAAAATATAATATTTTACTATATGTATATAAGATTTCATTTGATATTTATTATTTGGTGAATATTAATTAAAATCAACTTGTCCTTTTTTAAATTTTTTTTAAGCTCATGATATATAATTTTTTGTTGATGATGAACTATTGTTTTTTTTTAATAGCTTTTAACTTTGTAAAGTATGAAATTTATTTATTCAGTTATTAAACTTTCATTATGTATTAATTGTTTAATATATTTTATCAACTGGTCATTTTATTTATTGATGAATTTTATATTAAAAATCATAAATTATGGCTTACTATGTATTGGTTAGTAAGTCTATTTTATTAGTGGATAATTGATTTTATAGAGAATTATAGATTAAAAATATGATGAATTTATAAATTATTTTGTTATGGTTTATAATATCAAATTTATAAAATGATATAAATATTTAAGAATCTATGCAAATGTAAAAAAAAAACTAGAACAAGAAAAATTTTTAGTTAGAATTTTGATTTAAACCGTAATCTAAACCGAACCAAACCGTTATTTAATGGTTTAAAAAATTTATAATCCGAACCAAACCGTTATTTAAGGGTTTGGTTTTGGGATAAAAAAAAAAACAAACCGTAAATTATGGTTTGGTTTGGTTTTAGGAAAAATCGAACCAAACCGATCTGTACCCACCCCTACCTATAGGTTAAAAAATCATATATAATTTTTATGTTATAAATAAGTAGCCATATTCCTATATGTCACGTTTGGTATACGAGAATCATCTAGAATGAAATGGATTGAAATTGAAGAAATGGAATGAAATGGAATCAACAAGGGAATGATAAATCCATTCCTTTGTTTGGATACAAACACATAATATAATAGATATGAATTAGTTTACGTTAGAATTTACCAAAAATACCCGCTACAAAAAATAAGATAATAAATTTATATAGGATAAAAATGTAATTTAAGTACAAATGCTTAATAGAAGGGGGAATGGAATCGCAAATCTATCTTCTCAAATGTGGAATCAAATTCCACCTTAAAGTCGGAATCATCGATTTCAAGGAATCACTATTCCGCCTTCTAGTGATGTTTCCAAATGTAGGAAAAGGAATAGAAGTCGGAATTTCAATTCCATTCCGGTCTATTCCTGTATACCAAACAAGCCAATATAGTATTGTTGTTTCATGCCAAAATTTGACGTCAATAACAACATTTGTCTAGTGTCCTTAATTATGATATTTGTTAATGAAGTTTCATGACAATAAATTTCAGATGTATTTGTTTTTTTTCAATGAAGTATTATTAAAGCAATAGAAACAATTTTTGCAAGCTAGAATAAGAGAAGATGATATAGACATCGTCATGGTTTCGAAACCGAATCGAACCAGAATTGAAACTGCTAATTCTGGATCGTGAAATTGAGAAACCGGAATTGGAATCATCTCTCACGGTTCCGGTTTTGGAACCATGGAACCGTCTTTTAAAAAATAAAAATAAAAAAATAAATTTTAAAGTCAAAATAATTATTGGATCTAAAAGTATTAAATTATTTAACCAAAATTTAAAAAAAAATTATTTAGAATGCACATTTATATGTATACAATACATTCAATATCAATTATAGTTAGTGTTATGATATTATAAAATACTCTAGAAGACAAAAAGAAAATTACAATGCAAAAAATAGTCTCACATTATTAAGAAAATGAATTTTGATTTAAGCAGAAGTTTATTTAAACAAATTATCTATGATTTTAAGCTATGTTTATTTGTGTTATTGATAATAACATATTAAATATTGTAAATAAGTAATATAATTTACTATTTATATGAAATAATTTAAATATTAATAATTATATATTTCATATTATTTTTTATTTTTTTAATAAAACTGGGTGGAATTGCTGCTTCCACCGGTTCTAGATCAAAGAACCGCCTAGGAACTATGAAACCGGTGGTTCTATAGTTCCAGTTTGGATCCAAACCATGTCTATGTCTAAGATGATAGAGATAGTAATTTCTATAAATGTTGGAGGATAACCCATAATAATAATAGTAGTAGTAGTAGTTATTATCTTCAAATCTTGACGATTACTAAGGATTTGCACAATTAATTTATAAAGGAAAAATATAATTATTTCAGCTTTTAAATTTTTATTGGTCGTCGACAAAGTTTTCCAGATCACTTCTTCGTACAACTCCTTATAAAGATTATTAACTATTGACATAATTAACTAGTGATTGTTATCAATATTAATTAATTTAACGATAGAATATTATCAGATATATCAAAATAAATTATGTAACAAAAATATATATAACGAAAATAAAAGTTCAAAATGAATAAATTAAACATTTTTAAGCCTTACAGGAGAAAAAGAAAAAAGAAAAACTCTTTTTAAGGTTTACCTGGCCTCCGTAAGTTATAATTGAGCATCACAGGCAGATAGTAAACCAAAAACAAAAGAACTTATGCATTGTTTTAATAACTTTAATTATAACTTCAAAATTCCTATATATTATACTACGGCAAGTCCCCCCCGTCGCGTAAGGAAGGTGATATCCGTGAACCTAAATTAAATAAAGGCACAGCCAACAGCTACATAGGATATATATGTGTTGTTAGTGTGATGCTATTTAATTACTATGGTAGGTAATGCAAAGTAAATGTAAAATTATTGAATTTTCTATTATGACTAAGATTAGTACATTATTATGTGATAGTATAATATTGTCAGCCCATGCAGTTTAAATTGAATAAATTAAACAATTTTGATATACTCTCCAGTAGGATGGATTTGATTCTCTTATGAGAAACAATTGTGACCACTATATGAGACATTTTGAATATAGAAGAGATGTGTTCATTTATACGATTGGGTCCTTGTACTCCTAACTCTCCATTTGTCAGTTTTGTATTGATTTATGTAATTGATGTAATTTCTTTCTAACGAAAAAAATTCATCTTTGCTAGGAAAAAAAAAACTATTAAAATAAAATTTAGCATAGAATAAAATACTTGAACTTTGGTAAACTATGCAATCAAGTACTTAAATTTTAAAATTAATCCATTTAATACTTTAACTTTAAAATTGATTGATGTGGTACCTAAAAGAATTTTCTATGTATGTTAACAATAACTCGGCCATATTGGCTAATAATAACATATAATATTATTATGTTAGTCAATTTGATAAAGGAATTATATATTGCAGTGTATAAAAAGCTTTTTTAGGTACTAAATTGGTTAATTTTAAAATTTAGATACTTAATGACATATTTCATTAACGTTTAGATGGTATTGATGACATTAAACCAATTACTTCCTATGCTAGTTAATCCGAACTAAGTGTAAAATTATTGAATTTTCTATTATGATTAAGATTAGTAACCTATTATGAAATATTATAGCAACATCTGCCCATGCAGTACAAGAAATTACAATTAATAACAATCAAAATATTATTTAGTATAGAGTAAGGAACCGCATGTTATGATATAATAATCATCCTTCAATGGAAGAAGTTAATTAAAGTTTAAACATTTAATTAGTAATAGTGTTCAAAATTCACGTCATACCATGGCAACAACGCGATAACGAAGCAACTGTGAATCTACGGCATCAGTCTTGAGACCATGGTGATGTCCATGGCCATGTCCATGGAAATTCCCCGCGACCGCCATCCCCACCTCTCCGTCCCGGGGCGATTCGTTGGCGCCGGAGGGTGTAACCCCTGCGTTGCATTTCTTAGTATACAGACTAGTAGCAAGGGAATCCACCATCAGTGTCAAAATAGCAGACAACATAGCAACGAAGCCCGTGAAGGGAAACTTGTGCCAAGGATTCTCTTTAAGACAGTCCGATGATAACATGTCGAAAGAGTCAGGCAAGACGTGCATGAACCCCGTAGCTAGAATAATACCGGCGGCGAAACACTTGACAATGACGAAAAGGTTGCGGTCCGGGTGTAGAGCCGGAATGGAACGAGTGAAGAGGGGGGAGCACACACCAATCATACTGGTCACTAGAATGGACGCTATGGCTATGATCTTTAGAGGCTTTGCTTTGGACTTGTCAATGCAGCTTCCGGATTCTCCGCTGCATTCTTGTTGCGCGACTGAGACTGCTCCTGGGAGGAGGAAGGAAAGGATGATCAAGGAGATCATAATGGTTTTGAGAAGAGGAGAAGAGTTGGGCATTTTGGAAACTCTCGCACACTCTTGCTTTAGATTGGAGGGAAATATGTTGGATTGTTAGCAGTTCTTTGCTCTCGTTGGCTGGTTACTAAAGTCGTTACCAACCTACTATTTTGTGTGTGTATACATATATATATATATATAGAAAGTGGTAAGGACAGAGCTGACATCATTGGATGAATGTTTTGAATTTTTTTTTTTCAATAAGCATTATATATTTATTATTGATTGTTGGATTGTTATAACGTCCACTGGATGATGCATGCTTCATGCTCTGCAAAGTATTATTCTAGGGCTAATCATTTCGAGATTATCATTTATTCCAACCTTATTAATTAAATTAAGTTGCATGTATATGTACTTGATATTCTTGAGGAGCCACATATTGGATAGATGATAACATTTTTTATATATTCAATACAAAATTATGAATGATGCATGCCTTTTGTGTCTGTGAAAAAAAAAAAAAAAAAAACTCTATATGAATCAAAGAAGTTGGAATATGTTGTTGTCACCTTTGATTTCTTGACCCCTTCTAATCACATAAGAAAGATAGAGTAGGAGAAGTTAAAGAAGTATATATTTAATTTTTAATGTTTGTTGATAAGTTTAGTTTATTCTATTCTATTCATAGGAATTTTGGGTTAATATGATGCAATTTTAACAAATTCTTATGAATTTTTTGCTTTTATTGGTCAAATGTTGTTTTTCAGCTCTAAAAACCAAAAGAAGAAGAAACAAAATGTTTTGATCAAGTTTAGAGCAAAACAATAACAACTTAGCAAAGTAGAACTTGCTCAAACTCTGCAAAAGACCCATCGAGGGTAAAACAACAAGGCAAAATGGTTCGCTGCGCCCTACATCAAGCCTTCAACATGACCCTTGACAATGTTGAGACTTAGATTTACCCCACGACTAAAGCTGGACAAAAATCACATATTGAAGAGGAAAATCACAACTTGGATCAAGGGTTACCTTCGAGCCCTTGACGATCTCGATTTCCCCCTTGGTTGAATCTGGACAAAAACTTGAGCTTTTTTAGCAGAATGTCACAATTTAGGTCAAGCCTTAACTTTCTAGGAAGGTTCGAGCGCTCGACTTGCCCTGCAAAAAGTCCCCTTACGAGGTGGTAATCCAAACTCATGCACGTGAAATAAAGGATGAATTCTATTATAAAGAATCTGCCACATCAGTGAATAAAATCATCATGATTTCTATGCCTCTAGCTTATAAACAAGCGTGCACAGGCATGCAATAGAGATCATCATAAGGATTATAATATGCATATTTTTGTAATAAATTTCTAACGTAGTTTAGAGAGAAATTCTTGAGCAAAAAGAATTGTTTTTTCTTGCTTTTGAAATCTTGAAGTTTTCTGGGTAAATTCTTTATAAGCCCAACACTTGTTTTCTGCAAGACTCTATGCTTAAATTGTAATTTTATCTCTAATTCTATATTATTTCTTCAAGAAATTATACTTAATGTCTGCATCCATTGAGAAATAATAATCAGTTAACTTAAGGTTTGTGAATCCATGACCTGATTGATGTGATGTCAAAATGATTTGACAATCATCACTGAATATTTATAATTAGTAGCTAAAACTTAATTTCATGGGTCTAAATAAGTGGTGCACCTTTTAGATTCATGTCCGATTTCAAATAAATAGATTGATAGATCATTATTTTGAATAGATCTAGACTACTAATGGAGTTGCTCATAATCATCTTGAGAGAGAGATAGTGAAACTTTCTATCGCTTGTCTTTAATATTCATTAGGTTGGTTTTAAAATAAAAAATTCTTAAACTTTATGTTGATCAAGACCGCTGATAACTTGTGAAGAGATTCTGATGGCCTAGTCTAGATCTGGAGTTTCTGTCCTTGAGAGATGCTTTAACTTTCATTGGTGAGTCCGATAGTACATATATACCAGTGAAGAACTGTATGAGTTTGTTAAGAAATCACATGACAAGGACTCGATTAAGCAATCCCTAGTGCTTTTTTTTTTTTTTTTTTTTTTTTTTTTTTTGCATTTGCAAGCTTATCTTACGATTTGCCTTGAGAACCTATGCCTATTCATTAACCCTGGTATAACTTCTGGTTTCATTATGCTTTGCTAAATTTTCTTTGGCTAGATAGTAGATAAAATGTGAGTAAAGTAGATGCCAATGATTCCTTGGAATACGATCTAATATTTTATGTGCTACTTCGGTAAGTGCACTTGCCTAGTGTTGTTAATTGCTTTCGAAGTTGAACATAACTTATTAGTTTTATAAATTTTCAAAAACATCTTCAAATTCGTGTTCTTCAAAATGGTTTTTAATCCAAGCCAATGAACCAGCCGACCATTTGTCTATTTTTTATCTTTTTCAGTTAATAATTAAGGGTTTTCCTTTTTTTTTTTTAATTGAGTTTCATATTTTCGTAAAAGTATGATGTCCTTCGTCTCCATTAATTTTCCCATCCATTTTTAACGTGGATTAACTTCTTATTAATCCACACCTATTAATTTAATAAAACAATAGTGTATTTGATATATTTAATTTTATAATAACACAATAATAATGTTAAATATATCTAGTTACAATTTGTAATAAAAAAAATTTAAAATATTGAAAAAAGAGAAAGTAAAAGGCAACACAATTATGTAAATCACAACCATGATCCAAAGATCTACAAGAAACGAATGAATCCCTAGGATGGAGGGCAAATTTAACAATGTACACAATGTAGTCATATTTTAAGGCACCATATCAATCTATTGTATATTGTTGAATGTTTAATTAAATTAAAAAGTTAATCTGTTATATAAAAGTGATGATTTAGTTATTGGTAGACATGTAAGAATTTTGAAACTCATCTTAGCAGACTTTTGACATGGGCCTAAATACACATGGAATCCAAGTGTTTTATTTCACTTTATATAATGGGCTAAATAAAATAAAATATAAAGCCAATGTAAATACAGTTATGGTCCATGTTAGATCTCCTAATTTGGTTTTGATGATAACAAAATATTTTAAGTATTTACTAATATGATTATAAAGTGTGTAGGTAATTTAAGTATATTTGTTTAAAGAAAGAAAATTAAGGATATATGATTATAAAAAAATTATGAGATGAATTTATCCAATGGGCTCACTTGATACATATAAAATTTGAGAAATTTATTTGGTAGATTAAGTTCAACAAATAATCATATGAAGACCCAACTCCACATATCAAATATATTTGGGCAATATATTCGATGCATTCCACTAAAGTTGGTTTATATCCATAGGGATTAAATTTTGTTGAAGTGGAAATGTTGTACTTAAAGATATATGTTTTTTTTTTTTTTAAAGCAATTTCATCATATTAAATGTCCAAATTTAAAGTAAAAGGCTAATGATGATCACATGAAGTTCGACAATTTATTGGATGGTTAAAGGAGTTTGAATTCTGACATTCGTGGCTAGAAAGAAAACTTTTCAAGATTTATATAATTGAAGGATCAACAAGCTCATCAAATATATGGCCTTGTGCTTAGAGAATTTAACGTCCAGGAAACATGATTATAATTTTAAGTTCTATATCAACAATTGTGTTCAATATATTAAACAAGGTTTTTAGGTAATGATAAAATAATTAATTCATTGTGATGAATTTACGGATCAAACAACTCCAAGGTCAATTATAATTTCAAAATAATCTTATTATAAAGAATGAAAGAAAATTAATGAAGGTAATGTTCCAAGTTTTGCAAGATGTGATAGTTATTTTGAAATTTGAATTTTGGATAAGATAAATCATATTTGTTAAAGATATTTAGGAGATTTCAATTTCAAATCAGGAGGAGGTTATACATATATCCTTTGGGATAAATCTTGTGCATATTTATTGGAGATATATGTGCAAATATCTTCCAAAAAATTCTAAATTTTGAATTTGGATGAATTTCATATATTTATCAAGTTACAAGATAGATATCTATTCCATATTTTTTGGAAGCTTCAAGATATCAAGGTTGTTGATTTTGAATATTCAAATTACAATATTTAAAGATCATACAAGTGGGGAAAGTTCAAAATATATAAGATGAATATAAAAAAAATATTAGAGAAATTCGTGGAGAATATCTCTCAAGCTTATCCATGTCCAACAGCAAAAAGATTCAAACTCTAAATTATTCTAAAGGTTTAGAACGTTGGAAAAGCTTGATATAAAAGGTTTATCACGTGCCCAGATCAAATACAACAACAAAAAGAGAGAAAAATTGAAATCCTTCTATTATCTAGAACGTTCATTCTTACTTTATTTCATTATAGAATTTAGAGCATTTCTTAAAGAGTAACTCAGAGCGTCCAACCAAAACTTGCAAATTCCTATATAAACTTCTTTTTTTCTTTGAGTGAAATTACTTGAAAGGAACTTTTATATTCTTGTATTCCTCAACTTGATTTGTACCTTAGTGAGATTGGTTGTATAGGAGAGTGGCAAATAGCTCTGTAGATCGATAATTAGCATGGTGAGCTAGATAGGCTGAGTAAAGGAATTGAGTCTATTGTATTTGGAAACCATTTGTACTCTCATTATTTTACTGGATATAGAAGAACAAACCGGTGTGGAATACCAAGCCCTAGTATGGAGTTGAAAGAGAGGATTAATGCACGAAATGGAATCTTTATAAATACTTGCACAATTTCCTCTTTCCTTACTCTTTTATTTTTCATTCATTCATTATTTATTTTTTAAGTTTAAATTGTGATTGCAAAGCAAATTCAAAAAGCCAAATAATTCTTGAATGAGTAATTGAGGTTTTCAATAATTTTGTAAAAGAAAAGGTTTAAAATTTTAAGTAACCAATTCATTCCATCCCCTCTTCCCCCCTCTCGGCCCAGGTTACTCTTTTGGGACCAATAGTCCATAACCTAAGCAAAGTACAACAATATTATTTGGCCTTCTGTCCTTCCATCAAGAGAGAAAAATCAATGACAATTACTACTTTACATTAGGCTGGAAGATCAAAATCACTAAAGATCTACAATCCTTTCCTCTTATTCATTGATCTCACATGACAATTGCATGGGTGCTTTTGGTATTAGAATAATATTAACTTGAATTAAAGCTTTTTGTACAAATTGTATGGAAGAAAATTATATTAAATCATCAAGGAACTTGATCAATTCTTGTCACACCTTAGAATAAGGGTGCCATGAGTTCTATCAATACAAGTAGCAAAGCATGTGCATAGATGGCTATCTATGTAATATTTAATCACATAAAATTATCTAAAAATTCTCAAAATCAAATCTACAAATGTTATTAACAATTTTTAACAAAATAGTACTCCATAAAACTAACCAGTCTTATAACTCAATAAATATATGTAAATGTAGAACTAAACATATGAAAATATCTATACTAAATAATCAACTTGATGATTGATTGCATAGCTACAAGGTCCCACCACTATCATAATAATTGTGGCTCATATAATCAATTTTGCCTTCATTATCATCGATATAATTTGAAAAATAAAGGAATGAGAAAGGCCTAGTATGAACAACTACATGAAAATTACATACAATGCCATAGCACATGCAACTTAAAATAATTAATGCAACATTCACCACACAATATGGTTATCAAGTTTAGTCCAAGTGTGTCTATAACATGAAATGAAGCTTTCAAAAATTTATAAAAATACTAATATTCCTTGTTAAACTTTGGTCACACAACTATCATTTAGGCAAGCACATCTACTAAAGTTGCATAGAAAACATTAGGTCACGTTTTGTGGGGATCATTCGCATCTACTATACTCATTTCTAATCTATTATCTAACCAAACATAGCCAAAAAAAAAAAAAAAAAAAAACCTATTATCTAACCAAAGAAAATTTATCAAAGCATGATATAAAGAAAATTATAAACTAAGCTAAGGTTAATTTTACTTATTTATATGTTTTTAAGGAAAACTTTATAAGATAAGTTTGTTAATGTAAGAATAAACTTAGGATTTGCTTCACCAAGTCCTTAACATGTGATTTCTTAACAAACTTGACGAGTTATTGTTGAGTATAATTGTACTCTCGAGCTCACAAAGGTAAGTTAATGCCTTTCTCTAGTATCAAGAGCTCTAGATCTAAATTAGACCATCAAAACCTATTTTAATGAATTTAAAATCAAGTGATAGAAAGTTTCATTACCCTAATTTCTAGATAGTTATAAGCAACTCCATTTGCAACTTAGATCTATTCAACAGAATGATTTCTTAATCTATTTAGTTGAAATCAAACATAGTTCCACAAGGTACACACATATAAACCCATGAATTAAAATTCAAGGTACTTATTAGAAGTGCCTAAACAATATTCAATTAAAAATTTTGAAATGACATGAATCAGGTCTTGGATTCATAAACCATAATATAAAACGATTATTTCTCCATGAATATGAAAATTAAACACAAATTCAGGAGAAACAATATACAGCAAAGACAATTATTATCTAGTAAGTACAAAGTCTTATAGAAACAGATGTCAAATTAATTCAGATTTACCCAGTAAATTCAAATTCCTAACAAAAGAGCACTTTCTCTCACTTGCAATTCTCTCTCTACTATTCACACCTATTTTATATTAGAAATTTGTTATATATTGTATAATACTATTATAATGCCTGTGCATATTTATTTATGTGCATCAGGCATAAAAATCATGATGTTTTATTCACTAACATGATAGATTCTTTTTAATAAACTTTGTACAAATCTTCACATGTGTATGATAGGGTGACTTTTCATGGGTAGAATTATGGCCTCGAATGATGGCCACAGTAGAAGTTGTGTCCAAATGATGTGAACTACTATTCATCTCAACTTGTATCGTGGTGAGAAGCCGAGGGCACAACCTAAGCCACAGTCTAGAGTTTTGTCTTATATTCTTACTGTCAATTCATTTCTTGGAGGTGTGACTAAATATGTCTTTAGAAATCTTTGTTGTTTTACTCTGATTCTCACTTAAGTCACTGTTTTCTTCTTTTATAATCTTAGGAGCTGAAAAACAACAATTAAATAATAATAGTGCAAATTTATAGGAATTTATCCAATAAAGAACCAAATCAAGTATGAATTTCTATGAATTGAATAGAGTATAAATAATTTATCACAACACAACATAACTTAAATTGATTAGTGAATTTCATATCTATATGCATAAACTAATAACCGTAACAAGAATCAATTGAAACCAAACCCAAGAAAATAATTTTCTCAAACACAAACCCATTTGCACTCAAAATAACAATTTGCCACAGGAGTAGATCCAAGGATATCAAAGCTCATGGTCATGTGATACCTTAGGGATCAATTGATCCTAATACCTCAATGGTTAAACTGCACTCAATGGATAAAATGTCCTGAGGCCTTAATGGTTATGTTGCACCTAGTGAATCAAATGATCCCAAGACCTCAATGGTTATGGTACACCTAGTAAACCTAATGATCTTAAGACCTCCCATAGAAACCATGAAACCAAAATGAAAACTAAGAAATAAAAGGTAGCTTAAGTTCTAAGAAATAATTTTAAAAACGCAATTTTGTATAGTTTTAAAATTTTTCACAAATACATATATATTTTTAATACAAATAATAACATATATCAAATCATTTATTTAAATATTATTAAGTTCAACAACACTAAACTTATCATACACTTGAAATATGAGATAATGGCCACAAACCTAGTATCCACCAAGATGCTAAAGATTTCAATCCTAATATCATATGATATAACATATATTATAATTACCCAAGCAAGTTTAAATTTCCCAAAATCTAATTTTCCGATGTTTCTCAAACTTTTTGTTTAATTTTTCCAAATTTCGAAAATTTATAATATGAGTATATGTAGGAGTATGTTCGGATTAACCCTAGTTGTCTTTTTGTTGACTACAATGAGTAGTTGAACCAGTGTTTAATTAGAAGTAGTCGATCACGCGATTAATAGGAAGCAATTTATTAGGGGTAGTTGACCGCCCAGTCATCATTCCTTTGTATGGATCAACGTGAAGTTTCTATAAATTTTAAATTATACATTACAATCTTGTTTCGTCATATTCATCTATCTTGTTATAGATTCTCAATTTTGCACAATAATTCACAAACATATCATAATGACTTCTGGTTCTGGCGAGCTATGTTAAAGTTTCTTAGCTCAACACGTAAATCATAGTAATGTTTTTTGTCCTTTTAATAACCAATATCAAGATTTGTTCTTGTCAATTTCGATAAAAACCTCTCTTTTCATAGTTAATGTATAATGATGCACACCAATACAATATGTATTCATATACCAATCAAACTATATTAATACACATTAATAAAGTTATAAAAATGATAATGTCAACCAACCATTAGGTGGAATTTTCCTTTTTTTTTTTTTTTTTTTTTTGGCCAAAGGAAGGAAAGAATTTTTCTTATTTAATCATGAAAAATATTCATGTTTCTTACTTCGAATCTTTCTTTCCTATATCAAGATTCTTTGCTTTCTTTGATCAATAGTTCTTATTTTCAACTTTTCATTTTATGGAGTTCTTTTAGTGGGTAACGAAACCATCTCCTACTACATAATTTAACACCGCCGTCAAACAAAACTACTACATGTTCTTTCTTTTATAAAGACCTAACCTATTCTCATTTTTAAATTCATTATAAAAAAAAAAAAGTAAAGCCACATTTATTAGTTGATTGCTTTACTTAATAAAGACAATGATAAAAATAGAAATGGAGATTCCATGATGTGTTCATTAGTCATAAGGACCTAATTTTTTTTTCCACATCATTTTGCAAGTGAGTGATTCCATATCTATGCAATGTAACTCAAAGTATATTCCAGAAATAAGTGATGGGTTAGAATGAAAAAAAAAAACATTTTATGTATAAATTTTCACAAATATATGTTTGTCACTTCACGTTGTTTTCATTAGTTATTAGAACCTTTTTTTTTTCTTTACTTTTGCAAGTAAATGATTCCATGTTTATGAAATGAAATTCTGAATCAAACTTGTAATCCTAAGTATATTCTAGAAATAAGTGATGGGTTATAATGAAGAAATGGATGGTGGTTCCACTTCTTATGTATAACTATTCACAAATATATGTTTGTCACTCCATATTGTTTTCATTAGTCATTAGAACCTAATTTTTTTTTTCGATACTTTTGCAAGAAAATGATTCCATGTTTATGAAATGAAATTCTAAATCAAACTTGTAATCCCCTAAACTTAAGGTCATTTATAATTTATCATGTGTTTATATAAAATATGGTGCAAAGGCATAGAATAGTGCAATTAACCACAAGAAAATCATATATAGCTCAATATTATACTTTTAAATACTTCTAAAAAAACAAGTTTACCCATACTACTTTCCTTAACATAGGAAAAACTCTAACGTTACATAAAAGTAAGACTTACTGGGTGGCTCACAAAGTCCATTGCACATGCTAACAACTAAATAAATGTCTATGCCCATAATTAAAATGCTCTATATAGTAACAATATTATAACCAAAGAAGTTAAATTCTGTAGGAGCAACATCTGTAGTATTTGAAAAAGAAAATGAATGAACCAGAGCTCAGTATGGTGTATAACAAACATATGCACATAAACAGAAAATCACTCAATCTCATGCATATGCATAAATCTAATGCAACAATCATTCAATTCATTGTCTTTAACTTTTAAACAAAGCACGCATCAAAGGAATAACTCATTATCCCGCCACACACATGTCTATACACGTACTTATAAATTAGATACTAGGTACTCTCCAATAATTATGATGCCAAAATCATTTGTATTTTAAGTATTAAGTATTTCCCAAGAATGACATCACCACAATTACCTAAACCTACTTAGACCATTTCTAGGTTTAATTCCACTTGAGACAATGCCACACCATGATCATTAAATTATCACAGTAATAGTCTAGGTACTCCCAAACTATTGTCAGCAGACACAAACAAGCAACGATCAATTTCTTATAGTCAGATAATCATTTAATCAATTAGTAATTCTTAATTGGGCAAACACGTGCAATAAGCAAAGCATACATATACCTAGAATACGGAATTGTCCCAAACTCTAGAATTCTATAACTTGAATCGCTTGTACTTGGTGCGCAATTTGTGCATGGGTTGTGTACTTTGAGAAATCTTCCTTTTTTTGTTGAATTTTCCTTTGAGATCATCTTGAAACATTTTAAACAATTTTTACATTATCATTACACCCTTTTCAACACCGTCTTAACATATTTCTACCCATTCCTAATAGGCGAACACTGAGAGATTGATTTTGCATCGATATCATCTTACCTTTTAGGAGTTCTTCAATCTTATTTTTTCTTTAATTCCTTTAATTTGCATCTTTTGAGACTTCTCACATTATCTCTTGATAACTCTCAATTTTTGTTTGTTGAATATTGCTATCCACACTGAATGGGCACAATTTTTATCACTCAATTATTAATCTTATCATAATCGGTGAGAAATGAAAAGAATTTCACTTATGGTGAAAATTTCTTTTAGGAATCTTCAACAATTATTTATATCATTCAAAGAAAAAAGAGGAATTCTGTTGGATACAAAGAAGAAGACAGAAAAGTGAGGTAGCAGTTATCTCCTAACTAGTTATATGTTGGTTAAAACAACTATCTTTTCAAAAGTTAAAGTTGAGACAAAATTGCCCTTGTTTTGATAAATTAAAATTAGTATCTCATTATAGAATATTTATTTAGGTTATTTCAAAACTGAATGCAACTTTTTATTTTTTTTTACTTAATGAATTTTTTCTTTTTTCTATTAAATACTTTCATTTATTTTTATTACACTTAAGTCTTGCAATTTAATAACTCCACAAAATATGTAAAGACTTGTGTTAGCATTTAATAAGGGTTTTTTTTTTTAATCTTTGTAGCTTCAAATTGTAAATTCTCAATCTGTATACTTTACTTTCAATATCATCTTAGCTAATAAATTAGAGTAACAACCATTATAAAGTACTTATGGTGATATACTCATTTGTTATAACAAAATGGTGGCATATTTTAATTATTTTGTTCCGTAATTGTGTTTATTGGATATTGCTTATAAAGGTCATCAAAATATACAATTTTACTAAATATTACAATTTCGTAGTTTGCTTATGATAAACTCTCAAAGTGTAGAATCTATTTGATGAAGCATTTGCCACGTGTCTTTGTTTTAACAATTTCTTTTTCACTTTTAATTATGCATGTATTTAATCTTTGAAAGTAAGATATAATTTGATTTTTTCTATATTTTTTCTAACTACATTGTTAGTTCTAAGTACAATGAGAAAATGCATTAGTGATAGAAAAAAAATCAGCACCGACAATCTCATGTTCCTATGTAATATTTGAAAAAAAAAATGGAATTAATCACTTTTTACTGATATAAATTAAATCAATATATTCGTACCGTATTTTTCAGTACAAATTTTCTTTTATTTTTCAAGGCGTTTTATATTTTTATTTATTTGATCTAGCATTTTTCTTTTAATTATGCATAATATTCTATGAACTGGACCAACTCTCAATTTTTATATTCTGTTCGGATCCAAAATTTGGAGTTTTTATGTTTATTGATTTATGACCCAACTGAAAATATATACGTACAACAAATGGTAGTGATCTGCCCAAAAAAGTAATAAATTGTAGTATTTATATCAAGGAAATCATAGGATTAGCAAAATTTATTTTCGGCAAGTAAAGTTAGACGAGTAAAATTTTCATTTATTTGCACGGACAAAACATTAGCGGGGCAGTTTCCATGTAGGTAACCAATAAATTTTTCGGGTATGAAAATACTACTTAAATGATATTATATGTGTAGCTTTTGCATACATAGGCAATCTGAGTTTTTCTTTTTTTTTTTTTTTATTTTTCAATCTCAAAAGAAAAGTTTGGACCTCTATATAATTTTTCACATCTACAATGTTAAGATAGAGCTCTAAATCCGTATGCTATTTACAGGGATTACTCACCAACACATTCTTGATTTTGGACGGCAAAAATGGAACTAGACGACCCGAGAGTCCGGTTTGACTCATGACCCATGAGGCTCCAATCCAGACACAGCCTCGTGGGTGGATTCGTACGGGTCTACGTGGTTCCACTAAAAAAATATGTAAAATAATATATAATATAAATTATTTATTATATAAATAAGAAACATCAACAAATATGAAATATATATTAATAGAAAATTTAGAAAGATAAATAATATTTAATATTTAGACTATTTTTCATGTGAACAAAAATTATTTATTATGAATAATATTAATAATAGCACACGAAATAAATATAATTGAAATACATGACTCAGGGTTTTATATAGAGTTGCACTAAGACATCAATCTATCTTCTAAATAGTGCAGGGCTTTTTTTTTTTTTTTCATAACCTCTTTTAAAATATTATTATAGTTTCACAATGTTAATATTTCAACTTAAATAGGATGTGCTTATGCATAAATAAATGTATATCCTTGATAATTTTATTTGGGAATGAGTTAAAGATTATAATGTTCTTAAATTCAATTTCCGTTTTTAAGTTTAAATTTTTTATATAAATAAAAAAAATACGTTTTCTTATTTATTCGTTAATAAAAATGGATGGTTGGGACTCGCCACGATCGGGATGTCTAAACTACCTAGTCAATTTGCTTGTATTTTTTTTTTTTTTTTCAGATATGACATGGATGGTTATTATCACTTGAAAATAATCGAAAGAATAGTTAGCTCCTTACCAAGAAAAAGAAAGAATAGTTTAGCAGCCAGCTATTGTCAAATTATTATTTCTTACATTACAATAAATCAAAAAATTTTGTCTCTCAAAATTTCAATATCGTTGCTTTTCAAGCTTTAATAAAATCAGAGAAAAAAAAAAAGTTCGATAGCATAGAAAATATTAAAATAAATAAATATAAAAATGGGGAAAAGACCATCTTAATTCTATTGGTAAGCTTGTCTTCCCTAAACATCAGCTAAAGCATTTCCTCCCCTTGATGTTATTGATAAAGTCCATTCTTCCACTTCACATAAAGTTTCTCAACAAATACCAACGATTCGAGTACGTATATTTAGAAAGCAACTCACTAATATAGTATCATCTTAATGGTCAAGTTAGAATCATTATGGATTCCAATCTACTTATCAGGTGTTTAGTTTAGATTAACCTTTCTCAGGGGCTTTCCATGAGATTAGTTGGTATGAAATGGAGAGTACCAGATACTTTTTTTCTCACAAATATTTTAAATATATAAAAAATTGCAAATAGACTCTTAAACCTTGCAAACAACCCTTGAACTTTGATCAATTAACAATATTAATGACACTTGATTTTTTAATGTAATAAAAATACACTAAAATAAACTTTAGGAAGTGTTAAAACACGTTCAAAAGTTTGAGGGTATTTTAGCTTATGAAAGTTTAATGGTGTCATTTTTAACTTTTTAGAGCTATTAACAATTTATTAAAGTTTAAAAGCATAATTTACAACATTTAAAACGTGACGTGGATGAATTTTCTCCCTTCACATTTATACATCCTTTGAAATGGCACAAAAGAGCAAAACTTTAGGTTATACCTTCCGGTATGGTGGTAGTTAGATCAACACTAAGAGAAATAGGTGGGTGGTTTATCTTTGGCAACACCCTCCATTGAAGGTATACCAATAAGTGTAATATAAAGATAAATAATTTATAATAAAAGACAAAAGTGTCATTTGTTAATTAATAAGAGAGTTTTATGGTTCACCCCAATATGGATATATATATTGATAAATGGTAAACATGTGATTGAGGACAAGAAGACAGCTCAGAGCTGCCTGGGAAAGCAGTCAACCTTCATGGTTATGTCGTCGGCCTTGAGTGCCTATGCGCCAATGTTAAAGATGGCCATCACGGCCACAGAATCATCTGACAAGGTTTAAGCTCTCAGCTTTTGTACCTAGGCCACCAGCCTTCTTTTTAAGCCGCCAGCCTTTGTGCCAACGTACAGACACGAAATTTGTAAAGTCTTTAAGTTTTCTTTTTAACCCTAGCTTTCTTCCTTCTTTCTCTAAACCTTTCTTAAGCCAAAAAAAAATTCTGAAATCCTCTTTCTCAAAGCTTTTAGAGATCCTAAGAAATCTATCAATAGCGGTCTTGCTTCAAGGAGGACCAAGATTCAAGATCTAAGGCACTAATCTTAAAGGAGTTTTGAAGATAATCCTAAGTTCTTGTTGGAGATTTTATGTTATGCAATCAGAGAGAAAGAAAAATCAAGAAAACAAGTAAGATTGATCATTTTCAATTTTTTTAGTGATTTAAAAGTGAAATATTTTCTGAATTTCTTTATTTATATTAAAGGGAATCAAGTTCTTGGAGAGATTTGGAGAAAACCCCTAATTTTTGGTGTTTAGGGATTTTGTAGTTCTACAATCCAAAGGAGAAAGGTGTGTATGATTCTAGGGTTTGATAGTTCTTTTGAGATTGGCATTTAGATAAAAATTGTTTTATGTTTGTTTTGTGAAAACATGTTGAGAATGAGAGTTTGATTGTGATCAGGTATTTTTTATGAAGTTAGAGTTCTTGTTCCTAAAGCTGTTTCAGGTACGACTTTACCTTGTTTGCTGTTTGTGATTACAGGTTTAGAATCTACAAATGAATCTAATGCTATATATTTTTAAAATTGATTTGATGCTTGTCATTAGTTGGATCTAGTAGATTGAGAGGGTCGTTACTATTAGGATGACACCCTGATGATTTGTATGTGGCATTGTCCCAAGTGGAGTTGTGCATAGATATAATTTTAGTAGTTTAAGAGTAGTGTGAGTACGATACATAGAGCATGTGGAGAGTTCGCAACACCAATATATGTAGATATTATTGTTTTCTCTATTAGTTGTTTTTACGTGTTTGGAATTTTCGATCCAAATCTGAATCGTGCAGCGGAAAATCGTTTTTTTTTTTTAATTCCCAATCGGATCCAAGCGCTCCAATTAAATCAGAAAGAAAAGGGAATCGTGTCATACCTTTTTGTCTTGATGATGGGATCAAAGGAGATGCAGATTACACCAACTCCCTCTACCAGTATCCATACGAATGAATTGGATCTTCGTGTATGCTAGCACGTCGAAAAGTTTCGATCTTTGGGAATCCCTCATACTCTCTTTCTAGGTTACGAAATTTCTTTCTAAATGACGGCCAGCGTCAGATAATTGAAAAATTAACCTAGCGGAGAATATATATAGTGATATATATAAGGGTTATGTCTCTTTAAATTACCCTGATATATATAAGGGTTATGTCTCTTTAAATTACCCTAATATATATAAGGGTTATGTCTCTTTAAATTACCTTGAACAAATTAGGGTTTATGTAGAAAGACATATATATCCTTATTATCCGAATTTATTTATTTGTTAATTTTAATCTAATTAAAATCGACAAATAAATAATTAATCAATTCCCAATACGATTATCGAAGATCCATTTTATTCATTCTTTGTGTGTGACCCTGTAGATTCACTTAAAATTGATAGTAGCTCTTAAACATTCTTTTAGGACTACAAGACATAATTGATCTCTAGCAAGACATTATGTCTACCCAATTTTAGTGAAGATCGACGATCCGACTTTACCTACTAACAGTTAGTCATTCAGTCCTTTTGTTACACGATATCTTATAATCAAACATAAGGTGTGGATCAAAACACTCTTATATTGTCTAATTACTTATTTCTTGAATCTAGAGTTTGACTGACTTAAACAAATGATATTGATAACTCTTTATCAATTCATTCGAGCATGGACATGCATTTCTCAGTCTTACTCATCAAGAGGTCTGATAGATATCTCTCTCAAATTAATAAGATGAATAAATCCCTTTACTAACACTCACATTCCTCTATATAATATATTGCATGTCCAAGTTTATTCTTACAATCATCCGATTAAAGATGATGAAGAGATGAATCAAAACATGGAAACTGCTATATAGGAATCCATGGTGCCATTAGGTCAAAGGACTAAAACAACATTGTAAATAAGAATACTTATTGCATTGATCCATACAGTATTCTTATAGTTGGTCAATCCAATACAATACACTCATGTTTGTATCTATGTGCTGAATTGATATCCCATATCCATGATCAGTAAAACTTGATCATCATACAGCAATCATACTAGTCTTAATTCATTATCACTCCACATAATGAGTGACTAGGGATAATTTAGAATAAAGTTATAATTTAGCTTATGGTTCTACTATTAAAGTCACATACTTTAACGACATAAGGTATAACTAAATATTCAAGGAATAACATTACCAAAGTAAATAGGCCAAAAATAACTTTGATAATTAAAATGACTTGATAACAAACATACAAATGATAAAGAATCCATATGGCCTAGGGCACATCACTAGCATTATGGAGTCATGAGTTACTTCAGTTTTAGGACTATTTGCAAATGATTCTAAATTGTATTATTTACCGGTTAATAAAAAATAATAACATGTGGTTACTGTATGAGTTACTGAGTTGCATGTGGATTTGTATGTTGTATGTTGTATGCTGTATGCTTATGTGCATATGTTTATGGTATGACGTACTGAGCCTTTGTGTTCATTTTTTTATTTTTTATGAATAGGTGATGATCCATTTTTTTTTTATATGTCGGGCTATGATGTTTATGTGAAATTTGGGGAGGACAATAATGGAGCTTACCTTCATACTGATTATTAGATATATTGGTTTGGAGATAGATAAAACTAAAGATCTTATGAAATTTTATATGTTTTTATAAATCTAAAGTTTTATGAGACCCTTTTCTTAGGATGTTTTAAGATTATAATAGGTTGGCTTTTAGTTTATGCCAAGTAAGTTGTTTAGAATTTTGTCATTATGAGATGTTTTTAAACAGGTACCCTAATATGTTAGAGATTGATTTTTATATGATATTATAATTGTGGATTAGTAGAATAGTAGCTTTAGCATGTCTATTTCAAGTAAGGACATATGGTGGACTGATAACGCTTTCAGTTTAGGGCATTACAATAAGCATATAGGACCACATGTGGTACCACATATATGCCGCACGTTGCCCCACTTGTTTATATGGCACACCCTCAATGAAAGGTGTTACCAAAAATAGATTCTTCTATTTATTTTTCTAGCACCAAAATATGATTTCCTAAAATGGCTGTTTTATCTTAGCAGCATTCTATGAGAGAGTGATTATGTCCTGTGGATGAGAGTCTCCCACAACATCCGAGTCGGCGTATAGTTTCGTCGGACATATCGCATTTTATCTCATCCCAATCCATTGAAGTTTTGGCTCGTGAGAACTCTATTATCCTTATTAATTTATTTTTGTAACATTTTAAATATTTGTTGTTTAGTATTCAGGTGAATGTTAATATCCTTAGTATATTTCTTTAATGCCTTCATAAAAATGCTTCTATCCTTAAATTCATTGGAAAATCCACATTTAGTTTTATCTGATGCAAATTTTTGACAATTTAGTGCACAGGTGAATGCAAATATCATTGTGTCCTGTTTAGTACGCAGAATTCAATCCAGAATTGAATCGTGATTCTGTATTCTATTTTTTCATGCTTGATGTAACTTTAAAAACCGGAGTTGCGATTCCTTAGAATCAACTATTTCGGCTTTGAAAAAAAATTCGATTCCACCTTTGAAGCGGAATCATGATTTTATTCCAATTTTATTAATTGTATGCAATATAATTACTCTTTTATCGTATTACATATTTATAACTTGCATTTATTTTTAGGGATAATTTAGACAAATACATCCTATAATCATTCCATTCTATGTATATCTAAATAAATGAACGAATTTATCATTTCAAAATCCATTCCATTCTAAATCATTTTGGTATACCAAATATGATGTTAATTCATAATATACTTCCTTTCAAAGATGCAAATAAGATTTTTACGTATGGTTTACATATAGTCACGCCTTATTCCTAAAATTCTCAAAGCCTTAATATGATAGAGAATTTTGATAAAATATGCAATTAAATATATGAATTTAAAATTAATTCATTTAATACTCGAACTTTAAAGTTGATCGATTTATTACCTGAAAAAGCTTTTAGCCTATTCTCAAACTCTATTCGCACTAAGTACACGTTCACTTTATCTTAATAGCAATTCTATTACGATTTTATTTCTTATGAATACTAATTACGATATTTAGTCGTTTATAAAAGTTACTTAAATCTTATTATAACTCTATTTCATTTGTTAGATGTAGCATTTTACTATAATTTTATTCAAGTGAACCTATAATGAATACTTTATTTAGTACGTGTAAGTTGGTGAAATCCATAATATTTTAAGACATTTTCTACCTTCCGTCTAGACATTGGTACGGTTCGGGTCGATTCCAGAACCGAATAGGAATCGCCAGAGCCGGGGCAGTTCACGGTTCCATGGAACCAACGGTTTTGACGGTTCCGGTTTCAATTCCACATGAACTGTAAACCAAGTTTTTTTTTTTTTTTTTTAGAACAGCCCCCACACCCCTCCCTCCCCCCCCAACATGCCCAACAACCCCTACCTTCTCCTCCCCCAAATTCATAAGTGTTTTGTGTGTACATGGTTGTTTTTTTTTTTTTAATGGCAAGTCAGAACTGATGGAACCGTCGGTTCCTCGTGACAAACCGCTAAGACCAGACGGTTCATAACCATTCCCGACGGGACGGTTCCTGGATACGAAACGATCAGGGATGGTTCGAGGTAGTTCACTGTCCGGAACGCCTCGCGTGCCGATTTCTATTCCCGGCTTTTCGTTCCAGAAGAAATCTCGAATGATTCTCTCATTCTCATCACAATTCGAGTAGGGAGCTCTATTCCTTTGAAGTAATAAGTCGGTGCGATCGACCTTGCGCCTAGCTATTCTGAGTGACGGTAGCATATGTTAGTTTTATAATGGCCCTAAACGGCCCACTGTGCTTTTGTTTAGTATTTATTGGGCCGACACCTCATGGTGCTAATAATTTATTTTTTCCCGTAAATAGTTAATATTGGTTGACTAAAGAGAATATAATCAAGTTATGCCCCACGCTCGCAACCAAAAGCCACGTGGAGACGTGAATGAGCGTGAAAAGCACGAGGAATGCCATAATTTATTACAAGGATAATGTAACAAAATAATATTGAAATTTAGTAAAATATATAATTAGATATTTATAGTTTAAACATAATTAATTTAGTACATAAATTTTAAAAATTGATCGATTTATTACTTAAAATTTTTTTAAAATTGATCAATTTAGTACTTAAAAAAATTGACAGAGATACTATTATCATGCACAAAAAAATTTTTATGTGCTAAATTGATTAATTTTAAAGTTTAAATATTAACTTAAATAATTTTAAAATTCAAGCATCTAATTATATGTTTTATTAAAGTTCATATATCATTGATATTAATCTAAATACCATGTTGGGGCATCCACATGCATTTGGAAAAGGCTTTGATAGGTATTATACATTTTGTGTAATATATATATGGTCAGTAAGCATTAATAATTTTTTAACACATAATTATATGTATGATAACTATTTTAAAAACTATCAACTAACTCATCTATATGTTAAAAGTATAATTTATAGTTATAAGCCATATATTATCTATTTAATATTTTTCCAGATGATACTCCTTTTTGTGAATATGTGTTCTAAACCTTCTATACCTCCATAGTCGTACAATTTATTAAGAGACGAAAATATAATTAGAAATTCAAAATTTTTTGGTTTTGGTCAAATTTCATTAAAAAGCATTAAGGCCACCGTGAAAAAGTTATAAGATAGCCCATACACTGCTCAAAGGGATTAGCAATTAATTGTACGTTTAGGGAAAAAAAAGTTGCCATGAACTCAAAAGTCATATTAAAAAATGTTCGAGACTTGTAAGCTTTTATCCTATATATGTGGCTTCAAATCGAACTCTATATCCTATGAATCCAAAGTAATATGTGAACTTCACTGTACAACTTTAACCAAATAGTTATAAAAAAAAAAAAAAAAAAAAGAACTATGATACCAAACAGCTCAAGTTGATCCTTTTTTTGTTTTGGATTAATAATAAAAATGATATCTTAACTTTCACAAAATATTCAATCAAATTCCTAGAGTTTCATTTTAAACTATTTGGTACATCAACAAAGTTTTCATAAATTATTTTCATACTTGAAGTTTAGTTTTGATAATTTTAGTACCTGAATAAAGTTTTCATGAGTTTTTTTCATACCTAAAGTAAGTTTAATTAAGTATAAAAAAAGTTCACAAAAACTTTATTTAGATATCAAAATTGTTAAAACCAAACTTTATGTATAAAAAAAGTTCATGAAAACTTTGTTTAGATACCAAATTATTCAAAACCAAACTTCATATACTTGATTGAATTTTTTGTGAAAGTCCAAATACCATTTTTAACATTGTCCCTTTTACTTTTGCTTCAGGTCGGACCAAGAACCTCTCCAACAGATCAAATTAGCCATTGAAAAATTGGCTTAGATCATATTATTGTCAGGTTGATAATTCCCTCCAAAAATATGAATTCGACTGAAGTAGAAACTATAGAGTTCCTTGGTAATTATTAAATAATGTGCACAATTATGATGTGACAAATCAATTTAAAATTTTTTGTCCAAAATAACCAACTATTAAAATTAATATAATAAGTGACATATTAAGTATATTAGTAGTGTGATTTTAATTAGGTATAGACCTAAACCTTTAAATAAATAAACAAACTGATCTATTGTGAATAATGGAACTATAAAATTTTTCCTAAAGTTTTTATACTCTAACTTTTTGGTATTAATCATTTCGTATTAATCCATTTGATTGATTTTTTTTGTTCCTTTTGATAATGTATTCATCAAATAGTCGGTGTTATTTAACTTTTATCTGCTATGCTCCAGCACTTATTGATCCAAAAAATTTATATGTCCAAAAGTATACCTAAAATACCTTTCATGCTTACCTAAGAATTTAGAGATCACCTTATTTGTGGATCCCTTACATGAAACGCTATGTAAAAGATATCACTTTTTGAGATTCTATAAAGATTTAAGAGGTTCTCGAAAAAGGATTCTAAAATGTAAGATCATTTGTGTTTTTTTATAAATTTTTTATTTGGTTAAGTATATCATATAAATATATATGAAACCTATAAAATATTTTTAAAATTGAAGAGGCTTGTATAAAGAATTTTAAAGATAAAGTAGAGAGATTTTTTCAATAAACTAAAATCTTTAAAATATTGGTATGACGTTTTTAGGACCCCTAAGGGATGCGAATACTCTGTGGTTCAAGGTGTTTCTACGTTGGGTAATTTTAGTGGCAGATGTGTGCAGTATATTTTTGCCAGCAGGTATCCAACGTGGAATTATAACGCGTTTGTACAGGTTGCGAAGACTTGTGTCGTGCGTTGATAACGCGTAGCAATCTAATGGTATATTAATTTCATTAAGTAAGACATCATTTAGATTTAATACCAGCCGTACAATGATGTAAAATAATATGTTTCTTTGTCTTGGATGAGTATCTCATCCTGATGTTTAAATTTACCAAACATACGACATATATGTTGTGCTTGATGTGATGACTACAGGTTTTGTTTCTTCCCCATTTACCATCGAGTGAACATTCAGTTGATAATATCTTGGTTTCGACTGTCATTATATAATAAAAAGATACTAAACGCGCGCAGGCACACATATATTTCTTTTGTAATTAGTGGTGTGCAAAAAAATCGATAAAATCAAAAAATCGAATAGAAACTGTAAAATCAATTTGAAAAATATTTTTAACCGATTCATTGAATTTGGTTTAAGATTACGGTTTTTATTTTTTTCAGTTTCATTTTATAACCATAATAAATCGATGATTAATGGTTAACCGTTTTAATATTTATAAATATATTATATATTTGATTTACATATACATATAATTTATCTATGTTAATATTCATTGGATTTCGATTAAAATACTATTATTCTATGTTTGATGGAGTTAATGTGGTAATTATTCAATATAAATGCAGATTGAAAACAAAAATAATAATTTGATTAAAGATCCGTCTCTTTATTCTAATTAAAGCAAGTCTTGCTTCAACTCACCACGTGTTGATGAGATATGAAAAGCAAGTCCCTAAGGCGAGTGGACTCATCTCTCATGACCTAATGACTCTATTTTTAATCTTTTTCAGGTTTTTCACGTCAGTACTCTCCTTCTACCAGTGTTGCCAGCCTGCATAAGACGTGGATTTCGTAAAATGTTAGCGCAAGTTGCAAAGACTTGTTTCCTGTGTCGACAAGCTTAGCAAACAAATGGTATTTTAACTTTGTTAAGATAATTAACAGAAAAAAAAAATCGTTAATATATGACATGATATAGACTAAGTACCAGCTTCACAATATATAATGTAAAAGTAAACGTTGTTAAAGTCAACTATGTGTTTTTAATGTTCGAGAGGCTACAGATTCTTTTTGTATTTGGTATTTTATCGTAATACGCTTTATGTCTTTGAATATCCTATTCTAATGTTTAAAATTACCTGCAAATGACGTTACAGGTGTCCTTTTTTTTTTTTTTTTCCTTTTTCTTTTTCTCCCCCTACCTCTGGCTCAAAGTAATAGATTAGTTACTGGAAATTGAGTTGTGATTGCATCTATTATCGTCGAGTTAACAGTTCAATGATAGATATACGTAGTTTTAAACCTTATTGTAAAATGATAAAACGATAAAGATACACGCATACGTATGTATATATTTCTTTTCTTAAGTTACATAACTCGATAAGCAATCTCATTCTTTAATGAATTAAATTGTTTTTATCATTTAAAATAACTGAAATCCGAAATTTATTCTCAACGTCATAAAATATAGGGCTATAAAATTTCCTAAAAATATAACTTGTGAAATTTTCGAATGTTTTAGTCTTATAAGTATATCATTGTAATAAACCTCTACCGTGTTCAATAAAACTTTAGTAAGTTTCTCTTAACCATGTTCAGCTAATTTTCCTTTTAAAGTATAGAAGTAACCATGCTCTAAAACCTTATTAGACATTTGTATCATGCGATAAGGTTTTATAATATGAGTAAACAGATTAAGGCACCATACTTGATAGAAAAAGCTCTGGTTCCTTTAAAAACTATACGGAAAGGGTCGGCCTAAAACCCCATTGATAAGGCTGTTTGAGGTAGAGTTTACCGAGATTTGACCTTGTGGGTTATGGCGTGGACGTGAGGTTTATTTTCTAAAGAAAACATTACTCCACTGGTCAACTATCTTTGCTTTAACTGTTTACTCCTGTCATGAAGTCTTTTAAACGATCGGTCGCCAATTCACATAACTCTTTTTATACGAAATTGTAAGCCTTAATTTTATGCCGGTTAATATTTAACATAATTGCAATTGTTCATGTCATTAATAGAAAATGAGGTAAGTTTAATTTTTGAAAATTTTACCATAATTATTTTTATGTTTTAAGAGTTGTAAATATGGTTGTAAAGTTTAGTTAAGACATAAGACTTGAAAATTCAAAATATGAACTTCATTTATCAAATTTATAGTTTTAGTTTGAACTTAATTCAAAATAAAATTCAACGAACTGGCTCTTGATTAAACCAAACTTATTTCAAATGGACTGCCTTCGGAATTTTGTCATTCTAATTAAAATTTATCAACCTCTAGATTCTACTTAAATTTGACTAATATATATGTTTGATTCAGAGACAGGCATAGAATGATACGAATGGCAGACTCATGCCTTTATTAATTTAATATTAGAATTTTTACGTAGTCATTTGCAATTACAATTTTATTTCATTATATATATATATAAGAATTATGTTAATGATCCTACGTGATATATCTAAAATGTCACAAGTGTGAAAATATTCATTCTAAGAAATAATTAAAGGTATTTGTTGTATTTGAAAACAGATTTTGTATATAATACTTGAAAATTGATTGTTGATAGAGTCAATATTTGAAATCTCAAATTATATTGTTAGTGTTATTTAGAAAAAAAAAAAAACTTTATACAATAAAATCAAAAGATTTGTAATATGGATAATATAAATATTTTTTGAGATGTATATCAATGAAAAATAGTTGTTCATAATTATTTATTTGGTTAAATAGAATTTTATGATAAATTAATTTAATTATATTAGTTAAAGAGAATGCCAGCATAATAAATCTATGTTGAATAAGTAAAAATAAACCCAAATCACAGATGTAAAACAAGTATCTAACTATTAGACTACATTTTTTTTATGTTATTATTTACTCTTTAAAGTATGCTTATCATCTAATTTTTTCTAAATTGATTTTTTTTATTACCCCTCCCTAGATCCGCCCTGGATTTGATTCAAACTTAATTTGGTTGGTGAATTAATTAAGTCAAATGTCACAAAATTTGAGCACAACCAAATAAATTATTCGAGTGGATTAAACTCAAGCTTTACTCTAATTATAATAAAATATATTAAATCAAATACAAACTTTCTTAAGGGTTTTTCGTTTTTTGCATTTCCATCAATGAAACCATCCTACTATTAATTTAATCTTTAAAATAAATATAATAAATAAAATATTAATTTTTTTAATTATTCAATTACAATTGAATATGATATAAGCTATTAGATAATAACGAGACTAATTTCATCAATAATAATGATAAAATCATAAAATTTTTCATAGGATAATTCAGACAGAAAAGTTTTACATAATCTACCTTGCAGTCAAAATAAATATGATATATTTCTATATTTGTGAGGTTCAAACTAATCCACGAAGTGAGTATGAGATAGAAAATTAAGAAAGTTATTATCTGATTTCGTCATTGATGATGAAATTGTACGGTTTATGCAAGGACAATTAACGTACGTTTAATTTGACTTGAATTTAATTATATATTCCCAGCTTCTTTTAGGAATATATTTATCCCCAGCTTATATAAGCACCGCGTAAGGATGGCTTAATAAAACATTGTCCTCTCCTTTTCCTGATTACGAAAGCACAACAAAGTCAAGCATACAAATCTGTGAACGATCTCGTAGTAAGAAGCTCTTCCATCGGAAGCCCAACAAATACAAATTTAAAAGATCTATTTCTTTAATTAATTAATTAATTTATGCTATGTTTCTACAATCTAAAATTAGATGTGTATTAATATGGTTTGCGGGTTTTTCTGTGGTCCGTTAGCGGATTATCAAACTGCTGATTTGATGACCCAATAATTTTTTAACCTTAAATTGAAAAATGAAAATCAGCTATTGGGTTTTGTAGTTGTGGTTGATTAGACTAGACATCATTATGGTTCTGGAACCGAATCAAATCGGAACCGAAATCGTCGATTTCGGATCTTAAAATTAAAGAACCAAAACTGAAATCGTCAAACGGTGCCAGTTTCGGTTCCAAAACCGTCTTTTAGAAATATAAATTTTAAAGTCAAAATAATTATTGGATCTAAAAGTATTAAATTATTTAACTAAAATTTTTCAAAATTTATTTAGAATGCACATTTATATGTATAAAAACACATTCAATATCAATTATAGTTAGTATTATGATATTACAAAGTATTCTAGAAGATAAAAAGAACATTACAATGCAAAAATTAATCTCACATTATTAAGAAAATGAATTTTGCTTTTAGAAGAAGTTTATTTAAACTAATTATATATGATTTTAAACTATGTTTATTTGTGTTGTTGATAATAATATATTAAATATTGTGAATAAGTAATAAATTCTACTATTTATACGATATAATTTAAATATTAATAATTATATATTTAATATTATTTTTATTTTTTTCAATGGAACGGTTCCACCAGTTCTAGACCAAAGAACCGCTTAAGAATGATGAAAGCAGCAGTTCTATAGTCAGTTCTAAAACTGGCCAATCAGTCCAGTTCCGATTCTAGAACCGCCGATAACAATTTCGGTTCGGTTCCAAACCCATGCCTATGCCTAGATTAGATTGTGAAAGGATCGTCTTTTGGTGCATCAAATTACATTTGCATTATCGAGGGTCTTGTAGCTAGTAGCTACCCTTTTCATTAGGGGTGGGTTAAAAAAAAAAATCGAACTTCGAATCAAAGCGAACCAAACCAAATTTTTGGTTATTTTTTAAACAGCTTGATAGTCGAAATTCGGTTCGCGGTTCAATTCGGAGTCATGAACCAAACCGAACCGTTTCACCTTTTTTTAAAAAAATCCTCTTAATTTTATTTTTATTTTTATTATTAATTGTGTTTTGGGGTAAAATTTTAAATTTTTTATATTTATAATTAATACTTTAAGAGTTACAATGGTTAAAAAATAGTTGTAGTTTAATGGGCATTAGAAAGTAGAAATATCATATCGATTATCTCTTTCATCGGTAAAGGAAATCCAATCTTACTCCTTCCCTTACACACACACACACACATATATATATTTGTAATGGCACTTGACTTGTTTTGAGTCTCGAAAAAAAGATCACACCACCAATTTATTCTTGTGTTTAGTTATTCTCATTTTAATAATGTATAGTAATGATGTGAAAAAATTTGGCTCACTATAGTTGAATGTTGATTTCCATATATTTACAAATATGTTGTTAATGATTTCGATAAATTAATAAATCAACTTGTTAATTTATTATTGAGGTTTGAAATGTAAGAAAATAATTCATATTTTTTTTATTAAAATGAAAAAAAAGTCCTTTAAAATATGGTTTGAACCTTTGTTTTTTTTGAAAAATTAGCGAACCGAACCGTATAGATAGGTTCAATTTTTTAAAAATAACCAAACCGTAATTTTCGGTTTGGTTTGGTTCGAGGAGCGAACCGGACCGAACCACGTCATGCCCACCCTAATTTTTCATCCTCCATCGTTGAGTGTATGGGCCTCGTTGGATGACAAGGGCTTAGGGGGCTGATTGACATCTGCTTGAAAAATAAAACTAAATATTCGCTTTTTTTAAAAGGAAAATTGTGTATTAGATATATTTTTCAAAAATAAATTATAATAGAGTATTGAACGTGTTATAGTGGTTAAGTGATTCTTCTTTCAACCATAAGGTGATAGGTTCAAATCATTTAAGGGTAATTTTACATTTTTGTAAGATGTATTCATTATATTGGTATTCACTTTTTCCTCTTTAATTTTTTTCTTTTGTTATTTTTTTCTTGACAACTAATAGCATTTGTTGTAGGTGGAAAATCGACAATAGTAAGTCAATGGGCTTGCAACCAAAAGAAGCAATTAATGGTGCATCGATGGTAGTCCAATACGATCACTCCGATACTTTAGTCAGTAGTAGGTCACGTGCCTGAAGGTACCCTAGTTGCATCATAGCACTCATGAAACAAAATGATGTCCTTGCAATTCATCAATGCTATAATTGAGGATCATCAAAGAGAATCATGCGAGTATGATACAGCTAGTCACTCTGAGGAAAGTGGCATATAAAATATGATCTTTGTTGCATTGATGAGAAACAATGGATATATGTAATTCACAAATCAGCAAATAAATACCAATACAATGTTTGTCTATCTTTACATATTATAGACTGAGTTCTTGAACAAAATGAAACTATAAACTCATAGACTATTCATAATAATTAACTAGACTTTGATCTTCTAGCTCTAACTTCTTGGCCTTGAGTTCCTCCAAGAGTAAAGCTCCTTTTAGATACAATCCATGACCTTATTTGAACACTAAAAATTCTATAGAAGTATGAGCGATACCACAGGTAAGTGTTTTTATCAAATATATGCAATGCAAAAATCAATCATATGTATCAATTATAAGCTTGGATGACCGGAATCTAAACAAGATGAAGAACTAATTCTTAATGATCAACCAAGCCCAAGAGAGACTAAGAACTAAGGAATTAAGAAAAACTTCTCTTGCATTACTTATCACTTTGATCTTATGTATCTTAGCTACTTTACTTATCCTTGGAACTTAAAAACCCTACTATGTATTAGCCATTTCATGTTGATACATGGGCAACGTTATAGAAAAATCAAGTGATACTAAAGAATCGAAATGCTAGTATGTAGCGAGGTCATCACATGTTATGCAATAAATGCAATTTATGCAATGCATGACATATTCTTGACATGGTCGAATAGTACTAAGTCATGTTATTAGGTGACCATACAATTCACAGACAATCATTAATATGCTTCATCCAATTAGATTTCATAACAAATAGTTATCACTTTCAATATCTTAGCTTGTAAATCAAGCAATCACCATAAAGCACATGATATAGTATAATATGACCTCGCATGCTACTATATTACAAGCACAAACAATGTGATAGATCAGAGTTTCTCACCTATTCATCCTAGCTTAGCTATTGTGATAGTCTACAGAGAAATCCAAAGATGAATTTGATACTCCTATGAAATAAATAAGAACACTTACTTCTTATGGGCAAATTACATCAAAAGGTATCAAATTTAGGGGTAAGTGCATTTAAGGTATCAATATTTTAAGTGGCTAAAAAGAGGTATTAACGTTTCGCAAAGTGGTGAAATAAGGTATAAACGTTTTTTAAATTTCATTTAAGGTATCAACGTTTCAATTAGTTTTCAATTAAGTTTCTAAAGTTTTCAATAATGGTCAATTATTAATACCTTATTTGACTCACTTTGCAAAACTTTGATATTTATTTTTAACCACTTGACTTAAATGAATTGATTTTCAAACATTGATTCCTCTTTTGAACTAATTGAAATGTTGATACCTTAAATAAACTTACCTCTAAACATTGATATCTTTCGTTATATTTTACCCTATTACTTATACATAAAGCCATATCATAGGTTCTATTAATGCTTAAGTGCTCTAATCTGATTCTAGTGCCATTTTCACATTTCTAATCTGATTTTAGTGTATGAGTAGTCATTTTAAAGCTTGTAAGGTCTACTTTCCTAAACTTATCTTGAAATGCTTGTTTGAGTAAGCCTTCCTTAGTAAAAGTAGCCACAATGGCCTTGGACCCGATTTTAATCACGTAACCTTAAATTTAACCTATTGAACTCATTTTAGCTCAGTTTTTTCACAAATGAACAAGCTTGAAAAGATTATTTCATTTACTTTCTAATTCTTTACTTAAGTCATGTGATTTGCAAGTTTTTCCTTTAGTGATTCTAAGTTAGGTAAAAGGTTCCTCAATGTGTCAAATTCTCATGTTTTGCTTCTATTTTTCTAACCACAAGTCTCATTCTTTGTTTAATTCAATTGGCAACTAAGTTCATTGATCAAACCTATTCTTAACCTAATTATACCTATATAACCAAAACTTGCATCTAAATTTATTTTCAACTTCTCTTGTCTAAATTTCATGTTCATACATTTAACTAATATGATGATACTTATTCAATAACCTCGGTATTCATACATATCTTCATTTGCAACTCCATTCCTTATGTAAGTCGAGACCTATGAGTTAAGAATCCTTGAGTTTAGCTTCTAGTTTTCATGTTGATTCATCATATTGTTCAATAACCACTTAAATCATATCATTGAAATCCTAACCATTGTAGTGTGTCGTGTCTACATGAATGAGTATATGGTCATTACTTAGTCTTACTACATGATCCCCCTCCTTATCTGCTCTTTAGGCTAGGTAGACTTCAATTATCAAAACAAGCATTGACTTTTCCTTATAGTCATTTAGGGTCGAGAGGTTTAGGGTTAGTTTTCTTATTATTTTCTAACTTGTTTTGCCTTTTAACCTCATTTACCTTTATGAAAACAAATTGTGCTTAGTTTGAATTACTTGAACTTAACTTGGAACGTACATAATCCTTATATGGTCGAAAGCTTCTCTAAATAATCAAACTTGTTCTTAGGATCAATTTATCTTTGCAATCTATCTCACACGCCTATATAGCTTAATGTAATCCAAGTTTCATGACAAGAATCACATGGTATCTCGGGGTTCTTGTGAGAGCCGGGACATATTGGTCAAGGTCTTTCATAATCTTGTTTGGTGTTTTGTGAAATTTTACTACCAACATGTTATATGCTTAGGATAGAT
Organism: Combretum micranthum; assembly: GCA_024138025.1. Lineage (NCBI taxonomy): Eukaryota > Viridiplantae > Streptophyta > Magnoliopsida > Myrtales > Combretaceae > Combretum > Combretum micranthum. The sequence goes on along the minus strand of JAMXBD010000148.1, from coordinate 1,056,371 downwards.
ATGGAATTATCTTAAGTTTAGGAAAAGTTTAAGGATTTACCTTCCTTCTTAAAGATGTTGAGACCCTAAACAAAGAAATAGGAATTTGTTAGTTTATGACTTTGATATTTTGAATTGAAAATTAACCATATTCCTACCTTATCTTGATGAAGCTCACGGTGCTTAATCAACTATGATAAATTGATGCTTGTTCCTACTATTAAAGGCATGAAAGTGATGTGCTTGTAAACTCCTAGATTTTATGATAGTCTAATGAATAAACCTTAGAGTTGAAAGTCAAACCAGAACCCTAAAACTAACACGGGTCAACAATAAGTTCTAGTGGATTTATATTCGGCAAGACCATGCTAGAAATCCTAAAACAATAAAATTGAGATAACCCTCAATTATAACCTAGAAAAATATCGTATAACCTAAAAAGATCATATTCACCAAAAATTCGTCTGTTTCGAACCCGAATGGAATCAATTTTCAAAATCAAGGTCTCGACCTGCAAAATGAGAAAAAGATTCCAATAATTAATTTAGACTCGTAATGTAGTAAGAAATCATATAAATTTTTACGACTGTTAAAAACATCAAAAATAGCTCATTTACGCGTATTTTTATTACTACCAATAATTTATTTATCTTTTTTACTATTTATTACCATTCATCTATCTTTACTTTTTCTTATTACCTATTCTTCCAATCTTACACACCTATTTTTTTATATTTTCTTTCCCAATACTACTTTATACATAACTTACCATACATATTACTTACTTTTCTTTATTAAAATTAATTTTAATCTATCTCTTTCGCCTCCCTATCTTGGTCGGCGTGCCTCCCTCTCATATCTCTCTCATTTTTTTTCTTTTCCATTTAATTTAATTCCCTCTAAATTCCATCTCAAAACTTTATCCCTCCTTCATTCTTTACACATTTATTTCTACACATAACCAAACTCTTACAAAAATGAAACTTAAACACACTCTCCTCTCCTTCCCTCTCTTTTTCACGCCATCTATACACACACATGGCCTCCATTTGTTGTTTCAACTCTCTTCTTTCATCCATCTTCCATCTTAGGTAAAACACTAAACGCCATCTTTAGATTATGATAGCTTAATATGAAAAATGTGTATGTTATGTTTCTAAAAGCCCCATGATGCATATAGTAGAGAAGGAAATATGGAAACAATATATTGTTCATGTGTTGCTAACCCCATGCTCATGTTTACATTATGTTGAAATGTTGTTTCTAACTTTAACTTTGTATATGTTAGTAAATATATGTAATTTGTATATCTATAGAGCCAAAATGCTCACTAATCTAATTTTTATATAATGCTTTTATTTCATGCTTTCTTTATCTATTTCATGCCAATAAATAAGACTAGCCAAAATTCTAGTCTTAGGCTTGTTCTTAATCAAGTCAAAACAAAAAGAGGACTTGTCCATAATCTAAGTTATGGGAAGCCTTGAAATTAATCTAAGACTTTCATTTTATTTTTTTTTTTATTTGCTTGCTTTGCTTTATTCATGAGACTGGAGATATTCAAGTCTCGAAGAGTCTTGTTAAAGTCTAAAACTCCCATAATTATATTCTTACTATTCTTATTTTATCTATGAGATTAGTATTATCTCAAGTCTCAAGAAGCCTTGAAAATTAATCTAAGACTTCTATGATTTATTTCTTTATGTTTTTCTTATTTTTATGGTGACTAGATATTATTCAAGCCCCGGTGAAGTCTTAAAAACAAGCTAAGACTCCCATAATTTTATTTTGATATTTTTCATACTTCGATTTTCTATCTTCTAATTTTTTTGTAAAGTTATGTTAATGATTTTTGTTCTTGGCATAATTACTACACTTTACTCATATGCATTCATGATCAAAGAGATGTTGTCGTGATAAACCTTCAAGGATGTTAATATTGATAATCCTTTGTTTTATAAAATTAACCTTCAAAGAACCCCATTGTCAACACTTAGGAAAAATTTGTTATTGGCAGGAATAGACACCCAATGGATTTTCAAAGTATTAAATGAATTTTTTCCTCAAATAGAAATGCTGATAATTTTTTGTTAGGAAAGATTTTAAATTTATTTACTCATGAAACATATACCAACCCCCTCTATCAAGAATAAAAATTTCAAACAAACGTTCCATGAAGTTTCTCTCAAAAGTTAAAACTAAAAACAATTTTTAGAAGAATCCAAGCAAGAATAAATTCAAATGAAAATATAAGATTTCATATTTTGAACCATGGATGGATAAAAAGAATTCATTATGAACATAAAATCTCCATAAAGACAATTGAATATACAATAGAAATTTTCCTAACTAAATATGATACTTACAACAAACCAAGAGTCATAAGTTTTCCATAAACTTAATTTTTCAAGCTTCTATAAAAGATTGTTATATGATAAATCATTTTTTTTGACATCACTAGGTTCATGCATATACTATGAGTTAATGGCAATATTAAATGTTTTTCAAAAGTAGTAATATTTTATGCTTACTATAGAGTGTTCAAGTGAAGTAAAACTTTAAAAAACAAGAAAATCAAAGGATGGAACATGTATGATGCAATCTATATTGATCTAGTGCAACCCCTAAATGACCCTAATAGATCTTTTTGAGTAGGCAAAAAACAACTACTAATATGTGAAATTTCAAGCTAAATTAAGCAAGTTATGGCCGTTTTAAGTTAGAAATTCCTCAACCAAAAAAAGTGATGCGAATAGTGAAATAGAGTTAGAAAATTTAGATAGAATCTTTATGAAATACTCATCCCAGCTATTCCTTTTATCTAGGTGACGAGGAGTTAGAGGATTCTTATCCAAAGGACTACTACAACTGAAGAGTGTTTTGCAGGAAATGGTCAAGTGAGTTCATGTCCTAAATTTACGTATTTATGCTTGTGTTTATAGCTCAAAGGCACTCGCTATAGGAAAAAGATAAAATGGAATATACATGAGGATTTATTGTGCTTGTTGAAATTATACTAAATATATCGGAACTTGAATTGTTGGTAAATTAATTATTGTCTTTATGTCATGTTGAAGTGTTTGTGAATATTTCTATAATTGCTCTTTAGATACTTTATTTACATGTTAAAGAAAAAATTAACATAATGATCATGCATATCACGAAGTAGGTTGCATTACATTCACTGCTATATCTTCGGTAAGACAAGAGTATAGTAGTGGTGATGGTTGGTAGTAGCCTAAAAATCTACAAGTTGCGTATAATAGCCTATAGAATCTACAGGTTTTAGTAGTGAGTAGTAGCTTGAAAGATCTATAAAACATATTTGCAAATTGTGGGCGTATGGGCCTCAAACACCTAACCCCGAATGGAGGGCGTAAATCTATTCAAACATATGATTTCTTGTTGATCATATGTATTGATTGCTTATATAGTTGATGCATTTCATATGCTTGTTTAATAACTTGTTTGATTTTCCTTATACGAATATGCTATCACGGGAATATTCTCACTAAGCCAATTATGCTTACACCCTAATTGATTTTTATTATCATAGGACCACTTGCTTCTGTACCTGAGGTCACCCTATTTTTAGTAAGATACATTTGATTTTGGGAAGCTTTTGTGGGAATTCTACTCGAAGACCTTAGACTAGATTTCCTTGAAAATCTTTTAGTTTACAGTTATTTGTTATAAGTAAGACCAAGAAAGAATTGTGAATCTTGGAGAATTTTTTTTATCAAGGGAATTCCCCTGTGAAGATATAAAGACTATCTATCCTTAAGTGAAGATGATTTATGTTTAAGTATTTTCTTGTATGTCATATGTTACTATCTCGAACTACATATCCTACAGAAGTCTCCTATTGCTGTAAAGTATGCCTCACATTTTGTATCAAAGCTTTCGTGTGACTATGGGGAAGTCATTCCTAAGCTTTAATACTATATGTGACGAACTATCATGTTTAGGGTATCCTTGGGACATGACAGTGCTTGGTGTTAATATGCAAGGTGTGGCTTATGGGGCTTCAAGTAAGGTCAAGTGCTTGAGTTGTGGTAGTTGTTTATGTTGCTTTCAAGTGAATTTATGGGTCATGGATGCACGATTTAGAGGGAAAAGGAATTTATGATGGGGACCATTCTTCATATGCCTTTCAATTTAAAGAATTATGGAATGTGATGATGTTGATGATTGAGTGCATGGGGCTCATGACATGAATGATAATGAATGCTCCTATCTTGTAGTAATTGAAGAGAATTGTTTATTGTTGATAGGTGTTGGTGTGTGTAGGCTCATTCATGGTTTCAAGAAGAAAAGAAGAGAGAGAAATTGTGGGCTACAAGTTTAGATGATAAGCTAGGTCATCATGAAGATGATGTAATGATTGTCTTGAAGATAGCACAAACTTGCCAACTTACCATTTTTAAACATGTATGTCATGGTTTCAAGGGGCATTCTTTAATAATTTCTAGTGTGAATAAAACTTGTAAATTAGCTTGCTTATGATGTAAACTAGTTAAGGTGGTGCATAATTTGAAGAAGGAAAGAGGAGAGAGAAATTGTAGGCTATGCATAAGATAAGATAAGCTCATGTTGTGCTTATATAGGCAATCATTATGTCCCTTCAATGATGAAGATGATAAGATGATGAGACATTTTCCTTGTTGATCTATTCATGCCATGATGCAAGAGCTTGGTTAGTTTTAGGGCAACATCACTCATTAATGCATAATTAATTAATGTTCCCTTACTTGACAAGTGGCACCTTCTTCACTTGACAAGTGGTGCATCTTTCTAGCTAGCACATGCTTTGGATGGTTCATGTGCCATTTTTGAAGGAAAACACATGATGATGTAAGATGATGTGCTTGCAAGGTGCTTAGGGCTTATTATTAGTTTATCACGTTGGACATTAAGTGATACGCATATAATTGTATCATGTAATCTAAAATACTATCTCCTAAATTAGGTTTGAATTCTCTATATTATCCCTAGAGCACTTTTGAGTTGAAAACTAAAGTTTTAGTTCTATGCGATGGGCATTTTTAGGGTTTTTGGTTTCATAGACTTAGAACATTATAACATTCAAGTTTGCGAATAAAATATTTATTTAAGCCCTAGATGTTTAGATTTAATCAGCTATGACTTGTAACACAAAATATCTTTGGTATCTTTCACTAACTAGAAAAATTGTTATTTAAGTTCATAACTATCAAATTGTACTTGTAATTCATTTCATCATGTAGCTATTATTGATCATAAGGTGAAAGATTCCCAAGGTTTACAATGGGTCTTAAGAGAGTAAGCAAGTGTGTAAGTAAGCATTTGAGTGTAATCACATACCATGTCTTGTGCCTTCAGTATTTATTCATAGACAATGGTCAAATCACAATGGGGACATACAAAATATTCTTTATCCACTTGGTAAATTCCCTAGAGGAGGAAATAAGGAGAGTGGGGACCTTTTTATTGGTAACTAACCTAGACCCGAAGTGGTGGTAGTGTTCATCCGAGGAGAGTGGTTGGATAGATGGAAAGCTATATCTTTAGAAAACCCTTAGGAGGGTATAGGATAACTTTGTAGAGAAATGGCAAACCAAAAAGGTGTAAAATACTTCAAAGGAAATATGGCAAGCCAGGGAGGTGTAAAATACCTTCAAGAGGACTTAAGGAACCAAGGAGATGATCTCATTAGTAAAGGAGTTTGGTTAAGGAGGATCTTGGTTTGGATCCTTATGTGGTTGGAAGGAGATTGGTTACCGACTTAGCAAATGGTCAAAGCCCATATGTCGAGATAGTCAGCAATGCTTGATGAGCTATGAGGGTGTCACGCCCCAAAGGGTACCCTAAACGTGACAGTCCGCCACATACGGTATTAAAACTTGAGAATGACTTCCCAAAGTCATGCGAAAGTTTTCAACACCATAGTAAGGCGTCTATCACAACAATAGGAGACACCGGTGGGATGTATAGTTCGAGATAGTAAATACAACATACAAAAATCTAAATAATCATCCAATTTATTATTAAGAGAAAATAATCCTTACATCATCTTAGGGGTTTTCCTCTATAATTCTCCAAACAATCATAATATCAACTTAATATTTCTCACAACAAAATAATATTAATACCAAAATACATTAAAGGGTATTTAACCTAAGATCTTCAAAAGATTTTCGGAAGCTTTTCTAAAACATCAACCCTCTCGAATATATGAAGTCTTCGGCCATAAAAGATATAGTCTTGTTACAACAAAGGCCTATCGGAGTATAAGCATAACTAGTTTAGTGAGAATATTCCTGAATCAACGTACTTGTATAAATAATTTCAAACAAGTTATTAAACAGGCATATGAATGCATCAAGCAAGTGATCAAGCAATAGATATGATCTACCGGAAATCATATGTTTGAATGGATTTACCCCTCCATTCAGAGTTAGGTGTTCCAGGTTCTTTAAAACCCATCTTTAAAATCCAACTCATGTAGTTTATTTCAAGCGCCTACTCGCCCATCTCAAAATAGTTCTTTCAGGCTCCTAATCGCCCATTTTAAAATAGTTCTTTCAGGCTCCTACTCGCCCATCTTACAGATTTCTGGCTACTGCAAACCCGGCTACCATACTCTTGTCCCATCGAGTATAGCAGCTCATGCAATGAAACTAACTACGTGATATGCATGAATCAGTAAATATAATTCATAGTATATGCTTAGAGTAATTTAAAGGTGATCACAGAATTTGCACACACTCCAACAGAATAATAGTAAAACATAAGTTAATTAACAACAATTCATGCTTCGGTATGCTTAACATTCTTTCAACCAATATTATCATACATAATTCATTTTCATCTTTTCCTATTTCTAGTGCCTCTAGCTACAAGCACAACCAAGTACGTATAAAGGTAGGATATAAACTCACTTGGCCATGAGGATCTATCCTTCTTACGAATGAGTCGATCGGTAAATCCACTAATCAAAATAATCCTCCGAATATGAATACTCCTATTCGGGATCACCTAATCAAGAAGAATACCTATAATGAGTATTTCTTATTGACTCCGTGGTACTTATCAAAATCTATGTCATAAGATCGTCAAAATTCGTATGGAAGGTAATTCCAACTTAAAATGGCCATAACTTGGTCATTTTAACTCGGAATTACGCATATAATATACTGTTTTCTACCTACTCGAAAAGATCTATCCATTTCTAATGTTATTTTTGTCATAAAAAGCCATTTGGGTTGGAAAATACTACGGTACAGAATAGTTACGAATTTATAGTTCACAAAATATGATTTTTTCGAAACTTTACTTTACTCAAAAATCCTTAAACAAAATATATGGATATATATATATATATAGTTGAAAAATCCTTTGAACATATATTCATACTCATATGTATACATGATTTTGATAGTGTTGTCTCATTATTGATATTTCATAAACAATTTGTCTTTGATGGTTTTAAATAATAAATCTTTTGAGAATTTCTCCTTTTTGAATTATTAGTAGGAAAACAAAAATATATTTGAGTTGTTATGAATAAATGTTTTCCTATTATAATTTCATTTTCTCACTTTTCAAAAGTAAATTCATTTTCAAAAATTTGGTTCTTTAATTTATCTACTAACTTTATTTCTAGTGATTGAAAATAAGCTTTTCAAAATATCCTTTAAGTTTTTGATGTGGTTAAATATTTTCCTCTTATTTTTATATCATTTCTCTTCTTTAGGAAATAAGTTTACCTTTAAACTTTACTTACTTGACAAATTTTATTTTTCTAAATTGGTTTCTAAAATAGTGAGTTGGTTTTACCTCGGTTTGAAAAACTTGTTTTATTCTTACTATTCGTCAAGTGATAGAATAATTCATTTAGACAAGTTTATAAGAAAAGCTTTCTTAATAAAGAATTGCTAACATTAGAACTTAGCAAAAATTCATTTTAAATTTTGAAAAGAGAATAACAACATATAAAAATTAAGTTTTGAAGAGGCTTTCTTAGTAGGTGATTTTCAAAATCTATAATGAACCTATTTAAGTTTTATAAAAGGTATGGTTGAGTTAAAATCTTTTAATGCTAAAATTCTTCCTTTATGGATTATTTAGTTTGGTTTATAAAAGAAAAGACTTCATTTTATTATTTTGAAGAAATCTACATTACTAATTCTTTTAGAATTTATGGCTAGCTTATCCTTTAAAAAGAGTTAAAACAAAACTTAGATCTTTTTGTCGAAAATTCATTTTGTTAACAAATCTAGTTTACTTTTCCTTATTTAAGAAAGAACTCATTTTTATTTTTATTTAAGATAACAACATTCTTAATCATACATTAATATATAGTAATGTAAAAGTAAAGATAATACATAATAAGATAAAAAGAATTGCTTGTAAGTAAATAAACATAATAAAATAGTCAAGCATTAGGAATATTAGCTTCATCAAGATATCCCGATCATGTATTGGGAGCCTTAGCTTCATCAAGGCAACCCGGGACTAAGAATAGACTGGTCCCAAAAGAAAAGAAAAGAAAGAAAGAAAGAAAATTGTTTTGACTTGATATGGACAAGTCTAAGACTAGAAAGACTAATCTTAATAAATTGCATAAAACAAGTAAGTAAATAAATTGCAAGACATGAAAATAAATAAATAACAAATGAGCTTATATTCTCTAAATAAATATATATACGTAGTATACATAATATTATATAAGTTAGATTAGAGCAAAAATAATAACAATAATAACAACAACATAATAACATAATGTAAAATATGAACATGAACAAAAACAAAACATGAATATATTGTTGCTTCTTTAACTCATATGAGCCTAAGAAACATACATCAAGCTCATGCTAAGTTGTATGAATATGATGAAGAAATTTAAGTAGGATTTTACCTAAGGTTTAATGGAAGGTTTGAAAAGAAATGAATGGGTAGTATGTTTTTGTTACTTTTCTTGAAGAATAGAAATTGGTAGAGAGTGTTTTGAGAGAGATTTGTTGGAGAGAGGTTTTGAGAGAGTATTTTGGTAGAGTTTTGTTATGTAAAATAGATGCGTGAAAAAATGAAGGAAGAAGGGAGTATTTATAGAATTTTTGGAGTGAATTTTGATGTAATAAAATAAATTGAAAAAGAAAAATAATTGAGAGGAAGAGAGAGGAAGTGGCATCGGTTTTGATGTTGTAGAGGGGGAGGAGTTGATTTATTTTGTAATTTATGTAAAGAAAAGAAATAATGTGTAAAGTTTGATGTGAATAAAGTTGTATTGGAAATGTAAAAAGTAAGAAAATAGGTATGTGGATAGTAAGAAATAGGTGTAAGAAAAAGTAGAGATAGTGAAATAGTAAGGAATAGTAGGAATAGTACTATGAATAGTAGACTAGACATATAAAATACCGGTAGTAATAAAAATACCCGTAATTGAGCTATATCTGTTATTTTTAGTTATCGAAAAATTCTAAAACTGATATTTTTGAAATCCTTGTTTAATTACAAGTCTTTTGGTGCTAAAGAAATATTTTTATTATTCCAAGCTCCGGGACACGCTTTTCGAGAACTGATCCTATTTAAGTCCGAAGGACACTCGAAATTCGCGAATCTAATATTTTTATGTTATCCTATATTATTACGAACTATTTTAGGCCATTAACTTAATTTCATTTTCTAGGGTTTGAGAACGCGGGATTGCCAGAGTTGAAATTGCTTGATTTTCTTGGTATTTGTTGACTTTTGAAACTCCGGTTTGACTAGGGTTAGGGTTTAATCCAACTTTATCCTAGAAATTAAGAGGTTTATATCAAGAATCGGATGGGTAGATCTTTTCATGTTCGATTTTCGAATCGAACGATTATTGAACTTTCTATTTTTGTTTTTTTGAAGATTCTCTTATGAAATCCCGTGATCGAAATTGATTAGGGTTCGATTTCAACTTGGGTCAGACTTTAGGGTTTTGATTCGGTATTCCAAAACCATTCTCAAAAAATTCAGGGGCTTACAAGGGGCTTGTTGCTGGTCCATTTCTCTAGTATTAGGCTATTGGGCCATGATCAAATAAAGTCTATCAACAATTGCCCTCTTCCACTCTCATTGTGAACTGACAAAGAGAGTAAGAACTTAAATAATGGCCTAAGAGGTCAACATTATGATCTTAGGGCATTAACAAATCATTGTATCTGAATTGCATCCCTTTTGTCTACTATTTTAGTTGCATCCCTATTATCTGTTACTAGAGAACATGGGACATCAAATCAAACATGGTTGTTATTGTAGACAAAGCTCCATATATTCTTTTCTATCACCTTGGCCACCACTCCAATCTCCACCTACTAGGCAAAATAATCACAAGCAACCATAATAAACTTTCTCTTTAACTTGTGGAGACCGACAATGATCTAAGGACATCTAGCCCCCATTGAGCAAAAGGTTAGGAGTTGGTAAGGCGGTAAAGGTTAGAGCTTGGGGTGTGCTCTATTGGTGCATGCTTATGGCACCTCTCACATTTCTACATGAATTCTCTTGCATCTACTTACAAGGAAAAGGCAAAACTATCCAAGTTAGAGAGCATAAATATAGAGTGACTAACCCTTAATATGGTTACTACACTCTCCAACATCCGACACCTCAAGCAATGTTTGACTCCTCGGGTTCCAAACATCCCAAAAGAAGGAAGCTAAAGTCTCTCTTGTACGAAGTATTGTTAATCATGATGTAGTTACCAAATTGGTACATGAGACTCCTTGTTTCCTTCTTTTTCATAAAGAGAGTTCCATTCTTTGGGTAATCAACCATAGGGTCTATCCAGTTTGGTGAAGCTAGTGCGACTTGGATGTCAAACACATCATGAACTTGTTTTGAGTTGCTCTACTCGAGGAGATAGTCCACAAAGTCCTTCTCCCCATACTTCTCATACTTAAACTGAGGCAAGTTTAGAGAGCTTGTCAACCTTGGAGTTCTCAACCTTTAGAATCTTAGTGATTTTCCAAGAGGGAAACTCCACGACAAGAGCTCGAACTATTTCAAGATATTGCATCATTTCTTCATCCTTTGCTTCATAATCTCCCTTCACTTATTGGATGACTAATAGGGAATCTAAAAAAAAATTCCAACTTCTTAGTGCCAATGTCCTCTACAAGCTTGATGCTAGTAATCAACACCTCATATTCAATTTCATTGTTACTTGCTAATAAGTCTTCTAAACTCAATCTAATCCATAAGAATTCATGCCTTAATTGATCCATTATTAGACAAAGTCCTTTTATTCTATGCTTATTATTGTGAAATTGTTGCTTTATAGCTTCAAAGATCATAAAAAGAAGAAATAAAGTGATTTGAATCAAGTTTGGAGTAGAACAAAAAAATGTTTGAAGAAAAATTCCAACCGCAACCCGAAGATCCTAACCGAAGGCAAAAGTCTAAATCGCACCTTCGATCTACATTGTGATATGCACTGAGAAAACCATGCCTTATAATACAAGAGCACAGCTTAAACCGCATCTAAAGTTGCGCCCATGGTTTTGACCACAGTACAAACTAAACACAAATCACGCCTTTGATGAAAAAGATACAGCTTCTATTACGGTCAACCTTTAAGCTCGCAATCCAAGCCATGAAAAGTAACCCTGTCCTTACTGTCATGAATATGCTGCCCTACATACACACATGAGGATAAGGATGAATTCCACTAAAAAGAATATGTCATGTCAACAAATAAAATCTTCACATTTTCTATGCCCTAATGCCTATAAATAAACATACGCAAATGTTGTGAAAAATGTTGTACCATACGAAACAAATTCCTAACGTAGAATAGAGTAGTGAGAGAATTTCTAGTAAGAGAAACTCTTTTTTCGCAACAAATTCAAGTTTTCTAGATAAATTTATATTAAACCCGACATTTGTTCTTGCAAGATTTTTGCGTTTAATTTATAATTTTCATCTCTAATTTCATATTATTTATCTTGAATCTATGTTTAATGTTTACATCTATGGAAAAATAATTATCTTAACTTAGGGTTTGTGAATCTAAGATTCAATTTGTAAACCCTTGAAATTTTTTATTAATTTTAAGCTTAATTTTAGAATTAAAAGTTAATTGGAAACCCTAAAGGTCAACAAAAGGCTAGAACAAACGCTAGAATTTAGATCTAGCATTCTCGTATTCTTTAGCCCTAGATAACGAAGTTGAAATAATTAATGATAATAGTTCGTAATTATATAAGGAAGTGTAAAAATATTAAATTCGCGAATTTTGAGTGTCCTTCAAACCTAAATGGGATCAGCTCTTGAAAAGCATGTCCTGGGGCTCAGAATAGTAAAAATATTCTAATAACACCATTAGAACCGAATTAATACAAGGATTTCAAAAATATCAGTTTCAAAATTTTTTGATAACTAAAAATAACAGATATTGCATTTATACTCGTATTTTCTTCACTACCAATATATTATTAATCTTATTTACTATTCATTATCCTATACTGCTATTCTTCTATTTCTACTTTACGTTACAACCTATTCTTACACCTATATACCTATTTTTCTACTTTTATCATTTTCAATACACATTCATATCAACCATACTCACATCTTTATTACTTTTTATTACAAAACAATAAAAATAATTCACTCTCTCTCCTCTCAATAGTAGCCGGTGCCCCGCTCTCTTCCCTCATCAATTTATTTTTCTTTTTTAATTTATTTTATTACATCTAATTTCCATCTATCTTCAACTATAAATACCCCATCTCCCTCAACTTTTTTCACACCATCTTTACACATAACAAAACTCTCTCAAATTCACTCCACAACTCTCTCCACAAAATTTTCCTCTACCAAAACTCTCTTTCACCAAATACTCATAAAATTTCTCCCTATACATAATCCATTTACCATTTCTCACTAACCACATAACCATACATTCACTACCTTCTTCCTACACTATAAACACTTTAGGTAAAACTCCTATCCTTGTTTTATTTAATCATGTCATGTAACTAGTATGAGCATGGTGCTGTTTTGAAACTCATATGAGTAGTAAAAGAAACAACATGTTCATATTTTGTTCTTGTACATGAAATTCAAATTTTGTTATGTTGTTATTATGTTCATATATATGTTGATTATTAATGATATTATTGTTGTCATTATGCTCTAATCTAACCCTATATATATTATTAAATATATGTATATCTATATATTTTTAGAGCCTAATGCTCACTAACAATCTCTAACTTGCTATTATTATTGCTTTTTCTTTTCTTTTTCTTTTCTCTCTTTGGGACTAGTCTATTCTTGTCCCGGGTTGCCTTGATGAAGCTAAGGCTCCCAATACTTGACCGGGTTACTTTGATGAAGCTAAGGTTCCTAATACTTGATATATTAACTTGCTTATTATATTGCTTATTATGTCTTTCTTATATTTTCATATTTTCATATTACATATTCATGATCATGCATGAGCATATTGATTATTGTCTCAACAAGATAAAGAGAGAAAGGTTTTCTTAAATAAAAAGAAGATAGAGTTCTTTTCCAAAAAAAAAAATTTGTCATGTAAGAAATGATTTTTCCCATAAAGACTTAGGAATTTATCTTAGCAAATCTTTTCCAAAAATTTAGAGGAGCTTATCATAAGTTTTTAAGTAACCAAAGAACATAGGGATTTTAGATAATACATAAAGTAGATATATCATACATTCACTTTACAAAACCATAAAGTGAAAAAATTTTCTTTAAAAATTAAAATTTCAAATTCTTAGTTGACAAAACTTTTACTAAACTTCATTAAGAAAGTTTCATCAATACTCTAGAATATGAAGGAATAGACTAGTTTGACAAATCACCAAGAATGTTTCTTTTATAAGGATAAAATGTTCTTAAGGAATAAAGTTAGTAAACAACTTAGAAAATCATTTTAATTAAATAAAATAAATTTTACGAAAGGTTAAGAAAATGTAAAGCTTGATAAATTTTAACTACTCTCAAATAGTTTTAGAAACTACCCTCTCAACCTCTAGAAATTAAGTTATAAGAAACTTAGAAAGACGAAAATCATTTTTTAAGAAATTTGAAAGATTAAGGAAATAGAATTAAAAGGGCAAAATACTCACTTAAAATAAATTAAGAAATTTTCCAACAAGCTAAGTGGAAATTTTCAAAGTTTCACTTTTCCAATTCCTAAAAAACATTGCTTTTACCAAAAATCATCGTTGAGACAACTTCATTAAATTCATGCATATGATATGAGTATATATATATATATATATATTCTAAAGGTTTTTCCAAATATAATAATATTTATATTTTGGTACAAGTATTTTCAGATAAAAAAAAGTTTGCAAATTTAAGTTTTGAAAACTAGAATTTTCGTGGTAAATCTGTACCATAGGGTTTCAAGACCCAAAAAACTCTTTATGATAAGAATAACCTTAGAAATAGATAGATCTTTTCGAATAAGTAGAAAATGGTATATTATATGCAAAATTTCAAGTTAAAATGAGCAAGTTATGACCATTTTAAGTTGGAGTTTCCATAAGAATTTTACTGCAATTAGAAAATAGAGTTAGAAGTTTTTACTAGAAATTCCATGGAATACTCATTTTAGGTATTTCCTTTGTTTAGGAACCGAAGAGGAGGATGTATAGTACCCCAATGACTACTTCGACTAAGAGAGTATCATCATGGCCGAGTGAGTCTACTTCCCTTATTTTTCATGCTTATGCTTGTGCTTGTAAATTAGCTGCACTAGATTTAAGAAAAGATAAAATTGAAGATGCATGTGTTTATGACATGTTGAAAGAATATTAAGCATATCGAGTCACGAATTGTTTGTAATAAATTGTATGATTATTGGTATGTTGAAGTATCTAAAATTAGTTGGTCACTTGCAAGAAATTGAAATATAATGGCTAGGCTCTAAATAAAAGTTGATGCATGCACTTCATAAGTTGAGTCACATTTCATTCGCTATTGTACAATTGGTGGGATAAGTGTATGATAGTGGTGGTAGGCATAACCGGTATATTATGTATGTGGCAAGTAGGAGCCGGTAAAAACTACATAAATTGATGGCTATAGGAGCCGATAATAACTACATATTTTTTATGGCGAATAGAAGCTGGTAAGATCTATAAAAATGAAAAGAAGTGATGGCCATAATGGGCCAGAATACCTAACCCCGAATGAAGGGCGTAATTCATTCAACATATGATTCTCGGAAAATCATATGTCTTGTATGATCACGTGCTTGTTGCATTACATTTGCTTGTCTAATAAACTTGGTTGTTATTTTGTTTTAAGTATGATTATTGGGATTATAGTCATTACGCCCATAAAGCTTACGCCCCTATAAATATTTTTATTCACAGGAACACATGTTCTTGTACCTGAGGTCTCCTCATATCCACATAAGTTTTCTTTCAGGAGCTTTTAAAGGAAATCTACTTGAAGGATTAGACTAGAATTCCTTTAAAATCTTTTGATATAGTATTTAAGTTACTGTAAAACCTATTAGTTATTTTGATCCTTGGAGTTTTAGCCGGGGTCTGCCCTTAAGAATCATGTAATAGGCTTTTAATTGTTATTATTATTATCTATTTTTATTTCTAGATTCTTGTATGTTCAATATTACTTGCTTAGACCATACTTCCCAAAAATATCTCTTATTACCATGATGAACGCCTTACATGTAATACCGAAACTTTCACATAACTAAGATAATCATTCTTAAGTCTTGATATTATATGTGGTAGACTGCCAAGTTTATGGTACCCTTCGGGGTGTGACAGTTTAAGTTGATTTCAAATGTATTTTAATTGAAAATTGATTGGATACTTATAATTAGTAGCTCGAACCATAATTCATGAGTTTATTTGATTGCACCATATAGATTCATGTCTGATTTCAACTTAATAGATTGAAAGATCATTCTTTTGAATAGATCTAAGCTGCTAATGAAGTTGCTCATAATCACCTAGAGATAGAGATGGTGAATGTCATGCCCCAAGGGGTACTTTAAATGTAACAGTCCGCCACACTCAATATTAAAGCTTAAG
Source organism: Combretum micranthum (assembly GCA_024138025.1). NCBI lineage: Eukaryota > Viridiplantae > Streptophyta > Magnoliopsida > Myrtales > Combretaceae > Combretum > Combretum micranthum. The sequence goes on along the minus strand of JAMXBD010000148.1, from coordinate 1,040,337 downwards.
TATTACAACCTTAGTCATTCCTAAAAGCTTCGATATTAAGTGTAAGGCGTGCTCTCACAAATTTAGAGGATCATACATGGAATTATGAAGCTTAAGAAGATACAATAACAAATTAAGAAAAGAGGATTCATAATATTCACTTATTCATAACAATAGTCTTACAAGTCTTAGGGGCATTTCCCCAACCACGAATAACTATAATCTATTACAAGAAAATTTCTATAAAGTCTACCTCTTATCCAACACTAAACTTCATCTAAAAATTTCTTAACCAAAAGGAAAATACCTGGCTGCAGGAGTAAACTGCAAAAGATATCTATAGGGGGATAAGCTAACAGCCTTAGTGAGAATTATTTCCATAAGTAAACTTCTTGTGTAATAAAATTCAAACAAGTTATTTAAGCAATCAAGTGACATGCAACATATACGTGGGCAAACAAGGCATATAGTTTTCCAAGAACTATATGTTGCATGGATTTACGCCCTCCATTCGGGGTTTGGTGATACGTAACCTCAAAACGAGTAGTTTTAGTTAAATTATGCTTTCAATCAATACCGCTAAGCATATTAAGTCTACTCGAGTTGAGTCATGCTTCCGGATTTCCACCAAGCATTTGATTAATTCCATGTCGCCAAGCAATCGCTTTCGATCATAACCGCCAAGTGTTGCTTTCGACCGAGCTACCATCCTTCTCATCCAAGGATAATGACCCTATGCAATGTGACTCATTTCCTGGTATGCATGAATCAATTTATTTAAATTATCATAGCATCATTATTAACAATTTTAAGGTGATTATAAAATTTTATACATATCAAGTATTATACTAAAACAAACAATTACTTACAATTAATTCTTGTCTCAATATTCTCATAGTACTTTCAACAATTTTTTACATACATACCAAGTTATCTTTTCTTAATTCTAGTGCGACTAAACTACAAGCACAAACAAGTAAAGCCTTTTTAAGTAAATAAACTCACATTGACATGCCGACACTTCTTCTAAACGGATGAGTTGTTCAAATAATCCACTTAGTCGAAATAATCTTCGGGGTATGGGTGCTCTTCCTCGGAATCACCTAATCAAGGAAAATACCCAAAATGAGTATTTCTTGTTGACTTTCTTGAATATTGACAAAACTATGTCATAAGAACGTCAAAGTTCGTATAAAGGATGACTCCAATTTAAAATGGTCATAACTTGGTCATTTTAACTCGGAATTGTGCATATAATATACCGACTTCTACCTATTCGAAAAGATCTATCCATTTCTAAAACTATTTTCAGCAAACTAAATCATTTAGGATCCGAAACAGTAGCGATCAAATTCACCATGAATTTTAGCATCCCAAAAGCAATTTGTCTCCAATATTAAATCATTCAAAAATTGCTTTGATAAATAATTAGTTATCTATATAGTTGAAAAATTCCTTTTTCATAGATATATAGCTCATATTTCCTCCATGCTCAAGTATTTATTATCCAACCAAATTTCTTGAGTAAAACAATATTAATTTAAGAGTGTAAAAAACCATAGTTTACAAGAAATCCATTTTGTAAATCCTTGAAAATGAATATTTTGATTCTTTTGTTTCCAAAGAATTACTTTATGTTTATCTTACTATTTTCCTAAATGACTTTTCGATAAAATAAATTTTTTCTTTTCTAAATTCTCAACATTAGTGCTACTTTTTCTATTTGTTTTCTTTGACTATTTATTTGAAAAATCTTAGTTTGAAAACTCTCATTTTTTTTTAAGGTGTTTTCTTATATTATGTTTTTATAAAAAATATTTTAGTACCAAAGTCATCTTCTTTTAAGAAAACAAAGTAATATAGGAATGATTTAAAAAGCTTATTCAAAACAAAAGTAATTTTTAAAGTTGTAGTGAGTTCTTCTTAAAGCTTGGAAAAGAATAAATTTACTTTTGTTAAACCATGAATTTAGATTTCATATAAAACTATTCTTAGGTAATAAAATCTCCTTTTTGTCAAAGTATAGTTAGAGCTTTAAGGATTTGGACAACAATCTTAATGGGCATGATTATGAGAAATAATAACAAGCAAAAATAACATAAATAATAAATAAAGTCAAGTATTGGGAGTCTTTGCTTCTTTAAGGCTCCCGAGACTAAGAAGTAGACTAGTCCCAAAAAGAAAGAAAGAAAAAAAAATTGTTTTGACTTGATGAGGACAAGTCGAAGACTAGAGACTAGTTTTAAAACAACATGTAATAAATAAATTGCAAAGGAAGAAATAAATAAATTACTTTGCATGAAAATAAATAAATTGCGAGTGAGCTTATATGCTCTAAAGAATATATATATATATATATAGATACATAATAATACTTAGTTAGATATAATAACAATAATAATATGAACAAAGTAAATTAACAACATAAACATAAATAAATATTTATGAACAAAAACAATACATGAACATCGTGTAGTTTCCATAACATTTAGTTTTTGGAAACTCACACCATAGTCATGTAAAGTTATATGACATGAGAAGAAGAATTTGGTGAAGAAATTTTTATCTAAAGAGTGTTTTGAGATATTATGTGTGAATGGGTTTAGTGTATGGGGAAGATGGTTTGAAAGTGTTTTTGAGAGGGTTTTGAGAGTGTAGATGGAGAGAGAGTTGAGAGAAAAATTTTGAAGAGATTTGATAGTAAATTTGTGAGTAGTAATTATGTGAAAGAAATCAAAGAAGAGGGAGGGTATTTATAAGAAATGATGAGTGAATTTTTGTGTGATTTAAATAAAGCAAAATAAAAGAAAATTGAGAGAGAGACTGGGGGGGGGCGCACTGGCCACTTTAGGAGAGAGGGAAGAGAGTGTTTTTATTTTGTATTTTTGTTGATTAAATGAAGTAATAAGTAAGGTAGATGTGAAATAAAGTTATGGGAAAGGTAAAAAGTAAAGGAAATAGGTGTATAGGGTGTAAGAATAGGTATTAGAAAAAGTAGAGATAAAAGAATAGTATAGAATAGTAATAAATAGTGTAATGTAAAATAGATATGACTAGTAAAGTACCCGTAATAAGAAAATACGCGTATAATTGCAATATCTATTATTTTTACTTACCGAAAAATTATAAAACTGATATTTTTGAAAACCTTATATTTTTACGAGTCTAATGGTATATCTAGAATATTTTTACTATTCTGAGCCCCGGAACATGTTTTTTAAGAACTGTATCCGTTCGGGTTCAAAACGATTTGCAATTTTACTAATCTGATCTTTTTAAGCTTCCTAATGTAATTCCAAGCTATTCTACATACTAATCTCTTACTTTCTTAGGGTTGTGAATATGGGATTGTTGGACTTAAACTATTACGTCTAACTAGGGTTTTGTTAACTTTTGAGTTTCCGATTGACTTTTAAATTAGGGTTTAAGCTAAACCGATCACAAAACTTTAGGGGTTTACAGTGCAACTTTATTAAAATGGGTTTTTAATCAAAGGATTCTTACTCTTTATGTGGCTCTACTCTACTGATAGCTTGTGAAGGGATTCCAATGGTTTAATATAAATCTAGAGTTTATGCCCTTGTGAGAAGCTTTAACTTACCTTAGTGAATTTAACAATACAAGTATACCCAGCAAACAACTCTTTGAGTTTGTTAAGAAATCACCTAATAAAGACTTGGTGAAGCAAATCTTAAGCTCTGTCTTGCATTAACAAACTTATATCATTAAGTTGCCTTGAAAACGTATATATAATTAGTTTTAACCTTAGCTTAGGATTTTGTTGTTCATCATGTTCTTCTAAATCTTTCTTTGTCTAGATGATAAATGAAGAGTGAGTATTGTAGATGCTAATGATCCCCAAAGAATATGATATAATAATTTCTATAATACTTTCTATACTACTTTGGTAAGTACGCTCATCTATATTGGTGATTGCAACTGAAATTGAACAAAACTTATTAGCATTTTATAAAATTTTGGAAAACTTTATCTTCATGTTTGTTTTTAAAATGCAAAATCCACACACTAACCACCAGGAAAAAACCCAAACATTAAAGCATAGCAGATATTGGCCCCATGAAATCATTTTAACACTTGACCATCTCTACTACACCCCTAAGTGGAGGATTCATCTACATGTAGAGTCCATAATGGCTTCTCTTTATCATCTTGCGCTTCCTAACCTATGCACTCAATAATGAAGTGAGTCGAGATCTGGGCCTTTATAAGCTCTCTTGGCTAATCCTAAACTCCGTATGCATTAAGTTCTAGTGCATACTTCATCATCCTCCCAAAATTCTCAAACTTTGTATATCTCTCCTCAACTCCTTAGAGGAAATGACTGATGTAGTACATGGCTAGATATTGCCTTCCCTTACCTCGGGCAAGCACTAAGGAGAGAGCATAGTCACTCACATCTAAATACAAGTAAAGGTCCTCACTAAGGATAGGAGTGGAGATTACTAGACGATTCATCAAGGATTTCTTTAAGTCCTCAAATGCCCTTTAGCACTGATCTATCTACTTGAACTCATCAAGGCTCTTCAAGAACTTGAAGAATTATGAGCATCTGTTTTCACTCCTCTACAAAAACTTGCTTGAAGCAACTACTTGGCCAACTAGCCTCTGTACTTCTTTCACCAAGGAAGGGGGTTGCATCTCAACAATTGCTTTGATCTTCTCAAAGTTAGTTTCTATCCCATATTAAGATACCATATAACCAAGTAATTCCTTGAGGTGGCTCTAATGACACTCTTCTGTGGATTCAACTTCATATTGTAGAATCAAAGCTGATAAAAGATTTCTTGGAGATCATGAAAGCGGTATGTAGCTTCATACTCTTCACAATCATCTCATCTACACAAGCCTCCATGTTTCTACTGACCTAAGGCTTAAAAACATCTATCACCAACCTTTGAAAGGTTAATCCTACATTCTTCAATCCAAACAGCATTACCATGTAATAGTAAGTACAGAAGTTGGTGACAAAAGAAGTGTGCACCTCATCCTAGGGATCAATCTTTATTTGGTTATAGTATAAGAAAACATTCATGAAACTCAATAGTGCATGTCCTAAGGTATTGGCAATAGGCTAGTCTATACAAGAGAGAGGAAAGCAACCATTAGACAAGCTTTGTTCAAATCTGTACAATCTACGCACATGCAACATTTGCCAATGAATTTTTTTACTAATACAACATTGGCCAACCAAGTCAAAAACTTCTTCTCCCATATAAAACCAGCTTAAAGGAACTTCTAGACCTCCTCCTTTATTGTTATATGTCTCTCTGTAATAAAGTGGCAAATCTTTTAGTGTACCTACCTTTACGTCTTATTGACACAGAGTTGGTAGGTGATCACATTTAAGCTTATACCTAGCATATAGAAGGGTAACCAAGCGAAAACATCTCTATTAGCCCATAAGAATGTGATAACCTCTTCCTTCAGCTCTAATAGCATGGATGTGTAGACCCGAGTAGTGTGCTCAAGGTTTTCATCTAACAAAACCTCCTCGGTCACTTCCATTGGTTCACTCCACCATTTAAACCTATCTTTGCACTCTAAATCAGCTACATAGACCCGGTCTCTTTTCAAGGCTTCCATATGCAACTGCCTTGAGCACTACTGGTCTCCAACACAGATTCCTACACTATTAAGAGTCAAAAACTTGGTCTTCAACTATTGCTGCAAAACTATTATTCAAAAGATTGATTGTATAGGCTTACCTAGAATGACGTTGTATGATGCTAACAATCTACAACTGAGAAGTCAATCTCATTAGCAGCATAGTTCTTTCCATCCCCGAGCTCTACAAGGAAGGAAATGATACCTCGAGCTCAAATGAGCTGACTATTTGAATTCCTTCTTGGAATTAGATATATAAAACACAAATTTAAATCACAACACGAAGTTAAAGTTTTCAAAATTTATAAAACTAATTAGTTCTTAACATTTCGGTTTAGCAAATACCAACACTCATGGCAAGTGCACCTACCGAAGTAGCATATGAATAATTAGATCGGGTCCCAAGGGATTTATGGCAGCTATCATACTCACGTTCCATCCATTATCTAGCCAAAGAAAAACTTATAAGCTCATGATTGAAAATCAAAAGCTAGACTAGGTTAATGGGAAATATTCACAAATGTTTGTTGGGCAAATTGAAAATGGGTTCGTAATTTTGAAAGGGTTTACTACACCAATTCCTTATCATGCGATTTCATAAAAATGATTCACTCTGAGAGATTGGTTTGATGGGATATTTGTACCATCGAATTCACCGAGTTAAACTAAAACTTCTCTCGAAGTCAATAAATCTAAATGCTAGATTCGCATAAAGAACAAGAATCCTTTGTTTGAAAACCAACTCAATGAATTTTAAAAACAAGTGATAGAAAGTTTTCATCTGTCTTCCCTTGAGGTAGATAGGATCAACTCCATTAGTAGCCATAGATCTATTCAAGAGAATGACCTCTCAGCCTATTCAATTGAAATCAAAACATGGATCTAACAAGTGCACCACACAATTAGACCCATGAAAAAAAAAAAATCAAGCTACTAATTACAAATACCCAACCAATTTGTATTTGAAAGCGCATTTAAAATCACATAAATCAGGATTTGCATTTGCAAACCCTAAGCTGTAGGAGATTATTTCTCCTTGGGTTTATGCATTAAAGAACAAAATTCTGAAGAAATAAAATTAGATCGATGAATAATTCAATTGAAGTTCAAAATCTTGCAACAATAACAAACATCGGGATTAAATTGATTTTATCCAGAAAACAAGGAGCCTTCTAAAGCAAGAAGAAAATTGGTTTATTTCGCCTTAGAATTCTCTCTCTCTAATCTATGTTAATAGAATTTACAATTTTTATAATATTTACAGTCCCCTACAATGCATGTTTGCCCCTTCATTTATAGGCTCAAGGCATAGAAAACGTGGCGTGTTTATTTCATACGTAGTAGATTCTTTTTATAACAGAATTCCATTCTTCTTACGTGCGTGTCTGATTGTGTGCTTAATTGTCGTGGGACATATTACTACTTGGTCGAGGCCTCAAGATGATCAAGAAATGAAGCTCAACATTTAAAACGCCCAAAGTACTTGTGTTTTTGTCCATCCATCTATCAAGGGTTGAATTTGAATGCATTGAGGCTTGCAGACTTGAGGCTCAGTATTGATCTGGCAAAAATTGGCCTTTAAATAGCAACTATCGAAGTCAAAATATGAGGCTCGATATTGAAGCTCGATAGAAGCTTTTCTGCAAATTAATGCTCAATTACCTCAAAATAATTTTCAATGGTCATGTCGATGGCTCAAAGTTCAGGTGCGACAAACCATTTTTCGTTGTTTTACTTCATCTTTTGGCCTCGATGATGCTTTGGGCACGGCTCGAATTTGTCTAACTTTGACTTTGTTTGCTACTTTACTCTAAATCTAATTTAAAACACTTCATATCTTCTTCTTTGGATTCAAGGAGCTATAAAACAACAATTATCATTAAAAGCACAAGTTTCATAGAAATTCATTTAAAAACGAATCAAAATAAGCTCAAATTCCTATGGAAATTATAGAGTATAAAAGACTTATCACTAACCGCTGAAACCATACAAGTCATGGTCATAAGGTCTCAGCTTGGCCTTCAATACATGCTTCATCTTTCATAAGCATGGTTGACTAAGATGTTTATCAATGTCAGCCATGACCTTTTTGACCTTCTAACCACCAATTATGACCTGTATGATTAAAGTGTCTATATGGGGCCTCTAGATTCCTTTTAAGTCCTTATTAGAGAAGAAATTGAGTTGTCAATCTTCAACTGTTTGTGCTCAAGGCTCAATACTTGCTTCCTTTTGTCTAAACCACCTAAGACCAAATGGAGGAGCTCCACCGACTTAAGCCAAGTGGCCCTCTCATTGAAAAGTTGATCTCTCTATAGCATTCCTTTTCTTGGATACCTTAACCTTGACTTTGTCAGTCTCCATCTATCCTATCCTCTACCTTCTTCTCATCATCAATCCTTCTCCTTTGAACTAGTCTGTTAGCTCTGTCATCAATATATTTTCTCAATCATCAACATCAGGTGACATCCTCAACAACACTTTTCAAGTAAAAGCGATCTTTTGTACCATGCCCATGATTACAATGATGTTCAACTACTTTCTTCTCGATACCAACTTCAATGGGGGAAGTAAAGGTAAAACTATCACGCCCAAAGGGGTACCCTAAACGTAACAGTCTGCCATACTCAACATTAAAGCTTAAGTATGACAACCTTAGCCATTCCTAGAAGCTTTGATATATGCGTGCTCTCACAAATTTAGAGGATCATTCATGGAATTATGAAGCTTAAGAAGATATAATAATAAATTAAGAAAAGATGATTCATAATATCCATTTGCTCATAACAATGATCTTACAAAACTTAGGGGCATTCTCCAGTCACAAATCTATTATAAGAATATTTCTACATCTTATCCAACACTAAACTTCATCTAAAAATCCCTTAACCAAGAGGGAATTACTTGGCTGCAAGGTCCACGTGGCCTCAACCACAAATAGGTGAATTGCAAAAGATATCTATAGGGTATAAGCTAATAGGCTTAGTGAGAACTATTTCCATAAATGACTTCTTGAAATGAAAATTCAAACAAGTTCTTTAAGCAAACAAATGAAATACAACATACACGTGAGCAAACAAGGCATATAGTTTTCTAGGAACTACATGTTGAATGGATTTACGCCCTCCATTTGAGGTTTGGTGATACATAACCTCAAAACAAGTAGTTTTAGTTAAAAAGATTTATGCTTTCGATCAATATTGCCAAGCATATTAAGTCTACTTAAATTGAGCCATGCTTCCGGACTTTCCGCCAAGCATTTAATTCCATGTCGCCAAGCAATCGCTTTCGGTCACTCCGTCAAGTGTTGCTTTCGACCTAAGCTATCATCCTTCTCACCCAAGGATAAATAACCCAATGCAATGTGACTCACTTTGTAGTATGCATGAAACAGTTTATTTATGATATCATAGCATCATTATTATCAATTTTAAGGTGATTATAGAATTTCATACAAATCAAGTGTTATACTAAAACAAACATTAAATCAATTCCAGTCTCAATATTCTTAGGATCAATTCAACCAATTATCTTGCATACATATCCATTTGGCTTTTCTTAAGTCTAATGCGACTAAGCTACAAGCATAATCAAGTAAAGTATTTTAAGGAAATAAACTCACGATGCCATGTCGACAATTCTCTAAACGGATGAGTCGCTCACACAATCCACTTAGTCGAAATAGTCCTCGGGGTATGAGTATTTTTCCTTGGAATCACCTTGTCAAAGAAAATACCCAAAATGAGTATTTCTTGATGACTTTCTTGAATTTTGACAAAATGATGTCATAAGAACTTCAAAGTTCATATAAAGGAGAATTCCAATTTAAAATAGCCATAACTTAAATCATTTTAACTCGAAATTGCGCATATAATATATGGACTATCTACTCGAAAAGATCTATCCATTTCTAAAACTATTTTTATCAAACTAGATCATATAGGCTCCAAAACAGTAGTGATCAAATTTACCACGAATTTTTCCCAATCCAAAAACAATTTGTTTCAAATATTAAATCATTCAAAATTTGTTTGATAAATACTTAGTTATCTATATAGTTGAAAAATTGTCTTTTTATAGCTACTTAGCTCATATTTTATTCATGCTCAAGTGTTTGTTGTCCAACAATGTTTCTTGAGTAAAATAATGATAATTAGGAGTTTTAGAAAACTATAGTTTATAAAAATTCATTTTGTAAATCTTTTGAAATGAATACTTTGATTCTTTTGTTTTCAAAGAATTACTTTATGTTTGACTTATTATTTTTCTTAGTTGACTTTTTCGAAAAGTAATTTTTTCTTTTCTAAAATTCTCTATATTAGGTGCTACTTTTCTATTTATTTCTATACAATTTTTCTTTGACTATTTATTTGAAAAGGTCTTAATTGAAAATTCTCTTTTTTTCATAAGATTTTTTATTTTTTTTAGAAATCAATTTTGTATCAAAAATCATTTTCTTTTTTAAAAAAAGGTGACGTAGAAATGATTTAAAAAGCTTTTCAAAACAAAAGTAGCTTCTAAAGTTATAGTGAGTTCTTCTTATAACTTGGAAAGGAATAACCTTATTTTTTTTAAACCATAGATTTTATATTTTGTATAAACGTATTCCTAAAAATCTCCTTTTTATCAAATTTTTAGAGCTTGGAAAAATTTGGACAACAATCTTAATGGGCATGATTTATGAGGAATAATAACAAGCAAAAATAACATAAATAATAAATAAAGTCAAGTATTGGGAGTCTTAGCTTCTTCAAGGCTCCCATGACTAAGAAGTAAACTAGTCCCAAAAGAAAAATAAAAAGAAAGAAAATTTTGTTTTGGCTTGATGAGTACAAGTCTAAGACTAGAGACTAGTCTTAAAACAACAAGAAATAAATAAATTGCAATGGATGAAATAAATAAATTACTTTGCCTGAAAATAAATAAATTGCAAGTGAGCTTATATGCTCTAAAGGATATGTATATATATAGATACATAATAATAATTAGATATAATAACAATAATATTAACAAAGTAAAACAATATAAACATAAATGGATTTTTATGAACAAGAACAATACATGAATGTAGCTTCCATATTTAGTTTTTGGAAACTCACACCATGGTCATGTAAAGTTACATGACATGAGAAGAAAAAAATATAAAGAAAAGTTTACTTAAAGAAGGTTTTTGAAGTGTTATATGATTATAGGTTTTGTGTAGGTAGAAAGTGGTTTGAGATTATTTTGAGAGAGTTTTGAGAGGAAATTTTGAGAGAGGTTTGATATAGAAATTTGTAAGTAGTAATTGTGTGAAAGAAGCGAAAGAGGAGGGGGGTATTTATAGGAAATGTGGAGTGAATTTTTGTGTGATTTAAATAAAAGAAAATTAAAACAAAATGAGGGAGAAAGGGGGACAAGGGGCACCGGCCACTTATGGAAGAGGGGAGAGAGAGATTTAATTTTTGTATTTTTGTTGATTAAATGAAATAATAAGCAAGGTAGATGTGAAATAAAATTATGGGAAAGATAAAAAGTAAAGGTTATAGGTTATGGTATTGTAAGAGTAGGTGTTAGAAAAAGTAGAAATAAAAGAATAGTATAGAATAGTAGTGAATAGTGTAATGTAAAATAGATATGACTAATAAAATATCAGTAGTAAGAAAATACGCGTATAATTGCGATATTTGTTATTTTTACTTACCGAAAAATTATAAAACTGATATTTTTGAAAACCTTATATTTTTACGAGTCTAATGGTATATTCGGACTATTTTTACTATTTCGAGCCTCGAGACACTTTTTTCAAGAACTGTATCTATGCAGGTTCAAAACGATTCGCAGTTTTACTAATCTGATTTTTTTAAGCTTTCTTAGGTAATTACGAACTATTCTACATATCAAACCCTTACTTACTTTCTCGGGGTTGCTTATTCAGGATTATCGGACTTAAACCATTACATCTAACTAGGGTTTTGTTGACTTTAGGGTTTCCAGTTGACTTCCAGATTAAGGTTTAAACTAAACCGATTCCAAAACTGTGGGGGTGTACAATAACACCTCGGTTCCTAAATTCCAAAAATAGATCAGAAATTGGCTTGTATAGGGGAGTGAACTCATTGTAGAGTGGATAATGCTTTCTCTTTTCCTTCCTTGAATAGGAGTTCGACTCAACATTAGAACTAAGTCGGTCCTTTATGTACCCTTTGTCCCTTTGATAATCATAGTCATCTCAAGCAAGCATGGTTTCAACTTCATTTTCCTTTCAAGCCTTTATGGCATCTTCCTGTAAGATATATATTTAGGCCATCTCTATGAATTGCTCCAAAATAGGTAAGTTATCTCTTGGTGTTAAAGTTGATGAACGAGGTGTCTACTAGCATTCCTTACTTTGTATCTTCTAAAACAACCTCCATATTCAACTCGAACTTCAAGCATACCTTTGTTGAAACAACCAAGGAATTTTTTGAGAGACTTTTCATTTTTTGCTTGATGGTGTAAAGATAAGAAGCATCCTTCTTGAGTGGCAAATTAGCCAGGAAATGAGCTTTAAATAGCTTGACAAGTTGTGTGAAGGAAGAGATGAAGGAGCTCAATAGTTATTTGAACTAAGTCCTTGTGATTGGCTTCAAGGTGGTAGGAAAAGTCTTATAGAAAATGGTGTCATTGAAATCATGTAGCATTATGATGTTCTAGAAGTGAGTTAGGTGATCTTCTAAATCAATGGGTTCATCATACGTGTCCCAATGTGGGACCTTAGGTCCCTCTGGCAGCACCTTAACCTGAATTGCAGCAATAAAGGGAGAGCTTCCTATGACTGATCTAAGAGTTGAGACATTCTCTAAACTCTTCTTTAGGGTAGAGAGCCCCTTCATCATGCCATTAGCCATAGTGAAAGATAAAGTCAAGATTGGTAGCTTCATGTATATGGTGGCACAATACAATGTGTGTTATCATTAAGAACTCCAATAGAGCTAGAAAGTGCGTACGTGTCTCGAGATCGATGCTCTTGATCCTCATGGATCCTTCCCAAGTGTTTATGAGCTCGGGGTCTTCTTGATATAATTGAATGAGCCTCAATCTTTTTGCAAGTACTGCATGGCCTCTTATGAGCATCAAATACTCTCTTAGAGTGATTAGGGTGAGAGTATTAAGCAAAAGCAACGAGTGGAAGAGATCTCCTAGATAGTCAAGGGGATGGTAACCTCTTGTCATAGTGGTGATTATTGCTGGAAGCATGTGTAGTAGCATCAACACTCTGTCCATGAGCTTAACCCTACTTAAGCTCCATAACATGTGCCTAGGGTTAAGCATTAATGTCCTCAATCTTGTAGTTATTACGGACAACTTGGTCCAGCATGCTTTCCAGTTTCGGCAAATACTGTTAAAAAACGGATAGATCAACTGTTAGTGAGTTGTCTACAACAAAAGCAATAACGTTGCTTGTTTTGAGATTGTTGTTGTTTATAAAGTATCTAGTCATGATTACAAGCAAAAAAGAGGAATGGGAATGGAAATGTAACTCAATGAGTTAACTGGAAAAACAATAGAAGTGTGTATGGGATTCTCTTAAGAACTTTCCCATAAATGGCACCAAAGTTTTGCAGGTGGAATATCATCGATAGTAAGTCGGTAGTGGGTCTTGAGAGAGTAAGCAAGTATGTAAGTAAGAGTATAAGTGAAATCACATACCTTACTTTGTGCTTTTAGTATCTATTTATATGAATCAATCATACAAGAATAGCAACCCATAGAATATTCTCTGCCCACATGGTGCATTCCCTAGGGGGGAAGGGGAAGGGGGAAATAAAGAGAGTGCAGACCTCTTCTTGGTAACTAACCTAGACCCACGTGGTGGGTGGTGTTCATCTGAAGAGAGTAGTAGAATAAGTGGAGAGTTATATCTTTGGAGCACTATCTTCGTGGAGATGTGGCAAACCGAGGAGGTGTAAAGTACCTTTGAGGAGATATGGTGAGCAGGGGAGGAGTAAGGTACCTTTGAGGGGATTTAGGTAATCAAGGAGGGGTTTCTCATTAATGAAGGAGTTTGACTTAAGGGGATCTCGATATGGATCCTTAAGTGGGTAGAATTATATTATGTTCTATAAATTCTTATAAACAATTATTTTTATTCATAGATACACCATAAATAATACATACCTTATTTATATTATAAATGATTTTTTCTTATCGTATATAATATTGATAATGAACACCAATTATATGACTTGATTTAGTTACATTTTTTTCCAATTAATGTTATGAATGTTAATTATTGAACACATAGTTTATTAAAATGTATTTTCTTATATATATATGCTAAAAACAACTTATGCAGATCTTATGTATTTTTTTTCTTTGTAGATTAATTATTAAATTTCAATTAATATATATACACACTATCTCTTATAAAATGTATCAAACACCCTAAGTTATTTCTTTAAAAAAATCATATATGCAAAATTTTAGAAATTGTTAGTAAATTCTTTTACATATAGAAAATGTAATGCAATTATAATAACAATTGGATACATAAAGATAATTGTAATCTTAGCAAAATTATTAACCACCCCTAATCTATATTTGTCCTTATATTCTTTAGGTGAAGCATATGTATATGTATGATTCTCTTATGTATATCTTTTCTCTCATATCAAAGGAAATATGCAATTTCCTTTTCAAGGATGGCCCTTCTAGTTTTTCCAAAGAAAATTTTTAAATATGCATGCATTTCATTGGATTAATTGATCACCATATACTTTTTATGATGATGGGAAAAGAAAAGGAAAGGTGAGTGGTTTACTTAAAGTTAAATTGTAAAAAAAAAAAAAAACCAAAATTATTAGGTATTATATGGCACATATTATGTACATGTTTTTATAAACACCACAAAAATTTGATATAAATAGTATGTTCAAATTACTATGTGTGAGTGATAACTGTATAGTCACACTTATATCTAGATGCATTTTTATACTATTTAGATTGATTTGATTGTAGTTTTAATGGATTTTAATATTTAATTCGGTTATATTTTAATTTAGGCTATAAAAGAGTATTTCAAGCTAAAGAAATAAATAAAAACAATTTTCACACAATTTGGAGTGAATTGAAGAATTTATGATGTAACCAAGAGTTACATGGTTGTTTTATCATGAGAGAGGTAACACAACCATGCCAGGAGTTTCGTACTTCTTGAATGCTTATTTTTCATAAAAGTCACAAGTTCTTGTGATGATTAGAGAGTTATTTGGAAGGTTGCACAGCCTCATGTTAGTGGCTATGTCCATCTTGGGTCTCAATATTTACACCCTTGAGTTAAGTTTTTCACACAAGAGATACAAATGTGCAAACAAGGCCCCACGTTTGGACCTGTGTTAAGATTATTTCCCAAGATTTCCATGAAGATTAGAATATTTGAGAAGATATGGCATACTTGATTAACACATCGAAGTATGGCCCTATGTTGGCTACCATGCTGAAAGATTCATTTTCTGTAAGTTTTCTTAAGATTTTTTGCATATAAATAGTTTTGAGATAACATCTAGTTTTTTTTTTTCACATTATTCCCATTTAGAGGAGAGCCAAGAGCAAAAGCAGAAAGTGTATCCTTTTCATTCAAGAGTGTAAGATTAGAGATCTAAAAGGGTTTGTTCGTGATTTTGATAGATTTTACAGTTTTGTTTTGAATTCTTGATAACGCTTTTTGAGGAGAAATCTTCTCATACCTAGTTATGATGAACCATAGGAGAATTATATAATTTATGTCTTCCTTTCACTCAAATTATCATTTCTTGTCTCCACTATTATGTTATATTATATTTGATGACCCTATTATGCCAAATATACTTCATGTCGATATTCCTCAATATAATTATTTATTTCTTAGATAAACTATTTGTTGATATCTCTCATGAAGGTTTTGATGATAACAAAAGAAATAAAATATTTCTAACAAGTTTTCTAGGTGTATAGGAATAACAAACATAAGAAAAACATTCTTGAATATGGATAAATGCTCAGTTTTTAAATGATATAATCGAGAGTTGAAATCAAAACTCAAAATCGAAAGGTAATCTAGACAAAAGAACTTGCCATAGCTAGATCTAATAAATATATTTAGGGAAATATATTTTATCATTCCCCTAAAGATGGAAAAAATATTAGGGTAAATTATTTCTTTAATATTTGAATTTCTATTCAACTATGGCAATTGGAATTTTTTTTAATTGTAATGAATTCTCATTAATTTAGACTAGCTGGACTAGAATAATTTAAAGAAAGCTTCGAATTGAAGATTTTACATGAACCTAGATGTAATTTGGAGACAAGACACAGCTTGTTATAACAAGTCAAGCCAAGTGAACCTTCTAAATTTGGAAGGTAATCTTCTTATTTTGGTAAAGAATCAACTTGAAAATCTTCTAACTTGTTGTCGAGACTTGAAAGACTATTTTATAATATTTTCCATAGTCATATCTACATATTTTTGGAAAAAATTTTAAAGGCTATCAAATCAAGTCAAATATTGCATCAATAGTCTTTGAAGGTTTTCTATCCTTAATAAACTAATTCAAATGTTGGAATGAATCTTATAAATTGGAGAAGCATTCAAAGTTTAAGACATAAGAAGAAACAAGAAAAAAGAAACAATTTTTACTAAGATAAAAAACTCTCATGCCTCAAATAATAAAAAGAACTTAATTGACTCACTTAAGCTTGAAGTATGCACTTTAAATCTCAATCAAAAGCTTAAATCAAAAACTACTTCATTACATACTTTCAAAAGCTGCTCAATTTCTTTTGTTTCAAAAGTTTAAATATGTGTTAAGTAGTAAATCCCTTTTGTTTGGGTCTAGGGTGAGGATAGGAATTTTCACCATTTGTCACATTGTGCACACGGCAACAACTTAAATGTCTAACTTTGCACATATGTAAATTTGACTAGTTTTGACTAGTCGAAGGTTTTTTTATTAAACTTACGAAATAATTATGAAATTAACAACTTACCTAAGTATGCTTTACTTATTTTAATTAAATTTCTAATTTTAATTCATCTTGATTCCAGATAAGGGATAAAATTGTAGTTTTACAAAAAAATTATGCCTTAGAAGCGTTGTTTGACTTCAAATTCATAAGTTGATTTCTCACTTAATTTTTGGTATGCTAGATCATTCCAACTCACCTTACCATTAAGCTATGCTTAGTTTTGGTGAATTTTAGGGACTTTAGTTAATTATAAGTCCCTTTCAGTTAACTTAAGCCTATTAAGTCAAAGAGCAATCTTTAGCCAATATATCATTAGCATAAAATTATTTTTGGGTTAATATTACAAATGATGCCTGAACTTAAACAAGATATACAATTAGGTACCTAAACTTTGAAATTGACCAATTTAGCACCTAAAAGAATTTTTTATATATGCTAGTAGTATCTCTATTAAGTTCTTTGAGATATTAAATTGGTCAATTTCAAAGTTTTCCAAATATTAAATTGATTAATTTTAAACTAAATCATTGTTGTCAAAATTGTAATTCACGTGTACGATTTATAAGTTTATGACTTTATATGTCTTTTCTTCATTAAAATAGATGTAAAATTATTTAGGTGCAGACTTTAAGTAAAATTATGTATTTAGATGTACAATTCTATCTATTTTGTATAATTCTACTGATTTTTATACATTCTAGTGAACAATAAAATCTCAGTTTTGATAACTAAGTACTAAATTGATTATTTTCAAAGTTCATGTACCTAATTGCATACTTTATCAAAGTTCAGGTATCATTTGTAATATTATCCCATTATTTTTCCTATATGGCTACAAAAAGACTTCAAATTACAAATATAAGCAAATAGTTTTCATGAATAATTTTTAATTTGACTAAATTGGAACCATTTCTAAACTTTGTTGATCCATAAAGTAGCTATTTTAAAATTAAATTGAAACATGGTTTAAAGCTTCAATCGCATAAAATTTTGTACTATTATATAAAATAATAATCAAGCTATTTAGTAAAAATAATTTTTATGGCTCAATTGATCCCGATACTTTACTTGTATATAAAATAGTTAATTTAAATGCAATTGAGGTTTGTTAGGTGCCCCTTGTCTATAAAATTATCTACTTTATGACATTAGGAAATGAAATAAACCTATAAAAGCCTTTTTTATTTATTTGTAGACTCATAATTTATCAAAATACATGTGCAATTTAGATTTCCAATCGTTGTTTCAAATCAATTACCAATCATTAGCCACTATGGATTCCAAATTGACCTTTTTTTATTTTTGAATTTTCTTTTCTTTTTTTCATTTTTGAGTGTATTATTATTATTATTATTATTATTATTATTATTATTATTATTATTATTATTATTATATTATTATTCACTTTTCTCTACTTTTTCTAGCACTAAAACTAAGAGAATTTAAAACCAATTAAACCTATAAGGGGGCAAAAATGAAGTGCCTATGCTAGACACCTGTTCTCCTATCCCACCTAAAGAACCCCAACTTAGAGAGATCTTATGAGAAGGACACGTGTGATGAGCTTCCAAAGGAGAGTTTATACAATCTGAATGAGGTGTGAACTCCTTGACTTGCTAATGTGGCTAAATATTTTATTGCTAAGATACTTCTAAAGGGGCTTTCTTATTAGCAAAAGAATAAATTTCTTTCTTGCTAGCAAAAGAAAAAATAAATTTCTTTCTCATTTGATACACTACTTTTAGAAAGACCCATACTTGTTTTGCATTTTCACAGACCAAATTATTCGACCATGTGTTCCCTACTTTGAAAGTTTACAAATTCTTGGGCACTGTCATGTCAAGCCAATTAGAAGGCTAAAGGGCACCATAATTGGGGGTAAGAAAAAAAAACGACCGAACCGCGAATCGATCCAAACTAGACATAATCAAACTGAATTTTTTATTATTTTTTAAATAGATCAGTTCATGGTTCAATTCAACAATGAAAATTTGGTTCGCGGTTTGGTTCAGAGTCATGAACTAAACGAACCGTTTCACCTTTAAAAAAAATCCTCTTTATGTTATTTTTATAGTTAATTGTGTTTTGAGGTTAAAATTTTTTATATTTATAATTAATACTTTTAGAGTTTCAATGGTTAAAAAATAGTTGTAGTTTAATGGGTATTAGAAAGTAGAAACATTATATCGGTTATCTCTTTCATCAGTGAAGGAAATCCAATCTCACTCTTTCCTTTATACACACATGCACATATGTATTTATAATGGCACTTGACTAGTTTTGAGTCTTAAAAAATTGACTACATTACTAATTTATTCTTGTGTTTAGTTATTCTCATTTTAACAACGTATACTAATGATGTGAAAAAATTTGGCTCACTATAGTTGAATGTTGATTTCCATATATTGACAAATGTGTTGTTAATGATTTTGATAAATTAATAAATCAACTTGTCAATTTGTTGTTGAGGTTTGAAATGTAAGAAAATAATTCATAGTTTTTTTATTGCAATGAAAAAAAAAGTCCTTCAATATATGGTTCAAACCGTATATCGAATCATACCAAACTGTTTTTTTTAGGTTCGAAAAATTAACGAACCGAACCTTATGGATAGGTTCAATTTTGTAAAAATAACTGAACAGTAATTCTAGGTTAGGTTTGAGTCAAGGGGCAAACCAAACCGAATCATACCATGCCTACCCTTAACCATAATCCAAATGTGACAAGTATGTCGAATAGTGTGATAAATGCCAACGACCATGTTAACTTTCTAAACATGATGAATGCCCCCAAATTACATCCATGCTCATGAAGTCTTTTTATATTTGGGGTAATGACTTTATAGGTTCCATTGGTAATAGATACATCCTAGTAGCCACTAACTATGTGTTTAGATAAATAGAGGCTTAATTTCTACTTACAAGCAATGTTAAGGTTGTTGTCAAATTCCTAAAGAAGTTATTTTCACATTTTGGTAGGTTGCGAGCAGTTATAAGTGATAAGGGTACACATTACTATAATGCACAGTTTGAAAATGTCCTTTAAAAATATGGGGTAACCCATAGGATAGCTACTCCATATCATGAGACTAGTGGCCAAGAAGAAGCGGCTCATGGGGATTTTAAACAAATCTTAGAAAAGACAATAGATCATTAGAAGAAAGATTGGTTTGACAATTTAGATGATATTTTTTGGAATTACAAGACAGCATATGTGACGCCACTAAGAACTACACCTTATTAGTTGGTGTAGGGGAAAAACATGACATTTACCTCTTAAGATTGAACATAAGGCTTATAGGTGCCCAAGCTTATTGTTTTTAAGGTTAATTACAAAAACTCAATCTGTATTTTGGCTTATTTGCAAATACATAACTTGTGTTGATTTTTTTGAAAAATAAGTGACATAAGTTTAATTCAAAATTATCATATTATTTAATAATTTTATAAGGGAACGTGTCAATATCTTATCGGTCTTCATAATCTTTTTTTTTTCAAATTTTTTTTAATAATTCGTAAATATTTTTATTTAGTAATATTTTTTTTTCACTAAATTATTTTTTTGGACCAATATGACACCAACATGTATTCCTCAACTATTATTTAATTATATTAACACTTTTACATGAAACTTAAATCGTTTATTTGTCAAAAAAAAATTAACACGGGTCACACATTTACAAATAGGCAAATACACATG
This sequence comes from Combretum micranthum, assembly GCA_024138025.1. NCBI lineage: Eukaryota > Viridiplantae > Streptophyta > Magnoliopsida > Myrtales > Combretaceae > Combretum > Combretum micranthum. The sequence goes on along the minus strand of JAMXBD010000148.1, from coordinate 1,020,066 downwards.
TATTGTTTTTATAACAAACCCTTAGTTTTAATCTTGAATTTGTAAGTGTAAAGAGGAAACTTTAATTGAACATGCTTGAGTAATGGTGGATAAGGGCATACGAAAATTTGCAAATATTCAATAAGCATACCAAGAAGCTTCACACATAGAGAATCAAGTAGACTAAGCAATTCTAATCAAGTGATCAAGTCTTGTTATACAATTCTCACTTACAATTATTTCCTAGTAAGCTCATATATAGATGGTCTAGCTTATTTGTGGTCAAACAAGTCTTTTTCTATAGGGTTGTAGAGGTAATGCATCAAGAAAGGGTGCGTATAAGGTTAATGGTCATGGGCTTAAGTTATATAGTGGGGCTCAAATTGACCAAGACATAAGGGAGGAGTTCAATCTCTACTTAATGGGAAGCTGCCTAAGTCTAGTTTGGCACTTGCATTTATTATGATTTTAGTAGCTTTTCAAGGAAAAGACTTACAAAGATAGGGTAGAGATGAAAATTCATAAAATGAATAAAGGAAATGGCTAATTGATAAGGGTGAAAAACTTTAGCAACCGATGGATACATGGGAGTCAATACAATCATGTTACACTTTGTTATTAAGTAAACCAAACCCCTCCCAAAAAAAAAAAAAAATCCCCCCAAATCAGGTTATATTTTGCTATTAGTTTGTGTAAAGGAGAACAAAGGGTCGTGCTAATATTAAGTATATAAATCCCTAGTTTTTACGATGAGTTGTATGCATAAACCTTAAAACTGAAATGCAAAAGTCAACTTAGGTCTACCCTAAGAACTAGAGTATCTACATCTGGCAATCCCGCGTTAGAAAACCTAAAATAATAGAAATGAGATAAACGTATATTATAGTCTAAAATAATTTCATCTAAAATAAAAAGATCATATCATCAAAAATTCGTTCGTTTCGGACCCGAACAATATCAGTTTTCGAAATCAGGGTCCCGGCATGCAAAACAGTGAAAATATTCCAATAACATATTTAGACTCATAATAAGATGAGGATTCATAAAATATTAGTTATAAAATTTTTCGACTTCTAAAAATATCAAACATAGCCCATTTACTCTATTTTCCTTACTACCTGTATTAATTTGTCTTGTTTATTATTTAAGTTACTATTCATTACTATTTTACTATTTATACTTTTTCTTACTACCTATTCTTACGTTCTTACAACACCTACTTTTACATTTTCATTTCCAATACTATTTTATACATATTATGTCTTACATATTACTTACTTTTCATTACAAAAATACAAATTTAATCAATTCACTCCCTCTCTCTTCCCCATGACCGATGCCATCTCTTTCTCTCTTTCTATCTATCTATTGTATTTTCTTTTTCAATTAATTTTATGCACTCTTATTTTCACTCAAAAACTCTATAAATACCCTCTCTCTCCTTCATTCTTTACATATACTTTCCAAAACATAACAAAACTCTACCAAATTTTCTTCGCAATTCCTCTCTCCGTCCCTCTTGTTGTTGTGAGCCCCTCCCATATTCCCAAACAAATTTTCACAATTTTTTCCTCTTCATTCAACTCTCATCTACCATCTTCCATCATCATCCACCTTAGGTAAGTATTTAAACCCTCTTTTTCTTCATGTTAACACAATATAGATACTTTGTGTGTTATAATTCCTAAAAACCCATGAACATTTTGCTAGGGAAGAAATCATAGAAACAACAACTTGTTCATGTCTTATTCAATACCATATTCATTTATGATTCTTGTTATGTTCTTATTATGTTCATGCTCTTAACCTAACTTTCTATATGATATTAATCTAACCTTTTTATTTATGCTCTAATTTTCTTAATCATTTCACTAATTTCATGCTTATAAATAAGACTAGTCACTTCTAGTCTTAGACTTGTCCTCATCAAGTCAAAACATTTTGAGACTTGTCCATAATCTAAGTTCCGGGGAGCCTTGATATGAATCTAAGACTCTCATATATCTCGTGTTATTATCTTGCTTTTCTTTATGGGACTTGTCCATTTCTAAGTCCTGAGAAGATTTAAATAAATCTAAGACTTCCACAATTTTTCTTTATTTATCTTTTCTTTAAGCTTTTCTTATGTTATTCTTTTCTTTTTATGAAACTTGTCCATTTCCAAGTTCCGAGAAGTCTTGATACCAAGATAAGACTTCGATATTTTTGTTCTTACATGTATATGCTAGTTTGATTCTTTATATCTTTTATTTTTCTATATAAGTTATTTTCATCTTATAACAAACTACAAAGTTCATATTCATTCATGGTCATAATATTGTTGTCTTAATAAAAGTTTCAAAGTAATAAATGATTTATTTTCTTTTATGTAAAGATAGGACTAAACTCCTTAGAAAGAAACGATTTTTCTAATGTCAATAATTTTTTGTTATGCAAATTTTTCTAAAAGTTTCATGCCAATACTTTGGTAAATAATAAGAAAAACATAATTTTTCTAAGTCAAGTCTAAGATCAACTCAATAGTTAAAAATCCACTTAGAAAAATGTAAAAAACAAATGTAAACAACTTAAAGAATCAAGCTTTTAAGAAATAAATTCATTTTATAAAGTTAAAAGAATACAAGATAATATTATAATAAGTAGGCACTCATTTATAACAAACTCAAAATTTTAAGTTTTCTTCCAACAACTCGGAAAGAAGATTTTGTAACTTTCACTTTTAAAACTTTTAAAGTAGATTGTTTTATGAAAAATCATTGTGGGAAAACATCACTAGAATCGTGAATATAATATGAGTATATATTTATATTAAAGGATTTTTCAACTATATAAATATATATGTGCTTACCATAGAATTTTTGGATAATGTAAAACTTGGAAAAATTACAAATTGAGGGCAGGAACTTTTGGGTCAATTATGTACCGACCCATTTTGAAACCTAAATGGCTTTAAATGTTGAAAATAAACTTAGAAATAGATAGATCTTTTTGAGTAGGTAGAAGACGACTACTAATATGAAAAATTCCTAGTTAAAATGAGTAAGTTATGGTTTTTTTTTAAGTTGGAATTTCACATAATCCGAATTTTGATGAGAATCCTAAGATAGAATTAACAAGTTTAAGTAGAACTTCCATGAAATACTCATTGCAAATATTTATTTTGTTTAGGTGATGAGGAAGGTGAGGTTCCTTATCTTGAAGATTATTACGACTAGTAGATTGCCCGAATTATGGCTGAGTGAGTTTATTTTCTTAATTGTCGTACTCCTGTTTTTCCTTATAGTCTAGTAGCATTAGAAATAGGAAAAGAAAGAAATGGATAGTGCATGTGCCTTACAATGTTAGTTGAAACTATTCTAAGCATATTGAGACTTGAATTGTCTATAATCAAATTGTTGATTTAATACCATATTGAAGTGTTTGTTGATTCCACAATCGCCTCTAAAATATTTAATTTCATGCCAAGAGTATTTAATTAAATGAATCCATGCATAACATGAAGTGAGTTTCATTACATTCACTGCTATACCTTTGGTGAGACAAGAGCATAGTAGTGGTAGTACACAGGGGCCTATAAATTGCAATTAGCATGTAGGAGCCCTCAAGAACTACAATTTAAAGGCGAGTAGTAGCACGAAAGACCTACAAAAATCTATTTGCAAACTATGGTCATATGGGCTCGAAAAACCTAACTTTGAATGGAGGGCGTAAATCCATTCAAACGTATGATTTTCGATTAATCATGTGTTTGGCTTACCCATGTGTTTATTACATTACATATGCTTGTATAATTAACTTGTTTGATTTTGTTGTGCATGTACATTATTATGGGAATATTTCTCACAAAGCAAGTAAGCTTACACCTCCTTAGATACTTGTTGCAGTTTTCCTTTCTTTGGTTGAAGCCCAAGGATACATTTCTCAGGCACCAGCTTTTGACTTCATGAGCTTTTGGAAGAAGTCATGGCCTGGGATTAGACATAAACTTCCATGGAAAACTCCTATATAAATTATTTTGGAGAAACAGACTTTGGAGCTTATGTAATCATTTCAATGGGGGTATGCCCCCTGTCTAATTGTAAGACTCCTATTTCATTTTTTATTAAGTTATGATTTTATGATTTCCATTCTTGAATGATATTATCTATGTCTTCTTAAACTACTTGTTTCAAAGTATGGTTCTCTATGATTGTAAAGTACATCTTACACTGATATCGAAGCTTTTGCATGAGTAAGGTAGTCATTCCTAAGCTTTAATATCGAGTATGGCAGGCTATCACGTTTAGGGTATCCTTTGGAGCATGACAAGATAAGGCAATCACAATCCAAAGAGTCTGTATTGATGGTTGTGTTGTTCCCCAAGTATGTTCTTTTCTTAAAGTGAGATATAACATACCCATTTTGGAAGCTCTTTACATATACTTACTCCATTCAAACCTCATATTCTTTTACGACAATCTAGTCAATGGCAACACAAGCTTGGAAAAAATTTCTATAAAATGCAAAAAGTATTTAGTCAATCCAAGTAAGATTATAATTTCTGAACACTTTTGGGTTTAGGCCAATCTATTACTATCTTTATCTTCTCGGGATCTACTAACGTTCATTACTTGTAGCCCTTACCTAAATCAACACACTTCACTAATCACATATTCGCATTTGACTCCAACACAAATAAAAAAAAAAGTTATAGGTTTAGTGATTTATTATGTGGTTCATCTTTACAGCCTATATGAGGTGTTCTTTCTTATCAAACTACATATCCACCTTGAATTCATCACTAAAGGTCCAATCATCATCATCAAAAAGTTTTTCATTTTTAAATCACATATATTCACTACCCACACTCTCTATAAAGAGCAAGCATAGGTTTTGAACTCCCAACTATATCCACATCTATCTATTTAAGCTAACCCATGATGCTAATCATGCCTCCTTTGTGAGCCATGAGGCTCATCAAACCTTTAAAGCCAACCCTCATAGCCATTATTCCTATCACCAATAATCTTGTCATTAAAATCCTCCAAAGGAATGCCATTAGCTATGTTAGTGTTGTTGTTATCATCCTTGATTTGTTCACTTTATTCAAGGTATAGGCTAATTTACCCCTGCTTCTTGGGCTACTAGAAAGAGCTATAATTCATACATCTAGCTTTCAACCAGATAGTCGTTGTAAGCCCCTAGATTTTTCGATACTCTTAGATGAGAACCCTATAGTTAATATAGAAACTAGAACCCTAAAACCGGCCTAAGTTAAAACTGGACCCTAGAAACACTAGACGAGATCAAATAAAGATCCAATAGCCTTAAGATATCGGATAATTTAAGCAAGCCCGAAACCATAAAGGAAAGTAATTTAATAAAATGTATCATGATTAAAATAATTTCATATTCTACAACCTAAGCAATCCCGATGAGCCTTAAACCTTAGAAACCTTAAAATCAATCCAAACCAACCACAATTCCTAAAAATCATAGACAATGTTATATAAGTCCGATGACCCTAAATATCTGATGAGTGAAATGGGAATAGAAAACCCTGAGTACTAAACCCTAAGAAAACGAGTACCTTTGGAAAAACAAAAATCCAATAATCATTCCACTCGAAAACCTTATGCTAAATAATTTATCTATTTGATTACTAACATGCAAATCGATATAATATTTTAAATAATACTTAAAAATAAAATTATATAAAATAATTTCCTATAATATAGTATTAATTTATCGAGTGAAAATTTCATCAGTTAAACCAAACTGTTCCTTACCCAATCATTAGCGCATGGATCAAGATAACATCACCAAATAACAATTAATATTAAAATAATATTAAATTATCTTTCTAATATCATATAATAACTTATTATATAATAAAAACGTTAGTTGAATCAAATTTTACACGTATCCTACTTTCTATCGATTATTTATCATTTGAATTACTATTCATTTCAACTACTTTTGTCTCTCTATTCTTATACACTTACATATCTATTCTTACACCTACAAGCTACCCTTGAAAATTTACTTTTTCCATAAAAACTTTATCTAATTTATTACATAACTTCCCTCTTACTTTTCCCCTTGAAATAACTATGAATTTCCCAATTTATATTTTATAAATGTTATTGAAATTATATATGATTTTGAAATATGCTAAATGTAAATTATTAATGTATGTGAGTATGTATAATGAAATTAATGTTATTGTTTTATGTATATTAATGTATGTATAGTATAATTAATGTTTGTGTCTTTTATGAATTAATATCTATGTGTTGTGTTTAAAATTATAAAAGCAACTTTTGAATTGCCCAAGATTTTGCTAGCAGAATTTTCAAGAAATTTAACCTATATTTCAAGCTGAAATTAAACTCAAATGAGCTCCAAATTAACCCTAAGTCAAATATACCCCAAAAGTCAAACCTAGGATAAATGTAAGCCTTAAATTTGATCAAATTAAGCCTCTTTTGGCAGCCCACATTTTCCATACGAATTTTCCCTCTCTTCTTTCCTTTCTCTCTTCCTTCTATCTTTAAACCATAAGCCCTAAACCAAAAACCAATATCAAGCCTTTGGACTCAACAATCTCCCCAAGCCAAAGCCACTTCATGTAAGTTAAAGGTAATATAAACTCTTTGTTTTATTTTCTTTCTTAAAATTTAGATGTAAAATCTATGGTAGGATGAGTTCAATGTTATTTGAATTGAATGGTTTTATGCCTTGATAAATGTTAGGTTGTCTTTATTTGTTATGTGAACTTGTTCATGTATTATGGAAGTAATGAGAGGTGTTGGTGAGAAGTGTAGTTGATTTGAGTAGTTAAGTTTGAAGTGAAAGAGGAGGAGAGGGTTTGATGTGAATGAAGTAGTTTGATGTGTTGTTATGATATCCAAAGTTGCTAGGATTAGTTAATGTGGATAGAAGATAGTGTATAAAGCTAAATATGTGTTTGAAGACGGATTAAAAGTGTTATATGTTATATTTTTCAAAGTGTAAAACAGGGGAAATAAAACACTTTCGAAATAGGTCTGTTTTTTAGTGTACGTCGGCAATCTAGTACTTCAACGCCACCAGCATAGAGGCGATGTTGAATGTGATCGGAACCGATTTTTTTAAAGCCGCTTAAAACACCACCGGCTTTTTGTAAGGAAATTTGCCAGTGTTTATTTTTCAAAGCGTATGCCGATCATTAGGGCTCCAACGTTGCCGGTGTATAGGCAGTGTTGAATGCGAACAGAATCAAATTTTTTCACACCGAGCTTAACACCAGCGGCATATAATTTCAACATTGCCAGCGTTTACCTTAATTTTGCCTATGTAAATAGGCCGCATATCCCCTGAGTTTTACAAATTCCACCTTCTTTAATTGTCATTCTTTACTTCATATATGGTCTTCTAATGAATCTATAAGCTATATAAACATGTTTTAAGTATGAATTAAAGGTTAAACTTATATTTTAAGTTCAATGAATCTCCTTGTATAGTTAACCTAGGATTGTGATATATACATATATATATATAAATTCTACGTTCGATTATTGATTTGTTTTGGTATGTCTTATTTCAGTTAAAGGTTTCTCAGTTATTTCCCCTATGAGTGAATATAGTAATACACTATTGGGTACAGGTACGTAGTAACTTGCTTGATTCTTTGTTTAGGATGGACATTCTTTAAAATTACTTTAAATTAAGGAAATCAAATAATTGATTGTATGGGTGTCTTTTATACCGTTGAATCTGATTCGAAGAGCAGTACACTGCTCAGATTGGGGGCATGGTAGTTTTAGACACTTAGACTACCCTTGTCATTTTGAAATGACTTTCATAAGTGGTTCAATGGGTAATTGATAGGGTATTTGGTATCGGTATAATACTTGCTTATTCTTGAAAGGATGTAATATGATTTAATTCAATGTTTATGGGAATACTTGAATTAGGTGATATTATGGATTGAGTTAAGTAAAGTTGAGAAACGGCTGAGAACCCTAAATGAGATTACTTTTTCGTTTTGGATAAATTTATCTAAGAGATATGAGTATCCGAGCTACTTATATCAACCCCTTAAGCATCGTGATCGTTACTCAAGTTCCCCTAGAAATCCCTATTGTCCGAAGTTTGAATACTCTAGTGTTTTTGGCTAACTAAATATTAACTAATAATATAATGACTGCATTTGCATTTAGTTTAAGTATGTTTGAATCGCTTCGCATTTATATACGTTACTTATACTGGGCCTTTGGCTCATATTTTAATTATTTCAGGTGACGATCAAGACGAATTTTACCTAAATATGCATCATGGTACCGATTTTGAGGATTTTCTAGATGACCTGGAGGATTAGATGTGACTATGGACCAGGACGGACTTCCTATTTTGTAATAGACTAGTTATGGAATCTTATGATGTTTATATTAGATGGCATAGGTCGAATTACTTTTGTACCTTTAATATAAGGCTAGTAAGAAGCCTTTGTTTGTAATATCTAAACCTAGCTATTTGTATATCTTTAACTTATTTCCCTTGTAATATATGATAAATATGATGTTGTGTTTTTATTTCAAGTTTTACAAAAATCAATAGTTTTCAAATTTAAGAGTTATCAATTGAAAGTTTAGGCAAATAATACATCAAACTCTTTTTCTAGAACAACCTTACATATAATTATGTCGGTTATATATGGTTGGGGAACTGTTATCATCTGTTTTTATTTTGGGGGTGATAGCGGGTCCTTATACCCCTCCCCCTCCCTGTCACGCCCCAATGGGTACCCTAAACGTGACAGTCCGCCACACTCAATATTAAAGCTTAAGTATGACAACCTTAGCCATTCCCAAAAGCTTTTATATTAAGTGTAAGGCGTACTTTCACAACCTTAGAGGACCTTATATGGAATTATGAAGCTTAAGGAGATACGGAAACATATTAAGAAAAGAGGATTCACAATAATTATTCATTCATGGCAAAGATTTTACGAACTTAGGGACAACTCCCCAAATTACTAATCTATCATATACATATTAACATGCTAATACTAAGCTACACTTTATCCAGATTCCTAATGTTCAAAAGGGATTACCTGCCCGCATGGTCCACGTGGCCTTAACCATAAGTAAGGAAACTGCAAAAGATATCTATCGGGGTATAAGCTAATAGGCTTAGTGAGAACTATTTCCATAAATAACTTCTTGTAACAAAATTCAAACAAGTTGATTTAGTCAAACAAATGTAATGCACAAGCACGTGGGCAAACAAGCATATAGTTTTCCGGGAACTATATGTTGAATGAATTACGCCCTTCATTCGGGGTTGGGTATTCAGGCCAATTTCAGCCACAACTTTTAAAAAACACTTTTATAGATCTTACCGGCTCCTATACGCCATCAAAAACTTGTAGTTATTACAGGCTCCTACTAGCCACCATTTTAAGTAGTTCTTACTGGCTCCTACTCGCCACTCACATGATATACCGGTTATGTCTACCACCACTATTATACACTTGTCCCACCAATTGTATAGTAGTGAATGCAATGTGACTCATTTCGTGATATGCATAAGTTCCTTAATTTATAAAGTCATAACATAATTATTTTCAATTTTATGGCAATCAAGGAGTTTCACACAAATCAATATTAAACTAAAACAATCACTTAGAACAATTCTGGCTTCGATATTCTTAGAATTCTTTCAAGGAATTATTTTACATGCATATCGGTTTATCTTTTCGTAATTCTAGTGCGACTATTTTACAAGCACAACAAGTATAACATTTAATGGAAATAAACTCACGATGACATTGTCGTCTATTCCTCTAAGCGGATGAGTCGTTCACACACTCCACTTAATCGTAATAGTTCTCGGGGTAAAGGAATCCTTCCTCGGGGTCACCTAGCCAAAGAAAATACCCACAATGAGTTTTTCTTGATGATTTCCTTGAATTTTGACAAAACAATGTCAAAGAACGTTAAAGTTCGTATGAAGGAATGTTCCAACTTAAAATGGCCATAACTTGGTCATTTTAACTCGGAATCGCGCATATAATATACCGATTTCTACCTACTCGAAAAGATATACCCATTTCCAAAATTATATTCAACAAACAAGGCCATATAGGCTCCGAAAAAGCAGCGACAAAATTCACCACGGATTTCCAAGTAAAAACAACTTTGGTTCAAGAAATCAATATTTGTTTGATAAATACTTAGTTATCTATATAGTTGAAAAATTCTCTTTTTATAACTATATAACTCATATTTAAGCATGCTCAAGTGTCTTGCTGTCCAACTTATTTTTCTTAGGTAAAACAATGTTGGTTTAACGCTTTTCGGAAATTGTTTTTGCAAATTTCTTTGAAATGAATACTTTGTTTTCTTTATTTTCTAAAAACGTTTCATGTTGGTTTTATTTATCTTTTTCTAAGTGACCTTTGAAAATAAACTTTTCTACTTTCTAAGTTACATTAATACTATATTTGAAGTTTTCTAGGAAACATGCTATTCTTCATTTTTCTTGTGTAAATTCCTTTGTTTACTTGTTTTGCAAAAATCCTTACTTGATATTTCTCATTCTTTTTCTCATGTCTCATATTTTTCAAAGATAATCATCCATGCATGAAAATTTGTTTTCTTCATAAAAACAATGTGGAACAACTAAGGACTTTTTGTAGAAAAACTAATTTCTATAATCTTATTAACTTCTTCTTGTAATTTGAAAAGAATTAACTTTATTATTTTCAAACCATAAATTTTCTTTGCCTATTTGTTTGCAAAGGTCTTTACTTAAAAATTTTCTTAGTCATCCATCTTATTTTCTTTCTTATGAAAAGAACCATTTTTGTCAACAAAAATATTTTCTTTTGAAAAACAAGGTGGGATAATAAGGATCTAAGTGGCTTTTAAAGTAAAAGTAGTTTATAAAATTATAGTGAGTTCTTTTTGTAACATGAAAAGGAATGAGTTTATTTTGTGTTACTTTATAGATCTTATACTTTACATAAACTTATGTCTAAGTGACAAAACTCTTCTTTTTAAATAAAATTATGGACAACAATCTAAATGAACATGATTATGAGAATAATAATAACCAAAATAACATAAAGCATAATAATAAAGTCAAGTATTGGAGTCTTAGCTTTTTCAAGGCTCCCGGGACTAAGAAGTAAACTAGTCCCAAAATAAAATAGAATGAAAGAAAGAAAATCTTGTTTTGACTTGATGAGGACAAGTCTAAGACTAGAGACTAGTCTTAAAAACAACTTGAAGTAAATAAATTGCATTGAAGTAAATAAATTGCATGAAAGGTAAATAAATTGCAAGATCATGAGCTTATAGGTTCTAAATAGTATATATAGCTATATAGATATAGTAGATAGTTATGAACATAAAAGAGACATAAATGAACATAAGAGAAACATAAATGAATATAAAAGAAGCATGAACATAAAGGAATTATGATTATGAACAAAAACAAAGTATGAACCTATTGTTGCTTTATTAACCTCCATGGTTTTAGAAAACACACACTAAGTAGATGAACATGAAGAAAGCTTGGAGAATTTTCTTGAAGAAAGCTTACTTAAAGAAAGACTAAAGAGAGCTTTTCTTGTAAGAACTTCTTGGAGAGAATTCTTGAAAGATTTTGAGAGAGTAATTTTAGTGTAGAAGTGGTGTGAAAGAAGTGAAAGAGGAGGGGGGTATTTATAGGAAATTGAGGAGGGATTTTTGTGTGATTAAATTAAAGAAAAATTGAAACAAATTGATGGCATGGGGGGAGGGGGAAGTAGCGCCGGCCATTGTCCTTTAGAGGGGAAGTGATTTAATTTTGTGACTTTTTGATAAATGAAAGATGTAATGTGTAAAGTAGATGTGATATAAAGTTATGGGAAAGGTAAAAAGTAAAGATTATAGGTTATGTAGAGTGTAAGAATAGGTGTAAGAAAAAGTAGAGATAAAAAAATAGTAATGAATAGTATAATGTAAAGTAGATATGACAATTAAAGTACCGGTAGTAAGGAAATACGCGTATAATAGCCATATCTGTTATTTTTACTTACCGAAAAATTACGAAACTGATATTTTTGGAAAACTTATATTTTTACGAGTCTAACGGTGTATTCGGAATATTTTTACTATTCCGAGCTTCCGGACATGTTTTTCGAGAACTGTGTCCGATCGGGTTCGAAGGACACCCGAATTTCGCGAAACTGAAACTTTTATAAAACCTATGGTTATTACGAACTATTTTAGCTAATTATCCCAACTTCGTTTTTCAGGGCCAAGGAGAACGGCAATGCCGGATTTAGCTTGATACGGTAAACTAGGGTTTTGTTGACCTTTAGGGTTCCGTTTGACTTCCGGTTTAGGGTTTTATGCTAAACCGATTCCGAAAATTTAGGGGTTTACACTCCCCCAATCCAATGTGAGTGTTGGCCCCTTAGCTCTTATCTATCTATTTTCTTTTTTAATTTTTTTTCATACTTTAAACACCTCAACTACATTACCTATATTATGTTAATGTAGGTCTTGTATGAGCTCTATGCATAATCCTAAAGAGAAATTCTCCTCATAATGCTCAAAAGCTAGGGATAGAAATGCATAATAACATACTACATACATGACTCAATCTTATTTATGATAATGTTCTTGTATAATTTGTTACTAACCTAACCCTTATATATATATAGCTATATAATTATGTATCTATAATCCTTAGAGCATATTGCTCCCTAACCTAACTTTTACTACATGCAATTTATTTACTTTATTATTCCATGCTCTTAAGACTTGTCTATAATCTAATCTCAAACTTGTCCTTATTCAAGTCAAAATTATCATGGACCTATTCATTTCTATGTCCCAAGGAGCCTTGGCTAAAATCTAAGACTCTCATTTTATTTCATTTAATCTCACTTTGATTTTTTTTATTATGAATGGTGACTAAATTATTTCAAGTCCTGAAGAGCCTTGAATACAAGTTCAGACTCTCATCTTTTACTTTGTTATTTTTATGTTCATTTTTAATATTTTGATTTCACAAGTTTGATTTTTATGTTCATGTACATAGAATATTTATAGTGATGTTATTATAATGCCAAAATGATTTTGAACCTAAAATGCAATGATGGCTAAAAATCTCTAAGTTTAAGAGTAAGAACGCGATGATAATCTTGAGATTGTCATTATGATCACGTACTAAATTAGAGAGCCTAGCACGATATGGGAGATTCATAAAATTATGAACATCTACATATTGACAATTCCTTGTTGCATAAAATCATTTACCAAAAAGTAAGATTTGGAAAACAAAACCCATCCCCTAATTTTCTACTAATGTCATGATATATAACAAGTAAAAGGGATGTGGAATTTTGATTTTTCTCAAACTAACTTGATTTTAATATTTACTAATGATAAGACCAAAAGACAAATCCTACACCTATTTTTCCTAAACATGCCCACACCTAGGAAAAGATTTGAGAAAATACAACTTGAAAATTCTTTTCTTGAAAACACAAAGTTTAATGTTTTGAAAAACAAACGATTAAATGAAAATTATTTATGAAACTCTTGAGTACACTAGAATTTCCAAAAGAAATAAAACAAATGTAGTACCCATTTTCAAATTGGATCACCCATTTATAAAGTCCTAAAAATGAATTTTTTTACAAGGTTCTCAAGTTTACTATCCAAGAACCTAAATTTCTTAACTTTATTACAAAGGACATTTAGTAAAAAATTCATTTTAAGCAACATCATTAGGATCATGCATATATATTGAACTATTATTATGTTCCAATCATGTTCTAGTATAGGAATAATCTATATGCATGTCTTAGAGAGTCTATATAGGATAAAACTTGCAAAAGGTGTCACAATAAACTTGATTACAAGTCTAGCCATAATCTAACCCCACTTATTCTAAGACCCAAATGACCCTATATACTTGAAATAGCCTTAAAAATGGATATAGCATTCGAATTAGGTAGAAATTAGCTATTCATCTGTGAAATTCAGAGTTAAAATGAGAAAACTATGATCATTTTAAGATTAAAACTTAGTAATCGGAAATTCTATTAAGAATTAGTTCTCTAGAATAAAATTTCAAGTAAGACAAGTATGAAATACTTATTTAGGTTTTTTTTTTTTTTTTGTTCAAGTAACGAGGATAACGAAGTGCCCTTACCTAAAGACTAGTTTGATCAAGAACTATGGCTGAGTGAGTTCTTCCTCTTAGTTTCGTTACCTTATATATGCTTGTACAATAGAGCACTAGAATATAGGGGAAAAAATAAAATGGATTTGCTTGTGGGATATTATGAGATTATGCTTGTGATTCTTCTATTCTTGATCTATAAACGATAAGAATATCGAAAACTTGAGATGGTTGATTAATGCTCTATATTTCCATTATCATGTTGTTGTGTATGTGGTTATTTTGTTGATCACCCCTAAATGGAAAGTAACTTGATCAGGAATTGAATAATAGCAAATTGATCATGCATGGCATATCATAGAGTCATATCATTGAATGCCATAATTTCTATGCAAAGAGCCAGAAGACCTATGAAATCCTGCCGATGGGTTAGATCTGCTCCTTGAGGAAATTATTAATGTTCGATAATGTGTCCTTAGGGAAGAGCTGTGCCAGCCGATCACTATGAGCTAATGCTCACGGACTATCAGTAGAGGATGAGAATTGTCACAAAGGGTAAATCCGCTCTATGTTTAGTTTCTAAATGACCATACATATCTATGTGTGTTTCACGTGGTTGTTGCATGAGCATAGCATATGTTTTAACTAATATTCTTGCTTGGTCATAGTTGTTGTTACAAATGATGGGAAGTATCTCACTAGCATGTTGTAAACTTACACTCCCATAGATCTTTGTTGAAACAAGTGTACTTGAGGCTTTACTTAAGGGACAAGACATCAAGGAAATCACTAGTGAACTTTGGAGCTTTAAAGAAAGATTTGAGAGCATATGATGAAATTTCTCTTGGAGACCCTTTATGTTAGATATCTGGTATGTTATTAACTTGAGGACAATAGAGAGGGTATGCCCCTCAAAAAATGTAATCTACTTTATTTAAGTTTAATGTTATATAGTTCTCTTGTATTGCTATTTAATTACTACCATCATAAATTGTGCTATTCCAATGTGTTCCCTTCATTGTGAACTACGTCTTATGTATAATATGAAAGCCTTGACATGACTAAGGTGGTCATTCCTAGGCTTCAATATTATGCACGGCAAACTGCCACGTTTAAGGTACCCCTCGAGGCTTGGCAATAGTGAGTTGCATCATGTCCTAGTTAACCTTAGTTGCAATTGGTAAGTAATTTTCATGTATCTCCACATATACTGCCATTGGCCCACCAGACCTTAACATCTATCTGTACATCGTTGTCATTTTTTATAAACATAGTTTCATAATAAACATTTACATCTCTAACGGAAAATCTATTAACAAATTCAACTTGGTATGTCATCTTATTTTTGTTAAGTCAATTTTATATACTATTAAACAACAGCTCATAATATACATCTTTCGAAACACAAACTATTGTTATAGGTCATCTATCATAACACAACTCATCATTCCTTCCCACCATGTTCATAGCACAAAACTATAACCTTGCTCGATTTTATTCCTATCCTACCAACTCAAGATATCAAGTCAATAAATCAATCTTGCATGCTATTATAACACTTACATAGCTTAATCACATAATTGAATTAATCAAACTATAGTCCCCCATTTTATGCGCATAATCAAATAACTTAGTTCCACCACCACCTCCTTCATTGGACTCATCTTCTCCTTATTCAGTGTTGATAGCCACAAACCCTAACTCATTCAAATCCCTAACAGCAATGTACAACATAAACCACCACAAAAGAAAAAAAGAAAGTCAAGGTAAAAAACAACATCCTCTAACATGATCAAGAACAAAGACTAATTGAAGAAAGGATGAGAACAAGAGTAATGAAATTAGAACTAAGTCACAGAACATATAAAGATTCCTCTAACAAGGGCAAAAATCTCAAAGATTAAAAAACAAGAAGAAAAAAAAAAGGAAATTACTATTTACTTAACTAGATTTCAAATCAAGGTTTGTGTCTCACAATAAATCCAAGAAAAAAAATTACTTCAATTGAGCTTCTCTCGCGCCAAAAATGTGATTTGGCGAATATGTTTAGATTTACAAAAAGAAAAAGGAAAAAAATGTTCTTTGAGGATTTACAAATTTCACACATTAAGGTCCATTTTTTTTTAAATTATTATTGGCATTGTTTTTAAAAGTTTCTAATTTTTTAATTTTTTTCTAAAAATGTATTTTTTTTTTTTTTTTTACTTCTTTATCATGTTTTCCTTTTGTTTGAAAGTTCAACCGCCATATTAAATGCCATTTGATTATTAGGGGCATGGCATGGAGTTATGATACATAGATCTATCACAATGAAGTCCTAACATTTATGACATGGAGTCTTAAACATAGATGAAGATGTAGTCATCAATAATTAGATATTTGAGGACAATAAGGACTAATAGATGTTAGAAAACATGGCACATGATGACAACAATAAAGGGCATAATGATTCAGATAATGAAGGTGGTGATGAAGTTGATTCCATTAGTTAAAGTGGATGTATAAGATGCAAAGAGTGAGTTCTTTCCAAGATGCTTAAACTTTTCCTTTTTCTTCGTTGACTCATCAGTAGCTCCAAATAACCATGAGTGTGGTGGATTAGTAAAGAAGAGAATTGCATTGCAAGAATTTTCAAACAATGACATTTTGATGCAGCTATCCAATTATGAAAATGTAGGCCTTAGGAAGTCATATATTGAGAGAAAGGTAGTGAAACAACAATAGTACCAATTGGTACAATAAAATATTTAAAAAATAATAAAAAAAAAAAGCATAATAGAAAGAAAGAGTTGGAAGTTAAACAAAACCTTAATGTGATGCACATAAAGGGAAAAAATATATAATAGCTTATAGGATATGTTGTTAGATAAAATTTCATGGGTAAGTTTGAAGACATTGAGATAACATCACTGACACTACAAGAGATGGAGATTCAAGCTAAATTTTACCACTAAGTGATAGATATGTAAAGTACATCCTTCCACCACATTTTGTTGGGTCATTCGGAAATAAGGTAAGAACATAAATTGAAAGATTCCACGTTTATTTTAGTAACATAATAAATCAATTAGATAACTTAATACGATGAAATGCAAAAGCATAAAATAGGTAGGAAATATCCTTAGATACATTGTCCTAGGGTCAAAATAATCGTATTTAAGTTTACAATAGTTGTGTAATGAATAGAGTTAGGTTTATTAATGAATACGTGGAAGTCATCCTAGAAACAGAAACAGTCTAGAGTTCTATTACTACAAAATTTTGCCAATATGAAAGTTCTGAGTCCTACAAAAGGTTTAGAGCAATTAGGTGATATCAAGATTTCTAGGTGCAAGACAAGGCACAAAAGGTTTAGAACACCAATCAAAAGATATAGAGCTTTGGTTATAAATTGTCAGGACAAGTGCAAAGTATATCAAAAGTTCCAAAACATTCCAAGAACTTTTGAGGCATTTAATCTTGACGTGACATGAGTGAAATTGGATACTCTATAGTTTATAGGCCATGGAGCATTATGGTGGAAGAATCGCATAAGTAATAGGAAGATGAAAGTGAGTGAAATTGCTACTTAAGGTGAAAGGTGTTGTACATGTCAATAACGAACTTCAATGTCATTCTAAATAGGGGAGTATGTAGACGAGGTAGAGTGTGATATGGTACCATGGATGCAACATCAAGCAAGTTACGTAACTAAATAAATGGGTATATATGATGGCTTTGAGAATTCTTATACGTATGGGAAGGGTGGACAAAATATTGTGCTATTACTTATGAATCCAACAAGGGTTAGCACAAAGCAGGTTGTTAAAGGAAAAATAAAACCAAGTTAAAAAAGCTTATTTGCTATAAAAAGTTTCACAAACCGAAGAAGACTTTCGTCTTTTTTTTTTTTTTTTTTTTTGTGGGAGTTGTATATTGGGGGTTTGTGGAAATCAAGGGTTTGTGGAATAGGGGTCCAAAAGTGCACGAAGATGAAGTCAAAATGGAGCTAGAGCAATTCAATGAAAGTTTAAGAGATCTGTTACTACTATAGAATTTGCAAATAAAAAAGTTCCAAACTTTTTATCAAAGGTGAAATGCATTCGAACATATTAGGATTTCCAAGCAAAGTCAACATACAAAAGGTCCAGATCATCCATTAGAAGGTATGGAGCTTCAGCCTCAGAATGTCCAAGCAAATGCAAAGCATAATAAAAATTTCGGAGCATTCTATTAAGTTCCATAGCATTTGATCCTAACATGACACAATCTTTCTTTTTGCACTATTTTACATGTTTATTTTCAATTTTATTTTATTATATGACTATTTTTCCCTTTACATTCAATTTCTAGGTAATTAGATTATTTTCATAACAATTGTTAACATTATATCAACGAATTTTTTTAAAGTGTGAGAGTTTAATTGAATTCTCAATCCTTGTTGAGATTGGGGGATGATAATTAAATAATTCCATCATTTACACAAGTTGGTCTAGTCAATTTTGTTGACTTTTATTTTAGTGAGTTACGTCAAAGTATAATTCAATGACCTAGTTTATACATTAATTAATTTCTTTAATTAATATACACTGACATCCTTTTACCTTACTACTATATAATCTCAAACCCAAAAACATATAGGAAATATGCATCAACCCTAAAATTCTGAAATTTCATATTATGTAATTTGTTGTGCAATAGAGTTTGTGCCTTTATTCCTATAACGGAAGCAAGGCACAGCACCTTTGTGGATCATTGAGTGTTGCCATGCAATCACATTATCTCAGAAGTTGACAAGTGCTCATCTTTAACTACAAATAGTCTAAAACACATCGTCCTATCTAGAGAGCTTATATGAGGAAACAATAAGCACAAACATAAGTTCAACATGGTATAATAGTATTGATATGTGCGTACTAACATGTGCCAACAAACAATCTACCTGAGAGACATGTATAAAAGCATAACGGTGGATACTATATGTAAGGCGTCTATCACAACAAACTTAAGAATGACTTCTTGAAGTCATGCGAAAGTTTTCAACACCATATATAAGGCATCTATCACAACAATAGGAGACACCGGTGGGATGTATAGTTCGAGATAGTAAATACAGCATACAAGAATTCTAGATAACCATCTCATTTCAACATTATAAGAATATAATCCTTACATTATCTTAGGGGCCTTTCCCCTATGAATCTCCAAATAATCATAATATTAACTTAATCTTTCTCACAACAAAACACTACTAACACCAAAAGATATTAGAGGATGATTAACCTAAGATCTTCAAAAGACTTTTAGAAGCTTTTCTAAAACATCATCCACTCGAGTATATGAAGTCCTTGGGCATAAAAGATATAGTCCTGTTACAACAAAGGTCCATCGAAGTATAAGCATAACAAATTTAGTGAGAATATTCCTGAATCAACGTACTTGTACAAATAATGTCAAACAAGTTATTAAACAAGCATATGAATGTATCAAACAAGTGATCAAGTAATACATATGATGTACCAGAAATCATATGTTTGAATGGATTTACCCCTCCATTCCAGGTTAAGTGTTTCACGCTCTTTAAAACTCATTTTTAAAATCCAACTCATGTAGTTTATTTTAGGCACCTACTCGCCTATATTAAAATAGTTCTTTCAGGCTCCTAATCGCCCATCTCACAGATTTCTGGCTCCTGCAAACTCGGCTACTATACTCTTGTCCCATCAAATATAGCAGCTCATGAGATGAAATTAACTACGTGATATGCATGAATCAATTAATATAACTCATAATATATGATTTGAGTAATTTAAAGTTGATCACAAAATTTGCATACACTCTAACATAATAATAGTAAAACACAAGTTAATTAACAATGATTCATGTCTCGGTTTGCTTAGCATTCTTTCAACCAATATTATCATACATAATTCATTTTCATTTTTTTCTATTTCTAGTGCCTCTAGCTACAAACACAACCAAGTACAAAACAGGTAGGAAATAAACTCAATCGGCCATTAGGATATATCTTTCTTACGGATGAGTCGATCGGTAAATCCACTAATCAAAATAATCCTCCTTGTATGAATACTCTTCCTCGAGATCACCTAAAGAAGAATACCCATAATGAGTATTTCTTATTGATTCTATGGTATTTATTAAAAACTATATCATAAGATCGTTAAAATTTGTATAGAAGGTAATTCCAATTTAAAATAGCCATAACTTAGTCATTTTAACTCGGAATTGCACAAATAATATATTGTTTTCTACCTACTCAAAAAGATCTATCCATTTCTAAGGTTATTTTTGTCATAAAAAGCCATTTGGGTTGGAAAATACTATTGCACAGAATAGTTACGAATTTATAGTTCACAAAATATGATTTTTTCAAACTTCACTTACTCAAAAATCCTTAAGCAAATATATGGATATATATATAGTTGAAAAATCCTTTGAATATATATTTATACTCATATTATATGCATGATTTTTATAGTGTTGTCTCAATATTGATATTTCATAAATGATTTGTTTTTCAGGGTTTTAAAAAATAAAACTTTTGAAAATTTCTCCTTTTGAATTGTTAGAAGGAAAACTAAAATATATTTGAGTTGTTATGAGTGAGTGTTTTTCCTATTATAATTCCATTTCCTATCTTTTCAAAAGTAAATTAATTTTTCAAAAATTTGGTTCTTTAAGCTATCTACTAACTTTATTTCTAATGATTGAAAATAAGCTTTTCAAAATATTCATTAAGTTTTTTGTGTGGTCAAATATTTGGAGTTGTGTTAAATGTATGTTTTCCTCTCATTTTTATATCCTTTTTCTTCTTTAGAAAATAGGTATATATTTAAAACTTTACTTTCTTAGCAAATTTTATTTTTTCTAAGTTGGTTTCCAAGATAGTGAGTTGATTTTACCTTGGTTTGAAAAACTCGTTTTATTCTTGCTATTTGTCAAGTGATAGAATAATTCATTTAGACAAGTTTATAAGAAAAACTTTCTTAATAAAGAATTATTAACATTAGAACTTAGCAAAATTTCCTTTTAAATTTTGAAAAGAGAATATCAATATAAAATTTAAGTTTTTAAGAGACTTTCTTAGTATGTGATTTTCAAAGTCCATAATGAACCTATTTAAGTCTTTATAAAAGATATAGTTGAGTTAAAGTCTTTAGTTCAAGGCTAAAAATTCTATCTTTATGGAATATTTAGCTTTGATTGATAAATGAAATGAGTTTCTTTCATTTGAAGAAATATTGGGCACTAACACTTTAAAACTTATGATTAACTTACTTAAGCTTTTAAAAAGAATTTATTATTAAAAACAATATTTAGACCTCTTTGTGGAAAACTCCTTTGTGGAGAAATCTAGTTCACTTTTCCTTGTTTAAGAAAGAACCCATTTTTATTTTTACTTAAGACAACAACATTATAATCATGCTTGAATATGATTATGTAGCAAGTAAAAGTAAAGATAATACATAATAAGATAGAAAGAAATATTTGTAAATAAATTAACATAATAAAATAGTCAAGCATTGGGAACCTTAACTTCATTAAGGTATCCCGGTCATGTATTGGGAGCCTTAACTTTATCAAGGCAACCCGGGACTAAGAATAGACTAGTCCCAAAAAAAAAAAGAAAAGAAAGAAAATTGTTTTCACTTGATATGGACAAATTTAAGACTAGAAAGACTAGTCTTCGTAAATTACATGAATTAAATAAATAAATTGCAAGGCATGGAAATAAATAAATAAATAACAAGTGAGCTTATATGCTCTAAATAAATATATATACATAATATATATAATACTATATTAGATTAGAGCAATAATAATAACAATAATAACAACAACATAATAACATAATGTAAAATAGAAACATGAACAAAAACAAAACATGAACATATTGTTACTTCTTTAACTCATATTTAACTCATATGAGTCTAAAAAAATACACTAAACTCATGCTAAGTTTGTATGAACATGATAAAGAATATAGGTAGGATTTTTACCTAAGGTTTAATGGAGGATTTGAAAGGAGATGAATAAGTTTTGTTATTTTTCTTGAAGAGTAGAAATTGGTAGAAAGTGTTTTGAGAGGAAATGGTTGGAGAGAGATTATGAGAAAGAATTTTGGTAGAGTTTTGTTACGTAAAGTAGATGTGTGAAAGAATAAAGGAGGAAGGGGTATTTTTAGAATTTTTTGAGTGAATTTTTTATGTAATAAAATAAATTGAAAAAGAAAAATAAATGAGAGGGAGAGAGGGAAGATTGCACCGGTTTTGATGTTGCAAAGGGGGAGGAGTTGATTTATTTTGTAATTTTTGTAAAGAAAAGTAATAATGTGTAAAGTTTGATGTGAATAAAGTTGTATTGGAAATGTAAAAAGTAAGAAAATAGGTATGTAGGTAGTAAGAAATAGGTGTAAGTAAAAGTAGAGATAATGAAATAGTAATGAATAGTAGGAATAGTACTATGAATAATAGACTAAACATATAAAATACCGGTAGTAATAAAAATACGTGTAAACGAGCTATATCTGTTATTTTTAGTTATCAAAAAATTATGAAACTGATATTTTTGAAATCCTTGTTTAATTACAAGTCTTTTGGTGTTATTGGAATATTTTTATTATTCTGAGCTCCGAGACACGTTTTTTGAAAGCTGATCCCGATTGAGTCCGAAAGACACTCAAAATTCATGAATCTGATATTTTTATGTTACCCCATATTATTACGAACTATTATATGCCATTAACTCAATTTCTTTTTCTAGGGTTTGAGAACGTGGGATTGCCGGAGTTGAAATTGTTTGATTGTCTTGACCTTTGTTGACTTTTGAAACTCTGGTTTGACTAGGATTATGGTTTAATCCAACTTTACCCTAGAAATTGAGGGGTTTATACTATGAACTTCTATTTTTGTTTTTGAAAATTCTCTTATGAAACCCCGTGATCGAAAATTGCTTAAGGTTCGGTTTCAACTTGGGTCAGACTTTAGGGTTTCGATTTGGTATTCCAAAACCATCCTCGAAAAATTTGGGGGTTTACAATTATGGGAAAATGCTTTATTCTTGATCTATTATTGCTACATTTTAAAGGTTTAAATGTGTGTTTAAATGATGCGTCTAGGCCCCTTGGAAGCCTAAGATCGAGTCTATAAAAGATTGTGCAAAAATAGAGTTGTTAAAAACTAGGAAATCAAATAAATTGTTAGGTATTTTTGCAATTTTACTAGTTATGAAGATCTTGGTTTTTTTTTTTTTTTAATATGATGACAATTTTCATATTAGCTCAAATAAGAGTTTAGAAGTGTCGATGAAGGCGTATGGTAGGAACCTCAAAAGTCGAGGATGGGAACTGAATGCGACATGTCAGAAGTTTTAAATCAAAGAACATGGCAACTCTCCCATAGTAGATCATGTAATATATTGTATATATTATGTATTAAAAGTATGGTTTTTGTTCATTTAGTTACATTTATAGTTTATTGTTGATGAAATCGATACCGAAAATTTAGTTTCGAAGGAGTCTGCCATACAGATTGACAAAGTTCATCTTACAAATGAGCGTAAACCTTCTGCTAACAAAGAAAATGAGTAATATATTAAAGCCAATAAAAACAGTCTATTCAATACTTGACCATGAGTAGGGCATATAGTTACGTGCCACCGTAGTTGTAAGGAAATCATCAAGTTTTGATGAGTTGAATTAACGAGAGTAAAGAATAGATTTCAAATATAAATGCGGTTAAGTGGTTAATTATGTAGCAGTTGTAGACCCAAGATTGGTTTCTATACGTTGGTGTTTGATCTAAAATTGACATGTCTAACGACAAAATTCATAAGGCATGAGGGCGATTTCAATCAGGAGAGGGTCTGATATATTCATATGTCAAGACTATTATTTAAGTGATTGAGACCAAGAGATGATAAGCCAAAGCCATTACAAAGGCCATCAAGTCCAAATTAGGTTGGCCATATTAAGAGTAGGTCAACCATAGTTTTTGCTGTTACTCATTTTAGTTATTTGGTCAGTTTACAAATTTTTGTTTATTTCCAAATTAAATTAGGAGGTTGTAATAAAGTAGCGATGTTGAGATATTTAATAGATTATTCATAGTATAAAATTATAAAGATGGATTTCTTGAATTTTAGGTTCTTAATATTCATCTTATAATTGTGGCTCATCAATATCTTCAAAATTATAGCAAGCAAACATTATACAAGAATCTCTTCAACAAAATTAACGCATCACGTATCGTATACATCTGTGTATTAATTTATTCCACTTTGTTTTGACATTGATGGACCATGCCTTCCTTAATTTGTCCACATCCCTTCAGTCATTAAAATACAGAAAACCTGTATTATCCCTTTTGGTTATTAATTTGAACTCCAAAACTAGGTCTTAAATCGTTTTCCAAATCGATCTACAATTTGGCTCACATTAAGCGGGAGAAAATGATAGCCAGTGTAAGATGAGAAGGGATTTGATAACTCGGAATCTTAATTAGTTAGCACTTTCAAGTATTTGAGTCATACGCAACAACACCAATCTCAAGTTTTGTGTATATTGAAGGTGTCTGGGTAAATTGCCCCCGACTTTTTATACATCTCATTTCTTGATTAGTCTCTAATTCAAGTCCTAACAACATTTATCAAAGGACATTGACTTCAGGGATAAGTATTATTAAAAGGAAATCAACATCAAGGTGCAATACTTGGGACCAAGGCAATACAATATTAGCTCTAGCATTCACAGTAGTGTCTTTCTTTTTAAAGGGTTCCTAACAATCAATGTTGCTAAGGTCCTTGGTCCATAAGACACAGTAGAGAGATGAAATAAATTTAGGGTTCGGTGGTTTGGCATCAATTCCACGTTTGTCTCAATCAAACTATTTATCAAAAACAAATGCAGATGAACAATAGATATTATTACCCATAAACAAACCTAATAGATAAAATACAGAGGATACAGATATAAATAAAATACAAATGAAAAACAAACCATCTAAATAGGCTTTAATTTTCCTAGAAAAAAATAAATAAAAGGAAACCACCACCTCGCCTTAGTAAGCTTGAAATCTAGGTGGTAGTTGGTGTACAAGAAAAGACTATAAAGTACACTGAAGAAACCCCCCAAAACAACTCTCATGCATACCAAATGCTGCGCTAATATCTATTAAAAACAGAGATATGCAGGGACTAGGGATGATCCTTAACATCTACTCATCATTTTCTCAACTTCGATTAGAGTATCCGAACAAAAAAGGGGATGGTATCAAATGCATGCATTAACCAACTGCAAAATGAAAAACATGAACAATGAGTACGATTTAAAACTTTTATAAGATAGAAGCATGTTGTAACTTGTAATAGTATACACGTGTATATGTATACATATATAAGAACATTTTAACCGAAAAAACGTGGTGATTCCACAAAATCAACAATAAGAATATTACGTACATTACAAGGAATCCATGATGACACTACCCCATAAATATTTCTTAAGAACATCAAAAACAGAAGCGTAGGGAATTCAAAATGGACGGTTAAAAAAGGGAGAAACTTCAATTGCTGCTGGATATAGAAATTGATTACTAGATCTCAAGGGGTTCGCTTGCAGCAAACATTTTGTAAGGCCAACACCTGAAAAGTTGAACTTACATTCGCATCCCATTCTCTTGAATGTCGAATAATCAGTGGCAGTTGTTTATATTTTTAAAAGCAACAAAAATATATTTCGATCTGCTAGATGATGGACCAAAAAATAAAACATCCGACTCGCAACAAATAACTAAACGATCTACCATTACTCCAACTTCCTCTTCTTGCCACAAGTATAGTGCTTGTAAACTTGTGGAAATGGAATCACCTTAATCGAAGTTGGATTAACTATCTCCTGGACCTTCTTCATTTGATTGTCAACGACTGGCCTGCAATCAACTTCAAATAATCAAAGAATTCTCAAGACATATAATGTGAATAGCATTTAGATTAACAACTACCCATTACTCCAACTTCCTCTTCTTGCCACGAGTATAGCGCTTGTAAACTTGTGGAAATGGAATCACCTTAACCAAAGTTGGATTAACTACCTCCTGGACCTTCTTCAATTGATTGTCAACGACTGGCCTGCAATCAACTTCAAATAATCAAAGAATTCTCAAGACATGTAATGTGAATAGCATTTAGATTAACAACTACATAGAGAAAGGCAGTAAGGACAACGGTTTTGCAGTGGCCCAATCACTTGAAAAATGCGCGAGATAGCATCCGATTGTTCTTATGTTTAGATTCCAATAGATTTGCGCAAACAATACATATACCCAATATCCTGCCTAAGGCTAATCCGTCTGATATATACTTTTTAAATATATCATGAGCAAAAAGATAAAACCATGCCTATGAACTAAGGTCCTGTTCCATACAGCTTGATGTCAAGAGGCAGCTCTATTTCCCAAGCAAGGTGATATGCATATCTGATTGAAAGTGCTATTGAAGGTTCTCGCAAAACAAGTTTGTCATGAGCTATTTGGAAAGGTCTTATAGAAGCCAATACTTCGACTAATGCTGCTCCACACATCTACAACAAGCAACTCCTACTGAGAGCCGTTTATAAAGGAACAATAAGACATTTTCTCTGGCCAAACAGCCTCCAATGTAGTTCTTTCACCAAGCCAATCTACAAAAGGGCTTCTAAGATGCCAAGGATCTTAAAACAAAATGGTATCACCATTTCCTACTTCCCATTTCAACAATTTAAGAGCTAGTAGTCTAGTTTGCAAAATACTCCTTCATAAAACCATAAAGAGCGTGTATACGTTTTAAGTTAAGTAAACTATGTTCCCTGAAGCATGTACAAGATGCCTAGGCCACCTTCTGCAAACATCCTT
Organism: Combretum micranthum; assembly: GCA_024138025.1. Classification (NCBI taxonomy): domain Eukaryota; kingdom Viridiplantae; phylum Streptophyta; class Magnoliopsida; order Myrtales; family Combretaceae; genus Combretum; species Combretum micranthum. Next base: position 993,052 of record JAMXBD010000148.1, on the reverse strand, counting down.
CCAACTTATCTTCATATTTTGCCCTCTCCTCATCACTTAATGCCACCAAAAACATTTCGATTTGCATTTTCGCAAGATGAGAATGCTCTTCAAAAGTATGAAAATGGAGGACCAATATACTCCTAAAGAAAATAAAATACTCTCCATCAACTACTCTTCCAGCATACGAAAGCAGTGTACATGTGTCATGGTTGATTCTTGAAGCCATGTTGTCTACCAAATCTAATCATCTGCTTTTCGATATCCCTGCAGAGGCGAGAAGGACACCTAAGTAGCAAATTGAAAGGAACCCACAATGAATCCAAAGTGACCAATAATTTCAACTTGGTCTTTAGCGCCAACACCACTTAAAGAAACTTGACTTCAAGTTAAACTTGCTTTAAGACCCAAAAGAAAACAGAACTTTTCTAAGGCTTCCTTTATATGCACAATACAGGACTTCTCCCCTTTATGAAAAAAAATAAAATAAAATAAAAAATTACCATCTTATCTGCAAAGTAAAGATGCGTAAGTTTCTCCTTTTTGCATTGGTGGTGAAAAGCTGACACCATCCCTATGCTTTCTTCTCTTCATAAGTCAGAAAAAAACTCCATTGCCAACACATAAATGTAAAGAGATAATGAGTCTCCTTGACGAGGACACTAAATGGAGGAAAAATATTTGGCTAGATCCCCATTTATGTTGATTGAAGAACATAGGGTATGTAATAAACACCATAATACAGTTGAAAAATTGGAGGGAAACCTAGGCACTTGAATAGTATATGAATGAAGCTCCATCTCACATGATCATATGCCTTCATAAGGTTAACTTTAATGGCACACCTATCTCCTTTGTCACGTTTGTAATATATCCTTTACACTAAATAAGACTCAATAAGAACTCATATCCATCGGCTTAACATTCCCATAGATGTAATGCATCTGCGTTATAGAGTTTGGAACATAAGTTGGTTTCCTAGTAATTTCAACATGTTCTGCATCTAAATTACCGAACAGCCGTAAATAATTTTCCACCTAATGCAGGAGATAAGAAATCCACTTGCAGTACAACCTAATAACATCAAATGTACATATTTCATTCAAAAAGTATCCTACCAACATAACCACCTAATAGATGTAATGTTGGTTTATAAAATCGGACTATATTGTCAGAGCACAATTAAAAGACGAACAAGAGCCCCTAAAAATTTTTCCTCTTTTTCCCAATTTTATCACCTTCTACGCTAAATAACGCAGTCAATTGGAGTAAATGCTGCATGGAAAAGCAAACAATAGAGGACGCAAAAATCTTAACATTTGCTATTTTAAACAAAAATTGTTACAACAAACCTTACCAACATAAGATGACGCTACAATATAATACAAATGGCTTTTTGTTCAACACTTCCAATCCCATATATGCAATGCTTCATTTTAAGCATGCAGATTACATGGTTGATTCCATAATGATTTCCATATCTTTTGCATAAGAATTAACTAATCATAGCAATTTTTACTTCATCCTTTAAAAAAAAAAAAAAAAAATTCAACCTCTTTTCCATAAGTTTTAAAGATATCGAACACATCTCAATACATCCAAAAGTGATTGATGTCCAATTAACATACATTGTACACAAAAGATGGGTGGAATATTAATGTAAGGAAATGAATCAGATGGTAGCAATGAAAAACCAACTAAAACCAATAAACCTAGAAATTCCATGTCAACCTCCTGCATAAATATGATTGTCACTTGGTGTAAAATTTGCATGCGAATCCAAATAACAAAAGGGATAAGTATCTAAACAATATTTGTTGCTTTTAATTTATCTTAGTCTAGAGAAGTCATGCAAGAAAAGAAAAAGGAAAGGGGAAAAGAAAAGAAGAAGAAGAATCAGATTCAAACCTAAATCCAAAAACAACATTTATGTTTATGTGTGCATTTTGCTAGAGACACTGATAATATTTTCCATAAATGGCTTTTATTTCAAGATTTTACTGCTGTAGTTTAAAGCAGACATCTTTCTGCAGTTAGAAATTAAGTGGAATTGTTTTGATTTAGGTTGACCAGGCAAATGAAGAGGTCGACCATGTTAAAAAAGGTTGACCAAGTTAGTAATTCAGTCAACCAGATTTTATCTTGGTAACCGATTTACTAACCTGGTCAACTGAGATGGACAATTCTTGATTGAGTTGACTGAGCATGATTGAAACAAAAAACCTACTCAGTCTCTCTCTCTCTTTTTTGGTATTCTTTCTTTTAATAAAAAATCATATAACAAGAAACCATAGACATACCAAGCAAGGCATTGGTCCACAATTCCAATTTCTACAGGATCTGCTTGCAATACTTCTGAGACAGGACTAGAGCCACCTAACTCAATTGCATTACCATCACCCCCAATGCTATCATAGTGCAATGGTAAGACTCCTGCAAAATGGCATATCGATTATTCCTACAATGTAAACCAAGAGAAACTCTCAGTTATACAACAAACTCCATAAGAACCTTGCTCCAAGTTCAGCCATGTTGAGGGGGAATTCAACAACTGTTTTTGACACATAATTGTATCTTGAAATGCTAAAAAATTATGGTCAAGAAATTTCAATCTCTTGGTATCTTCCATTCTCATAAACCCAAATGAAGTAGTCCACGTGTTTAATACACAAGGAACAGCTGGCAAAATGAGCTTGCAAACTCCCATTTCCTTCAGCCTCTGTTTGAAGACGGTGATAGTAAGTCAAAAGTAATTCATGCTCCCAAGATGATAACAGGAAAAAGGCAAAGAAGTAAAACGGTGAGCCAAAAGTCATTCAAATTCCCAAGATGTATCTTAACTATTGCAGAATAAAGCGTTGTCTTGGGCATCATTCAAAAAGGCTAGAATTAATATTGAAGTATTTTCTGGTGACTACCTATTTAAAATTTTATGATTTTAATTTAATATTTTGAAAGGAAAAGGACAGAAAAGGACTAGTCTCATGTATTAAACAAATCATATACAATTATTTCAATAAATATTCTGGAAACTTCTAGATAATTCCCGTTAAATTTTTTTATGATATTTATACCCTTGTTTTCTTTTTACATCTCACTTGATTTTTTTCTCACATTGTTTTCCCAAGTCTTCTTTCCAGAACTTGTCCTACTTGTTTACGACTTTTTTGGGATTAACACTGAGCAAAATTCAATGGAATGGCAAAAAATATGACGTTTATTGGTTGCTCATATTCTTAGCAATGTAGCTTATGTAATAACACTATTGCACAACCTTTTCCATCATTTCCAACAATCAATGGTAAGAGATAAGACAAAGTTCCAAAGATATCAAATTCAACTTCCACTAAGAGATGATAGAAAAATGCCAAAACATCACATGAATGGGTACTTTGGCTTTTGAAAATCTATGCAGCATCTCAAAAGATAGTGGACAGACTGTTTGAAAAGGATTTCCATCTCTCAATATTGAACATACAATTCACCCTTGACCAAAAAGAAATAGATAAGCAGTTAAAAAAAAAAAAAAAGGTAAATGTCACATTGCAAAATTTGACAAAATTCAAGCAATTAATTGAAAATATAAGCAAAATTTAGGTTGTAAATTAATACTATTAGATTTCAGGTAGTTAATTACACAAGTGACAAAATTCAGGTACCAAATATAACCCATTCACCCAAAAATAAATAAATGAATAACTTACTGGATGTTTTGTGGATCTCATATGATCAAATCAACTACAAATGCAGTAGTACTTGCCTTTTCAAGCTCTCCCAGCAAAATGCGACACATACCCGATCGACGGTATTGAAACCTGGTACCAACAAGAGGTATTTCTGCCACCTTTTCTCCATGGACCCTTCAATTGTTTAAAATATAACACTCAAATTATCAAACAGAAAATCTCTGATAAAGTTTGTTGGTCTGTGAATCATAGAACCATATGACATCTTAGAATAAGTCAGCGGTAGATACCTTACAGTACCAACAGTAACAACTTCATCTCCCCTCTCCAGCAATATTGTATAGAAACCCCGGAAGTTCAAGCGACCTAACATTGATCTGAAATGTTATAAAACAAGGTGATTGGAGTAAAAGTTTTCAAGAACTTGTGTGGTTTTCAAGAATTACAGATTCATGCTTCTAAAAACACTACATCAGGATTAGAGTTTTCATTTAGTGGTTAACAGGGAAGAACTGGCAGTTAGAAGGATATTTAGACTAAAACATGTCATAAATTTTTCTCCCCACCCATTATAAATCGTAGACTAGTATAGGAAGAAAGACAATCTTAATCCACGACACAACTCTGCCTATCCAAAAGCAGAGCAGTAACCTCTGATGACTACTAAATTTTTTTTCGATGAAATGACTACTCAGTTTTCTTAGTTGTAAAGGTAAACAACAATAACAAAGTGCAAGATCCATCTCTAGCATAGAAAACTTGGTAAACTAGACATTTATAGCAAAAATGGCCAAAATATTACTCAAAAAATGGCCAAGATAATTAGATTCACCTAATTTTACTTGTCTATTTTATTAATTTTTCTAGTTAATTTATTTCTTGATTATATATTACTAGTTAAAGCTCCAGAACACTTGGATTTTATTATAAAATATATTTATGTTAATAAAATATCATACATTAATAAAAGATTATTGTAATCTCTGTCCTCATAAATTTATATCTAAAAAATTATGTAAACGCAATTATTTAATTATATAAATATTTCTTATATATTGTAACTTATGAGGCTATTAATAGTTATGTAGAATGTTATAATATTTTGAGCTATGAGAACACAACATCATATACTATCATTTCACGACTAAATATTTAAAGGTTACAATCTATCCACAATTTAAAGGAAATGTCCCATAGAGAAGGAAAGGTATGGGTTAAAAAAATCCATACAGTTTAATTGCATAATAACTTTACTAGTGGACCATGCACCCATTACATGAGTACTTTAAAAAAATGCTGAATTAAATTGGATAAGAAAAAAAAAAAAAACCTTGATAAAAAGAGATCAACTGGAAGTTAATTTTGAGAAAAAGAGGCAACGGTTAATTTTTCAAAAAACATACAAAGTGGTTCAAGTTTTTATGGAGGGAGTGATTTTAATTTCACAAAAGAAGTTATTGTGGCAATTACATAACGGCAATAGGTGTTTTGGATTTACTAATATAGATAGATGGTTTGGGAAAAAAATTAATAAAATAAAATTACAAATAATTAATAATGAATTTCTTTTTAAATTATTTAAGGAAGAATAAGAACACGACGTAAATTCCAACATTGATTTGGTGACTTCCCATATAAAGCATGGAAAGGTAATATTGAAAGATAAGATAACAAAAAAAAAAATCTGAAATTACATATTTTTAATAGATAATAGATTTTTCCTTATTTATTAGTTTCTTTTAATGGTCTATCCCAGTTTTTAGGCCATCACTACGGGGTTTTTTTTTATAAATTTGATTCTTTCTATGAAGTTACCCCTACTCTACTTGAATCCCCATCTATTAATTATAAATAGGAAAAAGCATGTATAATATATATATATATATAAAAGAAGCCAACGGAATTACAAAATTTTAACGAGTGTTGTCTCCTTGTTTTTTTAACTTATAAAAAATTCTGTTCTTTTTAACTTATAGTCAATGGATCAATATTCTCCTGACCAAGGTTCCTAAAAATTCATTATAATTAATGGGTAAAAGTTTTCCATATAACTTCAAATTCTTGGTCAAATTTGCCAACGGGTAATGCTCATTATTCCCTGGTTCTTGACTCTCATTATTCATGGGACTTAGATCTGTCTCAATTTGATTTTAGCATCCCAAGTTCTCCACATCTCTATCATGAATAAATTTAAAATTCATATGATACCATTCAATTTAAGCTCCTTTTGCATCAGGAAAAATATTGAGGAGGAGGGGAAACAACTTACATTCTTCAAAACAAAAAGTCATTTTTCAGATTAGTATGCACAAGTTTTCTACTCTACAAAAGTGATTTATATTTAATTGTTATTGAAATTTAACCTATGATTATATTTTAAAAATAAAAAAATTTAGGAGGGAACTCCAAAACATTTGTTAATTAATTGAAAAAATAAGTTTGAGATGGTCACCATGAATATTAAAATTTGATCAACATTTTATATCATTAATTTTCCATAAAAGTTTTGGCATGATGTGTGGTAACTTGGTAATGCTTTTACATAGAATCAAGTGTCAAACACCAAAAACAAATTTTAACGCATTTTTATTAACAAAACCAAACACATGAATAATGCAAAACACATTACCAAAAAAATAATAATAATTATTCTTATAATAAATAAGAATAAAAGAGAGAGAGAGAGTGGGAAGGAGAAGGAGAAGAAGAAGAATGCAAAACACATCCCATCAACATGTGTTCTTACCTGAGATAATCAGGACTAAATTATTTATCTAAATAAAAATTTATCAACAGAACTATCTAAATAAGATAACATAATGCATCCACATAGATAAATTAGTATTGTAATAGAAGAAATTAATATATATGTGTGCGTGTGTTTTCATTTGAAAGTACAGATAAGAGTTTTGTTCAACATAATAGTAATGTAAAACGGGTTAGAATATCATAAATAAGATTACAAGTGGCAAGTCTTCCAAAAGTGAAACTTTTTATGTTTTGCAAAAAGTCATGCCTCTTAGATATATATTCAAAAAATTGCATGGTTTATGTTCTTGTCAACTATGTATAAGAGACAGTCATAGTTGACTAAAGTTCACAATTACCCACAGTTGTATCTACTACATTGATTCATACCTACTGGGTGTATGATTAATGGTAACAAAACAATGAAATTATATATAAATGATAATACATAGTGGAGAAAAAGTTTTATTGAAAGGTATCAACAATAAGTTATAATACTGAAAAGTTATTGCACATGTAATGAGCCCACAAAGGTAATACTGAAAAGTATGAAGAGCTCATTAAAACAGTTAAAAATTATAGTGCACATAATGAACCCACACAGATTAAAAAAGAGATTTTGCTACCCATTACAACCGTCAATCTGAAACACTGCTAAGCAATTTGGCATATTCCAAGAAACTTGCACCCATTCCAAGAACACATTGAGGGTCCTAACCAATTTAAAAATATTTCTTTTAAAAAGATAAGTTAAACCCAATCTACCCAAATGAAAGCAGAGCCAATTCGACAAAGAAAGCGAATTTGTTTGACTGGGCCACCTTAATCTAAGCCCCAACCAACATGTACACACGAATTCTCATCTCACTTTTGCTTTTTTGGCTATATCAGGAATAACACTTCAAAGATAATTTTATATCAAATGTTCAATTTCTAAAACGGTTTTCTTAGGCGGTATGGAGATACAAGCCCAATAAAGAAGGCAACCTGATAAATTGCAATCTCCCAGCATAGGAAAGTAATTTTTAAGTCCAAGACCCAATTCACCCAGTGACAGCTCAAACAAGCCTAACGCTGGTCAAAATCAAGGGGACTTCCAGGCAGCAAATGGGAAATTTGCCTTCAACAAACCCAAAGTAGACAAGATTACCACTCTCTGCAGCCATCTTCATATCCGTTCTCTGAATCATTGATCCAAGAGATATGTTACACAGTTCACAGTTGAACTAATATTTAGAATATTTTGTGTTAATTGATGGGCTGAGAAAAGCACTTGCGCTTTCTATCACTTGCCTTGAGTATCAACTATCACGTACATTATTATTCTATCTAGTATTAAAACAAAATTCTTCTTTTTCTAGTCTTTACACACATGCAGTGTCAATACCCTTGCATGCAAAAATTTTCAAAGTGGAATAAATAAGGTGAGAACAACTTCAAAAATCATGCCATGAGTATCCCTTGATAAGTTCACACAAGAAGGCACAAGGATAATTTGATTAAAAAAAAAATAGAAATTAAGCACCAGAAAGAATTGCTCTGCTCATAATAAAGAAAATAAACATCTTACCCTCTACTGAAGATGACATCTTCAATAATATCCCTCCTACTGTAACAATCTTTAAGAGGCTCAAAACATTCATGCATCACTTCAACAGCAACACTTAGCTTACTGTCATTTTCTATCGCAGCTTCATACTTTGAAGCATCATCAAGATCATGGTAATTGGGATTTGTAGACCTTAATAATGTCCATGTGATATTTTTGGCACCAACTTTAATCTGCCTTCCTAACAGTTCATGCAGTGCCTCATATATCTACATGGATGAAGAAGATGTCAACATATTGATTGAAAAACTGCATAATAATATTGCATTCTGCAACTAAGATAAAATTTGCACCCCTAAATAATTCTGTTGACAACCCATTACAATGGTATTTCAGTGAAGCACCATGTAACACCTAGAACACAGCTTTTAGCAATCGTGCCAGCTTTTCCAGCAAACGAACACATCAGACCACATACAAGCATATAGCAGTATTGATATCATGTAAACATATTGAGCAATTTAAAGGATGACACAAAAAGCCCCTAGAACAACATTGCCCCAAGCCTGTCACCACTCAGGCAATGTCCATAAATTCAGAGACTGCATAGTTTCTACCAAGCAAAACTTTGAATGAGAGTTCAATTACAGGAAAGTAAATTGGAATTGATTTCTTTTTTATCTTTCACTCAAAAGCTAGTAAATTTTCATTCAAATGAGAAGAGAACCTCTGTATACTTGGCTAATGTGGGTTTAAATTTTTCCAAGGATAAACTGACACATTTGCAGTGTGCAAGCCCATGCATTAAGAGGAACAAACCCTATGCAAAGACTCATGCAGTGATCTTTCCCTATAAAGAAATTTTCTTAATGAAACTGACAAACTAAAGAAATAATTTCTCTCTAGATTAGAACATGTCTCTCCATATTCCAAAAGATCTCTCCCACTTAAATACCCAAAATCTATCTCTTCCAGTTAAGATTAGCAATTCATGACATTCTAACATAGACATTCTCTTTCAAGCTACATACCTATCACATCCCCACTCTTCCTTGCAGATAAGTTTATTTTCAGTCTCAAGACAATTGCTAAAGACCAACCCCTACTTCAAGAATCAAATTTTCACATCAAAAAACTGTCTTCACGATAAGAAAGAGGTAAGGAAAAGATTTCTTCCACTTTTCTTTTCCTTTTGGTACCTGGTAGCACCACTAAAATTCCTCTTAATTGTCAAGCTGGAGACCTATCACTCCTGACATACTAAACTACCATATGTTCATTTACATAATAGTAAAAGGCATAGGATAGTGAGATTGAAAAATCGTCCAACTATTGAATTTCAGATTGGAAATATATATTCCCGAAATTTCAAAGCACAATGAGCCCTAAAATTACTATTACAGAGAACAGCCACAAATAACATCAGCTTTAATCTCACTCACTGGATGAATATATATACTACAAAAGTTCTTCCACAGATGAGATGCAAAGGTAGCTACAAAGAAGAAAGAAAACTGGGACAAGATTTTGAGCAAGTTTTCGTTCAGTATGTTCATCGGCAAGTAGGTTTTTCCTTCCCAAGCTAAATCAAAGCAAACAGTCTAATCGCTGCGAGGAATAAATTCAAATGGAAGTACAATGAATCCAACCCAACCTCTCTACAGTATAATAATAAGAAAACTACATTCCCATCCAGTGTTTTCTTTGTAGACAAATCGAATCATCACGAGTAGGTGAAGAAATGAAGCACGAAAATTAGAGAGGATGCAGATAATCCCATGAACCAGGTCATGAGTTATCCACCTCAAGACAGGACACAATTGCAGGGATACGATGGATAGAGACTGAAAATACCATTGCGATCAAGGTTGAATTAATCAAATTGTAAGAAAGAAAGCAAAACTTGCAATAATATTTTCCATAGCCATAATAAATCTATGGTATTACACCTAATTACAACTAATTACAACTGGAGTGATGAGAAATGGAAACATCCTCCTTAAAGAAACAAATAGATAAAAATATTAAACCAAAAGATTCATGAACTCCGACCCTCCTCGATAGTGGTGCATGGTATGGCCAGAGCAAGAATTTCAAGGAAAAGTTGGATTGACAAGGTAGATATGGCACAATTGACAACCAGTTAAAAAAATTAAATAAATCAAGAGAAAAAATTCAATTCTAACAACATTGATGCAGCAAATCATCAAGACAAAGGAAGGAAAATTTCCAGTATTTACTAAATTTAGGAAGTGATTAATCAAGCACTTGTCTGCACATTTCCACACAAATGCATTAATAAAGGACTAATAAATGAAAATCAATGAAGAGACACCTCTTTACACTTTTTGCTGCAATACCAGTTTTCATGGGAAGAAATTTCCAACTCAGCCACTCCTTGATTTCTCAAGCATCCAACGTGATCTGCACCAAAATAAGAAGCATTTTTTTAGAAGTGAATAGAATAGAGGTATATCATAAACAAGCAATTAATTATACACATCAATCATGGATCCTCAATTTTAAATCCAAAATTGTAACATTGATCTTACATGCACAATCACATTGGTAACAAGTGAGGACACTATCATTGACACAACTCCTACCATCTTCTTTTATTTTGCTCTGGCCACAAATGCCGCAACGGCATGAAAGACAGAACCAGTCCCCTTCTGGAACTTCCTGAAATGACAGAGAATAGTTAACTTGCCAATTAAAATAACCCACATCATTATCCCACCATACATTAAAAAAATAGAGACAAGAGTCAACAACCATGAATGGATTAATGAGCATTCCAAAAATGCAAATACCTGCAGTCCCACACAACTCTTGTGGAAAGCAGATGGACAATGATCACAAAGGATCAATTCACCCCCATAATGGCAAATAGAACATATGATATCACTTTTTCCTTTCTTCCGTTTTCCTTCTAACATATCATCTATGTCTCTTCCTAGATTACTTAATGATTTACGCTGCAATATTTGCAACTGGCAAGTTAACAGAGACCGTCCATCTTCCAAAATAATGTTTGAAGCAGACATGCCACCACTGCTTGCATGCAGAGAAAATTTACTTAAAGTAAAAATATTGCCACAACAACTACATTTAATACCATCACGGCTTATCCGCCCTTCAGTCAAAGTAAGGCGGCGGCGGCTTCCTTTCACACAATGAACCTTTGATCTAGGTAACACTACATCATTGTCTATCAACCAAGATAGTAAACTCCTCGGACTGCGATAGGACAGACCAGGAACATCCCGAATGACCTTTACATCCCGCAGCAGATCTCCATCTTCCATATATCTAGATTTGTTTAAAGCTGGAGATATTCTTTGCTTTGACTTATTGCAGTGAGAGGATCTGTTGTGTCTGCACATGAACACTTCCTTATGAGCAATTCCATCAAAGACAGCATTAGCACAGTCTTTTGTATGACTCGAGGTCGTAAAAGGGCCAGTATGCCATTTAATATTGGTCCTACGTTTACGAAGCTTACTCCTTATAGATTTGACTTTACCCAAGTAAGGAAATTCTTTTGATGAAAATTGGCTATGATGTACAGCAGGCCAACTCTCAAGGGGTGCCTCTAATAGCAGGGGAACCATTTCAGAGCCCAATCCAGCAAATGAAGAAAGCTTTTTGGTATCCATCTTCTGAATGTTAGAACTGTTACTGTTGGTTTCTCCAGTGCAATGTCCTGTAGGAGTGCAACATTCAACAGTAGCCTCATGACAACTAACAGGTAAAGGCCACGGAATCATTGAAGAGTTATAAGCATCAGCCACATGTGGGGTCCGTTGCTCATGGAGATGTCCAGCAATTGGGTGACTTAAATCACCATGAACAAATTCAGTATCCATATTGCCATCAGCTACGTCCAGATAGGTAGGATTCTTAAAAGGCACAACAGCTAGATCAGTTGAGTCTTCCTTAGGATCAGTAGCAGCTTCACAAGCCAGTTTAGTCAACTCCAACAGCTCAAAGCCCTGTTGTACTTCATTTGCTCGGAGGTCTAAACAGGACAAAATGTCATCAAGAGAAACACTGAAGCTTTCGCTTACAATCTCTAACAACAAATTCTTCCACAAATCATTATCACAACAAGTCCACTCTTGAAGCTTTTTCCTAAAATCATCTCTACATCGTATATCATACCAAATTTGCTTAAGAGAGACAGGTAGGGGAAGTTCTTGTGCATGTGTTTCAGTCAATTCGATGAATGACCAGACACCGCGACGGTGCCACCTCCCCGTGACCTCATTCCAGTCTTGAGTGAGCCTTATATTGGCAGTTGCAGCCAACAATTCATCTCCCCCATCAGGAAAGAAAACCCTACGCTTATCATGTCCCAAATTACGATCAAAAACCACTCCTTCCCACCACGCGTCCATATAATAAACATCGACGCAGAGTCCATATAGCAGGTCCCGCGGACCAATGTTAATGGAAGGCGGCCGAGGTCTCATCTTGCCACGATAACTAGAGTCGTTAGCACAATCAGAAGCGAGGCCATCAATTAAAGGTGAAACATCCACTGATTCTATTAGCTTACAAGAGGCATCTTCCACAAGAATATGATCATATTCGATACGCCGACTTTGACGACTTATCTCCACAACAACTGCAGAGTGCCATGAACCCTCAAAACCCTCCTCCTCACTCCTCACCTGCGATGAAACAAAAAAAAAAAAAAAGGGTAATATTTCACTCGAGTAATGGAAATTAAAGAACCATATAACACAATTTAAATGTAGAAAGCCCTGAATAATTCTCCTAAAGCCCTAGAAAAAGTAACAATAATGAAGCAAGACTTCATAGCCATAGCCAGCGTAAAACCATAAATCAATATCATTACTTCTTTTTCTTTGAAAAAAAAAAAAATTCCAACAACATGCACATGATCACATGAATACAAATATACATATACATACACATAATATGGAAGAACAATGTAGGTAATAGAAGAGGAAAGTTCCGAGTTAGATTAATGTAAAACCTCGACATTTTGGCCAACAAGAAGCTTTCTCTTAGGCTTGCACCTGCAATCACGAGTTATCGCCATTAACATTTGATCAAAAATACTCCGTTTCACCTACTCTTATACCATTTAAATGTTAGTTCCGAAACTATAAGCGCATGTTTATTAAAGTACTCATGCAAAAACCAACAACACAATCACTCTCATTCGTCTAGTTTTCGAAGCCACCAGGCTTTTGCTCTCTCTCTCTCTCTCTACAAGGAAGAAACAGATTTGGTTTGTGGGGGCAGATCATGAAAAAGGTCAAAACTTTTACTGCAAGTATTTGAAGATAGAAATATTAAAAGCCTGTTGCAGTAGAAGTAACACATCGTAACCGTTTATCCGTTGGGGCTATCATCTGACGGTCACGATTTTTTTCAACACCTATTATTTCTTTTATCTTCTCTCACTAGTTATCTCTTAAATAATATGTTAGAGAATGATATCCATAATTATTTATATTTTTGCCCTATCCATAGAAGATTATAATAAAATATTTTTACTACGGTTCAACTTCAGTTACTTGGCTTAAAAAAATAGAGCCATGCATATGCTTAATTTTTAATAAATATTTAAATCAAGCAACCACTATACAAAGAAGTTAAAAATATATAATATAACAGTATAATAAAAGGCTAATTATTTAATTTTTAATTATGTAGACAATTTAGTGGTGGCAATACTGGCCTATGAATCAAATTTGAATCCTTCTCCAATAAAAAAATCCTTATTTTTTAAGAGAATAAACTATGAAATTACATAAAAATTTCCAAAATATCTAATTATCGTTATTATCATGATTAACTTATCTATACTATTAAAGTAAAACCACCCCCTTTGTGTTTTTAGTGTAAATATTTTTATTATAAATATTTTTTAAATAATATTTTTAGCATATGAGTATAAAATATTTTTCATATCCCTGAAATCATGAAAATCAAATAGGGTTTAAATATAATTAAATAATGGTTAAATAGATATAGTCTTTTTCTTTTTTTAAGCATATGAGCATAAAATATTTTTTTATCACTGAAATCATGAAATTAAATAGGGTTTGAATATAATTAAATAGAGGTTAAATAGAGATAGTTTTTTCCACATAGAATATTTTTGGTATCGCTGAAATCATGAAATTAAATAAGGTTTGAATAAAATTAAACAGGGGTTGAATAGATATAATCTTTTCCTTTTTTAGCATATGGGCATAAATATTTTTTGTATCCCTGAAATCATAAAATTAGATAAGGGTTGTATAGAAATAATCTTTTCCTTTTTCAACCTAAGCATGTATCTTTATATATCGATCTAAACCTCTATCATATTTATGCATGACATTTACCGAACATGGAGAAGTTATTATGGAAAATACAATTGTAATTATGATTTGTAATTAATTTCCTAATTTCTAAGACTAATTAAAGTTGTTCTCTTCCGATATAAAAAAATATATCTATTTAATTTATATATGTTGGGTTGTCTTATTTGCACTGCATTGCAGGTGCATCATCTGCTTGTATTAGTAGAAAATAATTAACTTATACTAGTAGACATCGCATACATAAAGATTTTAATTTTAAATGTATATATATATAAATACTAGCAAACACATGCACCCGCACTGTATGTTCATAAAATAAAAATAGTTATAATAATAAGATGATTAAATAAAAATAAAAAAAAAACTATTAAACGATTATATGAGAGAGAAATATAAGAAAAGAAAAGAAAAATCTATTTAAAAAATGTTACATAGGCAGTTATGGGATAAAGAGAAGGAGTTAACGTAAAATAAGGTTATTTTTTTATATGAATGATAAAGATTGACTTAATAAATAGTAATAGATATAATAGTAATGTGGTTAAATAAAAAAAAATCTATTAAACAACTATATGGATATAAATACGAGAAAAGAAAAATTTATAAAAAAAAATCTTTTTTTTTTTCCATTCATCAAAAAGAGGTTACATAAGCAGTAACGGGGGAGAGAGAGAAAAAGTTAAAATAAAGTAAGTTCATTTTTTACACAAATGACAAAGATTGGCTTATTATATTAAGATATTTAGATATTTACACAAATATGCTTTTGTTCTGTTCAAAGAGTGTAAGGAAAGCATGGTGTAAAAGAAATAAATAAAATAAAATAAAATCATTTTATTTTATGCATGATTAGAATGTTGTTGTCTTAATAAAAATAAAAATGGGTTCTTTTGTTAATAAAGAAAAGTAAACTAAATTTCTTATCACTTAACAAATGATTTTTCAACAAAAGATCTAAGTATTGTTTTTAATATATTCTTTTCAAAAGCTTAGACAAGCTAATCATAAATTTTAAAGTATTAGTAATAAAGATTTCTTCAGATAATGAAAGAAGCTCATTTCTTTTATAAATCGAAATTAAATACTCCATAAAAATATAATTTTTAGCATTAAACTTAAGATTTTAACCCAAGCATGTTTTTTATAAAACTTAAATAAATTCATCATAGACTTTGAAAATGACTTACTAAATAAGCTTCTACCAGACTTAATTTTAATATTGTTATTCCCTTTTCAAAGTTAAAATAAAATTTTTACTAAGTTCTAATATTGATGATTATTTAGTATGAAAGCTTTTCTTATAAACTTATCTAAAAAGATTATGCCACCACTTGATAAATATTAAGAATAAAGCAAGTTTTTTAAATTAAGTTAAAATCATTTTACTATTTTAGAAACCAACTTAAAGAAATAAAAATTGCCAAGAAAGTGAAGTTTTAAAAAGATAAACTTATTTTCTAAAGAAGTAGAAGAATATAAAAATGAGAAGAAAGTATACATCTAATACAACTCCAAATATTAGACAACACCAACGACTTAAAGAAAATTTTTGAAAACCTTAAATTTCAACCACTAGAAAATAAAAATTGGGAGGTATCTCAAGAAAACCAAGTTTTTGAAAATTTAAATTTTATCTTTGAAAAGTTAGGAAATGAAATTATATTAGGAGAACACTCACTTATAACAACCTAAGAATTTTTAAGTTTTTCTTTTAGCAATTTAAAATGCAATTTTAAAATTTTCATCTTTCAAAACTCTTAAAGATAAATTGTTTTGTTAAAAAACGAAAAAGGAAAAAAATCAATGTTGAGACAACACTACAAAAATCATGCATACAATATGAGTATATATATATGTTCAAAGAATTTTTCAACCATACAAATATCCATGTATTTGTTTAAAGGTTTTTAGATGAAGGAAAGTTGGAAAAAAATTAAATTTTAAAAAATGGGAATTTTGTCACTTTTCTGTCCCCTTCCGTTTTGGGACAAAAACTACCCATTTCAATAAAAATAACCTTAAAAATGGATAGATATTTTCGAGTAGGTAGAAAATGATATATAATATGCGAAATTTTGAGTTAAAATAAGCAAATTATGACTATTTTAAGTTGGAATTTTCTCATATCCAAATTTTGACATAAATACTAGAAGAGAGTTAGAAAGTTCAAGTAAAACTTCCACTAAATACCCTTTTAGGGAATTTCTTTCATTTAGCTAATGAAGCTTTAGAGGATCCATATTGAGAAGACTATTACGAGTAAAGCATTGTAGTAAAGATGGTCGAGTGAGTTTATCTCCAACCTTCACGTACTTGTTTATGCTTATAGCTAGAAGCACTAGAAGTAGGAAAAAGATGAGAATGGAATATGCATGATATTAATAGTTGAAAGTATACTAAGTATATCTAGATATGAATTGTTATTAATTAAATTGTGTTTTATTATCATGATGGAGTGTTGCAAATTTTATGATTGCCTTTAAATTATCTTAACTACATATTAAGAGTTATATTAATTGATTCATACATATCACGTAATTAACCTCATTTCATTAGCTACTATGCTCGATGGGATAAGAGTATAGTAGTGGGGTTCGTGGGAACCTGTAAGTTTGTAAAATGGGTGAATAAGAGCCTAAAAGAACTATTTAAGGATAAGCTAATAGAAGTTCGAAAGAACTATTTTAGGATGGGCGAGTAGGAGCCCGAAATAAACTACAAAGTTAGATTGCAAAGATAGGTTTTAGATAGCATGAAAGACCAAACCCCGAATGGAGAGGTAAATACATTCAAACATATGATTTCCAGTAGATCATATGTATTGATTGCTCACTTGCTTGATGCATTTCATATGCTTGTTTAATAACTTGTTTGAATTTGTTGATACAATTATATTAATCCAGGAACATTCTCACTAAGCTAGTTGAGCTTACACCCCCAATAGACTTTTGTTGAAACAGGACCGATATCTATTTTGCCCGATAACTTCATATACCGGAGTGGAATTATATTTTAGGAAACTTTTGGAGAAAATCCTTTTGAATATCTTAGTATAGATTTCCTTTAAAATCATTTAGTTTTAGTATTGTTTCTTTATGTGGAAAACTAAGTTGATATTTTGTTCTTTGGAGATTTATCGGAGGAATGCCCTTAAGATGATATAAGAACCATATTCCTATAATGTTGAAGTTAGATATTTATCTAGATTTCTTGTATGCTATATTTATTATCTCGAACTACACATCCTACCGGAGTCTCCTATTGTTGTGATAGACGCCTTGCATATGGTGTTGAAGCTTTCGCATGACTTTGAAAAATCATTCTTAAGTTTTAATATCGTATATGGCAGACTACCACATCTAGGGTACCATTGGGGCGTGACAATTGCTGACTTTTTTTGCTAACTAAAAACGTGGATGAAGAAATCCACATAGATCTACATGCTATCTGCTTTGATTCTATCAAGTTTTGTGTTGCCTTTCCACGAACATCCTTTACCAGTATCCACATGGACGAACCTCATTTAGAACATGAACATAGGCATGCTGGGACCTTTGATCTCACAATTGCCATTTTCTTTTGACTTTGTAGAAAATCTTATTTTTTGCTATGAACGTGTGTTTTTAGGTTTTGGGGTTTCTCTCCTTTTTTTTTTTTCCAGTTCCTCTCAATATTTGTACATATTTCAAAAACCTCAGGAGAGAATATTGGAATGAAAACGAGATATAGTAAATTTTGAGTTAATCATGTTTTCCACACTCGTAATAAATAACAAAGATTCAATGTTATCTGTTACATTTTATTTTAAAATCGAATTTTAAAATTAATCTTTTTAAAGTCAAAATAAAACCCTCTTTCCTATTTTGAATAGATTGATCTACTTAAGACAATATATAATAAATTTGGACACTTTCCAAATAAAATCATGTGTTTGTATTAGTTCAATCTTTATGTGTGATCCTATAAGTTCATTTAATGTTGGTAGTGGACCTAAATCTTATTTCAAGCTCACAAGTCACAAGTGACCTCTAGTAAGATATTATGACTACCAAAGTTAAATGAAGATCATCAATTTGACATAACCTAACCTTATTCACAACTTATGCCACAATCCTTTTGTTATATGATATCTAAATTGTATATAAGACATGGATGATGTGTCCCTCGTATTGTTCAATCTTATATATTCTTGTTTTCCATGTAAACTAATAAAACAAATGACATTGATCATACTATCAATTTATTTAAGCACGTCTATGCATTTCTCAATATCTATCAAGGAGCCTAGAGATATCTCTCTTATCATAAAAGGGACAAATTCTATCTCAATCACTCATCTCTCTATTTACACTATGCTCAATCACAACCTTTATAATTATCCAAATAAG
Organism: Combretum micranthum; assembly: GCA_024138025.1. Lineage (NCBI taxonomy): Eukaryota > Viridiplantae > Streptophyta > Magnoliopsida > Myrtales > Combretaceae > Combretum > Combretum micranthum. The sequence continues at coordinate 974,355 of JAMXBD010000148.1, read as the reverse complement.
AATGACTTTGATTGTGTCGAATTATAATATTGCTCATGTTGGTATCTGTAGTGATTTCAAGTATAAGAATTAATTATGACATAAATCTATGTAGTGATGGGTCAATCCCGTACTTAGTTCTCCAACATGTACCTATGAGTTTGATTTGTATCTCTATACATATAAACATCCCATTATTATCAATCAAACCTCATACTATATTGAATTCATTACTGTTCCCACAATAATAGGCATTTAGAGACATTTAGAATAATTATATGATTATCATGGATATTATTATAAAATAAACATGCATATAATATAATACTAAATGCCTCTTCATTAAAAGAAATAAGGATGGCAATAACCAACGATTAACCCAGGTCACAATCACTAACATAAAAGTCAAGGGAAATCTCTTCATCATGTGGGACTTTATTTACAAAAGCCAGCTTTTCCATATGACCAATTATACGTTCCCATCTCAAGGGTTATGAACAAATGAGAATTGAAGGTTTTGATAGATAATGAAGATTCATCTAATAAATTAAAAGCTACGAAAAATGTTATCTATCAAGAAGTTTTTAACATTTTAATGTGAAAGAGATATTTCCAAATGTTGCATTTTATGGTTTGTACGATTCTAAATATAAGATCTTTATTCTTTATTTCATAGATTTATATAAATTTCTTATATTTTTTTTTAATTAATGCAGAGTTGCACAAGAAATACAATCTTCATAAAGAGCTATCCTCACACCAAGAAGATTCGAAGATTAGAGTTAAAATTGCAAGAATGTGGACCAAGAAAAATAATGAATTGATCAGTATTGATATGATTACTATTGATGAAGAGATAAGAGATTCTTTCCTACAAGAAATATTTTTTTTTATTTTTTAATTCATATGGTAGATAGAATAGTATAATTGTTCTCTCAATTTATAGGACAATGGTATGCATACATGAATAAAAGCACAACATGTAAAAAATTTGGACATCTTCTAGAGGAAGGCAAGAAACGTGGCATCGTAAATTTTGAAGATATAGTAGCAAGTTCCTAATTTAACCCTATGAACAATGAACATGTTTTGAGATCTTGTGGACCACAATGATGGAGGAAATCACCAATGAGGACGTTGTGATTTCTAAACACAAATTTGATTTTGTTCCTTTGACGCAATTGTTACAAGATATAATAATAATGAACTGTATCTACCCAAAAAAAAAATGTACTGCTTATAAATATAATGGGTTTTATAATAATTCTCAATCTTCATAAAACATAAATTGGTGAAGGTTATTTGTCCATCACTAATTTTAGATGTAAAAAGGCAATTAATTATAATCGGTCCTCTTGAAGAAAGGCCATAAAGCAAGTTAGCAGCACATCTAATGAGCATCCAACTTTTGACGTTAGGGTAAGAAACTTCAAAATTACATAATTACTTAAAAAGTTTTTCACATCATGTCAAACATATATTTTTTAGTTTCTGATTTGATTTCTTTTAATTCGATTTGTATTAAATCTTAACCTTTTTCATATGGACTCTCAAATAAGAATTAAAAGAATTTTTTTTTTATCTTAGAAAATTCTGGTGGTTGCCGCCAACTGAGGTAGGAAAAATAAAATAGTAAGTTAAGATCAATAGGTAGGTTGATCCAAACTTAGTCACTTGTGTACTAGTAAATAATTTAAAGGAAACAAAGTTTTAATGCGTTCAGTGACTATTCTATTAAAATCATATGCCTTAAACTTCTTAATTAAAATTATTCATTTACCACTCTAAGAAAAGTTACTATTTGAATTAATATTTAAAAGACTAAAGTAAAGAGTATTTACAAGAAAATTAGCAACTAAATTAATATTTATAAAGTAAGCTTAATATATATATATACACACATACAGAGTAAAGCTTTTGGTGCCTTGGTTTCTTTTAAACTTTTGATCTCTTTTTCACTTAAGTTTTTTGAATTTTGTGTTTTGAATAAAATAAATTTCAAAATGAGATATTATGAAATACCAATTCAATTTTATATATCAAAAATACATTTTCCTAAGTGGTTTTTTTTTATCATTAACAACAAAAAATTATAAATTAAACAATTGATTTTTTACTTTTATCACATTTATATATTTTCTTTATATTTTTCACTATAAGTGCACCAACGTATCAATTTCATAATATCATATATTTTTATATTATCATTTTTATATGTATTATTTTTATAATTTTTTTCACATAGGCATTTATTCACTAATTTTTTATTTTTTTTACTATTTTTTGTATTTTCAAAATGATTTACATTTTATTTTATAGTTATTTATCTTTTTTGTTAACTATTTTATTGAATAATGAAAAAAAGAGAAAGCAACTTACCCAAAGAAAGAGATACACATGGGTTTGGAGCTAGAGTTGGTTATAATATCAATTTTATATTAATATCTGGACTGTTTGATTAGTTTATGAGTAAAAATATATGTTTTTAATCGGTCTTTGTTTTTAATGAGTACTTCGAAAACAATAAAAAGATAAAGTCAAAATAATAGAAAGACGATGAAACAAACAGACCCTTGCGACTAAGCAAGTCATGCAGGGGGCCGGTGGTGCTGAGATTCGATTGTCTAGCAATGCTTGCGCCATTAGGTTATGTTGGCCTAGGCAAATGGGTGGTGTTGAGTTGTCCGGTGGTGGTGGTAGTTTTGTCCAAAATTGACTGAAGATATTGATTTTAGAGGCAGTAGCAGTAGCAGTAGCATTCGATGTAGCTTTGATACCCAATCAAGCTATCAAATTGAAGCTTTCAACCACAACAACCTTATTATGGTCGTAGATTTTTTTTCAACTTTTTCCCTGCAAAAGTAGAAATTGAATAAAAAAAATGTTGAAACCCTTGTCTTAAGAATTTTGAATTTTTTATACTTTCAATGGATTTCTTTGAAATATGATGAGAAGAGATCATCATCATCGAAGAAAAATGTATTCATGAAGAAAGAGTACTTTCGCTCAAATGAAATATACAGAGCTATCTTGTTTCTGTTCTGTTTTTTGTCTTATATACATACAACTAGGACTACAGCTGTTTAGCTCTAAAGAAAATATAAAACAGCAAAAACACATATGCCAGCTAGCTAACAAAAATAAATACACGTGTTACTTTAACATGCCCCCCTCAAGTTGGTGCAGATGCAAGCCCCAACTTGGACTTGAAATGAATTAGAGCAGCTTCAGTCACAGGCTTAGTAAGGACGTCTGCAAGTTGATGAGCAGAAGACACATGTTGAGTACACACAATTCCTTTTGATATATAGTCACGCACAAAATGAATATCGACTTCAATATGTTTTGTGCGACTATGTTGACATGGGTTTGCCACTATCATAAGAGCAGATTTGTTGTCACAGCATATAGGAACAGGTAAAGGAATATCAACAAACAAATCCTTAAGAATATGGAGCACCCACAAAAGCTCTTTAGTAGCAAAAGCCAAGCTACGATATTCTGATTCAGCTGTGGAAGTGGCTACTGTAACTTGCTTCTTAGACTTCCAAGAAATAGGAGCACCACCAAATAAAATGCAAAAACTTGAAACTGATTTCCTATCGAGTACACATGAAGCCCAATCAGCATCCGAATAAACTATCAAATCCAAACCAGAAGCAGATGGAAAAGAAAGACCTTAAGGAAATAGTATGTTTAAGATAACGCAACAAATGAATCATAGCATCATGATGTATTGTACGAGGAGAATTCATAAACTGGCTCAACTTATGAACATAGAATGCAATATCTGGTCGAGTCAAGTTAAGATATAATAACCGACCAACTACTCTTCTATATGAACTTGGATCAGATAACAATTCACCAGAAACATTGTCCAGTTTACACCCTGATGCAAACGGAATTGAAGTGGGTATGATGCAAAAGATGAATGTGGGAATAAAGGATAGGAGGAGGTGTTAATGGCTGAACTAGTGCTAGCATTAGCATTGGATGGATCATGCATTGTATGAACATAGTCTTTTAACCACAGAGGTAACTTCTTTTGTCTAAGAGACCTTCGTAAACCATCACTGACAGATAAGGAATTAACATCCTCAAATATATGAGGACAGGAAGGAGAAACTGTTTCATGAGGGGTGTCAGAATCATTAGTAGTAAAAAGAACAAGAGAATGAATAGAAGGAGAAAGTGTATGAGAATTATTATGAGGAGAACAGAGTGAAGGATCTTTAAAAGGAAAAAGGTGCTCATAAAAATATACATCACGACTCACAATTATTTGTGAGTTTTGAAGATCAAAAAGTTTATATGCCTTTTGTCCTTGAACATAACCAAGAAACAAACACTTTGAACCCCGAGGATCAAGTTTATCCCTCTTTGATGAAGGAACAGCAGAATAACATAAACATCCCATCATTCTTAAATGAGTGTAACCCGGTTTTCTTCCAAAAAGAACCTCATAAGGTGTTTTCCAATCTAAAACAGACATTGGCATCCTATTAATGAGATAGGTAGCAGTTAAGACACATTCGCCCCAAAAAGATTTTGGAAGATTAGGAAGTAAACATAAAGCCCTTGAAGTATCCAACAAGTGTCTATGTTTTCGTTCTACTCGTCCATTTTGTTGGGGAGTATAAATTGTACTTCGTTGATGAACAATGCCAAGATTAGAGAACAAGGACTGTGTGACATGCGAAAGAAATTCCATACCATTATCTGTTCGAACAAACTTAGGTGTAATGCTAAAATGATTGTGAACATATCTAAAAATTTTGTTTAAAGTTTCTGAGACCAGAAATTTGTTATTCAACAAATGTGTCCAAGTGCATTGACTAAAATCATCAATGATAGTAAGGAAGTAATAAGATCCACCAATAGATTGAATCTTATAAGGGCCCCAAAGATCAATGTGTAATAAATGGAAAGCAAATTTAGACCTATTAGCACTTCGTTCAAAAGGCAACTGATGCATTTTTGCTTGTGAACAGATATCACACATAAAATCTGGAAAAGTAAGACCTTTACATTAAGGTAAGTGTTTAAGTTTGGACATAGAGGTATGACCCAACCGAGCATGAAGCAAATGAACAAAACTTTCATTATTACATGAACAAGAAACATGAGATACATCAGCACAAGAATTACTATAGGAATTGAAGGTCTTCTTAGTACAAGAAGAAATCATTTTATTGTTATCAGACTTAAGCAAATATAATCCAAAAGCTTCCTTTGCCTTTGCTACAACTGTATTAGTTGTCGGGTCCTGAAAAAGGCAAGTATCATGGTTTAGTGTCACGGTTAGGTTAGAGTGTTTAAGAATTTTACTCACAGACATCAAATTGTGAGTAAAATCAGGTATATAGAAGACATCTTGTAAAAACAAATGTGGAGTGACTTGTACTTTTCCTACGGTAGTCACAAATTTCATGGTTTTATCAGGTTGTTTAACAGATATAGGCTTATCTAAGGTTATTTGATGTGAAAGAAGTTGTATGTGTGATGTCATGTGATCCGTAGCTCCACTATCAACTATCCATGAACCAATTTTATCATTCACAGCAATAAAACAAGTTTGGGACAGAAATGATGTACCTGACATGCTCAAATTCGGAAACTCATTTATTACTGTTGAAGCTGAAACATTGGACTCAGCTTTAACATCATTTTGTTTCAGCATCTTCAACATCTCTTGACATAGTTCTCGCATAACATGAATGTTAGTACCTGCAGCACCAGAATTAACCATAGAAGGAACATAAGTCTGCTCCAAAGGTGTCTCCATAGAGGACATTTCTCTGTTATTTGAAGCTGAAAAGTATGCACCTCTAATGCCCTTAATCCTTTTTCCTTTATACCACTCCGGATATCCTACAATCTGGAAGCAATTCTCTATTGTATGACCTTCATTTCTACAATGTTTACAATACAATTTTCCCTTCATTTTCTTCCTATCCTGGAAAGATTTGGCACCATCCTTTATAGCAACAAGACCAATACTATCCGAATCCATCAACATCGTCACTTGTCTTTATTTTTCAATTTGTTGAACTAGGTAAAAAGCACGGTTTACAGAAGGTAATGGTTCCATTGACAAAATTTGATTACGGACATGTTCATAAGAATCACTCAAACCCATTAGAAATTGCATGAGTTTCAACTGAGACTCGAAATCAACCATTCTTTCTCTCAAATTGCAGGTACAGTACTCAAGCCGACCACAAATACATGATAGGTAAACATTCATTGCTTGCAATTCATCCTAAGCCTTTTTAAGACGATTATAATACTGTCCTATAGATATATTTCCCTGTTTCAAGTAACTAATTTCTTGTTGCAATTGGTAAATCAAAGGTCCATTAGACTGACCGTACTGCTCGACTATTTGTTCCCAAAGTTCCTTAGAAGAATCACAATATAGAAAATTCTGTGACAAATCACTATTCATAGAACTAAGGATCCAACACCGAACCATGTAATCACATCTATTCCATTTCTGAAGATCAGCCACATTATCACTAGTTTAGATTTTGCTCCTAAGGCCATTCTAATTGATCGTTTCCATGCAACAAAGTTAGATCCATTGAAAAGAATACTTCCTAATGTCATATTAAGGCTATTCGAAGCAGATAAAAACAGCGGATCAAAATCACTTCGATTATTATCTCCTAAGTTTGCCATATCAATCCAAAGAAATAGCAAGAAATCAGCAAGGAAACTTACAGAAACTGATCAAAAAATAGAGCAAATAACCTGCTCTGATACCATGTGAGAAGAGATCATCATCATCGAAGAAAAATGTATTTGTGAAGAAAGAGTACTTTCGCTCAAATGAAATATACAGAGCTATCTTGTTTTGTTCTGTTTTCTGTCTTATATACATACAACTAGGACTACAGCTGTTCAGCTCTAAAGAAAATATAAAACAGCAAAAACATATACGCCAGCTAGCTAACAAAAATAAATACACGTGTTACTTTAACATGTTTGAACATGTTTTCAGGGCACCTATTTATATTATTAGAGCATAGATTAAAGCATGGCAAACGTTAAAATCTTCTGATTTTGAATTTTAGAGATCATATCTTGATTTTGTTTTTCATAGGGAATAAAAAATCTAAACTTTGGTGTTATGTGATATCAAAATCATATATTTTGTGGATTGTTATACTCAAAAAGCTTCCATTTCGTCTCATTTTGTTTGATTCATATTAAATCAATGGAGGTGGCTCCATATCAACTTTCATGTTGCAAGTAATCAAGAGCAGTATTATGTTGATTGAGATATGTGCAGAAAAAAAGCTTCAAAAGGAAGAAAATATGTTCTTTTGCAAATATTGTCAAAAGTGTCCACCATTGCCAATGCCTAGGTAATAATCTCAATTATTGTGTCAAAGCACTACATATATAAATTTTTTATTTCAATTAAATTCTAGAATTACTTAGTGCCCATATGCAACTTATTTGTTTCTATAAAGATATGGAATTGAATTGGAAGTAGCTAACACGACTACGGCATCTGCATTTGTGATGTTTGACCAAGAGGTACAAAAAGTTTTGAAGATAAGGGCTAATGATCTCCTCATGAAAACAAAAAGAGGTATTTTTATCATTTCTATTAAAATTAATATATTTTTACAATTTATAAATATATATATCATGCATGTGAACTTACTTTTCCTAATAATATCATAAAGGATGCACCGCTAAAACTACCCATTGAAATTGCGCACCTTTGTGGATAAAAACTCAATTTTAGATTAAACTTAATTACTACAATTTAAAAGAAGGAAGACAACAATATACCATTGATAAAGTATTCCAAATTGCTTATTCATTAGAAAGAAAGACACTATTGAAAGAAATATTCTTGGTTAGTTTGTACAACTATAACACTGCACACTATACTCATTGGCATTTTATTATTTTTGTATGGCTATACATTGATTCTGTCTTTATTTCTTAGATGATGCACCAAAGAGAATGATTAGTGTGAACAATCACTAAATAGAGAATTGATGTCTTCTTCACTACAAAATTATGTACAATTTGAGGAGAAACAATTTAAAGAAGACAAGGAAGGTTTTGATGATGGAGATAAAGAAACATTTAAATGCGTGTCTAAAAGATGGAATGAGAAAGTTGTATCACAAGTGACTTTTATAGGAATTTACATTTTCATATCTTACATTCACTTAATTTTGTATTATGATTGTGCTATAAAGACAAAAAAAAAAAAAAAAACATATTTAGTTGTTGCTAATTCCATCTATATATTTTACACATCCATTAATAGCCATATAAATTACAAATTTACAACATATATTATACATCTATAAATGTTTGTTTTTTTGTTTTTTTAATAATATAAAAGAAAATTAGGATGCCAACAATTGATAAAAGAAGAGAGACATAAATAAGATGGTAAATGAACAAATATGCGTGTGAAGAATCAAAACATTCAAAGTAGAATGACTAAAATAAAAGAGTCTAATGGTAGTGTTGTCTTATGGATGTGGAGGAATGTGAACTGCCATTAAGAAAGAAAACGAATTCTTAAAATGCATTGTATTAACGGAAGAATAAAAGAAACACCCACAACCTTGTTGGTCGAATTTTGTATAACGTGAAGAGATGTAATACTAATAAATGACCAACCATTGACCGTTTCAGATTTCTTCATAACTGTCGTTTTAACTACTTACCCTTCTTTTTCTCCCTTCCATTCCTCTCAATTTTGTTTTCATTTCCATTCCCCTGTTTCACAATTCAGAGGAATCCAACGTCCTTACCAAGTTTTGTATAACTTTTGTGATCACACCTCCACTGAGATGAGCCAGGATGGATACAGACGAACGATGACGATGGACTTGGCTGCCTTAGGCGATGAAGATGACGACGATCGTTTTTTCGAGTCCTATGATAGGATCTCCTCAGCCATTGCATTGGACTTGGCCTCATCCGGGTCTGACGACGATGATGAGGATTTCGATGATAGCCGGGTGTCCTTTGCTTCTGCTGTATCTTCTGCCTCGTATTTCTCCAGGATTGCAACATCAAGAACCATTTCCAGGGACTACGATATATGGCTGGCAGAGCCAGGCTCGATCACCGAAAGGCGTAATCGTCTCCTCCATGGAATGGGGCTAACGGACAAGGATCTAGTAGATGAGATCAAAAGGGTGGTATCAAAAAAAGTAGGTAATTTCAAGGGGTCTTCACTGGTTGTGGAAACTCCTACTCCTAGTCATTCCATTGAAGAAACTAAAGAAGGAGAGAAAAAGATCCAACAAGAAGTAAATATGCCACCTGTGATTCTCGTTAGATCGAGGTCTGATGGGGACATTGATTTCCCATCGGTTTCCGGAAGGAAACAAGAGTTTTTTGGGGGAGTTTCGAAACAACGTCTCATCCGGACCCTGTCTAGCAATGCTGGACCTCATGTTCCAGCTTGTCGTCGCCCGGACGCAATCAGAGTATCTCCAAAAGGAGGAAACGTTTCGTCCTTCTGCAGGAGGAGGCATATGTCAACTCAGATGACGAATACTCGTTTTGGTGCATTTTTTTTGATAAAAAATTTGGATACTGGTAAGGAATTTATTGTGAATGAGTACGATAACCACGGGATGTGGAACCGGTTTAGCGATCTGCAGACGGGTAAGCAACTTACCATGGAAGAATTCGAGAAGTGTGTTGGGTTTTCCCCAGTGGTTAAGGAGTTAATGAGGAGGGAAAACGTATCCGGAATGTCGTCAAATAATGAAAGGAAACTAAGCGCACTCTCAAAGAGCTTGAGACTGAGCAAGAGAAGCGGTGCTGCTTTGCTGAAGAACATAAAAGGCGTAGCTAATTCGATGAGTGGATTAATAGGGGATAAAGAAAGGGAACACCAGCAAACTCAAGAGCAAAAGAATAGTAAGAACTCATCAGAATGGATAAAAGTCCGGCAGCACGGGAAATCATACAAGGAATTGACTGCTTTGCATTTGTGTCAAGAAATTCAGGCTCATGAAGGCTCAATTTGGACCATGAAGTTTAGTTTGGATGCACATTATCTTGCTAGTGCTGGCGAAGACCGAATAATTCATATTTGGGAAGTACAAGATTGTGAGGTTATGTCTTTGAGACAAACCGATGAATGGAATTGGACCCCTCTGCATCCGTCAGCAAACAGCACTCCTGATCGGCAGCTCCCTACCGAGGTTGCATCATCACCTGTTCCTACACTTCCACCTGCATCAGCAGAGAAAAAGAAAAAAGGAAAGGGCTCACAGAATACTAAAAAGGGAGTTCCTGACTATGTTCATGTGCCGGAAACTGTCTTTGCCCTCTCAGAAAAACCAATCTGTTCGTTCAAAGGTCATTTAGATGATGTCTTGGATTTGTCTTGGTCTAGATCACAGGTTAGCTTCTGCACCGCATTTTTTCCTGAGTTAGTTTATTTAGGTAGCAAACAAATGCATCTAATCATCCAATACATAGATTGTTTGGAAAGGAAACACATGTCAATCATTCCTAGTCTATCAAGGAGACCGATAATGTGATCTGCTTAAAGAGTACTTCATGTTTGCCATTAGTTCTACTTTGCCAGGACCATGTCATTTATTCCTATCATGGTGAAAAATATGCATACACATGGAATAGCTTGTGCAAAACTTACTAACCAGTATTGCATTCTGTGTGCATATGCAGCTACTTCTTTCCTCTTCCATGGACAAAACAGTCAGGCTTTGGGATCTAGAGACAAAGAGCTGCCTAAAGTTGTTTGCTCATAATGATTATGGTAACATATCTCAATTTATTTGTCAAGGAGATAGGAATGTAGTTCGGCATAGTATCTGACCTTGAAAAATTGAAATGTTTATGGTTCAGTGACATGTATACAATTCAATCCAATGGATGATGATTATTTTATCAGTGGTTCCCTTGATGCCAAGGTTCGCATATGGAATATACCTGATCGCCAGGTGGTTGACTGGATTGATTTTCATGAGATGGTTACTGCAATAAGCTACACCCCTGATGGCCAGGTAAAGTTATGATAAGGCACTTAAAATTAATATATCACCTACTCGCGGATGCTTGCTTAATTCTTTCTCTTGTTCTTGTACGATCTTGGTTGTTATTAAGGATTGAAGTTTTGTAGGTTATAGGTATTTTTCGTTTATATGCCAAATACTCTTCTTACTTTTATGGTTTCACAAAGAAGAACTTGACCTTCCATTTTAGTGTTCTTTTCTAACTTTTCGTGGTCCTGTGTGGTAGGGTGCTATTATTGGATCGCATAAAGGAACTTGTCGAATGTACAGTACCGAAGGTACAGAGCTCACAAGCTTCATAGCTGGTTACTTTAGGCCCTCTGATTAAGTTTTACAGTGAGAAGTACATCTATTGCATGAGAAGTCTTATGATTCCTTGTGTTTTTGGTCACTCAGATTGCAAACTTGAGCAAATAAGCCAACTGGACATCCAAAACAAGAAAAAGTCTGCAAGGAAAATCACTGGTTTACAGGTAATCACCATTTTTGTGGAATTAGTAGATCACATGATATCTTTTTGTTTGGATACATATTTTCAGGGGACTAAAAGCATTTTGTGTTGGGGTAGTTTGCTCCTTGGAATCCTTCTGAGCTTCTGATCACATCAGCTGATTCCCGCATTCGCATAATGGATGGATTAAGCATGTCCCAAAAATTCAGGTAATCTAATCTCATCACTAAAGCACCATCAAGTTACCATGGCTAGTAACATTTTTGCTCTATGATGACAGGTTTTCGAAATACGAGCAGCCAGATTGCAGCATCATACACTCCAGATGGTAAGCATGTCATAAGTGCAAGCGAAGACTCTCAAGTGTATGTATGGAAGAGAAGTCTGCCAAGGAATGGTAGCAACGGAAAGGGAAAAGGTCCCATAAGTACAGGATCTTATGAGCACTTCCAATGCAGAGATGTTTCAGTTGCGATTCCTTGGCCAGGAACCATCAAAGGCGATCCACCACTCGTGCCAGTCCACTCCAAGAGACAGTCAAAACGCACGACACAATCTCCGGTTTCTGGCTGCATATCGCCAACTCAAGACGAATGTCTTCTAGGGGCAAGCAGGAGACATTTGCCACCTCTTCCTAAAAAGAAAGACACCACAGTGGAGACGACAGCTTCAGTTCCAACAGAAGAAGAGCTGGCACGTTTAACCCGCTTGGACTCTGGTGTAGGGATGGGGGAGTCGTTTAATTCAGCAACAGGATCATCAAGGTATGGTGACTCTCCATCCATTTCCACAGCTCCTAATAATCCATCATCAGCTTGGTCTTCGCCGTGGTCCTTATTCGATGGCGGAAACAGCAATGGTAGTGGGGTTGTCCAAGCAACGGCATGGGGGATGGTCATTGTGACAGCAGGATTGGGGGGTGAAATCAGGGCTTATCAAAATATCGGATTGCCGCGTCGAGTAGGCCGCCAACCAGCAATCTTCAGGGATTATACATGAAAATGATAAGGATCAGGTGTGAAAGGGAACTATGAAAATTTTCTCTAATCAGCTTTACAAGCTATAAGGCATCATGGAAGAGAGAGAGGTCGAGGGTGCGTGCGATTTGATGTCAAGATGATATATCAATTTTGCAGGGTTGAAACTTGTGAGAGCCATTTCATTTCATTTCATTGGGGGGTCAACCTTTGATTTTTGCATGGATGGTATAGTGTAACCAAATGTAATTAAAATGATAATGTGAAATTTTGATGATGATAAGTTAGAAAATTTTGAAAGCAGTGCAGAAGTTCACCATTTTTTTTTTTTTTCTGTTGAAATGACACCGTAAGATAGAGAGAGATTCTTTTCTGTTTTCCTTAATTCTAATGATGCTTTCCTTTATATGTCATATATTTGACAATTGACAATGTGCTGAGTTGGCTTTATATATATATATATAATATATAAATGTTTGTTGTAACAAAGAACAAGAAACTTCATGAGAACATTTGCAAAACATGTATTAGGCATCGACCAGCTTCTCTTACTAAAATTTGGGATATCGAGAAGTTGAGTAAAGTGTGTGCAATTTAATATATTTGTTAAATAATACTTAATGGTCATTCATTTTGAGGGCAAGATAATAATAGACCGGATACTTATACTTTCAACATTTGGCTTTTTTTTTTTTTTTTGTAGTTTAGTATTATATCTTTAAATTTTAGCAATTTTTTCCCCAAATTTCTACCATTATCCTGCAATTAAAATGAATGTTCATTAAATATTATTTAATTAAGACACTGAATCATATATACTTTGAAAGTACGCGCATTATTTATTAAAATTACTAAAATTTAAAGATGTGATACTGAATTGTCAAAAATTGAAAGTACAGCCATTTGACCTGCCTTTGTTCTCTAAAATTTAAAATAAATCCGTTCAGTTCCATCCATCGTCCTAATTTCTACTAATGACTAAATCAAGATTGTTTTGATTCTTAAAACAACTAACAAAATTATTGCAACATAAATTCTTTTATATAATTTTAATTATAGAATGCATATTACAAAAAGTGGATGAAATCGGATGAATGAATGCAGAGATAGAAAATATGAGCTTAAATCAATTATGCATTTTGTTAATTTTTTGTTTGGGCTGAGGTATAATAAGCAGCAGAGGGTAAATATAGAACCACTTTCTTGGTTGGAGGTAGATCCTTCAAAACATTTGAGTACATAAACATAACTCTTATCTTGGTAGTCAAGTGCTGTACTGTTGTCATTGCTGTTCTACAAGTAGAGCTGTTTCGCTCTAAGCCTCCAATCCCTTTTTTTTAACCTTTTTCTTTCTGTCAATTTTTGGATTGGTTTTGATTTAACAAATTTTAAAATACATACTTAGATTTATTTCGATTTAGAATGATAAAAAAATAATTCATCAAAGTAAACCAAATAATCATACATATTGCATTAGATATTTATGATGCGGATATAAGATTATGTAAATGTAAAGGGGCTTAAGAAAATATTATTATTATTATTTGGGCTTGAATTTTAGGTTAAGTGATAGAGATTAGTGAATCCAGTTTAGTTATTGGAATGACTTGAGGAGATTTGGCTGGGTAAGCTTGGAATAGGAATTGTTGAATTGGTCCACTGCATCTAATTTCTCTCAAGTAAGCTCATGTACACAGGAGGATGACTATTGACCTTAACCCATTAGGAGCTCATTTAACATAACCATAAATTGAGATGATCTAATGGTTGTCGTTCCTATTATTATTCAGTTAGTCCTTTTTGTTTCAAAAACTTTTTAAAAGAGAAAACAAATAACATTTCATAGAGGAAACTCTAGTTGTTGAAGAATTACATAGTTGATGTGTGAGATCTGCTGAAGCTCCTTACTTGTCACTTGTGCATTTGAGACATTGCAACTACCTGTTTCCCCTCCCCATCAACACTTTGAAGTCACATGCAAAATACAAGATTCATATAACAAGCGCATAATCACTCTAGGAAGAACCTTGCATCTACAGAATACATATTATATGTGTAGTATTAAAGTACATATGTATGAAATTATGACATATAATTTTAATACATAAATCTCTATATGTGCAGTACCATATAACATGTATTATAGAGTAAATTAAATAATTTTAATTGATACATAATAATATTAAAAAACATGCAACTTTCAACTGAAAAAAGTTATATACAATTACTTGAATATAGTTTTATATACAACAACTACACGTATTAGAAAATTTAAGTAATAACATATTAAAATTAATATGTTGCCTTTTACTTTTGGTCTAGACTACAATCAAAGCAAGAAATTTGATTTGCTTTTGTTTGAGAATTTGTTGTCATAACCTATCTAAATTATGTTCACACCGATAATTGTGTTCCATACGTAAATGCTAGCAATAGCCAACATGAAAAAAATGTTTTACATAACTATTCTTTAAGGTCTAGTGACTGAAATATTTATTAGAGCCTTTATCAAATAATCATTCAATCTTAAATTTTTTATATTCTTTTTCACTATAACTTTCTATCGCATATGAACTCAAAACCCCCAAATCCTATTGGATACTTGTAATATTAGTCAATAACGTTTGAGCAAGGTTTAATTAGAAGATAGTCAACCATACCTTTTGTCACCTTTCATACATGTATCATTGCAAATTTGCAATGACCTAATAGTGCACGTTGTATGCAAAAAAGAATCGTAATGGAATTACAATCATGGGTTTGATGCTTGTTTGTGTACTCGGATGAACCGGAATTTCTCGAAACGGCTATTTCTTCTATATGTTAAATTAAATCGCAAATCCTTAACATGCATTACAAAGAGGTTTTTGTTAGACCTTAATCAACGATTATATTGGCTGATTAAGGGATTGACTAGTAATATGTTCATCGTCTTCTCAATGGCTTTATATGCTTTTGAATTGTAAACAAGCCGATAAATCATCAGATGAGGCTCACCTTATTTAAAATTATCGAACTTGAATTTTGATGAAAAAGTTCATTTAGAGCTTAAGTTTAGCTTGTATAAAAATCAAGCTTGATTCAAATCAAATTTTTTATTAAGCTTGAAATTCAAGCTCAAACTAGGTTACTTTAGATAAATGAGTCTTACTTCTACTCAAGTTTGGCTAATTTTCTATTTAAATTTTCTACATCTTTATTTTTCTCAAACTTAAAAATAAGAGAAAAGAGCTATCAAATATACATACATATACACTAAATTAAGAATTATTATTATTTTTATTTATATATATACATATAATGTATCATAAATAAAAATCACAAACTTGTTTGCAAGCCTATCCTCGAATCTAATCATAAGCTAGCTCATGTGCCTAAATTCAATTTTAAGCTTGACTTGTTTAGATAAATGAATTTTGAGCTCAAGTAGCTTGTAAATGGGTCGCTTATTTGTAACCTTATACAATACACTAGTTTTTTTTTCTACTTTTTATATTATTTAGATTATTTTAAAAATTAAAATTTAAAATAAATATAAATCAGAATATTAATAAGTGATATTGCATAATTTTATATTTATATTGATTACAAATATATTAATGATAATTTAAATTGTCCTAATAATGTAATATTTATGAATATATATAAATTAATATATGTATAATTTCAAACGGTATAACAATTATAATATTACAAAATAAAATCAAAACCATATAATACAATCAGCCCATCAACAAATTTCACAAAGTCTGACAACAAAATTATAAATTGGAATCATTACTAATTAGATGGTATAAAGAAATTTTTTTGGGATGATCGAGACTTAAGATCTAATAATAGCCTTGAAGGTGTGTTGTGAACCCCATCTTGATCATATTATGGCTTTGGAGCTTAAAATGAGTATCAAAATTAATTGATGAATAACAATTTGGGGAAAGCTTTTGCTACAATTGATAATTGCTAGAGCATATAACATCAAGTGGTCAGCTAGAGAAGTTGGCTACGGATATTGAGGAGATGGATAAAATAGCATAGGACATCGAGTCTGAGTGTTCATTTAGCATTGGAGTTTGGAGCTTTTTCTTTTTTCCCGGTGACGAGCTTTTCGTACTTCCCTGTCTGATCTGCGTGCTCTACTGGTACCATATCATTATGAAGGAGGCCTCCCTACCATATGTCTTTTCATTCTTCCTTATTCAAAATAATTGTTAAAAATGGAGTTTCATTCATTAAGACTAGTAGTTGATTTCTCATAGGGCCGTAACTAAGTCGAGCCAACTCGAGAATTATTCGAATTCGATTTAGCAAAATTTGAATTCGATTCGCTTACAACCAAGTCGAGCTTGAGTTCGAGCTACTCAAGTTGATACCGAGTTTGAGTTCGAGTTTTAAAATATTAAGCTCGAAAAGCTTAGGAACTTAATCAAGCTTAATTGTGTATTAAATCAAGTTGAGTTAAGTTTGAGTTTGTCAAGTATTGAATATTCTTTATAATTAAATCAATAGTTAAAAAAGTAATTAAGCTTAATCAAGTCGACTTCGAGTTTATTGAATATCGAATCAAGTTGAGTTCGAGCTCGAGTTCGAGCTTTGAGGTTTTTATTCACGTCGAGTTCAAGTTTAATACAGTATTGACTCAACTCGACTCGTTTACAGCCCTAATTTCTCTACATGCTATTATGCTTGCCGATACTATTTATTTGGTATCTTAGTGACCTTCATCTTAAATTCAACTTCTTTAAAAAAAAAATAAAATAAAATGGACTCTTAAACAAATGCTCTATGAACATAATTCTTACATTCTCCATCCTATAAACCATACCATCATGCCATATTCTTCGATGAACGGCAAATATATAGGAAACTGAAATAACTGTCTCCGACTATAACCTAGGTGTAGATATAACTTTAAACAAAATATGATAAACACACGTTAAGATAAAAATTTAGGAGGCATTAAAATACACACAAATAACTTTGAAACACTAATACCAAAGTTTAAAGGGATTATTTTCATTTTTATGGGTTATTTGCTAATTTATTAAAATTCAAGAGATGGTTTACCTTTTTTAAAAGTTTATGAGTACAGTTGCAGTGTGTTTAAAGTTTAGGAATTTTTTGCATCTTATATATACTAGCAAATAATGCACTTGTGACGTATGCACTTAAAATAATAAAAGCCTTTCAAAACTATTTTGGTTTTTACAATTAAATTGTGAAAATTTTGATTTGCTATAATTAATTATATAACATTTTATAATATTTTAATTATATAAATTGTTTGATTTTGACTGTTAAGTTATAAAGCTATTCATAATTATATATTTAAATCCTAAAACTTTTATTTTAGTTCCAATAACTATATAAATTTATTTTTTTTCCTTTTTATTATTTGTATACATTGATATATCACATGAGAACCATATTACAATAAAAATAAATAAATATGCTATAAGTCAACTTTGGTATTACTAATATTTTATTCATATGTATTTGTTATTTAAATTCATTATTATCTATAATTTGTAAAGAACTTGTAAGTGTGAGCATGAGAAAAACTCTTTATGACAAAAAGTTAAATGCGGAGATAGAAAAAATTCTCACTATCACATTTTCATAGGGTCTAAAAGTCCCTTTTTTTCCCTCAAAAGTCCCCTTTTTTTTTTTAATTTAACAAAAGAATGAATATTTTGATTCAAAGAGTAGTAAAAAAAACAAAAACATTGAAATTTAAGAAATGTGTTTTAGACTTTTAGTTATTTAATTGAAATAAAGACAGTTATATTATACATGATTAATGGATATTGGTATTTAATGTCGTTGAAACTTAATATTAAGGGAAATGTAATCACATTATAAATGAATCAAAATTAAAAATTTTTTAGCCATGATCCAAAATTAAAATTATTAATGAAAAGTGTTATTAATAAGTTTCAAAACATAATATTAATGACAAAAACATGCTTTAGTAGTTTAATTAGTATAACATCCATAAGTTTTGAAAAAAAATTGAACTCTCATAAATTATTAATGGAATTGTAGTTATTGAGAATTGAATGTATTATTAATTACAAATTTAATAACGTAAATTTTGAGTTGTTAATGACATTGACATTAATGAGAACTGAAACATGTTGTTAATGAAAAAAAATGGTAATACATTTATCAACATGGAAAAAATAAACACCATCTGGAATCATTTGGAATAATATAGAATGGAACAGAATGGGTAAAATAACAAAAAAATCCATGCTTTGTTTGAATGCATTTGAATATAATGGTATTTACAAAAAAAAATGCCTTAACAATCAAAATAGATTATAAAAACATGTGAGATAATAAAAAGGTAACAAAAATAAAAAAAAAAAAAAAAAAAAAAAGAAAAAAATTAATAAAAGTGACATGGAATCTCAATTGCAAATTCGGGCTTCTCAAATGTAGATTCAAGTTCCATTCTAAAGTAAGAATCACTAATTACAATTTCTAAAAATAATTCTAAATATGAGAATTTGAATAAACTCAAAATTAAATTCCATTCTAAATACAGTTGTGTATATGAAACTTGGCAGCAAAGTATCTCATTTTCTTTAATATTATAGATGAACATTATCCTTTTTATATGTCTATAATTATAAGATGGTAATTCTAATATTGATTGTTCATCTCTCTATTAATTTTGTTGGAAAAAAATCTCAATTTAGTAATTTAACCGTCTTCAAGTAACTTAATTGACCGGTCTCTCAAATAAGAAATATTAGGTTTGAATCCCTTATTCGCCATTGTAATGACCAAAGAAGCATGAGTTGATGTTGTTCCATTCATGTCATCCAACCGTCTTCAAGCAACTTAATTGACTTAGCTTGCATTCATATCTCTAGTATAGATGGCCACGATGGCACCTAAGGTAGGAGTATGGCTGGAACTGGAAGATGTAGCAACACCTTCTAGCCTGTAAAAGTAGAATGATCGATGATGAAAGTGATTTCACATTATAAGTATATAGAAAAATAGAAAAAGGTAAATGGGTGGAAAAAATGAATTATACAAATTTAAAATCAATTAGTATTCCTTTCTTGAGTCAAAAATCATAAACGTTGTAATAAATTAATTTTTTTTAAATAAAGCAATATGTGATAACTTAATAAAGTTAGCATATAAAACTATAGGATAGTAGTGTGTAATGAATGAAATGTTTTTGGCTAAAATATAATAGATAGATAGATAAAAATGAATAAATAAATGTTGAGATAAATAAATATAAAAACTCATATTAAGATAACATATCAATATTAATGCGATTGAAAAGACCGATTAAATCAAAGTTTGATATATACAATTACAAGGACAAAAAAAAAAAAACTTAAACTTAAAAACAAGAGATGCAATAAAGAATCATTACAATTTATTCTTTTTCCACCATGCCTATGTAATTTTAGGATAATTGAATTGAAATGCAATACAACAATGAAAAGAAAAGAATCCAATTAAATAAATAAACAAAAACATAAAAATAAGAGATGTAACCAAGAATCATTACAATACATTTATTTTTCTTTATGCCATACTTAAATTTTAGCATAGTGTATAACAATCCAAATGTACATGGACTAATCCAAACTCATAAGCCATTTTGATCCATACTGCCGAATCCTTCTTCTCACTTTCATTATCATAATCCAAATTTGGCTACTAATAATGGTCCTTATCAAAACTTTTTTGTGTGCTTTATCTATGATGCTTGAGTTTGGTGACTTCAAATAACCTAATTATGCCTCATTATTCCAGCTCGAGTTCATATTTCTAACAATATATCTAACCAATATAAATAGATTATGGTGAAAACTTAGATAGGAGGTTGGTTAGAAGAGGTAACATCACTTTTGGACCTGTAAAGGTGGAAGAATTGGTGCAGAAATCGATAAGTGGTTTTCATGGTGTGAAAAAGAAATAGAAAAATGAGTATAAAAAAGAATTAACAAATTTAAATATCAATCATCATTCCTTTATTTAATCAATAGTAATGAATGCAACGATAAATTTATTTCCTTAAATAAAATGATTAGATAATGATATTAGAGAGATTGATAAATTATCATGTGAAGCTCTATGATACAAATGCATGATGAATAAAAGAGTTCTAGGTTGTATATATGGTAAATGTGAAATTTGGTACTTGGACTTAGAAAAGAAGAAGGTATTAATATGTTACTTAAAAATTACAAAAATGTCATTAAGTAAAAAATAATCCAAAAATTTAGAAAAATCATGTTTGAGATAATACTAAGTTTGTCACTTTAAAAGACGAGTTCAACACAAAATTCATGCTTTTTCTCTCTATTACCTCCATTTATGAACTTCCAAGCTCTAAACCAAAATAAGAAATAGAACTCTAAGGAATTTCGACATTATGAACTCCAAACACATAAAACAGTATGTTACAAGGTCAAAATGATCTCAATTAGGGAACCTAATCAGCATGGTACAGGTTTACTATAAAAATATGATTGTGTTATAGTACTTTTACAAATAAGTGATTTGAGCTTTGATTTTTCACAAGTATATCACTTATGTTTGGATATTTTAGCAATTAAATTACTTGAGTTTATTTTTAATAAATACATGACCCGTGCTTTATGCTTATGCAAATAAGTGACCCGAATTTTGACTTTTGAAAAATGTATACCTGTATTTTATCACTTTATGTTAATAATATTATTAAATTGATAATCAATCAATGGAAAAAATCCATGTGAACATAATCCATTATTAACACAAAGTGACAAAATACATATTATGCATCTATCAAAAGTTAAAACTAGGGTCACTTATTTACAAAAACACAAAGCACATGTTATATTTGTAAAAAATAAAACTTAGGTCACTTGATTGACAAAATATCAAAACAAAGGTACGTATTTTTCAAAAATCAAAACTTGTATAACTTGTTTGTAAACGTATTAAAATACGGATCATGCTTTTGTAATTAACCCATAATAAGCTTCATAACTCCTTCCAAATTAAAAGTTAAGCCCATTGAAGCTGCTTCTAGAAAATGATAAATTTTTGTTTATTTTTTGTGAACTATTTCTCCTACTAGTCCATACAACCAAGACTAATTCTATCCATATTAATTCAAAACAAAAAAGATGAGTTATGTTCATTATTGCAATAGGCAAGCTAATGATAAACTCATCTCTTAAACAAATGAGTTCAATACACGAGTGTATTGAACCCATATTTTCAAGAGACAAGTTTGACTTGACTATATTTGTGATTAGTTTTGACCCGATGGTAGTTTTGTAATATTTTTATAAAAATATTTTTTTTTTCCTTAATACACTTGAATTTTGCATAAAAATTCAATTTGGTACCCCTATTCTGAAGTGATCAATTTGATACACAATCAAACTTTTTGTGGCTATTTTTAATATTTCCTTAATATTGCTTACTCTGTTTGCTAATGTGGAAGAGGTACTTTATTATTGAATTTTTACCACTTTTTCTTACACTATTTTTCACTAATGGGTTATTTGTTTCACATTAAAAAGCAAAGCAAACGATGTTGGTAAGATCATAAAAATAACCACAAAAAGTTTAATTGGGTATTTTTAACTACTTCAAAGTTTAAGTGCCAAATTGAATTTGTATACAGAGTTCAAGTTCGAGATGCAAGTGAATTAAGTTGGTTCACAAGGTTGTAAACCCTTGAAATTTTGGTTAATTTTTATGCTTAATCTTAGAATTAAAAGTCAATCGAAAACCCTAAAGGTCAACAAAAGATTAGTACAAACCTTAGAATTTAGATCCAGTAATCCCGTATTCTTTAGCCCTGGAAAACGAAGTTGAAATAATTAGTGATAATAGTTCGTAATAATATAAGGAAATGTAAAAATATCATATTCGTGAATTTCTAGTGTTCTTCAAACCCAAACAGGATTAGCTCTCGAAAAGCGTGTCATGGGGCTCGAAATAGTAAAAATATTCCGATAACACCATTAAGACCAAAATAGTACAAGGATTTCAAAAATATCAGTTTCGTAATTTTTTCGTGATAAGAATAACAGATATTGCATTTATACGCGTTTTTTTTACTATCGGTATATTATTAGTCTTGTTTACTATTCATTGTCCTATACTACTATTCATTACTATTAATCTATTTCTACTTTACCTTACAACCTATTCTTACTACCTACACACCTATTTTTCTACTTTTTTCATTTCCAATATACCTTCACATAAACCATACTTCGCATCTTTTTACTTTTTATTACAAAACAACAAATAAAATAAATTTCACTCCTCTCTCTCTCTATGGCCGGTGCATCCCCCTTTCTCTTCCAACTCAATTATTTTTCTTTTTCAATTTATTTTATTACATCTAATTTCCACTCTAAAATTTCTATAAATACCCCTTTCCCTTCATTTCTTTCACACCATCTTTACACATAACAAAACTCTCTCAAAATTCACTTCACAAACACTCTCCACAAAAATTTCTCTTTACCAAAACTCTCTTTCACTAATCACTCACAAAAATTTTCTACACACAAACCATCTACTTTTTTCTACTATCCACATAATATCCTATTCATCTATCACCTTCATACCATACAAACACTTTAGGTAAAACTTCTATTCCTATTTTATTTACTTATGTCATGTAACTAGCATGACCATGGTATTGTTTTGAAACTCATATGAGTAATAAAAGTAAAACATGTTCATATTTTGTTCTTGTACATAAAATTCCAATTTTTCTATGTTGTTATCATGCTTACATTATTAATGATATTATTGTTATTATGCTCTAATCTAACTCTATATATGTTATTAAGTATATGCAATCTATATTTTTAGAGCCTAATGCTCACTAACTATTTCTAATTTGCTATTATTATTGTTTTTTCTTTTCTTTTTTCTTTTTCTCTT
The DNA here is from genome assembly GCA_024138025.1 of Combretum micranthum. Classification (NCBI taxonomy): domain Eukaryota; kingdom Viridiplantae; phylum Streptophyta; class Magnoliopsida; order Myrtales; family Combretaceae; genus Combretum; species Combretum micranthum. Next base: position 950,977 of record JAMXBD010000148.1, on the reverse strand, counting down.
TTTGGGACTAGTATACTCTTAGTCCCGGGTTGCTTTGATGAAGATAAGGCTCTCAATACTTGACTGAGTTACCTTGATGAAGCTAAGGTTCCAATACTTGATATATCAACTTGCTTATTATGTCTTTCTTATATTTTCAGATTCTCATACTACATATTCATGTCCATGCATAAACATATTGATGTTGTCTCACAAGATCTTCTTAAATAAAAAGAGAAAATAAGAGTTCTTTCCAAAGTAAACTTTTGTCATGTAAGAAATGAATTTTTTTATAAAGACTTAGGAATTTATCTTAGCAAATCTTTTCCAAAAATCTAGAGGAGTTCATCATAAGTTTTTAGTAACCAAAGAACATAGGATTTTTAAATGATACATAAATTAGATATATCATACATACTTACAAAACAATAAAGTGAAAAAGTTTTCTTTAAAATTAAAATTTCAAATCCTTGATTAACAAAAGCTTTACTAAACTTCGTTAGGAAAGTTTCATCAATACGCTATAATATCAAGAAATAGACTAGTTTGAAAAATCACCAAGAATGTTTCTTTTATAAAAATAAAATGATCTTAAGGAATAAAATTGATAAAAACTTAGGAAATTATTTTAATAAACTTTAGGAAAAGTTAAGAAAATATAAAGTTTGATAAATTTTAACTACTCAAATAGCATTTAGAAACTATCCTCTCAACCTCTAGAAATTAAGTAATAAGAAACTTAGAAAGACAAAAATCATTTTTTTAGAAATTTGAAAGACTAAGGAAATAGAATTAAAAAAGGAAAATACTCTTAAAATAATTCAAGAATTTTTCCAACAAGCTAAGTGGAAATTTTCAAAGTTTTGCTTTTCCAATTTCTAGAAAACATTGCTTTTACAATAATCATGGTTGAGACAACTTCATTAAATTCATGCATATGATATGAGTCAATATATATATATATATATATATATATTCTAAAGGTTTTTCCAACTATAATAATATCTATATTTTGGTACAAGTATTTTTGGATAAAGAAAAGTTTGCAAATTTAAGTTTTGAAAACTAGAATTTTCGTGATAAATTTGTACCCTACGATTTCGGGACCTAAACAACCTTTTATGATAAAAGATAACCTTAATAATAGATAGATCTTTTCAAATAAGTAGAAAATGATATATTATATGAGAAATTCCCAGTTAAAATAAGCAGGTTATTGCTATTTTAAGTTGGAATTTCCACTCATATGAATTTTACCGCAATTAGAAAGTAGAGTTAGAAGTTTTGAATAGAAATTTCATGGAATACTTATTTTTGGTATTTTCTTTGATTAGGAATTGAGGAGAAGGACGTATACTACCCCGAGGATTACTTCGACTAAGGAAGTATCATCATGGCCGAGTGAGTCTACTTTCCTTATTTTTCATGCTTATGCTTGTGCTTGCAATTTAGTTGCATTAGATTTAAGAAAAGATGAGATTGAAGATGCATGTGTTTATAACATGTTAAAAGAATATTAAGCATATCGAGCCACGAATTGTTGTAATAAATTGTATGTTTATTAGCACATTGAAGTTTCTGAAATTGTTTGGTCACTTGCAAGAAATTAAAATTTAATGGCTAGGCTCTAAATAAAATTAATGCATGTATTTCATGAGTTGAGTCACATTGCATTCGATATTGTATAATTGGTAGGACAAGTGTATGATAGTGGTGGTAGGTATAACCGGTATATCATGTATGTGGCAAGTAGGAGCCGGTAAAAACTACATACATTGATGGCTGGCAGCAGCCGGTAATAACTACATATTTTTTTATGGCGAATAAGAGTCAATAAGATCTATAAAAATGATTTTTAAAGAAATGATGGCTATAATAGGCCGGAATACCTAACCCCGAATGGAGGGCGTAATTCATTCAACATATGATTCTCGGAAAATCATATGTCTTGTATACTCACGTGCTTGTTGCATCCCATTTACTTATTGCATCCCATTTGCTTGTCTAATAACTTGGTTGTTATTTTGTTTTAAGTATGAATATTGTGATTATACTCACTAAGCCCGCAAAGCTTATGTCCCTATAGATATTTGTATTCACAGGAAGACCTGTTCTTATACCCGAAGTCTCCTCATATCCGTGTAAGTTTTCTTTTGGAAGCTTTTGAAGGAAATCTATTTGAAGGATTAGACTAGAATTCCTTTAAAATCTTTTGATGTAGTATTTAAGTTATTGTAAAAACTATTAAGTATTCTGATCTTTTGAGTTTTAGAGAGGGTACGCCCCTAAGAATCATGTAATAAACTTTTAAATGTTATTACTATGAACTATCTTTATTTCTAGATTCTTGTATGTTCAATATTACTTACTTAGACCACACTTCCCAAAAGTGTTTCCTATTACCGTGTTGGACGCCTTTTATGTAATACCGAGACTTTCGCATGACTAAGATAATCATTTTTAAGTTTTGATATTATATGTGGCGGATTGCCACGTTTAGGGTACTCCTTTCAGGGCGTGACACTTGAACTCAGTTTGATATTTACTCAAGTTTCATTTGAGAATAGTCATGTCAAGCTTGAACTCGAACTACTTGATTAGTTTATCGAGCTGAACTTAAGCTTCATATATTTAACTCAATTAGTTCGTGAGCCTAGTCAAGTTTAAGTTAAGTATAATTTGCTAACCAAATTCAAATGGAGCATAGATATTAATATTATATTAATTAAAATTAAATTTATTTTTATAATAAATTGAAATTAAACGAGTTTAATTGAATCGAACTTAAATTTATGTAGTATTACATAAAATAAGACTAGAGCTTAAAATTTTAAACTCAATTAAGCTCAACCCAAGCTTGAGCTTTGAAATTGTGAGTCGAGCTTGAGTTTGAGCTCAAACTGTACCATCTTGACCAACCCATTTGGACACGTCCAACAAACCAAAATACCCTATCCAGACCAAACCGCATTTTTTTTACTCCCATTAATTCAAGGAATATGGGCAAATCGTTCCCATCCTTTTTAATTTACGCGTCTCCTATATTTCTCTAAATTCCCCTTCAAAAATTAAGGACAACTTCTTATTTTCCTTTGAAGACTCAATCTCTCTCTCTCTCTCTGCGTGTTGTTTTTGTTGTTTTCCTCCCCTAGTAAATCAATATCATCTGGATTCTGGCCTTAACTATTAAGTTGCCACTCCCCATTTCTTTATTTGATGGATTTTATAGTCACGGGTAGGTTTGGTTTCGAGCCTTGCTTGCTGGCTTGAATATGAAGGGAACCAAATGCGGCCCTCATTAAAAGGCTCGCTGATCCATTCTTCTAACTTTTATTGGGCTCGCTTACATGGTTCACTTGATCTTGAAGGATAAAAGGTCAGCTCACATACTCTGCTGATTACTTTATATCATCCATCTCAATTTACTTTCTTTCAAAATTTTATTTATCTATCTTTGTTTATATACTATTACATGTAATTAATAGTTAAGATTATAAGAAGAAAAATCACATCATAATGATGTTATGAGATATACCGAGAATTTAGAAGATTTTAACTAATAGCTATTAAATCCAAGAAAATTGGGAGAATGAAGGATGAGAGGGTCCAAAAATATTTCAAGCAATGTGAGGATAAGAAGGAAATGCTTTTCCATTATTACATTTCAACATTGGTGGAGTCAACAACTCAAGATAGAAATCCCAAACATGAGGATTTCTTGTGACAAAAAATTGGGGAATGAGGTGGCTTCTCCTTCTATAGGTTTGATATAATGAAACACTAATAAAAACCTTCCAAACTAAAAAGATCTAGAAAAAGTAAATGGCATATTTGCTGTGTGATGGATCGCAAATAGAATCCTAAGCTTTTGATTTATTTATTTCTTTATTTTTTGATAATGTCGCGAATGCTACATAATTTTTGGTAAAATATGTAACTAAATACCTGAACTTTAAAATTAATCAATTGACTAACTAAACTTTGTAATTGATCGATTTAATATCTAAAAAACTTTGAAATTAATCAGTTTAATACCTTAAAAAAATTTAAGAGATGTACAATTGGTGTACACAAAAAATTTTCTTTTAGATACTATCTAAGTTGATCAATTTCAAAGTTCAGGTATCTAATCGTATATCTTGTCAAAGTTCAGGTACTATTCGTGAACCCTTCTTTTTTACATTCAAATTTTTATTCGAAAATCAAAATCATGATTTCTTCCAATAAGTATTCCAATTTTGAAATTTGATTTTGTCTTCTTAAAGGTAAAATTGTAGTTTTATTTTATTCTCTTTAATATGTATTTATATCAATTATCTCCTACTCCTATCATATATTTATTATCCGTTAATTATTGAAAACATTTTTGACGAAATAATATGAACACATTTCATTCCATTTCAATTAAGTTTATTCATAAGGGCTCATCATAACAAGAGGGTGCCCTAATGGGAAATACATGTTGGATTGGGCCAAAAAGTGGCCTGTGTAATTGCATTCGTTGTTAAATTGTTGATTCTATCACTATAGCTTAAGTGGTAATCCTTGACAAAGGGCCGTCTATGGAAGTCCTTAAGAGATGAAGCGAATTGCTAAAACAAGTACAAGCCCTCTAGGAGGAACCAATTCTTAGTTTTTTTTTTTTTTTTTTGCCACTATCCAATTCTTAGTTTAATTATTGTTATTTTGTCTTATGACTCAATCAAATAAGCTTGTTGACTTAATCTCCGGGAAAAAGGAAAAAAAAAATACAAAAATGTCACTCGTTTCTTGAAGAGACGAATTCAATATAATTACACTAAACTCATAAGAGACGAGTTCAATATAAAAAATCATATTTTCTCTCTCTAACCTCCAATAATAAACCTACAAGCTCCTAAACCAAAATAAGAAAAAAATCTAAGGAAATCCAATATTATGAACTTCGAAAGCATAAAACAGCTTTTTATAGGCTTTAAGCAACGTTTTACGTGGTCAATCTCGATTGGACAAGCCTGGATAGGCCCATTTAAGGCTAGAAAATCATTCTCGGAATGTATAATAGATTTCGTAACACCTTCGTACTTGTTTTTTTAAAGATGAGTTTAACTTGACTAAAATTAAGATTATTTTTGTTTTTGTGGTATTTTTATAATTAAATATCAAAATATTATTATTTTGTCCCTCTTCTCCTTAATCTCCTTCGTGAAGCGATTTTCTTTTCTTTTTAATTCTAGTTTTTCTTTCTTTTTATTTTATATATATACATATATATAAGTAAACACATGATACTTATTTCATTCGATTTTTTCCCCAACTACTTTTTACTCAATATATATATATATATATATATATATATCGTATCCTAAATTTAGGTAAACTGTAAATATGTAGATCCTGGTAGGCCTCCGTTGGAGCACTCGTAAAATATGCACCTCACAAGGTTATTCTTATTTTAATATGTCGTATCTGGTGATAAAGTGTAAATAAACCAAGACAATTCATATCTTATTTGTTTTTTATTTGATTTTTATTTGAGTTTGATCCGAAAATAATTTAATCAAATTTGAGATTAGGCTACGCGAGTAGTTTATCAAGTCAAGTTTGAATTTTATAATTTATAACTCGATTAGACTTGTGAGTCTAATTAAGCTCAAGTTGAATATAAATATTAATTAAGTTTGAGTTAGCTTTATATATTATATTAATCAGAATTAAAAATGTTTTTTTAATAGGTTGTGCCTAAACAAGCTTAATCAAGTCATATTTAATTTTCTCTTGTATGACTTCGATCTAGAGCTTAAAGTTTCGCTCAGTCATGCTTAAGTTTCGAAATTTCAATATTAGTTTAAGCTTGGACTTACTATTGTACTATCTCGACTTAACTCGTTAAAAACTCTATCTAGTGCAATTTATTTAAAAACCCCCTTAATTTTTTATGTCTTCTAAATTTTTTAATCCTAAACAAAAGTTCACAATATCTCGATTAATCGTATTATTTCATTCAAAACTCAAGGAATATATGGTACTACCATATTTTCAATATACTTAATACTTCTCATCTTGCATATGGAAAATATTCAACAATCGTCCCCAGTTGGAGCACTTGAGTCTTCGCCTTCATCATATAATGCACTATAGACACCTATTTGCATATGTTCATAATATTCAAAATACTCCATGCAAATGGACATAGAAGAAGAGGACGATAACAAAAATGAAAGAGATCAAGGTGGAACCGAAGAAATGAGAGCACAAAATTGCCAAATCTATCATATTTTCATGGTCAAGGTTTAGTGAAATTGACTGTTAGAATTAAGTATCAGTTATAGTCTTTGGTGTAGAATTTATTGAAGCTTTGTGGAAGGAGTTTCTGAGAATGAAAAATTATCCATGATAATGAACGTGTCGACGATAAAAATCCTTATAAACGAAAATCTCAAAGGATGATATGAAATTTAAGGCTTAATATGACCATGTAAAATCATGAGCTCGAAGCATGAAAGATAGGCATGACTATATTAAAATGACTTATGAACAATTATGAAACAAAAATGAACAGAAACCATGCATTATGAAGCAATATCGGTCGTTATTGTATAACGAAATCAAATGTCCATCTCAAATCGTTAGTTTAGGAAAAATTCAAAGTGGACTACGACGGGTGCATTTAAAGCCTATACTAGCTTCTTCTTAAAACAATGTGATAAGCCTACAATAATAAAATACAAGTCCAAGCATCTAGAACAGTATGTTCAGTAGGAATTCAATTTGTAATCAGTTTAACAACAGCACATAAACAGAATCCAAAAGAAAAAAAAAAAAAGACACAATTACGGACTGATCTAACAAAAAGGCATTTTACAAATGGATGGAGGAAGCATGAATGGAGTCACCCTGGATCTTTTATCTTGAACTTATTCTTGAGTTTCTGGAGCCGCTGGTAGCCCGAAGCCAGTAAGTTTATCCTTAGTTTTTACCTCAAAAAAAAAAAAAAAAAAGCTTAGTTCTTGGATTTACAAACTTTAAACACAAATTTTTTTGTACAAACCTAATCGATTCACTGATATTGCAGAGTATTTTATTCAAGAATTAAGCATACAAGGAAGATTACATTAACCACAGAGCTGTGAAGACTGACATATTGCTTATCTATTTGCAAGGAAGTTTTTTTTTTTTTTTTTTTTTTTGGAGAGCTCAGACATCATTTCAGATCGAGGGTTTCTCTTTTGAAAAGAGACGAAACAGACAAGTGAAGGTAGATAGCTTTTTTGTAATACAAATGATCTTTCTATGAGAGTTTTTTTATTATACGTTGAATATAGATTTTTTTTCTTTTTTTTTTTTTTTCAAATTTGATGCCATGCTGCATTCAATAAAGTGGTGGGCCAAGATTCCTCTTTTTGAGTAGCAAATCTTGGACTTATTTCGGCTTATAATAATAAGCTTAACACAATGATATGTGGGTAAATCATGAAGTAAGCAAATGGGTCATTTATCCACTTAATTGAGTGGCAGGTTCTTAGCAATGGGGAAACAGAAGAGGAGGGGAAATGTAGAATGTAGAGAGAGAATTAAAGGAGCTATTTAGATTTTAAAGGTTACATGACTTATTAGGCACAAATCTTGACAATTTAAGGTTATATAAAACTTAAAATAGTTAATGAAGAAATTGAAGAAACCAAGCAAAGATGGATTATTCTTGCCAATGCATTATAAATTGGTGAGGTATAGAGGTAGTGGATCAAAGAAACGTGCAGGGAGATAATGCAAAAATGAAGCAACCCTTAATTCAATTATTTTAAACATCATTATTTGCTAAATGATCTAATCATTTCACATCTACTAGTAGTGGTAAAAATAGTCGTAAGCCGTTTTACTTTTTTGAAAACTAGTTGTTGTAAATGTAGCTATTAATAAGACTAGCCATTATTAAAGTAGCAATTAAAGTTTTGTATGTAAATAAATGAGCACTTTGTGACCATCACATTCATATTTGCCCTTTTTTTTCTAATCAACATCATTTATTATAATTTAATGTGATCGAGTAACTCCAATTTGAAACAAAACAATAGACCTAATAATGCAATTGGGGGAATTAATCTAATTGAAGATGAGAAACACGTAGGTTAGGCTGATTACTTGCTACAACAGATGCTTCAGAGCTTGAGTTCTTCCTTGGGCAAATATAATAAAATAGTGTTAAAATTTAAAGGGCTATATAGAAGTAACTCGGATAAATCGATTAGAAATTAAAGGTACAATTGGCAAATTAGGACCCAACCCATAAACCCAGTTACGTCAGGATATAATTTTTAAAGAGTTTGGGTAAGTATAAATTAATAGAAATAATAAGCGGGTCAAACCTGGAAACGACTCGAATTTAAACTTGTTTGGATTTGGGTTTATGATCCAAACAAAAAACAAATTATATTTATGTATATCATATTATAAATTAATATATATAACATACATATAACATATATAAAATAGATCTTATTTAATAAATAAAATGTATAATTTAGGGTCTGTTTGTTTTGGCTTTTTTCCAGCAGATATAGACACTTTTTCAAACTTTTTGCTAACAAATTATTTATCAAGAAATAGATATAGATAAAAAAAAAAAGTTGACAGTTCTCATCAAAAGATCAAATAGAACAAATATAGATAAAATTTAGATACAAATTGGATATATTTACACATATCATTTTAAAAAAGATACAGATACAGATGAAAAACAGACAATCCAAACAGACCTATATATTAATAAACAATTGATTTATATGCTACATATACAACATCTATCGTACATACACATGTAAAGCAATTATCTATAACAATTATATATGTTACAGGTACTGATTCTGTCGATAGAGTTTGGACCATGCAAACATAGAAAAATGATTAGTGGTTTAGTGGGGGTTTGTCCAATGCAGCCACTCTAATACTTAAGTTAGCCCATAGGTCACCTAGAGTGACAAAGGAATATCTGGTAGAATGTAAAATGATCGGATTGAAATTAGCTTGCTCACACTTAGTGGAGAGAAAGACTATTTATAGTTGTGGCCATACTAGAAAGGGGCCCATAGAATCTTTTTTGTTACAGTGCAACTCGGGTTGGTAGCTGACCTAGCCTTGAAGTAAGCTATTTGTCTTAGGTGAGAGGTGAAGGAATTGTTGGAGCACGATGGATGGTCAAATTGGTGATGCATATCCCCCACCTTAATCCCATGTTAAGACAAGACTCGTATGGTAGATCGAGAGTAGCTCATTAGATAGCTCATAACATGTCAAGGGCAATAGGGTGATGGCCTCCACTTGAGAGTTATGACTTGGCAAGAGGAGGTCAAGGTTGGCATTGGGCTTAACCCATCGGGTGGTTGGGAGCCAAAGTCCTAATTGGAGCAGATTCTTTGTGGTCTAGTTAAGCTTGTGGGCTTTTAGACTCTTCTTGGGCCCTTTGGCTCGTGTGAGGATTGTGGTAGACTAATTGGGCCATGACCTATTATTTACCATCAGTAATATCTATATATATAACACACATATAGTCAAATATGTATGTTATATCAAGATTATAAATATAACATATTGTATAAATATCTATATTAAAATAAAGATTGTACACAAAACATTTATAAAGTAAGTAGATTGTATTAAATACATATATGTAACTTATAGAGTATACACAAAGATTGGATTACATATAACATATATCACTTAAATTTATATAAGTTATATATATGTGACATAACATATATATAACAAATATTTATAATGTATATATGTGTATACATATATATATACTTATTTATATATATATAAGATTATAGGTTATATATACAAAATTCATATGTTATATATATCGTATATATATATATGTTATAATTCATTTGTTATATGAAATGAATATATTATATATGTTATATGATATAGATCATATATAACATAATATATGAATAATATAGATTATATTCTACATTAAAATATATATATTTTATATAAAACATTTATGGTTTGTAAGTTTTATAAAGTAAATATATAACTTAAAAAGTATATATAAACTATAAATTACGTATAACATATATCATAATCTATAAATATCACATAATATATAAAATGGATATTTATAACATATATGTGTGTGTATATAAGATATTTTTACATATATAAATCTACAAGTTATAAACATATGATATATATATATTATATAACTTATAGTTCACGTGTTACATAAATTGAGTATATTATATGTTTGTATGATCACAATATAAGATATAACTAGATCTACCTAATGGTAATAACTATTTTAATACTTTAATTTTCTAACACAATATAGAATATTTAAATTCTAGCAAAATTTATATATTTTTATATATCTTATCAATCAATAAATAGGTTGACACGAGACATGAGATACGATATAAACAAGTCGGGTCACGAGTTGAGGTTGTTCAAACACAAACCCGTTTAACACGAATACGAGACATGGTACGTTAACATGACTTACTATGGCTAAAGTTGTCAAATTAATTTAAGATGACATACTAATTTACATGGAAAACCTTCTTTGTAAAGGGGAAAAAACCAACAAACAACGGCAAGTAAGAAAAATCCACTATCTAAACTTAGAGAGCACATTACATGTTTTTCCCTTGTTATAAGAAAAATAAAAGTTAAACCCCTGGTGAAAGAAATAAAAATCATTCGCTCTTTTTATGTAAAAAAATTAATAAATTCCAAACTCTACCTTCATGGAAATATCATATCTTAATCTCCATCTTCATATTGATAGTATATCTCAATCTTCATTTTCATGGAAAGATTATACCTTCATTTTTTTATGGAAAGAAAGATACGATGTATCAAATCTTTAAAAGTAAACATATTGGGCTATAATGAAAATTGTAAGAATCTTACCCACAACCTATCCACCATGACTCAAATTTAATGATGTTCACCATTGTCATATAGTTATAGAAGGTCAATCAAGTGTTATGAATATCGACTAAATGCAAGCAATAGTTGAACTTGGCTATAAGAAGATGTTTAATATGCATATCTATGAGATTATATTTATATTTTCTTGTCCTTACTTTATATCACACTTATGTGTAGATCTACGAATGAGTCGAACTATTACAAGCTTTTAAAGGGTTGGTGATGTAGAGCAAACGTAATTAGATTATTGATGCAAGAAGGGTGAATTGATATAGTGACATTTTTGTAAGTTTGGATGTTTTTAATAATAATATTCAGAGAGAGACTTTGTTCCTTTCTTTTGAATATTCATATTCTTGATTGAATTTCAAATTTTAATGTCAATTTGTCTAGCGTTCTTTTGAATCAATAGGCAAATAGAAGATTGTTATCTAGCAATCATGCATGAATCAACAAATTGCAATTTAAACTTTTTTTTTAATTAAACTTTTGCCATGTCAGTTGGTACTAGAGCTTTAAGGGTCACGCTTATTCGTTGCAGATGGAGACTAAATTTCATACCCATGTTAGTCTTGGAAATTGTGTTTGTCTTGTGACAATTGATGATTTCTGCTGCAATATGATTTCTAAAAGTATTGTTGAGAAATTGGGTTTAAACATAGTGGACCATCCATGTCCATATGATGTGATTCATAACAATCAACCAATTTAAATGACAAAACAAGCACATGTATGTTTTTCTATGGGAACTAATTATAAAGATTTCATTTTACTTGATATTGCACATACGAATGATTGTCATATACACTTGGGTCAACCATGGAAAACGTGCTGTAATGTGGGTCATGATCTTCTTAAGAATTAATGCCATTTCATCGTGGAAAGAAAATTCACCTCGAAATTTATGACAAAGGAACAGATGCAATAGGATGTAGAAGTGTTAAAGGGTCAAGTGAAGAATTGGTTAGATAAATGATCTAAGTTGGTGTTATGGAAAAGGTAATAGTGACTAATAATTTTGAGAAAAATGATATAGAGGATAGTGCTAAAAATTAGAGTTAAATTCCTGCTCCGAAAGGCCCCATACTCATGGTACAAACGGTAACTAATTTACAGATAAAGGAGGACCCAAAACAGAGACAATTTGGTTAAAGCCTGTTATCCAATACTATGTAAGACATGTAGTGTAGTTATTGATGAAGGTAGTTGTGTCAAATGTGGTGTCACAAGCATTTGTTAAGAGGATGGGTTTGTAGATTGATCCACCTTCGAGGCCACACAAATCGCGGTAGCTGAGTCATAAAATGTTTTGCACGTGCACAAAAGGGCTAGGTGCCAATATCTATTGGAAAACATATTGATATAATTGTCTGTGATGTTGTTCCATGGATGCTACACAAGTGCTGTTAGGAAAACCATGGTAGTTTGACAAGTAAACTATACATGATGGATACAAGAACACTTAACCATCCAAAAAGGTAGATAGGTCTATATATTACTTCTCACAACTCCTATAAAAACACATCAAGAGAGCTAACGGCAAAGGAGTTTGTATTTTTTCTAGAAAAGTCTTTCAACCGAAAGAATAAAGAAATTTCAAGAGTAAAAACATCAAGATTCGATGATGAACCTTTTGGAGGAGAGCAATAATGATGTGAATTATATCTGAACCAATCTAATATGTAGGAAGAGCAAATAAAATGGCTAGAGACAAAGAAGATATCGCACATCAAAAGATTAGAGAAAGGTAAAAATAGATTTAAGGAGTGAACAAGAGGTCGGTAAGGAGATAAGCTAAACTGGATTAGCAATCTACCGATATATGTTGACCAACCAAGGTAGATCGATTTGTTTGAGACTTGTACAGTTAATTCCAAGCAAATCTTTGTTGGACATAATGAAAATTCAAGGGGGAATTCTATCTAACTTGGAGAGAATGATGCAAAGTAAAGAGAATTAGATTATTGGTACAAGTAGGGCAAATTGATATAGTGTATTTTTCATAAGTTTGGCCATTTTTCTAATAATGATATCCAAAGAGAAACTTTGTTTCTTTCTTTGTAAGATTCTTTCTTGATTGAATTACAAATTTTGACGCCTATTTGTCTGGCATTCTTTTGGATCAACAGGCAAGTATAAGATTGTAACTTGGCAATCGTGTGCGATTTAATAGATTTCAATTTTCATTATTTTCTACTTAGGCCTTCCACTATGTCAGTTGGGCTTGGCTCATTTAAAAATTACTGAGTTTTAATCGATCTTTTTATTGAACTTAAAATTTAGGCTTGAGCCTAACTTGTTTAAGTAAACAAGCTTATTCTCAAGCTCGAGCCCATATAAAAGTGGCCTAGTTTGAAAAGGGTAAGATGCTTTCTCTAGCTTATGGCCCATGGTATATTATTGACTAATGTTGAAAGAGGAAGAAGTGGATTGCCATGAGATACAGGTTGTACACTATGTAGTATGGTGGAGTAGTCTCTTTCTCATGCTTAGAGGGACCGTGTACTAGTTTCTAATATTTAGCAGGAATTGGTTCCTTAGGAATTATTGGATAATTTTCTTTTGAGAATGAGTTTGAGGATTGATGTTTAAGGGGTTAAGTGAGCAGTGTAGTTTCACTACTAATGTGTCATGGTCCCTAATTTTTGGAATTAGTTGCTAGCACATATGGAATAAGAGAAATAAATTACTTTTTGATGAAAATGTTATGAAAGTGGCAAATCATGTTAATGTGATATTAAATCAGGTGCAGGACATTAACAGAGTTGCATAGCTTATTAATAGGGTCCATGAATTAAGGGAGAAAAGGTTAATATTCTATATGCCTCCCTTGCTTGGTGATTAAAAATTAATACCAATAGATCCTTCAAAGTGGATGCAGGATAAGCTATGATAAGGAGTGTTTTGAGGGATTGGAATGGTTGTTCAGTGAAAGGCTTTTGTCTTAACATAAGACCTGGTTCTACAATTCTTACTGAACTATGGGGAGTCCTCAAACAGTTGGAGATGTGTTGGAATAGTGGATTTAGGAAAATATGCTTAGAAGTTGATAATTAAACGATAGTGGGCCTTATCCAATAGTAGCATTTGGAGGTTAATTCCTTGTATAGATTGGCGAGGGATATATAGTGGCTCTTGAGCATGGAATGGGAAGTTAAGGTGGTACACAAATTGAGAAGGTAACAGAGGAGCAAATGCCATGGCGTTTCATGCCCGCAACTATTCTCAGAAATTTCATACTATGGACAAATGTCCAAGCACTATGAATGGAATGATTTTTGAAGATTTGAGAGAGGTCGCTTTTGAGAGAGAGATTTGTGTTTGAGTATTTAGGCTTGTCCCCGTTTTCTACATAAACATATATATATATATAATGTATAATCTTGCGAGCCTTCTCCTAAATCGATTTGCTAGCTTAAATTGAAGCTCAAGCTTGACTCGTTTAGATAAATGAGTTTTAATTTAAGCTTGAGTTTGATTAGTTTATCAAATGAACTTGAGTTAGAGCTGAGCTTAAAGCAAGGTGAACTTCAATAGCTTGTGAGCAAGTTGTGAGAAAGTTGACTCGTTTGCAATCCCACTTATGCGTATTTATTTATTTTTTCAATAGGATTTTGTGCATATTTGGAAAATACACAAAAGTTTAATTAAATGGAAGAATAATGTGAAAAATGGATCGAAATCGATAATTGTAGCCCACATTAATTAAGCTCTCTATATTTTATGTTAATATTTTGCAATTGAAATCATGAAAGTCAGTATGTCAGATGTAAATGAGTTCATGGATTTATCCATTGTAATGTTATGATGAAGTTCACTGCCATTTTTTTCCACCACTTTAACCCATGAAATGTCATACGTCTAGCTTATCAACCAATCAAAGAAAATTACAGGCTAAGTCAAATATTAAGATAAATGAGTGCATCAATTTTTAATTAGGATTGGCGGACTAATAAGAAAGAATTCATTCTACTTTAGGAAATAAATATATCTTCTAGAACACTAAGGCCCCTTATAATTGGTCAAATAAAATTTTGGATCCTTCACAAAGGGTACGTATTCTTAATTACTACAGTTTGTAATCTATTTAAAGCCTCTTACATAGTACCATTTGCGATCTCTAGTTAAGATGATGATCAAATTCTCTAATATTAACCTTTAGGAATGCATCTATGGGAATGGGGAACATATACTTGAGCCGCTAAAACAACATCAACCTCACACTTAAAAGCAATCACCACAACGTTTTTACCTAATTCTTGATATGAGATCTTGTACATATTTTCATCGATAAAGGTATATCAATCCACTAAAACTGTGATCCACACTCTTTAAGCTTAGCAAACCTTCAATCCTTTGGTCCTACACCAGAAAGATAGAAAACAATGAGTGGGCACTAGGGGGTTGCTTAGCATAACCATTATGAATTAATGATACATAAGTCAATAAGTGGATTGTAAAGAGACTAAATTTGTCTTACTTTAATTTAGCTTAAGGTTTTATAATGGAAGACTTATCACTGATTGGGATAATAGATTAACTCAAATAAGGAAGTCATCTTCCGATTGTTTAGGAAGTATATACAGGGGGATTAGGCAATCGAACCTTTGTTAATTAAGAAGTCTTTTAGAGGCCTGCTTCATAAGTTGGAGACAGCCGACTAAGTGGTTTACTTGTCTAAAGTATCCAAGCAACCTAAATGATTAACTACCAGATTGGTAAGAAGCTTTTGAGTTGTTGTTAAGTAAGACACTTAGCAACTAAGTGTGCATAGTGTGGCTTGATTTTTCTTTTCTTTTTTTTTTTTTTAAATTGGGCTCATTGCTAGAAGGGGAATTTACGATTGGATTTTAGAGTTTAGTTTTTGTTTTCTCTTTTATGTGCCTTCTTTTAATGAGATGTTGATAGGTTTCAATGTTAACATGTTCTTGAATGTGGGGATAAGGTACTTCACGGCAATTAGAGTTCTTTAGGGTCCCATTTGTCTTGTTGTTTATAATTGATATTTAATGTGAAGATATATTTGGATTGGTTAGAGATTTATAAATATTTGTTGTTGTTGCTGGCTATGTGTACATGGGGGATGTATCTCACGACAATATTAGAGTTTGTTAGGTTCGCTGTCTTGTTTCCATAAAAGACATTAATTATAAAGATATCAGTTAGATATTGATTGATGTTGATGTGTGTATGCATAGGGGATGAATTTCTTAAGGTAAGACTAGAGTTTGTGGGGTCTTTGTCTTGTTCTTCAAGATTGATATTTAATGCATAGATTTGTCATGATAAGTAGAAGATTATGGAGTGTTGAACTAGCATTGTAAGGTCTTGATGGGTACCTTGGTTTTTATGGTTTGAAGGAGAGAAGAAGAAAACTTTTGTAGTTCACAAGTTGCCACTTACATGCCTTGATGGAGTGTTTTCATTGGTTCCAAATGGCTAGTGCAATGATTGCTTATGTTGACTAAGCTTACTTGTCTTTATGCATAACAAACTTACGGTTTAGATGGAGAGATAAGGAGAGAGTTCAAGTTCGCTTCATGTCCCTTTCATACATTTAATACCTAGATTATCTAAGATCTTCTATTAGAGGAGATGTCACTTTCAATCATTATGAGGTTAAGATATTTTTGGATCTTGAAAGTCCTTAGAGTGGCAAGTGGTGCCTCTCTCTCTCCTTGGGTTGACTTGACAGTTTCAAGACAATTTAGGGGTATTAACACATATTGATATTATTAAAATGGCTCAAAAGATAAATATCTAGATTTTCTCATAGGATATGAAGTATTACGCATGCAAATGTTTAAATTAGTTTGAGAAAACATCTTTTAAAATTCATCTAAGTCTTCTACATTAATATTAGATTATCCTTGAGTTGAAAGCTAAAGTTTTAAGTCTATATGATTGAGTATTTTTAGGGTTTTCACCTATGTGATTAAAGTTTCTAGGTTCAATAGGTTAAATTAGCGTTATAGGTCCAATAGGATCAAAATTTTCTAAACTTCATGTTTGTGAAATCAAACTTAGAACTCTTTGGCCTTATAATAAACTATCATGCATTACATGACTTTCATATTTGCATTATTTCGATGTTACCTTGTTATGTGTTAACGCTTTGGATCTATGGATTCACTTGGTACTTCTAGATGAGAAAATGCCTAGTTTTATGCAAGGTTTCCAGTAATTCTACATGGTTCCATGGAGACTACTTAGCACACAAAGGAACGTCACTCATGGTATTGTCGTGAAGTTAGTTAACACTTAGTAGAGTTTCTAAGTTCTAAGGGTAAGTTGAGATGATTAAAATACTTAATTGTAAAAGTGATAAGTAAATGTGTGTGTGTACCTCTTTTCCTTGGTTCTTAGTCTCTCCTGAGTACGGATAACTTGAGAATAGATCCTGATGACCCTGGTGAGAGGGTATAAACCACACACTATTTGGATTCTTGTCATTCAAACTTGTATGTTTTTTATATGCTTGAGTGTTGCATCACATATGCTTGTTAATCAAACTTGTATGTTAATGTTTGATGTGGGATATGATTTGATTATCTCATTGAGTTGTAGTTTTGCTCACCTTCTTATAAATCTTTTAAGTATCAAGGTAGTCTATGGATAGTTCTTTCTAGGAATTTTTGCACTAGTACAAGTCATAAAGCTATGGATAAAGACATGGAGTGGAGTGCTTAAGTGGCCTAAGAAATAGAATGTGATTTACTATTATTAATTATTATTGTCATCTAAAGACTTGGTCTGTAATATGTAAGAACTAATAGTGATGCATGATACTATTTAAGTTATTATGTAACTTATATATCCATTAATTCTTATCGAAGCAACCTTGATCCTGCTTTCAAATCACATTCCTTGGAGTAGTTTAGTATGTCAAGTACTTGTTATCCTCTTTGATGTCCCACTACATAAATTATATAGTTATCAAGGACGTCGGTTTGTCTTACAACTTCTTGATAATACTAAAGTAACCTTTGGGGCATGACACAATAGCTAACCATTTAATTTCCACATGTGTAAGCCCTCTTTTTTTTTTTTAACAAGAATTTAGGATTAAACTTAACCTTACATCAGTGCTAGGGTAGAAAAATTGACCTTGCAACAATGCTTAACCTAAGCTCTCAAGCCATCCTTACCACAAAAAAAAAAAAAAAAAATAGAAAAAAAAAATCTAATAAAGAATTAATTCAACGCATTTTTTCATTCTAAATAGATCAAGAACCGTAGAATTCTTTTTTTTTTCCTCTTCCCTAATCATTTCTAGAAACTTACTAATCTTGAATAATCAATCCATTCATTCATGCATTCATTTCAAATGAATCAAGCTATTGTTTTTCTAACTGCTTATTCCAAAGCTCATGTCAAGTATTTTAAATACATCTAGTTTTTTCCTAATTTATTTGTTTAACTAACATGATAATCCTAAAAAGAGTAAATATCATGAACTTTGAAATTGGTCAATTTACTATCTAAAAGAACTTTTCATGTATGCCAGCAATACATCTTTTATAATTTTAAAAGTGCTACGTAGAGTAATGGTGTAAGTTAATTTGATAGAGGTACTATTGGTGTGCACAAAAACTTATTTCAGGTACTAAATTGATCAATTTCAAAATTCAAGTATCTAATTTGCATATTTTGCTAAATTTTAAGTACTATCCACAACATTAACCCAATTAAAAATGTTAACTTTCATGCCTTAGTAAACTCAAACTCAAAATAGTTCAAAAATTCCAATTACTCTAGCTTTGTTTTCTAAGCAACCCAGAAACAAAATCAACTCAAAGTAAAAATCTAGTTAATTAAAATATGGGAAAATTCTATAGTCTTATCATATTTTTTAGCAGAGCTAGTCTCATCAGTTATTTAACAGCTCATATTTATATCTAACCTTGAATGTATTATTAAAATACTTAATATATCGCTTACTATATTTATTTTTATAGTTAGTTGATTGATTAGGTAATCCCATCGATGGAACTATAGAAGTTTTCTAAAAACATGAGAAGCTATATATATATATATATGTATATTTATATATGGAACTTTTATCCATGCTTCCACTTCCACTTTAATGGTGAACAGCTTGAGAACTTGATCTCTACAGCCAAACATGTTCTGAGAGAGAGAGAGAGAGAGAGAGAGAGAGAGAGAGAGAGATAGTTTTTTTGTTTTTCTTTTTTTTAACTTTTCTAGTTAATGGTGAACAACTTGGGAACTTGATCTCTACAGCCAAACAAGGTTTAGAAATCTTCTTCCTTATTGCATTTTGCTTTTCGTTTTCTTTTTCATTTGTTGTGACTTATGAGGATGGCTTGAGAGCTTAGGTTAACCATTGTTACATGGTGAATTTTTTTTTCTGACCTCACACTAGTTTTTGTTAGGTTTAATCTTTTACTCTTGTTTGTAAAAAGTGAAGAGGGTCCACACAGGTAGAAATTAAATGAGAGGGCCATTGTACATGGGTCATAATTTATGTTGGTCACTTAGTCCATGTATTCATATGGTGTTAGAAAAATAAGTAAATATTATGAATGGTACATGAATTTTGGCAAACTATACAATTAAATGCCTAAACTTTGAATTCATCAGTTTAGTACCTAAAAGGAATAGTACCTTAATATTAGTAAAATATGCAACTGAATACCTAAATTTTGAAATTGTTTAATGTAGTCGATGAACTTTGAAATTAATCAATTTATTATCTAAAAAACTTCTAGTATATGCTAGCAGTATCTTCGACATATTGATTGAAAATGCCACAAATGAGAACGGTATTAGCCAATTTAACAAAAATACTATTGGCATGCATGAAAAGTTCTTTCAAGTACTAAATTAATTAATTTTAAATTTTAGTACCTAATTGCATGGTTTACCAAAATTTAGGTATTATTGGTGACATAAACCCAAGGAAAAGTGATGGAGGTACCAATAACATACACAAAAACTTGAATCAAGTATCAAATCAAACCAATAAATTTTTAGGTAGTTAATTGTACTTTTTGATAAAGTTTGGGTAGTGAATTTGTACCATTAATAAATTAACAGATCATACAACTGTCAAATATGGTTCCTAAATTTTGAGTGAAAATTTCATTTAGTACATGAACTTTAAATCAATCAATTTGATACATATTATTTTTAATATCTTCTTACATTATTTACTCTATTTGTAGATGCAAAAGAGACTATATATCATTATATTTTTACTAATATCTTAAACACCATTTAACATGGATAAATTGCTTCTTCTTCTTTAGGAAATGAAGTTAACAATGTTAGTAAAATGGTAGAAATAACTACAAAAACTTTGAAAAATTCAGATACTAAATTGAATTTTTGAGCAAAGTTTAAATATCAAATTTAATTTTCTCTATTATAAAGCATGGTGTCAAGATGATAGAAACTATATTCTATAAAGAAATAGAATATATGCACACAATATATTGATACATATATGCGTACAACAAGAATTAATACTATTATATAATAAAAGGAAACATATATATACACGTATACATGATAAATTTATTATATATAAATATATTTATATAATGTACTTATATATGTAATGCTTAATATCTTACATACGAAAAAGAAAATTAGTGAAAAAAGTAAAGGTTAATGTCACGAATAATATCTAAACTTTGACAAAAAACGCAAGTAGGTATTTAGACTTTGAAATTGATCAATTTGGTACTTGAACTTTGAAATTAATCAATTTAATATCTAAACAATCTTCTCATACATTCCAACACTACTTCCGTCGAATTCTTTTAGGTATTAAATTAATCAATTTCAAAGTTTATGTATCTAATTGCATATTTTACCAAAATTCAGGTACCATTTGTGCTATTATCTCAATAAGTAATAAGGGTATTCTTTAAATATTTTGTATGCTCGATACAATATGCATGACGATAAGTAATTAGAAAAAGAATTATTAACTATTGTTGAAATGAATATAAAGTATAGGAGAATATGTCTTAATTATCGTATAATTTGTAAATCATAGGAAAAGAAAATTAATATCATTAATTTAAAAAAATTATAAAAATGCTACTAAGATGAAAATAATCTAAATTTTAGACAAGTTGGACTCATCTTTTCAATAAATAAGATTATAAGTAGTTGACCATGTTTATTGAAGAGAAGAGGTTAATATATATATATATATATATATATTGTGCACATCGTATGTTGAATAGATGAATTAAGGATAAACAATAAAACAAAAGAGAACCTATAGTAAACCATTGGTCTGGGTTATTGTGATGGTTGGGTGATTCTAAGTTTGTGTTTATGTAGCACGTGGTTAGTTGGTGTTTGGTTTAGTACAGCATCACCGACGGTGGTTGGATTTAGTTGGGTTTTAAAGTAGCAGTGGTTTATAAAGTTAAAGCGACAAGGGTGTGTCAAGTTTTGTGAGGGTGATTGGTGTAGTGGTTGAGTGAGGCAATGAGGAACCCAAGAAGAGATTAAGGAGAGAGAGCTGTGAGAGTTGGCGAGAGAGTTAGAAAAAGAGAGAGTGAGTTTGAAAGAGAGAGAGAAGAGAAGGTGATGAGAGAGAGGGTCTAATGAGAGACACTAGAGGGTAGTCCATTTTAAATTTGTTTCCCAGAAATATTAACCTCATATCTTCAACAGACGAGGTTAGTCACTTATGACCTTGTCTATTCAAGAAACGAGTTTAACTTGCCTAGGGTCCCGTTTGTTTCAAGACAAGTATTTTCCGAAAAGCAATTTTCTTCATTTTGTTTTGTTTGTTACATGAAAAAAAAAATTAAGTAGAAAACATTTTCCCTTGTAAGAGAAAATAATTTCCACTAAAGGGTAAATCCTATTTATTTTAAGGAAATCAACTTACTCTTTTCAAAACGAAAACTCATTTTCCGAATTAGCCTTTACAAGTATTCAAAAGATATTTATTTCTTTTTTATCATAATTAACCAATAAATTATGTTTTAAAATGAAAATAATTTAATGGAAAAAAGAAAAAAGAAAAATCATTAAAAATATGAATTGATGATTTGTAAATAAATGTTGTAAAATAATATATATTTTATACTTTTACCTTTAGACAAAATTATTTGGCATAATGTACTTATATAGTAACTTACTAATAATAAATTATTCATATATAACAATGTGTTACATAGTACTAGTTAGTCAAACACAGAAAATTTTTTCAATTTATTTCTATAAATGCAACCAAACACATAAAAACAAATTATTTTTATAAAAATAATTTTATATAAAATACTTTTCTAAATATAAGATATTTTCCTTGAAACAAACGAGGACTAAAATTGAGATTATTTTTTTCTTTGTTGCATTTTTATAACTTTTTTAAAAAATTAATGATATCAATTTCCTTTTCCCTTTTAAATCATTCCCCTTAAATAATATATATGTGCGCGTATATTATAAACTCAATGTATCTCTTGGTTCAAAAGCTTTTTCCTTATGGGCTTTTTTGGCCTGAAGCCTTACGGGCTTATTGATATGGGTCCAATTTCAGCCCATGTAAACAACAAAATATCCCAAAATCAAATCCTCAACGAGCCAGGGGGAATTGATTCAAACCAAACCTTTGTCGAATGAAGACAGTCTTTCTCTCTCTCTCCCCTGTTTCTCTCTCTCCCATCTCATTCACCTAGTATTGTGGGACCAGGAAGGAAATGTCCCGGAGATAGGAGAGATAAGAGGAGATAGAAGGAAGCAACAAACAATGGGTCGAACATGATGGACTTAATGAGAGTGAGGCCCAACAAAATCAAATTATTAAAAGAAGAAAAAAAGAAGAAATTGGAGATATGACATGTTGGACCCCATCCATCTGAAATTAAGTCTGCCATTTATGAGGCCAGCCACCATCCAACAAACCTTACCTCAACTGCATGTTACATGGACAATTGCAAAAGGCCAAACCATCATTCATTACTCTTGGTATCCTATACGTACTTGTTAGGTCAAGACGATGTAAGGTTAGGCTCGGGCTTGATTTGAAATTTTAAAGTTGTGTTCTTAGATTTAAATTAAACTGAATTTAAGATTTTAAGCTTGAGTCTAATTTAAAATAATTTTAGATATGTTAAAATTCGATTTAATTAAACTTATATAGACTTAATGTATTAAAAAATATTTTAATTCTAATTTAAATATATAAATGTCCAAGTTCGATTCAAAATTTGCTTAATATTTATACTTTACTTAAATTTGATAAAGTACAATCAGATTTGCGAGTTAATCGAGCTAATCATATAAAGATTGACTTTGGCTCGATAAACTACTCCGATTAGTTCAAGCTCAAGTTAATTAATTTGTGAACCAACTTAATTCATTCATTGCACTAGAAGACCTTATTTTGGCATCAAATACAGTTTTTTCTTTTTTTTTTTTTTCTCTTTGTTCTTACATTTTTTTTGTAAAAGTTTTGTAGTGTGTAATTAATATTGAAGAAAGTTTTATTTCAAAACCCATAATAAATGCCCTACGACCACTAACGGGTCCGTTGCTATTATGTGAGTTCTACCTCACCTATCGGTCCATACTCTAATCAAACATTCATAGATAATGGAAAACATAAATGAGATGGGGCTACGGCTACGCCCATGTACGGGGTCCTTTCACCCACCGAGACCCATTTAGCAGTACTTTCCATACTGCCAAAAATCTAAAAGTTTAAATTGGTGGTGTTGGGTGTTCCTCGTCACTTTCGTCCTGTCCTTTTTTCAGGGCAGAAGAGTTGTCATGCCATGTGAGATGAAATTATTTGCTGCCACTGATTGCTGTTTTTCTGATACTTTTATAATTGTGTTGTTGGGGGTCTTTTATTTTTGCCACCTGCATGCAAAATTATTAAAAGGATGGTATGGTATCCCTAATTATTTTCCTTGGCGGTCATGCCCGTGCTTCCGATTCTCTTTTCCAAGTGAGTTCATGCACAAACAACCTGGCTTTCTCTCTGCTATTTCATTTGAAGAAAATTATTAGTGTGAATGAGGAAATATCATAATCTTCCACATGATAGAAACATTAGAACCTAATTCGATTGCCTATGTTTATATTCGATTTGTATCTTATCTCCATATCATCTATTTATGAGTAAATATATATGTTTTTCATTTGTATTTTTTTTTTTTAAACAGTCTAATTCAAACAAATGTCAAATTAATACCAAACTAATGGCATACCACCAAATTGAACACACCCATAGTTTTAAAGGATTGGTCCTTACGATGGATTAGTTGTATGATGTTTGGAATTTAAAATTTATGCTTTTTTAAAACAAAAAAATTCGAATTAAATCTGACCAAAATCATTTAGATATCTATTTAGTGAGAAACCATAAGTAAAATCGTTGAAATCAGTAGTAGCAACTCAATATCTCATTATGGTTTTAGTCAAATTGGCTATTAAAATTAGAAAACAACAATTAGGATTGATGATACTAATACTATTGAAACAAAATACCAATAAGTATTTCAAAAAACTTAGAATTAAAAGGTACGATCTTATTTCTAACCCATATGTATTGATCTTAATCCTTTAGAAAACCAGCGGTTACAATTTCTTTTTTCTTTTCTTTACTTTTTTAATAAAGAGAATACTAAATTGTTTGCCAAATATTACCAATGACATCCTCAATAATAGAAAGATTTCATTAATTAAATATGGTAATAAAATGAATGCGAAGTTATGACGAGTAAAAACAAAACTACCATGTAGTTTGCTTTTCTCATAATAATTTCCAAAAAATAAAAGTTAAGGAAATTCCCACTTTAATACCTTGAGTTTTCACTCTTTCATATTTTAGGTACTTGTGTTTTTATTATTGAAAAATTATACACCGAGTTAGTCCTCTTATTGTCAAACAATTTTCTAGGCCTAAAAATCTATTGTTAATTAAACACTCAAATCAAATAAGCAATTTTTTTTTCCTTTAAATCATAACCTTATTCCCAAATCTAATTTTTTGCAAATAAGAACCCAAACCATTCTTAACCCTCCATTTTTCTAATCGAATCTATCTCCATCTTTGCTAACCATGTCTTTAAAGTTTGTGAATTTAGAATTTGTTGTATTCCAACATCCTTAAGTACACCAACGTCATTTGTATGCTCCCACTGTCTATTCTTCATTGTTTGTGACTTCAACAACCTTGTGTTTTCTAATAGTAGCTTGGATGATTGATGATAAACAAATATTAATGAGTTATAAAAAAAAATTAATGTTATAGTACTCTTATTATCTGTACTTCATTGTTAAATTTGTTTCAATTAAATAATTAGTTTTTGTATAGCTCTCTTAAAATATCATGGGACAGCAATAGGATGATTATGGAAGAAAAGTTATGGTAATATAAAATTAGAATGGTCTGCATAAGCATCGTTGCTTTTGTTCTCCAGCATGTGCTAAGAGGAAGAAAAATACTTGAGCTTGCTGATGCAATAAGCCAATAACTTTTGTGATAATGAAAGATGATATATAATTGGGATTCTTAAATTAAAATTGTATGAGTGTTCTAGAGTCTTCATTTGACGATGTTAAGTTTATGAATTAGATTTGTTATTTTGAAAAATGAAAAAAGGTATTCATAAGGTTATTTCATTTATTTTTATCCACTTAATAATGACATAGGAATAATTTGGGCGTGTAATTTGTCAAAAATAAAAACACATGTATCTAAAACTTAAAAAAGTGAAAATTCAAGTGACTAAAATAGAATTAGCCTCAAAAATTATTATGAACTAGAAAAATTTTATGATTCTATCATTAATATTGATGGGATTCATCAAATCTTCTATTTAATAGCTTATATCTTGCATGATTAAAATTATTAATATATTAATTTTTATGTTTATTTTAATAATTAAACGATTAACTGTATAATACTATAGCCTGAAGATAAAAGTTCTGAGAATTATTATGTAAAACTTCTCCCAGCATTTCCTTCGAAATTATGACATTCAAATTTTATGATGGTACCAATACATAATCAATATTATTGATTGAGAAGCTGCATTTTTTTTATTTAAAAAAGAAAAAGAAAAAGAAAAAAGTCACAATTAAGGAAACTTTATCTGCCACGACTATTAGGGAGAATGAGTGGTCCCAAAGGCAAAATGATGTGATGGTGTGACTGTTCGTCGGCCTAACAACGGTACGCATTGAAATTTAAAAAAAAAATAAAGAAAAAAAGAAAAAGAAAAGGTTTATTCATACTTTTCTTTTCTGTCTCTCTTGAATTTATTATTATTATTTTTCCTTTAATCTTAAATCAAAAATCAAAATGATGAAGATATGATGGTGGCTAACTTTATCACTTTAAAATATAAGCTAATGAATTGTTTAAAGTAGTGGGACAGTATGATCATGATGTCACAATTCATCATAGATTCAAGCCACAAACCGGACAAAAACATTAAAATGAAACGTCCATGTCATCTTGTACCACTTGAACACTTCTCACATACCATAATAATTTGGACGAATACTACTCAGTTTCCCACGTGTATCGATTAAGAATCAAGGTAAAAATGCTTTTGCACTGTCATCTATGTAACTAATATAAGGTTAATCACATAAAAATTTTCGCTTTAACCTTCTTATATAATATTTAGGATAATAATAAAAATGATACTTAAATTTTTATAAAAAAGAATAATTACATGCTTAAAGTTTGGTTTTAAACAATTTGATACATAAACAAAGTTTTGTTGACAATTTTTATATTTAAAGTTTGGTTTTGATAATTTAGGTATCTAGACAAACTTTTCATGGACTTTTTTCATATCTCATTTTACTTATCTTAGGTATGAAAAAGTCAACAAAAACTTTATTCAAGTACTAAAATTATCAAAATCAAATTTCATGTATGAAAAAATTCGACAAAAACTCTGTTTATATATTAAGCTGTTCAAAACCAAACTTTAGGTAGCTAATTTTTTTTTTTTTTTTGTGAGAGTGTAGATACTATTTTCGTCATTAATCTCTAATGTTTCAAATATCGATTAGTGGAGTGTTGTTATTTTTTTTCACCTTAGAAATTAAAATTATTAAAACCATGAGTTTATAATTTTGTGTGTTTTCTAATTAAAATGACATAAGATTGATTAAGTGTAGACTTTAGATAAATTATAAAATTAGGTTACGATTTTATATGTTTATGAATATATCGGCTTTATAGGATTTTTTTATATGATTCTACCAATTTTATATATTAGAGCTATTTTGACAACTAAGTAGAATGAAATGGAGTATAATCATGGTTTTTAGTTTATTATAAGTTTTCTAAATTTTCAAGTGATTGAGAGGGGAGGGGGTTGGGTTATGATGTGGCGATATAAAGAGGAGGGCAAGTGGATGGTACAACACACGTAAATGGACCATTGAGGTTCCTAAACGCTTCATCAGTCATATTCAATGTACATCGTATTCATCCATTCAATTCATACATCTATTTTGGACAATAACTATAATTAGGATTTGGCTTGTCTGTCCCCATTGTCAAATGTCACTTTATGATAAAACCAAAAAAGACATGGACAAATTATTCATATGATAGATACAACAGATCATGTCAAACCGGCAATTATATCACCACACATAAGTGGGGTGGGTTGGGTTGCGTTGGGTGGTCCCGCTCCACTCCCCACAACACCCTCAACCGATGCACGGATTCTAGGAAATTGATGCATTGACATAACAAGTTATTCCATCACCACATTGTGAACACTACTCTATTGCTTTTTTCTTCTTTTTTTTAGATTTTTATATTAATTTTCTCTATAAGATTAAAAAAAAAAACAAGATTAAGTTTAATTTACATATATCCTTTACTTTTTTTTTTTTGCAATAATTACAATACAAAGAAAGACTTAAATTTGGTATATCCCATTTGAGATATTAAAAGTAATACCTAAGTTACATTGTTATTGGTTTTTTATTTATATTTTTAAGATTATCTTATTAGATGTCCAAATATAAAATTAATAATAAAGAAAAGGTCATTTGCTCATCACCAATTTTTTTCCAGGGATCCCATTCTGTCAATTATGAGAAAATTAATAGGGGTTATAACTTTTTTTTTTTTTTTCCATTTACCCCCCTCATCTTTAACGAATATAAACCTTTTTTTTTTTTTTTTCCCTCCTTGCAAGGGGCAGGAAAATTAGAGCCATAATTGGACCAGTACACCTTTTTCATCGGCCTAATTCCCCATCTTGCACGTTGAGGACAATTGCTGCTTTTCGGTCGCTTTTACATGTAGCTTCTTGGACAATAAAGACAACTTATATATGGCCATGAGAACAGGGAAGACTTTAAGACGCATTGTATAAAGGAATTTCAAAAAGAAGATTATTATAAAGTTTAAGAAAAAAGGGCTGAACATTGACCGTCCACTCTAGGAAAAGATGTAATGATATGTTCAAAGAGATAAATGTTATTCTAAGATTCTGTATTATCTTTTAAAATGGAGTATAGATAAAGGAAAAGGAAATAATAATAATTATAATAAAGAAAGTAATGGAATAGAAGAGAAAGTGTGTGAGCAACGGAATTTACATATAATTACCTAGCTATTTTCTAATAGTAGTAAGTCTAGGTTTGTGAACCCAAATAAAGTGGTCGCAAGCATGATGCTCATTTACATGACATGTAACTTGAGAGGATTCATGTGGAATGATATAAGAATAACTAATTAGGGGAGAAATGGATAGAGAGGAGGATCCCAATATCAAATCCCCTTGATTGGGTAAAATTCTAGGGACAATGTTCTGTTTAATAGTACCAGAGTGTTTGCAGTTGAGATACATGACATCTCCGACCTATTTCATTCTAAGGTGAAATTTTGGTACTTCAAGTAATTGATTGATGAAGCTCCACTCGCAATAGCATATGCATTTTTTCAAGTCTTCTTTATTCAATTTCACTATGCCTTACGTTTTTATTATTTGACAAAGTGAAGAAATTCATTTGAAATCATGATATTATCTACTACCTTGCAATCTAAGATAAAACTAGCTTAGTTAGAGTATATTAGGTTCTCTAGAAGTGATCTTAAATAATGCACCTCATGAGATCTTAGATATGAGGACCAATTAAGATTATTAATATTAGAAGATATGAAAGCTTTTCAAATGAGATGAATGACCAAGTCCCCTATGGTGTTCTAATGAGTCTTGAACAAATGGACATGTATCCAATCTTTTATGGAGATGTTAAGTCACAAATAACAAGTGAATTTACATACTTTGAACAATACAATTTATGTGCATTTATTGAAGTACAAATGGATTAAAACTCTACAATTGCGTGGGATTGCACCTAAAATAGAACAACAATGTTGAATTGCTAAATTGTGTAAAATAATCAATTTAACATGAAAATGAACATGAATTATGTGATTTTGCAAGTTCAAGGCCTTATATTTGAACTCCAACCCAACACTAATTAAATAATATAACTCTTCTTAACTCGAAAAGGAGATGGCATCAAATTTCCCTCATGATGCATCTGGACATGGTTAGAGGGTAGAGAAATATTTGAAGACAACCTTGGCCTTTAAACCATTTGAAAGGGAAAATGCTACTATAGCCCACTAACTTCCAAACCCTGCCTAAAAACTTTTCTCAAGATAACCCTAACATTCGTTGTTTTCTCCACCACGTGACTCAGACACAGATAAGTTTCCTTTACTATCTCTTTGAACCAATGCTCTATCGTGTTTTGAATGCAGGTACGAAGATGAACTAAGGAAATGCTGTAGAATACTTCGAGCTAGTCTAAACTCCACCAACAAATCTTTTGACAAGGATAATCGATACACTTTTCAGCTTTTCTTTCTTGTATTGATATCTTTTGTATAGATCTATAGTTGTTTTTTAGATCTGTTAGATTAGTTACAGATATTAGTGTTATTGTAACTATGTTTAACTACTATATGTTACATGTACTAACTAAAACAATTACATGAACGATGCTTGTGTTTTGCATCTGTTATGTACACTATAGTCTCTTACCCACTTTGGTTATCTTTGTTGTATACCCGTAACTTAAAATCGAAGATCGTAGAAGTGACAATCATGGAAATCATAAATCCTTTAATAACCTTGAGACGATGGGAATGGGCTTGTATGGAAGTGGTCCAAGATGTTTGATGTTTGGTTTACATGAAAGGGGTGTTGATTTTCGTAGTGGCGAACTACAAACCAAGCTGGGTTTCGAATATGGGTTTGATGATCACTTAGACATCCAATTGAGGCATTATATTCTAGTTTCTAATTTTTAATATCCATGATGAAGGCATACTTATGAGACATTCTTAGTTTCCGGTAAGAAGTATTTTGCTTAAAGTATTAACATGAAATAAGTGGTGTACAACAATGCACTAAAGGTAAGCTAACAAGGAGCTTTAGAAAAACTTATAACCTAAATTCATTGATTTTTTTAGAAATCTAATTGTCCTTAGTGAACTCAAATAGGTGGGAAATAACCTGGGATTTAATAGGTTTGAATGTGTAGAAGCTATTGTTATGAGTGGTAGTATTTTAGAAATGTGTGATAAGGAAGATGCTATCTTTCATGCAATGTTCTCCAACTAGCAAGAGGTTCACTTGCATTTCTAGCTATCTCCTTGAACATTTTTTGGTTTAATTACTATTTATGATAGTCTTAAATTTATGAGAGAAAAATATTATAGGAGAATTTGAATAAGGTGGCTAAAATCATTAACGGATCTTATTCTATTGCTAGGGATTAGGTAATGTCAAAAAATGGTACCTGAACTTTCGCAAAAAGTTAAATCAGGTACTTGAAGTTTGATTTTGAATAATTTAATACCTAAAGTAAATTGTTGCAAATATTTTTCCTACCTAAAGCAAGTTCAATTAGGTAGGAAAAATGTACAAGAAAACCTGTATCAAATACCAAATTGTTCAAAAACAATTTTAGGCACATAATCGAACTTTTTGCAAAAGTTCAGGTACCCAATTGTTTAAAACCAAACTTCATATACCTCATTAAACTTTTTGTGAAAGTTCAAGTATCATTTTTTGACATTAACCTTAAGGCATTTTAATGACATTTTTTAAATGATGAGAAGTGAGGTGGCCAAAATGTACATGAGGATGTAGTTAACATATGTTAACAGTGTATGGATAGCTACCACATGATTGGTATTTGGTCTATTAGGCCCATATATGCTTGGACTAGCAAAAACAAATAATTATTGAACTTAATATAAACATGAGTCAACTAAGTATGGGCTCATGAGAACTGATTAGATATATTTGTGGAGATGAAATTGTTTCATTTGAATCACCATCAATTTGAATAATTGACCCCTAATTTTGATATTAGCAAAGAAGGAATGAATCTTTTAGATTTCAAAACATGTGGCTAACACACCTAAACTTTAAAGACTTTGTTCGTTCATTATGGTATGGACCATCATTCTCTTTTATAGAAGACTTAGGCTCTTTAAGGGTGAGACTAAGGACATGAACAACATTGTTGGGAACATCCATCAAAGGAACTTTTAAACTACCTTAACTTTGCACAAGACGAATTATATGTAGTTCTTCAAAATGAAGGCCTCCTATGGGCATATAAAGCAATAGCTACCTAGATTGTGCATGGTGAAAGATCTATTAGGCTTTTCCACACTAATGTTCTAACTTCTAACTAGGTAATATAAGGTTAGAATTTTTGGTTTAGAAGATCATATGGAAATAAGATTTCTAATAGTAAAAATATTGAAGAAATGACATTTAGTTATTTTACCAACTTGTTCCAAATAGTGAAACAATTAATATAAATAACCTTTTGCAAATTGTTGTCCCTTGGTTGGATGAAATGATAAAAAATGATATATGAAAAATTCTTTCAAGTAGTGAGATTTGACAAGCTATGAAGTATTGGTACAAAGTTATATAGAGTCGATGACATCAATGCTAGTTTTTTCCATTAATATTGGACAATAGTAGGAGATGTAGTGTCCATGACTATCTAAGATGTGCATACTATAGGCTAACTACACCTCGAACTTAATAGGATGCTCCCAGTCCTGATTCCAAAGAAAACCTAGAGCAAAAAAAAAAAAAAAAACCAGATAGAAATCAAACCAATTAGTCTCTACACTACAACATATATAAGAATAGCAAAGATTTTAGTGCTTCACCTGAAAATACTTGAAGTATTTGATTAATTTAAGGGAAAATTATACCGGAAGGTCACAACATTTAGAAGTAATGTTTAGAGAAGTAGGTAAATTGAGGTCTCCATCAACACGTATCCTTATGTATCATATCTTCTAAGTTTTAATTAAATATTCCTCTTGTTGACAAATGTAAAAAGAAAAAAAAGGAAAAAAAAACTCAATTGACCCAATTTTCTAAATGTTATGACTTCAAATAAACTCATCCCCAAATGTTGTAACCTTCTAGTGTAATCTATCTATTAATCTAGTTTTAGAAAGTTTCATCCTTGAAAGATGCTTTTTCGATAATGTTCTCTAAGAGCTCGTGAATTTATGTGGTGGATGAGAGAAAAAAAGGTTATATGGTTGGGAAGCTAGACTTAGAGAAGACATATGACTGTATGGAATGGAATTTCATCAAACTCATACTAAAGAATCTTGAGGAATGGATTAAATAGATAATCTCACATTTATCTACCACTTCCTTTTTGGTTATATTAAATGCAGAAGTGACAAAGCAATTTACTGGTTTAAGAGGCTTAGAAAAGCATGGCCTTGTATCACCATATTTATTCATTACAGCCATAATAAAGCATTTCAGTATTTAGATATAATTCACTATTGGCATGAAATGGTTTAATTAATTAAAGTGAAAGAAGTTGATATAATTATCTATCAATTATTCTTTACTAATGACCTTCTTTAATTTGGAAAGGCAATTAAGGAAATTGAAAGCCTTATACTGGATGTTACAAACTAGTTTGAAGATATGCCTACACAACAAACAACAACACTAAGACAAGTATTATCTTTTCGAAGAACATAAACTTTCAAATAAGAGAACTGAATCTATGATATTACAACTATTGATGGTCAATTTTGAGACATGGGTTCCCTAAGCCCAATTGACTCAATTAAATCTTGGACATGCTTACTCAGTACAAGGTTAGTATTATCTAACTGTCCATAAAGACTAGAGATTGGGAATAACCCCTCAATTTCATAAGTTGATTTGCCGAGCTAGTCACTCGAAATAATTTACCTAAGTCACTTTGGAAATTACTCCCACAATCACCATGATGCTAACGATCTCCTTCTCTATAAATACCCCCTCGAGGTATCTTAGTAAAGAGGAAAACAACTGTTATTAGGTCAAATTGGTAATTATCTTACTCTATTTCCTTTTACCTCTCACCTTGAGTAAATAGTAACTTTTATATCGAAGTGGTTGCACAAGACAATTCCCATTGCCCTTTAACCATAATATGTTTGCAGGTGTTATTTTATAGGCCTACAATCAAGTTCAACTACATAAGATTCTCCTACCAGTTTTGAACTAATGACAACAAACTTTAAAGAAAGTGATGAAATTGGAATGTACCTTGATTTCCTTGCAATTGGCATTAAAAATTTAATTCTTGAGAAATTAAGGAAGCTTTCTAGTTAGAAAGTAGGGTTATTGAGTATATCTAGACAAAATGTCCTCATGAAATTAATCCTTAAAGGAATTCTTGTGTACTATATGCAGGCATTATGGCTACCTAGAGATACTCCAATTAAGTGAAAAGAATCATTTGTGATTGCTTTTGTGACTCTATTGATAAGGCAAAACTACTGAGATGCATTGGAGAGTTGTAATGAAGGCCAGACTTTAAAAGAGTAGGGATATAGGATTTGCAATTACAAAAGGGCTTGTATTATGAAATTGGCATAGAAGTTAAAAAATTTAATCCTTACTTAAATAAAACAAATGACAGGGATCAAAGCTCGAGTAAGAATTTGTGAACTAGTAATTAGGCTAGTAAAAGTAATCCTAAGTATATAGCGATTGAAAGAACTGCAATGAATGAGATTCAGGTGACTTGATGATTCTCAAAAGAAACCAATGTAGCTTACCGTTTGCTAGTAGTTGGCAGCCACCTCCATAGTTGTGTATAAAAGTTAACGCTAATGGAGCCTTCAAAGCAATTCTAAGTGTAGTGGAGTTTAAGCTTATGTTAAGGACAAAAATGATCGTTGTTGCGAGAGATTTGTGAATAAAGTGATTGTTGATACCCCTCAACCAGCTCAACTATGGGCAATTGGTTAGGGATACACTATACATTTGAGTTAAGAGTAAATAATATTATGATAGAAACTGATTCTTTTGAGGTTATCCCTTAAACATGAGTGATGAAGTTATTACAACTTTCTCTATAAATTAACTTTTTGCACAGATAGTAAATCTAGAGCCAATTAATGATTGGTAATAAAAAAACAAGCTAAATATCATACACTTAATTCCAAACCATAATCACAAAGGCAAGTACACCGATTAATACTACAGTATATGTGCTATGTACAAGTATCATCCCACAAGGATTAATGAAGATTAGTATTCATTCTTCTCTTAAGGTTTAGTCGGTAAAATCAAATTTCTTAATAATTATTAATTTATCAATCACAAATCAAGATTTTTAATGAAAATTTACCAATTTGTAAGAACTACCTAGATTCGGAATGCCCATTGGATATCTATGTGATTACAAGTAAGATAATTTCAATTTTATTGTAATTTTCTTGAATGGTATAAATTGGTAATGTAATTCAATATCTCTATCGAGATTATTGAATTATAATCTCTAGTAGATTAACTAAAATGTATTTCTAGTTAAAACTCCTAGAGTAGGAATGACCATAATCTTAGAGATATTTATCGTCATACTTAAGATTGGATGTAACCCTTCTAATTGTGCATATCTATTTATTGAAGCAATCTATCAATTAACCAGAGTGATATCAACATAAGAATTAATAACGCAATTTACAATTCAAAATAAATAACAAAAGCAACACAATTAGATTAAAAAAATATCAATAATCTAGAAACAAGAAAAACAAATCACTTAGTGGGGTTCATCAAAATCTAGACTAAACATTTACTCATCCATAGATTTAGCAATGATAACACAGGGAGTAAAAACAAACATGAAAATAAAAAGGAAATATTTACCCCCCAACAACTAGTTATTGCAAAGTGATGGCAACCCAAGTCTTGACTCACAACTTGGAGCAAAAATTCGCAATATAGGTTTGTTGCAGCAATCATTGGATTTCTCCTTATATGTAGCTTCTTCCTTACTGAAAAATCAAGTTTCTTCTCTCTAAAATAGGAAAGTTGCATCCCTTCAAATAAGAAAATGGTCTTCTTTTGATTTGAGAAATGGAATCTTCACAATCGGAAAGGGATTCTTTAATTTAGGAAAGTAGACAATCTTCATGAGTAAGAATGCTTAGATCCTTGAAACTATATTTAAGGGAGGGGGTGGGGAGAGTGTGGTTGTAGCAAGCCAATCACGTGATAGGTGTGTTGGTCGACCCGAGAGGAGTCTTGAACTGATGACACATGTAAGATGAAGTAGAAAAAAAACGTGAGAGGAGGAACAAGTAAACTTGGATGCTTAAGTATGCGAGTGTGATAGAAGATTAAATTAAATTGATTCGATCGTTCTTAGCTCGTTTTTTATTGATTGTATGCTTTAGACCTTGTTAGAAGCGTTTCAATAGAGTTTTCACATTGCTCTTAATCTTAGTAATACATAAAATGACGTCCAAAGGAAGAGGAGCCTCTTAATTATAGATTTTAGATGTTGATATCAACCATTGGATAGTATCTGAATAAACGGAAAAGATTAAGTATGGTTGATCACTATTAGATCATATCCAATTGATCCAATGGTTGCTATTGAAGCCTTTTTTTTTTTTTTCTATAGTAGTGGGCTAAGCTGGGCTTAGAAATGGACTTGAGGCTTTTTTTAATAATATAAAGAGAAGCTCATTATTCTTTAAAACATCCAATTTTTAATATAAAAGGGCTTAAGGCTTACTTTACTCTGCACAAGCCCTATTTAAGTCAACAAAGACTAAACTAACCTAGGAAGATCTTTGTGGAGTCTATTTTCATGTATGGAAAAACCAAATTAGGTGGAGAGTAGAATAAACCGATTCAACGATTCTCATTCTGAGCCTATCAAGTCAAATCTCCCTATGATATCTCTTATTGGACTTGATTCTCTAAGCTCTATCGCCAACTTATAAGACCAGCCTGTGACATTAAATTGGATCATGAACCCAATTACTAAAATTACCATCCATAGAAACTTTCCTAATTTAACCTAAAATGTCTTCTCTTTCTTTAAAATAGGTAACTTCCCCTTTAGAAAATGATGTTTAACTTATGATGAACACTGGTCGCAACACGACTAAGGACATAGTTTTGTCCCTTCTTATGTAACTCTGGCTGGAATAAAATATGTAAAACTAGGCACAACACGACTTGGGAGATGGCCATATCACTTCTTATGCTAATTTTTCTTTTCTAATTTCCTTGCCAATTTAACACGACTAAGACACATTGTGTCTTACTTTTGTCACCTTCATAAATGCTTCATTTCTTACTCAAATTACTTTCAAAATGTATTGAACTTGGTCAATTCTTCTTTTTTACTAAAATCCACTCTCTAGAAGCCTAAAATTAAATTAAAAGTATTTTAGGTGCTATTCTTATAATATTAATAACAAAAATAATAAAATTTAGCATATTTTCGCACTTATAATAAAGGTTTGAATGGAGTTTATCAATGTTCCAACTGTCATAGACACCTAGGAAGAGTAATAAGGACACTCATGTATTAGTCAAGTTTCTCAAAAAGCTGCATTTGGATTTTTTTTTTTTTTTGTTAACATAGTCTTTTTGATGTGTTTGAATTATTATCTCTATATGCAAAAGACTAATTAGTGGCATATAGTTTTGTGTTTGAGACGCTATTGGACAATCGCTATAACTTATGTGCAAACCATGGTTGATAGCCATAATTTTTCATTGTTATCTCCTTGACTTTTGTTAGTTTTTAGGATGAATCCATGCTATTTCCACAAAAAAGAAAAAAAGGAGAAAATTTAAATTCATAATTAGGAACCTAATAATATTTTACTATCGCCATTGGTGGCAAATAATTAAGTAAACATAGTAGAAAATAACTATGAAGATAAAAATCATATTTAGTACTTAAACTTTATCTATATGGTCCATAACTACTCAAAGTATAAAAATATCTACTTGGTACCAAAACATTTTCCATTTTTTCTATTAACTACCTAAAGTTCACTTACTTTTGTAATTAGTTACTTGAATTTTTACCCATTTTTTCAATTAACTACTTAGTTAGTACTATAAATGACCTTGAAAAGTTTATAAGTATTATATTGACACATTTAAAGTTTTGGTAGTTAGTTGTTAAATTTGGTAAAGTTTAGGTACCAATTGTAACATTTACCTAACTATCAAAACTCTCTCTCTCTCTCTGCACACACTCAAAAAGAAAAAAAAAAAAAAGAATGAAAAAAGGAAAACACTATTAATAAGCCTTCATAGCTACCCTTCCTTTATAAATCCCCTTTTTAATATCTACATTAAATTCATAGATACACCATTACCTATCTTAAGATCCTTGGATCTAATACTTCAAATATCAAAGGTCGCTTATTCTATTATTGTCATCATTATTGATCAATCGACATTACATTTTCACCTACACCCATAGATCTAGTTAGTTTGAAGTTATGGTAATCAAACTAACATTAATATGTCAATAACATTAATAAGTGGATTTTTTTTGTTTGCATTTTTTATTTGTTTTATGTCCAATCTCTTATATCATCTTCGGTTAAAGTGTTGATTCATTTTTATGAGATAGAATTTTTGCTAAAGGGTTATTTTAATTCTTACTTGTAAACTTGCAAACTATATCAAAAGATATTAACATTTGAGGTAAGTTTTGCTTGAGGTATTAACATTTTAATTGGCTAAAAGGAGGTATTAACGTTAAGAGGGTAAGTTCATTTAAGATATCAATTTTCAATGGTTAAAAAGATGTATTAAAGTTTTAGCCAAGTGAGTCAAATAAGGTATCAACGATTGATAATGGAAAATTAAATAGATTTAATTTAAAACTAATCCAAATATCAATACCTCAAATTAGATTTGCAAAACATTTATACTTAATTTGATACACTCTGCAAACATTTATAGCTCTTTTTAACTACTCAGAACATTGAAACCTTAAATAAACTTACAAATGAAGGTTGGTACCTTCTGCTGTAATTTACTCATTGTAATAGAGATGTGCTCATTTAATAATGGTCTTCAAACCTCCATCTTTTTGTTAATTTGTTGGTATCTATTCATTATATACTAAGATAATTTTGTACTTTTTTTAATGCAAAAAATTCCAATTTGTTGAAAAAAATAGATACTATATTGATGATTAGACAAATTTCATATTTAGTGCCTAAACTTTTCCAAATTTTGTAATTAACTACCTAAAATTGGAAAGTGTTAACTTTATAACTAAACATTATTTATTGTTACAATTTAGTACATACAATTTGACTTTTTTTTTTTAAGAATTACTATCCAATTCAATTATTTTAAATGACCTCAAAATATTTATAGATAGTGAATCAACACTATAAAATTCTTGTAGCTAATTATAAAAATGGGTAAAGCTTAGGTACCAAATGCAATATTTACTAAAGCTGGGCATACAACCCATGGTCCGCATATTGACTCGTTTACCCACTTAAAAAAGTGGGCCATGACCAATTCTTTTGGCCCTTTTAAATGCAGGCCAAATTGGCCTAGTCTCTTTAGCTCATGAGCCAAAGCGGAATGGCCATGACAGGCTCACGTCGCAAGCCAAGAGTTAAAAAAAAATAAGAAAAACAAGAGGAAAAGTTAAGAATAAAAATAGTATAATAACATATTATTGATTATTTATGATATATTATAGAAGAAAATAGATTGATACATACATCACAAGCATTATAACATTTTTTTTAAGTATATATCTATTGATTTAAAAGTAATATGATATCTAATAAATCATATAAAAAAGTTATTTTTATATATAAGCAAAAAACATAATATGTGTGTGTAAGGTAGATAAAGAACCTAGTACCTATTCAATTGTTAGTTGGTAAGTGTTGTTTTTGCTTAGTTAAGGTCACTACTAACTAAGTAGATGAGACATGAAATGGGTGTAATTATTTGCTAACATTCAAAATGATGTAAGTAGAAGATATAGGCACTAAACAACTATAAAGGGGTTGGTAAGTCATCAGTATGGTGTATACACCGATATGAGTTGGATTTTTGAGAGAGAATTTTAAAATAGATTACACTAGTGGAATGAGACCCTGTTATGGAAAATTACAGTGGATCGGTAATCAAGCAGAAGTAGTGATATCAATATAAGATGATTTGGTCTTGAATCTTAGTTCTTGGGGTCTTTATTTTCATATATTTTATCTTGGGTTGTGGATCTTATTTTGGATAAGAAAATTTCACCCAAATATAATCAAATTTAACTCGATGAAGCATGTTTAATAAAGATGAAACCAAGGTAGGTCCTAGAAAAATTTAATAAAACTCGAACCTACATTCAATACCTTACAGGGTTTTCTAAATCTGTCTTAGAATCCATTTGGGAATTACCCTAAAAGGGTTATTGTGTGATTAAGTAGGTTGGATACTCTGGAATAATCCACTTGATTAGATGTTGCATTCCTAAGAGAGAGTGATGAAGATGAGAGTGATTGTAAGATGAGTGATGGTGATGGATGGTGAGGTCACGTAAGTGATTATAAGAGATAGAGATAGCGAGTTGTGCTTAACTGGGGGTTTTAGACAAATTAATAAAACAATTGTATATTTTGTTGAGTATTTATAAACCATGGGTATTAATATTATATTATCTTTCTCTATCTATCAAGTTTAGGTTTGTTATTGGGCTCTATTTTTGTTTGAAATTGAACTTTGAACCCAATAGGGTCTTGAACTCACACTCAATACCCATCCCAAAATATGTAAAAAAATTATCCTATGAAGTAACTATCCAAATAAATGAGTTATATACAGTAATGACTTTTCCGATTGACTCCTAAAGCTTAATCTTTTTTTTCTCCTATAAAATTTTGTGTATCATTGATAAGTTCTAAATATACTTATTTAGATGGGTATTTTGAACTTTATTGGTTGACTTTTATGAATATTTTGAAGAAAAAGGTACTTATTCGGTTAAAATATTTATTTAAGTTTTTAAGGATTCATTTGAACTTAATGAAGTCTTTTCAATGAAATGGAGCGATTTTTTGTTAAAGATTGAGTAAAATAGGTTCAAGTGCAAGGTGCATAAGTGGCAACATACTTGTGTTGAGATCAAAATGGAGTACACAAGTTTGTACATGAGTTGGTGTTGAAGGTTGTGTTGGAAATGAAGGGTATTTTGTGCTTAACATTGGCAAGAGCGCAAGTCATGGGTTCATGGTTGGCCAAGAAGAGAAAAATCAAATATTCAAGTGTAATTCTAGACTACACAAGTGATTACACCGCAGTGTATCCAAGCGAGTAAAGATAGTTTCCTACTTTATTCAGATTCCATATCTTTTTCAATAGATTTGGTTTAGATTTGATTTGATTCGAATTATAAAGTTAGAGAGAGAGATTTTTATGGATGAGATTCCTAATGTGAAAACATAGAAATTTGAGAAGATTTAAAAGAAGATTGACTTTGACTCTATAAATATATGATTCCACTTTGTTAGGAGACACACATATTCAAATCTGGGTTTTAGAAGATAATAGAGAAAGAAAAGTCAAGATTACTAGAAATCTTGAAGATTGCAAGACTCAAGATTGAAAAGAGGCTTATTATGTTTACTTTCTACTATTTTAGTTTTCTTGTCTTGTTAGTTATAGCTATGGAATAGTGGATTAGTTTTACCATAACATTGAAAGACTATAATTTTATTTCTAGATTTACGTATTTGATTCAATAATATATTAAATTCTTGAACTCATTTATGTATGCTTAAGCGTAATTGAATTAATAGTTGTTGGTTTATTGATTCAATATCATATTTCATATAAGTAGATTAAGAAATCACTTATATAAATAGATGTTGCATAAATCAAGAGAATCGCATGCATAGATAAAGATAGTATGACATAATTCTTCTGTATTAGATTAAATCTAGGGTTAGGTTTATATTTAACAGAAGATTTCTTGTACTTTTGGCCAGGAAGAGATTCCGATGGATTGATCTAAGGTTGGGATTAGTAGTTTTAAGAGGGATATTAATCTAAATTAGGAATTTCACAATTCAAGGGTTAATTTATTAATTGAAATCTATTTGATGAAGTTGCATAATAGATTTGGTAATTCAATTGTTAGGGTAAGTTTTGTAATTATAGTTTTAAGTGATCTTGATTAATCTAAATAGAATTATTAATAATGCGTATATAATTTTAGTTTAACTGATCTATCAATCAAATTGAATTGAATTGATAGGTTAGAAAATAGGATAAGAGTAATTACACTATTTGGTAAAATCCCTATTGAATACTTAATTTCTATACTATAAAATGATAGAATTTTTAACTTTAAGAAGGCAATCATTCAGTTATCCACTTACAGAGTTGTCAAATTTTATAAAATGAAAAACCTAATAAAAAAGAGGCAGTAATTAGATCTATTCAGTTTAATTTGAAAGATGTAGGGGGCTGCTAAAAACCAATGACCCGTGATAAACGATAGATTAGTCGGTAGAAAAAAATGAACAAGGATACAAAACGTGCAAATGGCAATAGGCAATTAAAGTATCTTCTCCAAAACGGTGACTAGTCAATATCACAATAGAGTTTCAAGTGCGCATCACTCATTATGCTTATCTTCACATGAAAAAATATATTAAATTCGAAAGCTTGTTGCCCCCCATCGGTTGTTTCGTACTCCTTTCTCAAGATTCGATAACGTGATGAGATGTTCCTTCTTTTTTAATAGCTGACCTAATAATCTTTATATCACTTGGAAATGAAAGGCCCATCGATTAAAATAATATTAGCATGGTAATCATATCTAGGAATATTTTATATTAATGAAGAACATGTGTTGTGCATTGAGTGAAAAATCGTTACAACAATAAATTAATTCGTTGATTAGGTTAATTTATAAAAGACTTCACTTGATTCCACTGGAATATGCTTACGCAACAAAAAGTATAGTAATTAAAATATAATAAATTGATTTTAAATCAAACTACCTTAGTCATAGGCAAAAAAGGGAAAAAAGTTATTTTAATTAATCTAGTGTTAGTATTATTTGAAAATAATTAATTTTTTTAAAGAAAGCTTGTAATTCAATTTAATTCCCATCCCAATTTTTATTTTAGGTATGGCATGCATGCGACCAACTGCTTATACAAAACTGACGAGTGTTTAAAGAAAATGAAGAGAAAAAAAAAAGCTTTTAAGATAGGGTTAGAAGTTTGACTGAAATATTTTTATAAAACAATAAAACTTAATCATATGTGTGTTGAAGGTCCATGAACAAGTTACTCTTTTCCTGTTGATATTTTCATTTCTTATGTTATTAAAACAAAACTATCCATTTCCACTTCCAATATATAATTATGTAAACGGCAAAAAAAATATAATTATGTAATATATTACTGTCATAGTTAAAATATATGGATTATACAAAATCTATAAACATGATTCTAGTTTTCACAAAAAAAAAAAAAAAAAAACAAGTTTGCACATAATAGGTAAAATACAACTATAATATTAAAATTAGCGAATTAAGTTAGTTTTTATCCATTATATATAGGTAAAATGCCTCATGTGACAAAATCTTAAAAGTTGATATTTCTCAAATAAAAAGTGGCTAAACTTAGTCACAAAGAAATAAATTACTTTGTTGGTTTTGAGCCAATTAAACCTTAAAGTTAAGTGTACTCAATAAAGAGTAATTCATGATGGGTGATCCTTGTCTCGAGAAGGACAAAACATGACAAGAAATGAACAATTAAATAGAGATAAATTTGCAATTTAATTTTTTAATTTATGATATTTATTATACAATTTACAGAACATATTTTGTTATTACTAGATACGTAAATTTTGTCACAAATTTGCAAAAAATAATAATTTTGTCTTTAAAAAAATTAGTGATGATAATTTTTTAGGTAGAAACGTATGATGGAATTTCTATCTCTAATATTCTTTTACAAAAGAATTCTTACTTTCAGTAATAGAAATTTATGTTTAAAACCAAATCTCTTATATGGCTCATTCACTTTAACGTATAGAATAAGGGGGAATTGAATTCCATTTCAAACAATAATATAATAGGTTGTAGTGATTATTATAATATCTACCTAGCTGTAAAAAATAAAACAAGTAATTATTAAAGTAAAAGATAAAATATATATTATAGAGAAATGATAATTGTATATGTGATATTTTCAGGATAAAGGTATTTATGACAAAGTTGAAAAATAAATCATGAATTGCAATTTATGAGTATAGAAACATGAATTATTATTTATCATTTTACGTAATAATAATTCCCTATAGCAATTTATGTACAATAAGGAAATAATGAACAGCTATTCATATCAAGCTAAAAAAAAAGCTATTCATATCAAGTGAAGGGAGTAATAGATTAGAGAA
The DNA here is from genome assembly GCA_024138025.1 of Combretum micranthum. Lineage (NCBI taxonomy): Eukaryota > Viridiplantae > Streptophyta > Magnoliopsida > Myrtales > Combretaceae > Combretum > Combretum micranthum. The sequence goes on along the minus strand of JAMXBD010000148.1, from coordinate 907,313 downwards.
AAAAAAATGGACTAGTAGTGATATATTGTGGGTAAAATTAAATTTATCAAAGTTCTTTTATTTAAAACATTGGTGTCTATGACAATTTTTGGCATTTCCATAAATCTTTTGGAGCTAAATCACGGAATGAGTGGGAGAGAATCTTTTGTTTTTATTATTGCCAATATGTGTTTAGTTGGCCAAAACTGAAAAAACAACTTGGTCAATGTATCCTTTTGAAAGTCTCTCTTTTAAAATTGTTATAAATATAGGTGTATGTGTGTCTATATTTACATTCGAGTGTTCCAAAGTATCATCAAATGGTAATCCCAATTTTTACGGGATTCAAGCATCACCTTGACAGCGTGCCCAGACCGCCTCAAGGATTTAAACTTTTCGCATTCTTAATCACATAAAAAAAAAAATATATATATATATATGTTTTGTTTAATACATAAAAAGTGGCCTTAATAATTCTTAGATTACCATTATGTTGCTTCTGAGAATATTCTACTTAGGATATATTAAAAAATACAAAACACATATATAAATGCATTAAGTGTTACATGCTTAGGAGTGATTATAAGTATCAATCTTGATTGAGCAAACATAATAATAATATGTTGTTTTTGAAAAAATTATTATCCATTTTAAAAGATATTCTCATATATCAAAATTTTATTAGTATTTATTTTTATTCATGTGCATGCATATAGTGTGTAAAATCAATAAATCCATTTTTCTAATAAATATATCCAACTAAGGATATCTATAAATAAAAAGGGCATACCATGTTGTATTTAGAAATTGGTCTTGAAGTCAGTGAAATTAATTTAAACTAAAAACGTGTTTTTGGAAAAAAAAAAAAAAGGGAATGATTCGATATTCGCTGTTCTTGGAAGAGATAAACATGGAAAGCGGGGTTTGATTGACAACATATTCATGTTTTATATGACCCCATGTAGATGAAAATGTTTTTTTTTTTTCTAATCACATGTCGGCCGCAGAGGAACAAAAGGGCTTCAATATCTCATTATTATTCAAGCATCGGTTTCTTCTCCAACTGTGCCCTAAGACCCACCACATATTATTTACAATCCCATTTTTCAAAGGTTGGTGTTGCTGTCAGTCATGGCCCCATGCATATGATCATGTATATCCGCTTTATATATCCCTGTGCATGGTGTCACAATATAATATTTAGATCTGGACCCACTGGGTGGTGGCATCGTGATCCAAACTAAGTTGGACATTGTACTAACACTTGATGTCGTGGTTGATTAGAAGCCATTTTCATTAGCTATATATACATATGTATGTGTGTATGTCGTTTCCTGTGTTCTGTTTTACCTTTAAAGAAGTGAGACAGCGATGCATCATCTACAAACTTGATGCGATTTTTTTTCTTCTCAATGATACCGTTTAAATGTTTATACTTTGAAATATAAGTTCAACATTATGTTTCTCGGTTTCTTTCGGGAGTATTTATTGTTATGTCACATTTAGTATGTAAGAATCATTCGGAATGAATGGATTGAAACGAGAGGAATGGATTACAATGGAATGAGAAGTGAAATGACGAATACGCTTCTTTGTTTGGATACATTTTGGAATAGAATGAAATTGATATATTATTTGTTAAAAATATATTTAATAATCAATATGAATAATAAATAAGTAAAAAATAAAAAGATAATTTAATTTTAATTATTTAAGGAACGAATGGAATCATGATTTTACTTTTTAAAGAGCAGAATCGAATTCCCCTCAAATCCAAAATCGTTGATTCCTGTAAATTGTAATTTCGACTTTTAAAAACATAACCAAATATAAAAATAGAAATGGAACTCGGAATCGCAATTAAATTTTGGATTCATTTCTGTATACCAAACATGACATTAGTATCCCATTATTTAAGCTAATTGAGGTCAAATTATCTACATTTTCATTAGTAAATAAAATACCTCACATTAGAAATGCATTTTCAAGCTATGTTTCAAGTTAAATCCAAGAATGTTTCGTGAATTTGCAGCCACATTTGTCACTTTTAATAGTGAATAATGGTTCGAATTTATTCTGTTTTTGGTAGCCTATTTGTACGAATCAAATATAGATTAAATACATATACAATGAAATATAAATAATTCAAACAAACCCAAATGTTCAAAAAAAAAAGAAAAAAACACTAAAAACTACTTGAGAACGCGAGTCATGTTCATATTGAAATACCTTAAAAATTATTTTACAAACAACAATAGTTTTAGCCTTTTTTTGCCTTTTGTCTATTCTTGAGATAGCCTTAATCCATTATCATTTTGTAGATCCAAAAAGTTGTTGGTTATTAACATCCTTCTTCTTACTTTTCCACATTTTCCCCACCTTTAACAAAAAAAAAAAAAAAACCTAACTTTTCTCACTCATTAAATTCTCTACCCACCTTACTCACTCTAGGGTTTTATGTGCACCAAATTTGAACTTAGAGATTAAATTGTGGCTTTAATGAGATAAATTAATTTATTGTATTTTTATAATTATTTTGGTTAAATCACCTCTTTAGCAAGTTTACCTACAAACCTTTGCTTAGGATCTCATTATTGAGATTAGTAAATGACTAAAAAGGTTAGAAGCTTGTTGGCAAGATCCAAGAGCTCAACCTTGTGCAAATAAGCACTTTAGTCAAACATTACCTACAAGCTCCAATTAAAGCCTATAAGTTTTGTGTCTCATTTATAACCTCCAAAACAAGTGGCTAAAATCTAGCAATTTGAGTAAGATAAAAGTAATACATGAAAGAAGGAAACAAAGCAATTGTTATTTGTTCTTAACACCTATTAATACATCATATAGGGAATTATATCAAGAAGTTTTTGGAGGAAGAAAGTTGTATATATTGCAATAATCATTAACTCTATTGTACATCTATATTACTTAAATATTCCGGAGATTCATCAAAGTACTAGACTTAAGTTGGTGATTTGCAAAATTAAGTCATTGAAGACAAGAATAAATGGAGTTCTTGTAAAGTTCTCTTTTAGGAGGAAATTTATGATCATTGAAAGTAAAGGGCATTTGGCACCTATAAACTACATGTGTCTTTTAGTTTCTTTCTAATTATTCTTTTGCCATTTTTAATTGTAATTTTTTTTCTTGTTGCTATTTATCAATTTGTATGAAATAAACATATCAATTCTAAGTATTTACATTGGTATTAGTGCAAGGGTTATAGTTCAAAGTTCTTAATCACATATAAAATCATACATGATAAAGTTAAAGGAACTTAGGTTTACGATGAGATATGAAACTAAACAACCTTATTTGTTAGTTGGTTTTAACTATAATTTTTTTGAAGAGTGTAGAGCTTATTTGTTCTTATTTTATATAATGCCCTTAAGAATTTAATAGATGTTTTGATTGATTTTGTCGTGTGACTAAGTTATGTTTTGATTTTAGGGCTATAAAGTTAATTTGAAGTTAAAAGAAAGGAATCTGAATAAATTCATGAGATTTGGAGATGGATGAAGAATAAGGAACTTAGACAAAGTAAATGACCTGTGTACTTATTATATTTATTAAATTTGGATTTTTAAGTCTATAGAAGTACACACTCATGCACCTACTCATGTACATATGTCGGCTACAAATATTGTTAGGGTGACACACAAATGAGTATATGATCGTGTTCTAAGGAGTATACACACTTTAGACTTCAAAATTTTGCCTATTATTTAAGTAACTTCAAGAGAAATTTTTGGGAATTATTTATGCATTCTTTAGAGAGAAATTAGTGTGGAAGAGTGGCAAAAACCTAGAGGGTTTAGAGTGCAAGGGAGTCTTCTTTTCATCATGTTTTCTTCAGTTTTGATTTTTGAGTTCTTATTCATTTAAACTTTTCATTACTTGTTGTTAAGCTTTATAATGGAGCTACTATAGTATTGAAAATTTCCACAAATATCTTATAAAATAAAGACTCTAAACATCAGTTGCATAATGTAAAATTAACCAATCTAAATTTGTGTTATCCTTCTTTGGATTTGTTGTTACTCTTCCTTCCAATACAATGAACTCTAAATATTACCACTTTTGATTAACATAATATATACTTCTTCAAAATTTCCCACAACCTTTCAACTCTCAAAATTAAATGCTCTTCCCTTATGATGACTTTCCCTATCACCACTACACATAAGAATATCAATAGAATACACTATAGCAAATTTACCAATAAAATCCTTCAAAACATGGTTCATAAGTTGCATAAATGTAATAGATGCACTAGTCAAACTAGAGCGCATAACCATTTTTAATTTTGAGTGTTGATTTTTATTCATCTCCTAACCTCATGCATATATGGTGATAGCCTCCTTTTAATCTATCTTCTAAAAGACTCGAGCTCCATGCATTTTATTCAATATATCATCTTAGTTATCATAAGATATTGGTATTTAACAACTATCTTATTTATAGATCTACTATTCGCACAAATTCTTCAAGAGCTATCCTTTTCTAGGACTAAAAATGCTAGTACAGTACAAGGACTCATTCTCTTTTCAACATAGCCTCTATTAACCGGTTCATATGCGTGTTCCTCAGGTTCCTTAACTTTCTAGGAGACAAATTGTAAAGCGACTTATTAGGCAATATAGCTCGTAGCACAAGATTAATATTGTGCTCAAAGCCTTGCATTAGGGGCAATTTGTTTGGTAACTTTTTTGGTAAAAATTATCTGAATGCCTCCAATAACTTATCGGGTTGGAACCTCTGCCTCTATATTCAAAGCTTGCCTATTGTATAGTAAATACATAAGTTCAACTAGTTTACTGGTACTTGAACTTCCCTTTATATCATTGATGACAATTCATTTTTTAGGCCACCATTACTTAGGTATTTTAAACTTAAGTAGCATTTATGGATAATAATTGTTATCCATCTTGAATACATAAGTATTTGAGAATTTTCCATGCACTTTTCTCCTATTAAATAACCATGGCCTCTTCAACGTAACATGAAAAGCACTCATAGGAACGACATCATAGTCAACTTCATCCCTATAGTGCTACGGAGTGAAAATGGATATCTTCGCTGACTTAGTGACATGTATAACCCCTTTATGTTTAATTAATGGAGCTTGTATGGTCATGAATGATGCATAGCTGGTAACTTCAATTTTTCCTCTAGGGAAGTAATAGCTACATTGGTACAACTTTCTTCATCTACTATGATTGCATGAGTATATCATTGAATCTAGCATTTAATATGGAACAAATTCTCACACCTTTTGGCTTTTGGTACTATTTATGCACTTAGTTTTTTTTTTCCACTAATGTCGAAACTTCTTCTTACATACCTAAGTACCCTTCGTTTATAGTAATATCAATTAAAAACCTATTGTAAGTCTTTCAAGACTCCATCTTCTTCTTCTTGAGTTCTTCACTTTCTACTTCACCTCCTTTTGTCAAATTGTCTTTCTATTTGAACATTACTTTGAACTATAGTATTTGTTTTTTTTTTTTTCATTTTCAATTGGATCATTTTGTCTTTTATTTTTTCATCTTATGATATATCCAATAAACATATCTACATATAAAAATGATGGTTATGAAATAATGATAAGATTAACATGATGTGTACCAACCCAAAACTCCTGATTTTGTCTTTTAAGCCAGCTGATTCCCAAAAGATCACCATCCTAGGAGTGATCTCCACTAGGAGTGTGCAAAAAAATTGATAAAATAGAAAAATCAAACAGAAACCGAAAAACCAATAAAAAAAATGGTTAATCGGTCCATCGGTTTTGGTTTAGGTTTAGAGTTTTTATTTTTTTCGATTTCGGTTTCGGGTTTTGACTTTTAGAAACTGACAGTTTCAGCTAACCGATCCATTAGTTACAAATATATATAATATTATATGCATATGATTAATTTAAAAAAAATATATCTAAATAGATAAAGAAGGAATTAGAAACCTTACTGCCTCTTCATCCTCATTCCTTTCATTTTTCTGCAGTCATCATCCCCACCTTCATATTTTCCTCTCTGAGCTGTGAGCTGTGTGTGTTTGTTTTAAGTCTCAACCTCACTAGTTGCTCTTCTCTTAGCTCTCAATCTCTGGAGTCTCTAGCAGCATCCATCTTTCATCTTTCCTAGTAAGTTCGTAAATTTTTTCTCTTTTCATGTCTGCTTTCGTCTTCATTTCTGCCATTTGATATGGCATGGTTAGGCTGCAAAAATTTTAAATATTTTTATAGTTGATTTCATATGTCCGAGATGGCTAGTTATGTTGTGTTTGAATTAGCTAATGGGTTTGATAACTTCTTGCAATATTTTAAATTTAACCAAGCATATTCTTTTTTATTCTTATTATTTCTCTCTATTTCCCCCTTCTTGTAGCAAGATTCGAAATTTGTACAAATTTTTTCAATTTCACATCTTCAATATTTATTTAAGTATATGTATATGTGGTTTCATAATGAAAGACGATGAGATATAAATAATTCAAGTTGGCTTTGAATATAATTCCATTAACCATTCTTTTTTTCAATCTTGTATCGGTTTTAATTATTCCTATGGGTGGTGTTGAATATATCTATTTTTTAAAATCTTTACCCAAAATATCTATTTTTTTATATTGTTGTAGATGTCTAGCAGTGAGGATAATGATAAATCCATTGATTCTACTTCAAATGTGGTCCTTCCAGCTTTAAGTAATGAGAATATGAGCTCCCAACCTTCAAGGGATGATGGTAATGTAGCAAAAGCACCTCCCTCTCAACCTACTAACTTAAAGGTGCGTAAAAGAAAGTCATGGGTTTGGGAAAATTTTGAGAAGAATAATGATGCCAATGATCCTAGAGCTACATGTAAATATTGCACCAAGTCTCTTGTATGTATATCTGCTAGTGGTACAAGTTGTTTGAGTAATCGTCTAAGTAGGTGTAAAAAATATCCTTATAATATGGACAAGAGACAAGCAACGTTAGCTATAAAATCTACACTTAAATTTGATGTAGGAACTTATGCAAATTTGCTTGCTAATTCGAAATTTGATCAAGAGAAATGTAGAAGATACCTTGCTAGAATGATTATTGTTGATGAGTTTTCTTTTAATTTTGTAGAACATGAAGGGTTTTGTGATTTTTGTTAAGTGATGTAATCACATTTTTGAATTCCTTCACGTGCAACTATAGGAAGAGATTTCTAAATATTTACAAGGAGGAAATGGGAAAATTAAAAAAATATTTTTCAAAAATGTATTCAAGAATTTGTCTTACTACTAATCTATGGACATCCATTCAAAATTTATCTTATATGTGTCTCACTGCACACTTCATTGATGATGATTGAAAAATACACAAAAGAATTATTGCTTTTTGTCCTAATGCTGGTCATTGTGGGGAGGTAATAGGCATAGCTATTGAGAGGTGTTTGCTTCATTGGGGAATTGATAAGGTGTTAACTATAACTGTTGACAATGCATCTTCGAATGATTTGGGCTTACAATATTTGAAAAGAAGACTAAACAGTTGGAAGGGAATTGTCTTGGTGGGTGAGCACTTGCATATAAGATGTGCTACACATATTTTGAATTTAGTTGTAAAAGATGGTTTGTGCGAAATTAATGACTCCGTTCTAAGAATTAGGCATGCAGTGAAATATGTGAAACCTTCTTTTTCTAGGAACCAAGAGTTTAAAAATTGTATTGAAAAAGAGAAAATTGATAGTAAGAGTCTTTTGTGCTTGGATGTAGAGACTAGATGGAACTCAACATACGTAATATTAGAGGCAGCCTTGAAATTTCAAAAGGCTTTTGATTTATTAGAGCTCATTGATAGTAAGTACTCTTTGGAACTTGCTATGAAGAAAAGCACTCCCACTTTTGAGGATGGGGAATATACCAGATCATTGTTGCCTTTTCTTAAGATTTTTTATGACACCATTTTAAGGTTGTTTGGCATACTTCATGTCATTAGTAATCAATATATGAAGAAGATTTATGGCTTTGGCATGATGATATCAGATATGATTGAAAAGGGTAAGGATGATGCAGCGTGGAAGCGTTGAATAACAGAAATCAATAACTAAGATTGATTTCAAAACATGAACTTAATCACACAATTGCTAAACAATTACAAATTCACAGAAAATCTTCTCAATTTAATATCAAATATGTCAAAATCAGTTGTGTTCCCAAAGATAAGCCTAAAGGCCTATTTATAATATTACATGAAAATCCTAAAAAGGTAAAGTAATTAATACAAGATTGACTAACAATAAAGACAAATAATAAATATAAATCTAAAAAGGAAAATAATAAATACAATTCAAACCGATAATAAATACAAATAAATCGTGTGACATAACTGATAAAGTAAGCCGACTTAAAGACTGGTCAAGGTAGGCAGTGTAGCTGGCTAAAGCCGGCAGCGTAGTAGCTTGTCATCCGCATCAAAGGATCCTAGTTTGAAAGCAATGGCTCTTAAGATGAAGAAGAAGTATGGCAAGTATTATGCTAATATTGATAACATTAATGTTTTTTTATTTGATGCATTGGTTTTTTATCCTAGATGCAAATTAAGATTTGTTGATTACATGGTTAGTGAATTTTATGATGTAGGTGTTGCAAGCAAACTAAAAGAAAAAAGAGAGAGTTATTTTGGAATTTTTGTTTGAAACTTATAATGTTTCCAATCTTACATCTAGTGTTCAAACTAATGGAGAACCACAAGACATGGACTTGCCTATGATGGTTGATGAATATCAAGATGGAGGCTACTATCTAGATGATAAGTACATGAAACATGGTTGGGATGAAGGAAGTGATGAATCCAAAAATGAATTGGAATAATATTTGCATGGTGACTGTGAGAAGAAGTACCTTCTTTTGATATATTGGGTTGGTAGAAAAAAAATGCATCTAAGTATCCAACAATTTCTTTGATAGCAAGGGATGTGTTGGCTATTCCTGTATCTACAGTTGCTAATGAATCCACTTTTAGCACTGGAGGTCGTGTGCTTGATTTATTTCACAGTGCTCTTACTCTTAGACTTGTGGAAGCTCAAATTTATGAGCAAAATTGGTTGAGGAATTCAAATAAACCCCTATATCTAAAGCATATCTTGGAACAACTTGAGTCGGTATCCATAGGTAAATTTATATCTACTTTCTATTTTTTTTCTTGTTTTTAAATCTTTTACTTATATATTGAAACTCTTTGTTCTTTTCCACTTTGTTATGTTTTTCCTAGAAACATCTGGCATTATAGAAGGTCATCCTCTTTGCACAATTGATGATGGAGAATATAAGAAATGCTTAACTTTGGATATTAAACTATTATGATTTGGAACATGTGCTATTTGTAACATTTTATGTTCTAATTATTATTTATTGTTGTGTTGTACTTCATTTTAATTATTATATTATGGATTTGTTGGTTTTATATTTATTTCATTTATCAATTAGTAATTTTTTAATATAATTATATGAAAAAGGGTTTACTTTTTTCAATGGTTATATCCAAAAATATGGTTAACCATAGTTTCTGATTAACCATTATATTGAATGGTTAAAAACCGAAATCCGAAAAAATTAATTGAAAAAAACGGTTAACCGCTTTACGGTTTCTATTTTAGAAAAATCAATCATTATGGATTGGTTCTAATAATGGGGTTATGGACTAGTTAACTGATCCATGAACACTCGTAATCTCCACTAAACATATTTAACTTTAAAGTTCTAATAAATTCCAAATTATTACATCAAAAGGTGACTTGGTGATTAGAATTTCACCACTATATATTTGAGGGATATCACATGATAGGTTACAATGACATAAAAATAAAACTATTGACAAAAATCAATATTAATAGCAAATGCAAAGACAACAAGTCAAAAAGAAAAGCAACAAGTGCCATTCTATTTAATATTAACAAAAAAAATATTTTTTTAATGTTTTTTTTGTCGTTTTTATTTTTGTAGCCTTTTGTCATCAATAGTATATTTCAATTTCCATTACCATTAATGATTAAAAAATTTAAATTATTAATTTAAAATGTCCTTACATTTATCATTAATAATCCTCTTTAATTCTCTTTAATCCCAAATTTACTCAATAATCAGTAATACCAAAGCTTTTGGTCATGTTTAATTTCTTACATAATTTATTTTGCTTAAATTACTAAAACTTCCTCTTTTCTCCATTTTAGTTTCCATAAATAGATTTTGAATAATCTGCATTTTCCAATAATTATATATTTCAAATCACATGAAAATGACTTCCTATTAATTATTTTGTTGTAATATTAGTGCTGTCGACACTCTTAACTTTCCATTTTTTTTTTCAATTCAAAGTTATCATACTTCTCTCATATAGATATTTAAATGTCGATTTTCATAGTTTCTTTCCTTTATTAATTTTTGTCATTCCATTTAGTCCAATGACGATTAGCATTTCTAAATCCCATAAAATTAGAATACCACAAAGCTTCATTAACAATTTCCTCATAAATTATACCAAAGAAGACATTCGAACCAAATAAAATTGTATTTCATTAGCACCTTTGCTTGAAGTTGGAGTTTTTTTATTTTAATGAAAAGGTAAAAACAAAGCGCATTGATTTTCACTATACTTTAAGCATTTGTTCCCAATATTAATGCTAATTTGCAACATATTTTAAAATTCCTCCTAAAGAAAAATCATCTTATGTTCTATAACTTTGTTGGGTATTTTTAACCAACTTGACAAAAGAATTACTGTTAATATGATTAAAGGTGAGGTTAAGAATATAGAGTATTAGAGGTATTAATTTTCAATGAGCCCTTTCCACAAAAGTAATAATATCTTTTTCTATGTTTTTTGAGTTCAACAGATTTACATGTTAATTCTCTTTTTATTTCAGTTATATTTAATCAATATGACATGTCCTTATACCCACTCCAACGAAGATAATATGAATCATAGATTAGGTTATGAATATAGCAATATAGTAAAAATGTTTTGAACACGTTTTTTTTTTTCTTTTTTTTACTGTTATCCAATATTTTCCTAAAAGTATCTCCCAATTAAAGCACCTTACTTTATTATTTATATTTTACAAAATTGACATTTATACGTTCATTCATGTTTGTACTATTAGGGATTTCTTCTATCAGTATTTTTTGTATCTCAACATAACACATACAATCTAATTTATAGTAAGTTCAATTTCATATCATTGTTAGCATGTTATGTCCTTTTACATAAGGAACTATTATGCCATAAAGTAGTTTAATTTATCCTTTTTTTTTTCATTAACCATGCAAGTGTATGGCAAGATAACAACAAAACAATTTAATTGTGTTTGTCAGTACTATTCAATGATGTATTGACAAATACAAGTGTTTAAGCAGTTTTTTAAAATATTTTTTCGATAATTGTTTATATTTAGCTTCTTTTCTCACATGTTTTTATTTGTTGCCACTATACGCTTTAATAAAATTTTTCTTCTAATGTGTATATTTTCTATTTCTTTGAAAATAAAAGTCATTTGAACTTTTATTTTTTTTATGATTTGATTTGAATGAAATGTTATTATTATTGATAGATCCATATCAATGTCCTTTTTTGTTTTTCACACATCATAAGTGCATTATCTGCTTGTCTTTATTTATGTTCTCTCAATTTGTATATCAATTTATTATTTTGTTTTCTTAATGGTATTTATTACTATGCAAATGGTTTATACAGTTGAGCCTACTTTAACCCACAAGTTAGCTTGTTGTAGGCCAAAATATTATAATTAACCATCTTGCATGGATTGGTGGGTTATACCAACTCCTAATAATACAAATATCTCCAAGGAAATAATTCTAACATAAAAAAGGAATTAATTGACATTTGTTCAATTCTTTTAATTTGTGTAAAAGATATAATTTCTTGCATTTCAATTTTAAGTTTTGATATGAATAAATGTATTAAATATGCAATATTTGTTCACATGTATAATCATAATATTATTTCGGGAAGATTCATTAAAACCTTTATAAATTAATAATGTTGGGATTGTGAAATTTTATTAATTTAGAAAAGTATTATTAATCGATAAATTAATAATTTATTAATTTAAAGGGTTCTTTTTTTATTAAGTGAATTTAAATTTAATTTCATAAAAATCATCATTGTATATCACTAATATATGTATCATATTTCGTGAATTAATTTAAAAATAAAATTCATTATAAATATATTTTTATGAAAATAAGTACGTAAATGGTATTCATTTATTTTTAATACTTAAACAATATTTATTTTTTTGTTGTAGTTTGAGAACTCAACACTTTAGCTTTTGAATGCAATGAGAAAAGCCAAAGATAAAACCACCTAAATTTAAATTTAAAAAATCAAACAACAAGATTTATATTTACTAAATTGTTCTAGTTATGCTTGTACTTTTAGAGATGTATTAATTCAAGATATTGACAAGACTAGAAATTTATGAATAAAACTGTTAGTTTTTCATTGGTATCTATTTCTTGACAAATATTTATTTGAAAACAATAAAAATATAATATTGAAATGATCGATATATAATGAAACAAATAGACAAGTATGTCAAAATTGTCAATACATTAAATAAGTTAAAAATTCCAATCCAACCCAACTTTTTTTGTTTTCCTTATGTGAATTAAAAGGGCAGGCGACATTTGCATAGCTCTCTCTAGCTAGGAAAGTTTTATGCATGATTAATATAACATTACAATAATGTAATAAGATAATTAAGGTATTTAAATAATTATCAACTATCAATTTAAAAATTAAAAATAATAGAGAAGATAAAAGTGGAGGGAATCCATTCCTATGGAAAACATGAATGACGACCCTTGTTAAATCAGCCATATGTCATGTGAACGTGGCTGTATTTCATTAATTATAGGATCACTTTTATGGCAGGTCGTTTATGTCTCGAAATATGTCCAAAAGGAATGTAAATATGGAAACATGGGTGGGTGTCATTTTTATCTCTGTCATTACAGCTAATAGTGAATACAATGAATAGGTTTACTGGTTTGGTTTTGAATTCCGACAAACACCAACCACCACTATATATTTATATTTGGCATTGCAACGTGTGACCCATCTGCTTTTAAGTTAATTTTTGGCCAAAAAAACAGAAAGATTATATTAAATAGTTGCACTAAAAAAAAATACTTGCCGTAACAAAATTGATCTTTAAAAATAAAAATTTTATAATGAAAAGCCAAAAAGTGAAGTTCTAATCACATAGATAAAATTAGCGACAATGAGCTCTTGTGACAGCATTTGGTGTTTGAAGATAGAAATTATATTATATAAATCTTAGTTTTTTTATAGTGAAGTAATTAATCGATAAAAGATAAATGGTTTAATGTGATAATAGTCGAAATCACGAAATGAATTGATTTAAATCTTCTTGATTAGGCTCGATTCCTAATATTAGTAAGGACCTGCTAGGGATATGTGCTATCTTAACATTAACATCATGTGATTAGGTGAGTCCGAAAAAGATTAAAATTAGATTGGATAAATAAAATGAAACTAAAGCCGACTACTTTGACGCTGCAATAATAATAATGTTGATAATAGGATGTCCTTTATTTATTATTTTATTAATTTAAAGTAAAGAACGATTTGCTTTCCATTAAAAAAATGGTATAACGACATAAGAATAAGAGCCATATGAATGCATACAATTCAAGGCTTAATTTGAATCTTTAACTTGAAACTTGTCATCTTACGTACATATATATAATATTATATTATAATTAAGCTTAATATGAGGCGATCGGGATGGCAAAATTAAAATTACGTACATGCATTTAAAGTCTATTTTTTTTTTAATGGGATGGTTAAATATAATATAATATAATATAATATTACTTGCGCTAGGAAGTTGAGACGAAACTGCATGTGTGTATTATTTTATTATTTCTTCTTCTTCTTTTTTCCTTCGACGGTGCACTATTGCACATGTGAATCGAATTAATGAATGCAGAAATAGAAGGCTAATAATCGACATGAGAAGAAAGTTCATGGCAATTTTGTTTTTATAATTTTGTTTTCTCTTTTTCCCGTCAAGGTCTTACATCTTTTATGAACACGAAAAAGATCAATGAAGCAATGTCAATGAAATTTGCTCAAAAAATATAAAATAAAAACAACAAAAAATAGCTCTCTCTCTCTCTCTCTATATATATATATGTCTTTATTGATTCAACTTAGAATTGCCTTATTTCCAATGATAAAAAGGAAAATGTGAAAATTTTATTTTTCCATCTGTTTGATTATTTGATTTTTCTCTATATTGTATCTTATCTACATCTATATCTCATTAGTATCTTATTTGTATCCAGTCTTTTGATTTGTTTATGAATAAAAGTATATATTTTTCATTTATATATGTTTCTTGACAAATAGTTTTTTAAACCAGCTAAAAAATAAAGCCAAAACAATGAAAAAACCAACGAATCAAGCATGATCAATTCTTGAAATAGCTTCATTGAGTCTTGGCGTAGAGAAGACACAATATCATGCAGATTACTTGATATGTTGAGAAGATCTCTTTCCATATTTAGAAGATGTACTGGATTCCTTTCCATGTAGCTTGATTTTCCTTGCATATTGATTACTTCCCATGTCTCTTAACATCGACTAACCCATATGCAGGTGTTATTCACATGGAATATTTCCCTTCTTTAGCCTTCAAGGTTCTCATTAAAATATTTGCTACTACCACCCAAATTTGCACTGACAAATATACACTTCAATTGTCTTGCAAATATTAACACTTCATCATTGTTGTATAGTTTATTCGAATGAGTGTAAGATCCTCCAAACAAATTTAATAAATCATGTCCATTATTAAACAATCCCATGGATTGTCATAACAAAGTGCATAGTAATACATAGAACAATCGAATACACCACTGAACAATTTAAACGCAATGCCTAAATCACAAAAGAAGGTAAAAATCACTCATTCAACTACAATGATGATAGATCCTATATTTAAATCCCAAGCCATTCAAGACAATAGCATACAATCATGCAACATACATTGAAACACAACTAAAGGCTGACAAAAACCAAGAGAAGCATATGAAATGCAATGCGTAGATATGAAAACGAAGCTAACTTTCAATATTTGAATATTGCATCCCAATTTGGACATTCCACTAATGACTAACTTATCAAGAATGTTCTACATTCCACTCCAATACAATTGGACCAAAGCATTAATAACTTTCCACAAATTACAACTAATGCAATACAACTTCCCCAGCCATGCAAATATTGGAGATCCAGCTACAACAAATAGAAGAGAATGGAAAAGTAATCCAAGTGTCAATAGGATCTAGACCGAAAATGATGAAAGAATACAACATTACCATCATGAGCACATTTCCAAAGGGATAGTGGAAGCCAAGTCGCCTAATGAAACACTAGGTAATTGATCTCTTAATTTCTTAATATGAAACACTTCATTATTAATGGTTAATCGTCTTAATGGTACGGTTTTTAACCATTTGATATTGTTGATGATAAGTGACAGGCTAAAGCCTAATGAGTCCATGGTCTCTCCTATCCAATCCCTAGGCCCATTAGAGAAACACCAAAGCTCATGATCCAACGAGATCCATCAAGGATGAGCCCTTGTTAGAAAGTCAAACCCTCAATAGCTTAAGGAAAATGATTGTCCAAGGACCTAAACTTAGACCTCTTGAGGTGCATCATCCTCTCCCCCGACCTTCTTTAATCGACCTCGGTCCCGACCACAGAACCTCAAGGTGACATCCCCTACTTGGATACACCCTACCAAACGCCCTGCCTTGATGCCAGGTTAGCATTCACCTCGAGAAGATCCTAACAAAAAGGATTTTGTTGGCCCTATTTTGATACAATTTATAAATAGCCCTTCCATCCATGATGCACGAGCAAGTAACTCTCATTTGATCAATTATTCTATACATTTTTTGGTGACCCACTATCTAACTTAAGTATTGGAGTGGTCGGATTAGGCATCCACTGGTGCACCACTAATTTTGTTCTTTGTTGTAGGGACTCAAAACTCTACTAGTAAAAACAATATCCTCAACAGATATAATGGTTAACTAAAAGTTACGGTTAGTTGAATTTTCATCTAGTTGTATTTCATGTATAGCCATAAAAAATTAGACCCTTTTGTTTCATAATTACATTAAAAAATTAGAAATTAACAAATCAAATAACATAATTATATTAAAAATTGCAAATCAATAGAGTAAATAACAACAAAACCAATAAATTAAGAACATAAGTCTAATATGAGTTGATAAGACTTAAAATCAAATGCCAACATAACACAAATTAAACTTTCATGTTTCTCCATATTCCAACAACACAAAACAAGTTATTGAACACTTTAATATTCTAATAAATACATGTCCCTCATTACAATAGTTCAATAATCTAAAGTTAAATACTTTCTTGTATACATCAAATTACATAATTGTTGCCAAATATTAATAACATTTATCTATATTATATATCTACATATACATTTCGGACTGGTTAAATGAAACTTTTGGATTTTTTCAATCATAAACTGAAACTAAAAACCAAAAAATAAAAATTATAACCCTTAGCCAAAACCAATGGACTAATTAATCATATTTTTTGGATTTTTTAAAATTCAATTTGATTCTTCCATTTCATTAGTTTTTTTTTTCACATCCCTAACTATTTTTTAGAAATTATAATTATGGTTTTATTTTATATGATTTTAAGAGGATGTCTTAACTAAAGTTATCGGACTCGGATTGGCCCATCGGTTCAATTCAATTCAATCAGAACTAGCCTTGATAGCAGGCCAATAGAGCATAAAAACACTTACCATAAAATATTAATATACATTCATATTATATTATAAACTTATAAAATATAATCATTATATTATGCTTTCTTTTTTTTAAGGTTATATCTTGTATAAATTTAATAGCTAGTTACTGAATTTGATTTAATTATGGATTTAATTTAGAGATGATATATATTTGTTTTCATAATCAACACGTGTCTTATATTTTTACTTCTTATTAACTCTATTTTAAACCCTAGTTGAATCCGACTTAACTCCTCATCCTTACCCTAGTATGTCCCGATTAAATCTCTAATCTGATCTAACAACACTGGTCTTAGCCAAATGTTGAAGGAAAAGGACAACATAAAAAAAAAGGTAAACACGATTCAATTATGTATTGAATTATGGAAAATTATTGCATTAAGTTGCGTACAGACAGCTTTCACAATAGTTGCAAGATCCATTATTAGGTCTTGCAAAATTATATTGCATAAAATATTAGGTAGTCATTTGTGATAGATTAGTTTATAAGTAGTAAGTTGGGAAGTGATAGATTTATTTAGCAAGTCTTCACTACGCGGCAATAGAATATGGTCTCGTTCAATGGTGTGTTCAAGAATTTTCTTTTAACCTTTTTCTTTGAACATTTGGTAAACGGATGAGCATTGAACAGATGACTATAAAACGGATCCAAGAAAGGGACATGACATGAATTTCAAGGCAGTCACAACAGTGTCCTTTGCTGACCCCTCATTTATTTTTAGCCTTTTTATTTTCCCCAGTGTCCTTACTGACCCTAAAATACCTTTTTCAAATCCATCCATCTACTTACATCCCCATAAACTTTTATGATGCCCCCAACCATACTTTAACCAAACTTTTTCTCATTAAGTTATTAAAAAAATAATAATAATAAAAAGAAAGAAAGAAAGAAATGCTTAAACAATGACGTTCCTCGCCCTAATCTGTCGGCGATATGTCCATTAAGGACAATTTGAGACCTGCCTCTGACACTGACAAGGGACAATGCCACCACTACTAGGACACCCTTCTTTCTCTTTCTTTCTTCCCGTGCAATCCGGACTTTTCTTTCTTTTGGGGGGCAATTGCTTTGATGGCTTGCTGTAACGTGTGAGATAATTTTAGAAATATTCCTTTTTCTTATTTGATTCAATCTTTCAGGAATGATTATGAAAAATTTCAGACTTGACCCATAATTAGATTTTGTACAATTATTACAAAACACTCCACAATTTGTTTCCCATGGCTAGTTTTCAAGTAATCACGAGCAGCAATTCAGATTCGGCACTTCTACCGACACTCGCCATCATCATATGATCCTTTCCTTTATTAAATCGTTTATCTCTCATTATAAAATTTAATATATAATAAATAAAACCTTTTTATAAAAAATTAAAATAAAAATTATCAAATCTTTCATCTTACTAGTATTTGTATTTGAACCATCACCAATCAATTGCAATACAACACCACAAATCTATTTTTCGCAACCTAGATATTCATTTATCAGTAACCTTTTGGCTAAGCAGTTTTATTGTAAACATTTGTTATTTTTCACTTTCTTTTCATTAACATCCCTCATGAAGAATTACGCCATTTGTTCCATAAAATCTTTTTACCCCCAGTCAATTGGATTGGGCTTGTTTGTACAAAAGAAATCATAATATTCTCTAGGTGAGACTACTTGATTTTTAGAGGACTATGTTAATCTCTTCGTTTCAGTTTCAGTTTTCATAACTGACCATTTAACTATGAGTCTTTTATATCAATTGATTTGAATAATGTAACATTTATTATTGACAAAGTCATGTCTTCCTTTAAGGAAAAAAGAAATCCATGAAGTTATTCTTCCTTTTGTGATCATACGAAAAGTGATTTGATGTTTAAAAACTTGATCCACCCAACAACTTAGGATGTCTATTGAGTTGAACACATCTTTTCACAGGTTCTAGCAATCTAAATTTGAACTTAATATCATGATTCCATCTTAGTTTCAATCAACTTACCATACCCACCATTAGTTGCTGCGTTACATCAATTTACTTCCGTTATATTGTTTCATCAAATTTCTAGTCATATTATTAATACTATTGATGGACCACCAAAAATCTATTGGATGATTACTTTATAAATTTGGAAAGTGGCTCAAATTAAAGCAATCAAACTAAACTAAATCAAACCCCACAAAAATTCATTTTACCTTTTCAATTTAATTTAATGTTTGTTTCATTGATGTTTTAATTGTTTTGTATATGTGAAATGCATCACAACTGCAAAAATGGATATTTTTTCGGAGTTATTCTTACAATGACATATATGTGGTCAATTCAATCTCCATCGGTTGCATGAATTCACATCCATCCCTAGATGGATGAACATTTAAGGCCAAGTTAAAATAGAGGATGAATAATTCAAGTAGGGATAGTATATCACATTAAATGGTGAAAAACAAGGACGATGGTAGGATTCCAATATAACATCACTACTTTTAGTCAGGATGGCAAATTAAATTTATAGCAGGATGACGTTAGGGTTGTAAATGTATAACTCGTTTACTTCATCATCTAAAATAAAAGAGGAATTGAATTCCAGTTCAATAGGAATATAATAGAATTGTAATGACTATTACAATGTTCTCTTGATTAAAAAATAAAAAGAATTATTGAGGAAAAGATAAAATATCTATAATGCCCTTTGTTTTGTTACAGAAAGATAACGAGTCTGTTTAGATGCTATGTTTTTCATCTGTATCTGTATCTTTTTCAAAATGATATGTGTAAATAGGTTTGATTTAAATCTATATTTTACCTATTTGATTTTTTGATGAGAACTGTCAACTTTTTTTTTTTTAATCTATATCTATTTCTTGATAAATAATTTGTTAGAAAAAAGTTCTAAAAAAGTGTTTGTATTGGCCGGAAAAAGCCAAACAAAGAGGCCCAATATTTGTACAGACGATATTTTTAAGACATGAGTATTTATGATGAAATTGGAAAACAAATCGTTAAATGACAATTCATAGGTGTGGGAACATGAATTGATATTCATTATTTTACGTAATAGCAATTTATTATGAATTGTCATTTTCCTCAAGTAAATACAGTAATACCAGCTTTATATAGAATAAGGAACGAATGAATAGCTATTCATGTCAAGTAAACCGGCTTGAAGTGTTTCAATTAGTGAATGAATGTTAATTAAATAGTACAATTTAAGTAAAGAATGAATGTTATATCATAAAGTACTAGTAAAGGATGACGTTTGGATTCAAGTATATTTAGCTTAGTACTTACAATTAGTTTTTTTCTTTTAAGAAAAAGTTTAAAACAAAATTATACTAAAATCACTAACCCTAGATCTCCAAGTTCCAATCTTTTCAAAGAGTTAGATCAAAGAAGGTTAGAAACCCTTCACTCTAAATTTAAATTAGGTTATTTTTCTGTCATTTGGGATAGAATTTCGTAAATATTGTGTTAAACATATTAGTTGATGCTTGTTTAATATGTCATCATGTTGGTTTTTTGGTTTATTTAATGATAACCATGATAATACACACACACACACACATAACATTTAGTTGAGAGAGCTAAAGCTATGTTTAGATGGTTATGACAATTAAAATAAGAAAAATATCTTATTCTTATAAAAATTTTAGCATGACTAAAATATAAACGAATGTATGTTTAGTAACTTGTTGCTTAACTTTTGTGTACATTGGTGTTTTGTCAACTAACTTAATAAATTATGGATATGTCTTCATGACAAACTTCATAGAGCTTGGTATATCTGTTCAATAAGCTAAATGCTTGATGTGTGATTATGTGATAATTGGAAATAATTTATAGCTTTAGATAAAATGATGTGAGTAAAGTTGGCAAATGTTTAGAATAATTAATTGATAAGTATTAATTAAAGAATTATTCAAGAGGAAACTCAATTTCTCTCACTCTATCAAAGTTTCCAAAAATTTCAAAGTACACTCTTACAGCCCATGAAAGTGTAGTTAAGGACATTGACATTTTCTATTTGAAAAAAAAAAAAAAAAAAGCCATGTGCATGGTGCCAACTTTTTTTCAAATCAATTTTCTTTTTGTAAAAATATTAAAATATCTAAAAGACTTAATCCTGTGTGACTTTATTTTTACTGAAAAATTTCAATAATGTCCTTTAGCTGAGCTAATTTATGATAGTTTAGGGGTCAAAAACTGTACTTTTACAATTTAGAAAGTGAATCTATACCTAAGTAAAAGTTTAAGAGGGTTATTTGCAATTTTTTCCTTAAAATAATTGTCACCAAGATCTAGTGGTTATTTCACTAAGTTTGTAGTGTGGGTGTACTCAAGATTGCACATAATTAATGATTTTATTATTTAGAAATTGATATACTGGTAGAAGTGCAAATAAAAATCTTTCATTTTGATGCACAATAGGCAGTTCTATAAGCTAGATCTTTGTTCAATTATTGTTAAGTTCTC
Organism: Combretum micranthum; assembly: GCA_024138025.1. Lineage (NCBI taxonomy): Eukaryota > Viridiplantae > Streptophyta > Magnoliopsida > Myrtales > Combretaceae > Combretum > Combretum micranthum. The sequence continues at coordinate 885,994 of JAMXBD010000148.1, read as the reverse complement.
ATTTTGAGGGTGATGGATTCAATACAACTTCTGCTAGCCATTATGACGATTACAAGTTTGTAGCGATGTTTTTTGGTCCTGCTAATGCATCTACAACCTTTTCTATTCTCATGGATAATGTATTTCATGAATATTAGGATAAACATATAATTAACCATATAGGCGCTTGCTAATGGTTTTTTAAATGCTTTGAGAGTCATTGTATGTGAAATTAGAGAAGCCTGCATATGCCTAAACATGTATCAACATCCTAAGGCAATCAAAGAGGCCCCTATTTGAACAAGTGTTAAGGAGCTACAATTACTCCTTTCATTGGCAAACTATTATAAAATATTTGTAAAAAGATATTCCAAGGTTGCTACTCCTTATAAGTTCATAAAGAAGGATGATGTTAGAATTCAAGAATAATCAACCCAATAGTTACAGTTAGTTTTAAAAAAAATGTCTAAAACAAAATTATATCCAAATCTTTAACCATAGATCTATAAGTCAAAACCTACCTTCTCTAATCAAACCCATGAAACTAAGGTAAGAGTGAAAAAAAAAAACATTGAAATCCCACATATATAACCTTAAATCTTTGAATTCAAACATTCTTTTCCATCCAGTCTTCTTATTGAATTGATCCACACTAAAAAAACAAAATAAACTAATCTAATTATTGTAATATAAGTCCTTTAAGGCAGGACTTTTAGAAAAATGATCAAATTTTTCAAAATTTCTAATTTTACTCTTCTACCGGTTCCAAATTTTTTAAAATAATATATATTGCCTAAATAATCAAAATTAAGTATGTTTATGTGTATTTAGGGTTCTATTGGATAAAGGAACGATAAAAATGACTACTGACAAAAATATAGATATAAGACAATGTAAGCCTAAAGTTTTAAGACATATGTCAAAATAGACTACACCCTATTGTTACCTTACCCATGCGTCAACCTCCTCCTCCATTCCCTTCCCATTTTCTTTTATATATATAAATACATGTAACCTCTTGTGGAAATGTTAAACCCTAAACCCTAATAAAACTTAAGAAAATAGAGTCTCCCAAGTCCTAAGTACTAAACCAATCTAATACGACAGGTCAACAGGGTTAAAGGAATTGATGTTGTGCTTATGTATAATGTAAGTGAAGATGGTAGTCAACTTTGGCATTGGGAGAACTCCAAATGAAGTTAACGAATGATTTGAATTAGATTTGTTGCTAGAGTTAAGAAATTTATGGATTGAGTGCCCTATGATGGCAAGTAACTCTATTGTAGGTGTGTCATTGGGTATATTTTTGATAATTGATTGAATGAATTTTGACAAATCTTGAAGTCTGGAATTAATTTTCAATTGTTTGAAGTAACTAATTAGATTAATGATGCATAAATAATGAAATAGAAGAATTAGAGCTTAATATGTAGTTCTAGACAATTGGTAAAGGCGTAATTGAAAATGACACTAAATTAATGTTTAATGTGCTCTTTATTCAATTTGGAATATGATAGCTGTAAGATTAATTGTAAGTAATGACCTTATCTAAGAGTTAGATCAAAGAATGTTAGGAACCCTTAACTTAAAGATTAAATTGGGTTATGTTTATGTTATTTGGGATAAAATTTAATAAATATACCATAGCTTAAGACGGAAAAAAAAAAAGATTGAAAGTTTTAGCAAGTCGTTATAGGGGCTGGTTCGATATCGTGAAAAAAGCCCTATAAGTTGATGATCATATTTGATCAACCCTATAGGAGACCAAGGCAATTACAAATTTTATATAAGCTGTACCAAAGTTGTGTTGGTTGCTTTCCAAAAGTTATTAAGTAGTTAGTTTCTTTAATATACTTATTCTACTCATAATATTAATATTAACTTGTGAAAAATAAATATATTTACAAAAAATAATTTGTGTGCTAAATCGAAACATTTATTATCTATGTCTAATAAGAACTTAATTAATCATCTATTCTTTCAACATGTTAGCTAAAAAAATTTGAAAGTTAATCTTATTTGTTTTATATAATGAAATAAAAGTAAAAGTATATAAAAGCTACTAACTACAGACATGTCATAAATGTAAAATAGAAAAATTATAGCAACCTTAATAGATTGAACCCTTAAATCTTTCACTTACTTAGTGTGAGGAGCATTAGTAAGGGTGCATAATCTAATTGTACTAGTGAAAACCTAGCAAGGTAAGCTAAGGACCCATTCTTTTTTAATTGTCCAACATTATTCATCAAGATATAGGATTTTATATTAGATTTTAATATTAAAGAACCCCCCAAAAAAAAGAGAGCTAAAAGAATGATAGAAAAGACTTTGTTTATTTATTTTCTTTTAGGGTAATGATAAAAGAAGCTCTTTTCATCTTCATATTTATTTATTTTTTCCCCTTTGAATAAGGTTTCTTTTCTTTTCTTTTCTTTTTAATTTTAGATCTTAACAAGAAACGTTCGCAACGGATCCTCTTAAAAGTAAAAAAAATATTAAGTATCGATCCCACTTTGGTCACGATGCTACTACTCCGACCCTGCGTGGCAGCTTCCACACATCTTTCGTTTGCATACCATCATTATCACCTCCAACAACATCAAATAAATAAATAAATAAATAAAAGAAAGAATGAAAACCAGAAGTCTGACAAATCTGACCTAGGTTCGATGTAATTTTCGTAAGTGGAGATATCATGATAATAATGGGAGAAGGGGAGGGGGGTCCTTTCTTTTTGTGGCAGGATGGGGTTGGTCTAAGTGGAGCAGCATGTGTGAACACTGTCTAGGTCTAGGTGGTGCCTGCCCATATTATTAAAATCTTGTCTTCTTGTTTTGTTTTTTTCCTCCCTTCCTCTCCCTGTCTTTCTCTTTCTTTTACTCCGAATAAAGTCATCCTTTCCACCCTCCCCCCCTTCTTCACGTTGTTAGAAACCAGGAAAAGCAATCGATGCATGCGATGCGAAAGTGAAATCCTATGCCCATCAGGATAAGGCTTTTTCTCGAGCAGGGTGATGCGATCTGGACCGACCAACAACGTTACTTTCAATTTCTTTTGTCTTTTTTCATATTGATATTTATGGTGGTTTCAAGGGTGGGTGCGATGCATATTTTCTATTAGGTTCACTATTTCTTTCTTTCTCAATCAAAGTTATTATTATAAATTTGAACCAAAGGTTAATTGTAAAAATGTTTTCCAACTAAAAGATTTTAGTTTGGTTTTGCTTTAAAGGGACTTTTGTGGTGTTGACTATCAATAATTATTGGATCACTAAAATATATATCAAAGGGACAAAATTTTTTAGTAATAAGTTATATTACACTCTATGTATTGAAATTGATGAAGTCACCATATATCAAATTAAGGAACTTTAACAACCTACGGTTATAAAAGACAACTAGCCATACGTTTTAATTGATAAAATTAAAAATTTTCTAAAGTATATTTACAATTAAGTGTATAAAAAAATTGCCAACCAAATCTTAAACCAAACCAATTGAATCGGAAATATTATTTTTGTATTTTATTTCATCTAGGTTTAGAAAATTCTCTAGCCAGACTAAAGCTAATGCTCTCGGCAGTTTTAAGGATAGCAAATATGAAAAAATGAACAAAAAAAAAAAAAAAAAGTTGGACCACTTTATTATGAAAGTAAAAATATTAATCTTAAGTAACATTTTTTTTTTCTTTTCTTATTGTCATTTATTTAGAAAGTTGGAGTAAGGCTCTATCAATGCTTGTGTTGGATGTTTTGATAACTCACTCACTCCCTTTATCTAATATGAAATATAAATATATTATACATATGAAAATATTTTTAAAATAAACAAGAAAGTTTTATTTTTTTTTTTAATTTTGCAAAAATTGAGAGTTTATAGTGGGGCAGGTTATAAGTTGTAATGGGTTCCTGAAAAACTTGTTTTTTTTTTTCATTAAAGGAAACATGGGAAACTAATCATGCACCAAAATGAAGCAAGCTACATATTGTCAAATTTTTGTCAATATCTATATCTGTATCTGTAACTTATCTTTATCATACTGATAATAGTTTAGTATTGAATCTATCTTATCGATTTATGAATAAAACTATCGATTTTTTATTGATATCAATTTGTTAATAAATATAAATTTAAAAAATGATACCAGAATAATATCCGAATGATTCAAAAGTGATATAGATTCTTTGAAAGTTGCTAGAAATATATGAATGCAAATCATATTTCACATAAGAGTCCAATTTTTCCTTTATCCCCAGCAAATACGTTTCATTGTTGCCCAAATTATTGACCAGGGACATTAATAATATTTCAGTTGTCTTTATTCGCGGACGGTTAAAAGAAAATTAAAGAAGGAAAAAAGGCAAAGTAAGAGAGAGAAAGAGAGAGGTGGTGGGTGAATGGAATATATCCGCAAACCCAAAATGCGATGCACCAATTTAATTGCTTTGGCCAACATCAGAAGAGACAACATTATCAAACCCCAACACAAAGGCCAAAAATATTCCAATCAGTCAATTTCCCTTTTTTTCCTTTCTTTTTTCCCCCCTTAATGAGATACGTGCCTTTTAAGCTCAAAACATATCTTCAATTCATCAATTAATTCATTTACTACCTTATTACTTATTTTTTATTAATAAATGAATTAATTAAATAACCTAATTATAAATCAAAATATAAATAAATATAAATATAAATCGAATATAAATAAAAATTCAGATAATCTAAATAAGTTTATCTTATGTCCTTACTTAAATAAAAACTTTTTTTTAATTTACAAATATTATATAATCAAAGATTTTATTATATTAATTTTATGTATGAGGAGAATCGGCAAGTGCCCCCACGGTAACAAATCCATCATTTTTAATGAAAAAAGGAAAGGGATTAATTTGTATCACTATAATCTATATCATTAAAAGCAGCTTACTTTGCAAGGCGTGCATTCTAGATTTGCACATAATTAAATATAATCTAGAATAAATACTCTATATTCTAGACTTGAAATGGATGCCAATCGCATTAATATAAAAAGTTAAAATCGATTGGACAACACAGTAAGTCCAACGTGGCTATATGTGTAGGCATCACAAACCCTAGAATATAATATCATACCGTCATAAATATCAATCACTATTATTCATTTATTTGCATGGAATTGTGGCTTCGTTGCTAAGACTGTCATTAACACCTTTAATAACCCAATTAGAGTGGGCAAAATGCGATTAGGTAAAAACACCATTCATGAAAATTAAAATAAAAAAATTCTCAATCCATAGATACAAAGAAAAGAATTTTTTTTTATTTTTTCACTCGCTAGCAATTTTCGCATTGGATGAACATGGAAAATTAAATTTAAGGGGGGGAAAAAAAAAGATTTACTAGGAAATACTGATCTACAAAAGGTGACTAACCACTTTTCTCCTATGGTATTTCTATTTTTACTCCTGACACCTGAACTAAAGTTAAAATCTAAATTTACTCATATAAATATATATATAGATCTATATATATATATTTTTACCTCTAGGACAAGTTAACATTTACAGTACCAGTTACGACCGTATTACATACGGGGCAACTATGTAGAGTGGACCCACACGCCGTACACAAACTGAGATGCCTGCACGGCATCACCAAAACGCTCGATTCCTTAGCCCCACAGCTCTTGCACATTCTGATGTCATTATTACAACAACCACCACCAATACCTGCCGGTGCTATACGGTCGTCATCGGCTGTTACTCTAAACTTATTATTAACTTCCTCTGCGTCCACGGCCTCCCTCCCGTGGTCGCTGCTCCCGCAGCACGATTCCGCATCGTTTTCTGCGGCTGGAGCAGGGGCAGGAGCAGCAGCAGTGTCACACCCAGCAGCGGGACGGTCTTCGCTGACATGGGCAAGAACCTGTTCCAGATTGGTCCTGAGCGAATTGGCTGTTGCTTCGTTGGTCTGAGCTAGACCCCTCCAAATCTGATTCTCCATGCAAAGTGTCCTGACCCTTTCCTGAAGCATCCAGTTCAGTTTCACCAGTCTCTCGATTTCTTGGTCCTTTTGCTTCATTCTATTCATTATCTCACGGCTTGCCAATGAAACCAATAACTTCGATTGTTGCTTCACCATCTCTTCGATATCTAGTTTCATCTTCCTGGTGTGCTCCTCTATTATGCTGCTGATCTCTGAATTCTGTTGCTGCTGTTGGATCTGGAACAATGCCAGGTCTTGGTCCATGAAGCTTGACATCATCTTGGGGTGCTTTTGCGACGAGGCAACATTGAAAGCGTTGTTTAACTCGTCGAATGTGTCGCGTGTCCTCTTCCTAGGAACTGGGATGTTATTAACGTTGTTGTAAGTGAGTCCACTCTCGGATTTAAGCTGAGATGCTTTTGTTGCATGACCCAAATCACACACGGATGATTGATAGAACGGAATCAGTGCTGTTGTGTCAGGCAAGGTTGTAGCCAAAGGAAGTACAGATTCCATCTGGGTGTCGTACAAATTTACCATCCGAGTCTTTGTGTTTACATAATCCCTGAAAAAATTTTAAAAAATAATAATAAATAAATAATCATGAATACCCTTCAACTATTGATCAGGGAAAAAGAAGAAGAAGAGAAGAAGAAGAAAAGAAGCTAGGAAGCTTCCAAAGTACCTATCTGAGAGAAGCTGGTAAGGAAGAAGATTAATCTGTTGAGCTTCGATAGCCATGGGAGATTTGATTAATATACTTGTTCGCTAATTATTGTTTCTTTGCTATGTGATGAATGAAGCGACTAGCGAGCGAGAGAGAGAGAACTAAGGAGTTTTGAGAAGAAGAGAAGGGAAGAGGAGAAGAGCTGGAGAGGAGGCGACAAGGGGACACAAACCAATGCCTTTGGGGGGGTTTTATTAAGGGGCCTTATGTGGCCTTGGGAGTTGATGGAGATATATTATTACTGATTTAAGAGAGAGAAAGAGAACGGAAAAGTCAAAAGGAGTACTTTGAGTTTGAGAGGAGGGACGGGTCTAGTCTAGAGAGAGAAAGAGAGAGAGAATCACAATCTTCTTCTTCTCGTACGAATAAACAAAATAAAATATAAATAAATAAATAGAGAGTAAATTATTAGGTGGCAAAATGGCTATGCCAGATTTGTCGACGCAAATATATATAAATATATATTATATAGATAAAAGTTTACTGTCTCTCAGAATTTTTTTTTCTAATACCATTCATAATTATTGTTTCTATTGAATTTTTATAAATAAAAATTCAACACGTATTATAAAATTCTTTCAACAGCAAAAAATAGAAATAAAACTTGTAATAAAATGTTTTTTATTTATATTTTATATTTTTTAATTTATTTAACACATATTAAATACTTATTAAAAAATAATAAAACCAGCAATTTTAGAACAGTAAACTCCTTTTCATATTATATATATATAATGTAATAAAAAGAATAGCCTGTCAAAGTGGCCAAAAAAAAAAGGACAGTTATATTGATTCCCTTTCCATCTTTTTTTTAAAAAAAAACCCACTTCAGCTCCACCCCCACTCAATTTCAAGGGTTATATTAATATTATATTATATTATTTATAAAATGTAAAGTAAATGATATAATAATCAAGAGTCGAGAATCGAGATTGCTTTTGATTGTTATTTTACTTTTATTTAATCATTTATTTAATTTTTTTTAATCTTTTTTGAGGATATGAGGGGGATGGTGTCAGAATTTGTGGCAGGTTGCTTACCACACTTTGTACGTTAGAGAGAAAAAAAATGAGAAAAAGGAAAGGAAAGAGAGTGTACGTTCACTTTTACTGGCTGGATATGGATTTTGTGGTTCAGTTTTACACAAACACGGTGGTTCTGCCATTTGTCAGGTCTTTGTTCCCACTTCCCACAAATCACACTCTTTGTCCTGTTTACATATATATATATATATATATATGGATATCTAAGAACTAGGTTATCTTCCCCCTACCCCTAACCCAGCCCTTCTTTTTATAGGCTGCAAATGATTCATCCAATTACCCCAGTTCAGCTCCATAATAGTCTGATGGAATTATGAAGTTGATCTTCATAATTTATCTAGATTCCAGATATAATATGAGGTAAAATAAAAAAATGTGCAGTTAGCCTAAGTTTAATCGTAGATATTATTTCAATTAAAATTACATATTTTTTAAAACTAAATCCAGATTAAATCATATTAATTGAACCAATCACCAACTTTCAAATATGTCACTTTAAAATAAACGTGGGTTTAAAATTATAAGTTTGATTCAAGAGGAATTAAAATTTCAAATCAATATCAAATTCTAAAATTCAAAATTAAGCTTTAGCTCTAAAATTTTAAATCTAACTTCAAGCTTAAGCTTCAAACCATATCCTCTAAATCTAACTCATTTACCACTTTAATAAATCCTTGTAGTCTTTTATTTTGTTAAATTATATTGGGAAATCGAAGTATTTGAAGGTAAGTTCAATTGAGATCACGATGTTTAGAGAAGTTGATCAATTGATGTCATCATTGGCATGTGTCAACAAAAAAAAAAATTAAATAAAAATCAGAAGTTTCGCCACGTTGTGACATATGTCAATAGTGACATCAATTGACCCATCATCTTAAACATTGTAAGCTCAAATGAACGTTATGACCTTTTAGTATAATTTACCCTATTTTATTTTGTATTTTCTTTTACTTTTTTTTTTTTTGCTAAATATAAGCCAAATTTATTAGTTGTAAACTTAAATGCTATGCTTTGAAAATTTAGACCATCCAACCAATATAAAAGATGCATAAATATCCCATATGAGTTTCATAGTTGTACCAAACCCCTTTATTTACTGAGTCTATTACATATAAGAAGGCACAAACATACATAAAATAATCCAATTTTAATAAAATGGACCAAACATTTGCTATCTCATTTCTATTGTCCCAATGTTATTCCATCCAATATTTATATTAGGTTATTTAATTTCCATAAGTGTCCTCTTATAATTGGTGAAAATACAATTAGATAACAACTTTGGAATAATAAACATTCATCCTAATATAACTCCTAAAATTTAAAGGTTAAACATAATTTACTTTGTCAAAAAATTTAATACAAATTTCAGGTATCTGGGGTAAATATAGTAATATTTGCGCTTTTAAAGTTGCAAATGCTTTACTTAATCGGAAGAAGTTCTTAGCCACAGCTCGAAGCTACTTAATTTATGTGAAAAAAAAAAAAAAAAAACCTTACGGTTAGCAGTCTTTTCTTTAGCTGTATTTATAGAGTTCTATCTTCTCAATTATAACTTTAGCCATTAGGCTTGGTTTCTAGTCTTGACTAAAGAAAACCACCTTTCCTTCTGAAAATTGCAAAAATTTTACATCGAAACAAAAAAAAAAAAAAAAAAAAAAGAGGTAATTAGGATTCTACCAAACCCGGAATATCTTTAAGAGATATGGTTATAAATTTCTTATCTATGAATTACGAAAAATCTTGTCCAAAATATATAAAACTTGTGCTGCAAGTGAGAGGAATCTATTAAAATAAAACTGGGTAGTAATAATGGAGAAATCTTTACATAAACCAATCAAAGGAAGCTCCATTTTGCGTAAATTTAGTGCTATTGAAATATAGCAGTATCTCTAGATTTTACATGCCAATTTAATATGCTATCAATATTGATCATGTGTGTCTAACAAAGTTTTTACTTATTTTCATCCTACCATTTATTTGTCTAACATGGAGAATAGGATTTTTGTATATTAACTTACCATGATAACTATTATTTGAATTAAAGAAAACAACAAATTGAATATGGTTAACAATTGAAAAAGTAGGCAATATAAGAAGACCTAAATCAAGACTATTGTTATATGAATGCATTGGAAAATCCGATCTTGTAGTGTAACTTATTATTAAATAATAAATTTAACATTATGGAAAGATAATATAATTTGGTAGTATAATATGGATATTATAGATATAAAACATCTCGAGATGGACTTTGTATTTCCAATGAAAGAAGTGCTCAAAATTGAAACACGTATTGGGAAAATCAATCATCAATGCAAGATCAAACCATTTAATAATAGAATTGGATGTCCTTGAAAATTCCACTCCAAAAAAACATTTTTAAAAGTACAAAATTATAAAAGGAATATAAGATACCCAAATCTCAATGATATAAGATCTTAGCCTTGGAATTGATAAGAAATGTTAAACACTCTACCATTAAATTGATGGTAAAGTGTTGGTAGGTATATAGCCAGATTCCAAGTGAATTAAATTGATGATCAAGGGGATTTATCAAATCTTTTTTATTAATGGATTTAAGTTTATTGGGTAAATTACACCAGCAGGTCATAAAATTTGAGGGTAAATTTATTTTTGGTTATAATGTTTAAAAAAGTTCATTTTTAGTCACAATGTTTGGGGGTAAGTTCATTTTTAGTCACAATGTTTAAAGATAAGTTCATTTTCGATCATAACATTTGGAAAAGTGATTCAATTCAACTCACAGTAGACACGTCCCTAAACGTTGTAACTCGCTGTCTAAATTTTGGATCACAATATTTGGAAAAATGATTCAAGTCAGGTCACAGTAGACACGTCCCCAAACGTAGTGACCCACTAGTCTAATTTATCCTAAGTCTATTTTATCAGCACTAATCAATTCACAATGCATCTGTATCTTATCTACATCTAATTTGTATCTAATCTATTTGATCTATTTATGATCAAAATTTTTGCTTTTCATTTGTATCTATTTGAAAACTATAAAAATAATATGTTAAAAACCAGAGTAAAAACAAACCCAATATATACGTATCATTTTTAGGACTTAGTTAAAACAAATTAATATTTACTCATTACTTTAAAAAAAAAAATAGACTTTAGAGAAATATAGTGTATATTGAATCTTTGTTTTTTCAGTTTGGATTGTCGGATTTTATTTGTATTAGATCTATATCAAATCGGTATCAATTTAATTCAATTAATTTATAAATAAAATTATTAATTTTTTTTTGTTGATATTATACCTATATTGGTTTAATATTTATGTAATTATCTATTCGGTTCGTAACCTATGTCAAATCGACTAGGAGTAAATTCGGGAGATGAAGTGGATCGGTGAATAAAATGGACGTGGGAGCGGGTATTGGTAGGACCCAGTAAACGGGTACAGTGGCAAAGACTTGCCCGTTTTGCAATCTTGTCCCCTACCTTTTTTAATTTCTTGTTCCATGTACGGACAAGTGGGTTGGGTTCCCCATTCCCATGCAACACCATTACCTTTCATTACAGTATACACGCTTTTCTTGGCTTTGTTTCTTTTTCCTCTTTTCCACAAATGTAACTGAAGACATGGGAATGGACAAAAGGCACAGGATTGATATTTCCTTCCACCCTACCCTACCCATTATTATTCCAATATTTTGAATTGTTATTACAAGAATTTTATTTAATTTTTATCAATTAAGCCACTTAATAAGAACTCATTAATTGATAAAATAAAATAATTGTATAAACAACTTAGAGAAACCGAATATATGGTGCCTTCAAACCTAAAACATCAAGATGACACCTCTTAATTTATAAGAATTAAAATTAACAATCGTGTAAAAGATAGTTTCACTATGAGATCAGAAAAAAAAAAAATACTAGGAGAAAAAGATCCATATGGTGGTAAGAGACTAACTAAAAGAAATAAATAACAAGAATAATTTACATTGCTCATACAGTGAAGCTTTCAATGACGGAGAAACATGCATAGATGGACCTTGTGGAAGTTAATCATGGGAAGACCTTCAGTTATGTGACAACTAGCTTGACCTGCTTGGGAAGGTGGAGTTAAGCAATAAATATAATAAGTTATACCATATCTACAATGTCTAAGTGTTTATATGAGATGGTTTTAGGTCTAATTTTAATATAGTATTAAAGTAAAAGATTTTAATTTGAAATATTGTATGCATGTATTTCGTTCCAATTTTAATTAAATTGTTTAATCCTACCACATAAATAAGGGGAAATGTATTTTAATAAATATAATAATTTATAGTATATTTATGAGTTTAAGTTTTTTACTAAACGTTTGTAGATCCAATCTCAATAATGAACATGGTGAGCCAATAAGTTGAAAGCTGGTCAAAGAAGGCCTTATTAAGTAGGGTTAGATTGTTGGTGAAAATAGAGGATAGGAAAGTGTAGAGGGTGAATTAGCAAAATATAATTCATAGATCATGGCTTTTACCAAATTAATATATTCCAAGTTAATTCTTTGGACTAGAGATAGGATATAGAGAACTAGATCTATTTTAGAAATAATTTATAAAGTTTTGGATTAGTAAGCATGAAATAGAATTCAATGAAATTGTCTCATGCAATTTTATCCCTTCTAAGAAAGTTTTGGTGTTAACCCTAATCTATTATTAATTTCCGAGCTATTATCCCCTCTATTAAGCCCACTATTGCTATTAACTATAATAAATGTAATCATGGGAATATCATATGATAGTAATTAACTATCAATCTCTATAGATACAACTCAATATTACATATAAAAAGAGGACTTTTAAACTAGCTCCCACTAATTCAACTTGTGACAACTATTTGAACCTAATGAGACTATCTATTCCCTCTCACTCTTGGATCCCTCCTTAAGCTACTTATTTATTTGTTGGGAACTGTTCCATATAACATTAACCCTTATATACCCATATAATAATATCTTATGAAGTAGGGATGCAACCAAGACGAGTTTGGCACATGTCATATAAAATCCAACTTGAAATTCAATTCAGCATTATATTGACTTGAATCAATTTGTTTATAACTCTAGAACCACAGTGGTAACATTAATAGAACTATTCTTCTCATTTAAATCTTAAGAAAATCACAAAAGGCTGATATAGAAAGATGGATCAAATATGTAACCTGGAATTACAATCAGGGTATACTACAAATTGTGTTTCGAAATGAATGATAGCATCTGCTAGTATGATAGGTTTAAAGTTTTAGAATGTACTTGTGCGACATTTAGTACTCTAACTTCACTCGAAGAGGTTAAATTCAATATAAAAATCCCACACAAGAACTTAGAGAGAGAAAGTAGGAAGAGAATCTCTAAATATAGTGTACTCACTCAATATTTGGATGATTTAAGATTGAAGGAGTCAGCCCAATATATACAAGTGGTCTTCTTAAATGGATGGCCTAGAGTTACTTGATCTAATAGTTGCAATTAAATCGCACCAACCCATGGTAGTTCAATTCGCCTACCATACTTATTATGATATAAATATGTGAACATTCTTGGTACTTCTGAAGTCTTCTAGAAACTTATGAAATATTCTAGATCCCATCATTGAATATGGAAATTGGGCTTTGTCGCACTATTAGGCTTTATGAACCTCATGAATTTGGCCCATCTATGAAGGTCTACGACATTAGCTTATTAGGCTTCCATATAGATTATACACATCATAATGATTTTCCACATACAATATTCATGAAAGAACACCATAATAATTTTAATTTAGTGTGCTTAGACTAGGCACAACTTTAGCAAAAGGCTACATAAAAGCTATTTGGTAACTAGCAGAATTGATAGACATACATAGTTGCTTTAACTTTATTGTTAAGACTTTTTGTAGGATAATAGCATCAATATTGATTTCATGGGATGGACAAAACTTGAATTCTCAATTCACTATTGTAATCAACAAAAAAAAAAAAAAAGGAGTAAGAAGAAAAACCACAACTCCATCCATCCCTTATGCAAATATGAGTGAGTTCACACATGTTTGAAATAAACATTGACATTACCATTTTACTTATAATCTTGACCATTGGTTATATGTAACAATATTCACTATAAGAAATTTTGGTTTTAGAGATAAAAAAATTTCGTCTCTGAAAGTGAAAATCTAATTCTGAAGAATTTCAAAGATAGATTTCTTATTGCAAATTTCTACTTAAAAAATCATCATCGCTAATTCTTTTAGAAACAAATTTATTATCTGTCGCAAATTTGCAATAGAATTTTTATCACAAATATATCTCAGTATTAGAATTAGTTATTATTAAATACCCAATTAGTAAATAATAATTAAAATTATTCCTTCAGAAATCTGTCTTTGATTTTAAGATAAATTTATAAAAAAAATCTCATTTACCTCCTATTTATCCTTTCCGAGAAGTCACCTATTATCGAATGCTATATATTAAGCACATTTAACGTTGAAGTTTTCTCAAGTACTAAACCGATGAACCAATTCATATCTTCATGAATAAAGTTTCACTACTGTTTATTTAAGAGATGTCATAATTTATAATATTATAACTATAAAACATTTTACATATTTTTTATAATTAATTTTTATTTTAGAATTTCACTTTGCCTATTTATTAAGGATTTTTCATTGATATTTTTTATATATAATATATAAAATTAATATATAGTAAATTTACATTTTATAATAATTATTTTAAATTATATATTTATTATAATTATATAATATTTTTTAGGACTATATTATAATTTTGTTGTCAAATATGATATTATCATTAAAAAATATTATATAGTATGTATATATAAATAATATTATATATATAAATTTTTATATATTTAATGATATAATAATACTTTTTACATTACTTATTTTATATTTTATATTAACTTAACAAATTATATATTTTTAAGTAATGTGTTTAGTCTTTATGCCATTTTTTATTACACTTAATAAATATGTGAAACTTATAAATATATAAATTTTGTTATATATATATAAAATAAATATACTACAAACAATATAAACAAATCTATTTTTCATTAATATATTTATGAGAAGTAATTATGTAAAAGAATATATAATAAATGTAAATAATAACTTATGAAATGTACAAATGTTTATAACAAATATATTTTTAAGTGCTATTTATTATTTATAACTTATAATATATAAATATATAATATGTTAATAAATATATTATAACTAAAATATATAGTATTAGTTGTAATTGGCATATAATTATACATATTATATTTATTACATAATAAAATTAATTTACAAATATAATATAATTTCATATTATATATTACACATTTATATATATTATAATTGATATGTATAATTAAACTATATTTTAAACATAATTATTTATATATACATATATATAATAATTTAGTTTAGAGACAGATTTGTAATAGAATTTAAAAAATGGAAATTGGCGCTAAAATAATTTATTTTTCGCTAAAATCAGAGACAAATTTGCAACAAAAAAAATTTTATTACAAATTCTATCTCAAAAGCATATAAAAATTATAAGATTATTTTTAATTTATGTCATCATAAATCCATAACAAACCCATCGCTAATTCATTTTCATAGAGATAAAAATTTTTCGTCATAAATTTTCTATTTCTAAAGGTTAGTTTTCTTATAGTGATTTTAAGTATTCTACTTTAAAAAATTAGAATAATACTCTAAAAAATTAGAATAAATAACTACAGAGGTTCTATTTTTGATAGATTTAAAAATAATAAGATTTAGACCAATGTGGTATGGAAAATAGATAGCATCTAATTTAAATATTACAATTGGTTAGGATTAGTATTCTCTCCATTTAAATTTTGTTAATTTTCGATGATTTATGTCTTTTATTTTACAAGGTACAATCAATAATTGATACCATAAATTTAAAAAAAAAAAATTAATGTCACAAGACAGTCTGATATTCCCAATAATATTGACCGTCCAAACAATATATTTGTAACAATGATACGAAAAGTGAATGGAAATTGAGATAATGATAACAAAGAACTGAAGAAGACTGTGTGAAACCCAAACAAAAAAAAAAAGAAAAAGAAAAAAGAGAGAGAGAGAATTATTTCGAATTAACCGGCAAAAGAGCATATTGGACTCGAACCATCATGGCCCTAGGCATGAATCACGACAGATCGACACGCTCAGGGTTGGCCAATTTTACTCCCTTGATTTCCTGCTGCGTCCTTTTCCTTCTCGTATACATTACCATGATTTATACTAATAATTATTATTATTTTTGTTATCTCCGTTAGTTATTTCGTACTGGGTAAAATCTTCAACACGTTTAGCACGTTGGTTTTTCAATCGAAAAAAATATGTTAAGTTTAGTAGTTAAAATTTTACATAAAATTCAATTTGGTACATAAATTTTAATATGGTTAATTTAATACCTAATAAAAAATTTTATGGTCATTAAAACTCAATTTGACATGAATTTAAGATAGTTAATTTAATAAGTAATCACAAGTTTTATGGTGTTTGTTATTACTTTATTACCATCATTTGTTTTATTTTTTGACATGGAAAAACTAACTTATCAATGTTACACGGTATTAAAAAAAATAATAAAAATTCAATGATACGCTGCATCTTTCTAATCGATAAACAAAGTAAAAGATGTTAAGAAAATATTAACAATAATTACAAAAAGTTTAAATAGATATTAAATTAATTATTTCAAAATTTATTTACCAAATTTAATATTTATATAAAATTCAAATACTAAATTTTCTATTCACCTTTTTCTCAATGTCAGCTGAATCTATTCCGATGTACAACATAAAACGTGTAGCAAATAGTTTTATCTAAGTAGTACCACCGGTACAATTTTGAAATAATCACATGTTCTGATATACTAATTAGCTTTTTGACGACCATCAATTTCTATCTGTCCATTAATACCTATATGGTACAAGAATTATATTATTTTATTTTATTTTTTTTACATAATCCATCTGCTAGGGTTTGTCTCTATTCCTATTATCTCGTTTTATTTAAAGAGATGAATAATGTAAATTCAGCAAGAATCCAAATAGAACAAGAAAAAAAAAAATAAAAAATCAACATATAATTGATGGAATGTCCATAATATAGATTTGCTGGAGGCGTGCAGCGAGGGTCACGTTGGATGCAAATCCAACTACAAGTCAGAGAAGTGTTCATATCAAGCCAGCTTTAGATAGATGTGTTTCCTATGCCCAAATTTGAAGAATCAAAATCCTCATCATGAAATCACCTCCACTCCAAAGAAAAAAAATATCCATTATTGTGCACATGTTTACGGCATCATTAAAATTTTTAAAGATCTAACAGTTAATTTTACGTTATTTTTTATTAATATTTATATAATTACATGTGTTTATGTATATGATATATAATATATAATAGTTAATTAATCTTTTCACCGTCAAAAGCCCATGAGATATGGATTTAATTCGATTGTCTGATTTTTATTTGTATTTATTTATGTATTTATATATAATGATATGTATTTATGTTTTATGAGTATTTGGTTTGTTTAATCTATTTTAAGTAAAACAGTGTAAATTGAAATGATGACATACCGACAAACAGAGGCTAAGAATTTCAAGGAAATTTCCAAAATTCAATTATAATATTAGTATGATAAGGAAACAAGAACGATAAGGTAGCCAAAAGAGAAAAGAATATAATGGACCATAAAAGCAAAAGGGTCAATTTATTCACACTCAACCATTATTATTGTCATTGGTCCCCTCATCACTCCAAGTACGAACTGACCACCCAACAAATAATTCATAAAGGGCATTATCATCATTTGTAATTTGACTGATTCGATGGGATTGAAATGAAATTGCCAGCATGAAAATAACAAACAATGAAATAGTCACCTCCACTACATATGTCCAAAACCATCAATACATACACATCATCTTCTTAAATTCTCCAACACATAAACTTCCCACCATGTAAAAAAGAAAAGTAGCTGGCAAGCTAAGTCCAAAAGATGGATTAAAGAAAGGAAAAGGAAGTGAAATGGAATTGCCACCAAAAAAGAGAACATATTAATGTAGACATGTCACACTTCATGGATTCCCCATATCTATTCCACAACTCTATGTATCCCTCTCTCTATCAAACAAACACACACACACACACATACATGATATATATCTTTCACTCTTTTCAACTCTTTTTTTTTAACCTATTATAATCATCATCTTTTTCCTTCTCTAAATTGATTGTTGTCTGAACAAATTAAAGATAATCGGTTCATTCTTATTTAAGGAATTTACAAACAGAAAAACTCTTCTTTATCTACTCTCCACAAAAATCGAATATGAATCACTTGAGTAACTTAAAATAATACCTCAACATCTGAAGTTGACACTTATTGGTGTTTAATAGTCACCGTCATTACTAATGGTATCTAATCTTCTCAACATATCTCTAAGCCCATGTGTTTTGCTTTGCCCACCTCAAAAGAAAGAAATATATATGATGACATGCACAAAAGTTAATACTCTAGCCAATGGCCATCAACCAAAAGAATTTTTTTTAGGATCTTTTCTCTCTCTCTCTCTCTTTCTTTTTAAGTGTGCCTAGCCCTAACTGTGAAGTGCACTCATGAATATTTTAAATAATGGAGAATCTTGTAGTTTCCTTTGAAGTTCATTCCATGAAAAGCTTGTATAGTATATGTTATATGCTTTTAAAAGTGGAGATCCTTAGAGTCCATGGAGAGTGGCCACTAGGCATCCATTTTCCCTTTTGTTATTTCACTTCACTTTTCATCCTCAAAGGTTGGCTTTATGTGCCATCCACTGGGAAGATACTATGATGATTCACTGATTTTCTTTTGTATTTCCTTCTTTTTTCCCCCCCTTGGGTGTGGGAACCACTTGGTCGTGGATCGTGGCTAGTGCTAAAAACATTGAATTTGATAGGGAAAGCATGCATTTACAACTTACCTAATGGTCAGCCCAAAATTATTACTCCTAGTAAGTCCTATGTACACACTTAACGTGGTATATTAGTCGATCAATTATATTATTGAAGCGGTTAACGTCAATGACCATGATAAGTTCAAATTTAGAATATGTTTGCCATAATTGTATAAGCATCAACAGGCTGGTTACAGTAAATACACCTATACTTGTGAAAAAATATATTCATTAAGTATTACACATTATATATCCAGACACGTGATGCTTGAGTATTAATATATTCATATATCAGATAGTCAAAATGTAAACGCTCCATAAAAACAAGATCACGATAATGAAATCAATTTCATATGCATACATTTGTTAGTATTAGATTTTTATGCATAATACTTAATAAACAAGCAATATGTCATAAATAATTCATGCAAATACCGATAGAATTGCCTATCCAGGCATTTGTTCATCTTACTATTATTTTTTTTCACCAATACTGGAAGTTAATATTATATATCTTCCAATGCCATAATTTTAATTCTAATGAATTTTTTAAAAAATATTTTCAATACCTTATCAATCAATTTTACATATTATAATCGGATAGTAATTTTGAAGGTATGAATACTTGTGAGGAATATAGTCCATGAGTAAATGTTCCTACGAGATTACGAAAACAGGCAATCGTCTAGACATCATAATGACACGAACTATAAAATTGGAAAATAATAAATAAAAATAATTGAAAGATGCAAAAAAAAAAATGTAAATAAAAATTGGGGAAATTACAAAACATGGCATGTGTATATTTTAGTCGTACGTCCTTTTTCAAACTTATAATCTATGTTATAATTGTTAATGAGCACGTCACATGAGATTTTTCATGATTTGTTGATGTTACTCAAGTCCATATAATTGATTTGATGAAAGAAAATTATTTAAATAAACTGATAAATTTATTTACTTCATTACTAGCGAAATGAATCAACGGATCTTTGAAACCCATCAAACATTCCAACCCACTTCGGTCCATGAGCCTCAGTCGCTTGCCGGTCTAGAAGTCAATATTCTAGATCTACTGCTAACTTAAATATTGGAATGGTCGTACCAGACTACCCCATGACGTATCACTAACTGTGTTTTCTGGTTGTAGGTCTTTGTATCTTTACTGGCAATTTTCCATTTGTAATTGGTTTAATAGCTGTTTGAGACGTATGCTAATGGTCATTGCACTAGCTACATTGCTACATGTTACTCCAACACAAGCTATTCAATTCATCTTTGCTGTAATGCATTTTATTAGTGGTGTAAGCAAAATTTCATTATTTGTGCTGACTCTATGGAATATGAACCTAAGCTCTTGACTAGCAATTGTTGAATCCACTTTCATTTGGAAAGTCTCAAAGGAACTTGGTGCCATACTCCTTTACTCCCATCTTTCTCTATTGTGACAACTTTGGCATTGTCAACGTTTCCACCACTTCTATCTAGCATGGTTGCACCAAATGTATGGATAAATCATTACTTTGCTTGAAAAAACTTAATAGCAATAAAATTCTTATTTAATGTGTTCTTACTTATCATCAACGAGTAAATATACCTAAAGAATTTGTATTGGGTAAAACTTCTAACATGTTTAAAATAAATTTGTACACGAGTATATATACATGGATGTGAAGATTGTAGAGAAGAGAAAAAAGAAAAAAAAAAAAAGAAAGAAAGAAACCTAGAAACACAAATCTATTTGTATATGGTATGTAGCCTACTATGAAAATAAAATAAATATCACATCTATCTGTATATGGTAAATAAATATTACACAATATACAAGATATTCTAACACGCCCCCCTCAATTTTGGATGTTGTTAACGCCCAACTTGCTAAGTAGATGCTAAAAAGGTGCATTTACAAGAGCTTTAGTAAATAAATCAACCACTTGATTAGTAGAACGAACATGAGAAGTAGATAGCTCTTTGTTGAGAATGCGATGGCGAACAAAATGGCAATCTATCTCTATATGTTTGGTACGTTCGTGAAAGATGGGATTAACTACAATATGGAGTGTTGTTTGAATGTCACAATATAATGTTATTGGTGTAGACAAGCTCACATGTAAATCAAGTAGGAGAGACTAAACCCATAATAACTCACTTGTTGCTTTTGTCATGGCACGATATTCAGCTTCAGCTGAAGATCTTGAAACAATTTGTTGTTTCTTTGATTTCCAAGTGATAAGACTATTTCAATAGAAGATGATATATATGGTGGTAGAACGTCTGGTTGTAGGACAATATGATCAATATGAATCGCTATATGCAAATAGTTCAAGATTGCTAGAAGATGAGAGAAAAATACCTTGCTCATGAGACTTTTTTCACATATCTAACAACTCGAAGTGCTGCTCTCATATGCAAAAGGTTAGATCTTGCATGAATTGACAAAGAACTTGAACTGGATAAGCGATATCTAGACAAGTTACAAACAAATAAAGAAGTCTACCAACAAAATGGCAATATTAACTAGGATCTAGTACTAGTTCGCCTGAATTTGCACTCAATCCATGCTTCAAATCCATAAGAAAAGATATTAGTTTATCTCCTAATAAGCTAGTTTCATCCAAAAAATCTAATGCATATTTTCCTTGCTTCAACACAATCTTTGTTTTATTTCGTGCTACTTCAATGCCAAGGAAGTACTTTAAAGGCCAAGATCTTTAATGCTAAAGGTATCATCAAGATGTCTTTGATATTATCAATAAACTTCATATCATTTCATGTAATCATAACGTCATAGACATAGACCAAATAGCAGTAAAAGAATACCTACACACATTAGTGAAAAGAGAATTGTCATTTGTTAATTGAAGGAATCCAAGGTTGTTAAGATTTTCTAAAAACTTTTGATACCAATTTCTTGAGGCTTGCTTTAGTTCATATATGGACTTCCTTAGTCTATAAACTCTATTGTCACCATCTTTAGTAAAACCTTGAGGTTCTTTCACGAAAACTTTTTTTGCTAAATCCCTATGCAAAAACACATTATTTACATCCAAATGATGTATGTGTCAATGTCAAACCAATGCCATGCTAATAGATATGTTAAGGTAGTGATCTTTGCTATTGGTGCAAAAGTGTCAGGATATTCTACACCCTCTACCAACGTAAATCCTTTATCAACTAATCATGCCTTAAAATGCTCAATAGAACCATCATATTTGTACTTTATTTTCTAGACCCATTTCGAATCAATAGCATGCTTACCTTTAGATAGGTAGTATAAAGTCCAAGTTTGATTGCATTCTAATGCATCAATTTCTTGTTGCATTGTTTGTCTCTACCTCGGATCCTGAACAGCCTGATAATAATTATTAGGTTCATCAAGAGAGGATATGGCTGCAAGGAAGGTTCAGTGAGTTGGGATAATACAAGAATATGTTAAATTATGAGACAATGGATGGGTTGTATCTGAATTTGACATTGACGTGGTGCCTTGAGATGGGACCAATGATGGTGGTTGAAGGTACTCAAATCCACTCAACTTATGGGATATGTTTTTGATGCATTTTGAAGGAGGAGAGGTGATTTCTGTATAGCCTAGTATTGAATTATGGATGTTAGGGAGGTCCATTTCACTAGGACCATCATCCGTGTTTTGGTTTTCATTGTTGGCATCACGGTTTAGGCTTGCATAATCACAATTTATCGAGTCTACTTCATTGACTTGTTTAATGGATTTACAATAAGTGGGTTGTCATAAAAAATGGGTGCAAACATGATCTTCACCAATAAAAGGAAAATTTTTCTCATAAAATACTACATCTCTTTATATCCTTTCTTACCATGTAGGTGTCCAAGAAAGACACACCGAATACTTCTTGAGGAAAATTTATCTTTTATTTTGTCATGATTGTAAGCATAGCATAGTGAGCCAAAAATCTCAAATTTTCATATTGGTGGTCTTTTAAAATGAATCCCGCATGGGGTTTTATTTCCAAGTATGGTTGTAGGCATAAGGTTTATAAGATATACTACAATTAAAGCACATTCTCCCCAAAATTTTAAAGGTAAGTTTGCTTGAAACCAAAGAGCTCGAGATACTTCTAAGATATGTCGGTGTTTACGCTCTACCCTTCCATTTTGTTGTAGTGTTTGTGCAACTCAATTGGTGGTCAATGCCATAAGTGGCTATAAAATCTTTTAGAGCATAAAATTCGGTTCCGTTGTCACTCCTTATGTTTTTAATTTTGGTTTTTAATTGTGTTTCTATGAAATGATAAAACATGACGAGGTAATCACAAGTTTGACTCTTTTCATGAGAAAAATCCAAGTGTATCTTGAACGATCATCAACTCTAGTTAAAAAAAATGAGTTGCACTTAAGGTTGGAGTAGAGTAAGATCCCCAAACATCTACAAGGATAAGATATTAATGTGCAAAGAGAATTACTAATAGGAAATGTAAAACAAGTCTATTTTGCTTTATGGCAAATATCATGACCATCAAAGGTTTTATTTGTGAAAGACAAATTATGCAATAAATAGAATTTTGTTCACAAGTAGATAACCAAGGTGCAAATGCCATAAGCCTAGGTCCTTTTGAGAGCTTCTTTGATTTGCCACTACGAGATTTCTCTCCAATTGGTAAACTCCATCTTTAAGGCTACCTCATCCAATTGGCATCTTTGTATGGAGGTCCTAAAAAATACAAGAGTTAGGGAAGAAAGTAATAGAGCAATTTAGGTCAAGGGTTATTTTAGCAATTAATAGCAAGTTACATTAGAAGTTTGGTATATGCATAACATTTTCAAGTTTTAATTTTGGAGTTAGTTTGGTATTTCTAATGTAAGTAATAAATAATATGGATCCATCAAGAATTTTGAGAGGTTTGAAAGAAGAAACATGCTTAATCTTATTTAGCACTCTATCATTACATACCATGTGGTCTAAAGCACCACCATCGATTATCCATGAATCATTTATTAAGGTATAATTATCTGCAGAGTTGGCCATTAACTCATTACCAATAGCTTGATTTTGACTACTTCCTGAGTTGATGATTGTCAACAATTTTGAATATTGTTCTTTACTTAGAACCATGGTATGTTTGCTTGTTGCATCATTGTTTCCAATCTTGTGTTCATTCCTATTGCTCTCATTATTGCTTGCGATTCTTTTACCAGCAATTACAACATTCCCTTGCAAAAGCAAGCCTGTCCACTTCTATTTTGTTGAAAATTCTAATTATTACTTGTTCGATTGCTTCTATAATTAGAAGGGTAACCAATGACTTCAAAACATTCCTCCTTAGTATGCCTCATCTTTCCATAATGATCACACTTTTTCACACTATGATTGTCTCTAGAAAGTTGCTTCCCTATACCCTTATAATCCGAATTTGTAGTGAAGGCAACCCCTTCTATTGTTAAGTTTGACATTGTTTTGCCTATGCTAATCTATTGTTCCTCTTGAAGTGCAAGAGATAAAATCTTGCTCACAGCTAAATTCAATTCCATAAATAATACTTGTGGCCTTAATCTATCAAATTTTCCATTCAAAGCAAGTGAAAATTGATGGCCTTTTTGACTTGTTTGTATTCCTTTGCTGCTTCATACGTGCAAAAAGGCAAGGAACTACATGTCTCCATCTCTTGCCATAAGGTATTGAATCTTGTAAAATATTGTGTCACTGTCTGCCTTTCTTCTTATGTCAAATTAGAAATCTCTTTTCTAATTTTGTAGAGTCTCAAAGCATTACATCATCTATAACACTCACATAACTTAATCCATATCTCATGAGCAGTGTCATCATATGTCAAACTTTTTGGGATTTCTTGAATAAGTGAATTATGAATCCGTGCTTTCACCATGGAATCATTTTTCTATCAAAGTAGAAAATCGTCATCAGATTCTTCTAGTTTCGCTAAATTGCCATTAATAAAACCAGCCTTGCCTTTGTGAATAATGTTGTTTTCATGGCATTCTTCGATGCGGTAAGATTGTCACCAACCAATTGATTTGGAACAAAAAAAAGACCAGGGTGATCTAAAGGATGTAATAAGTACGGATCCATCATATGTTGTGTATCATTTTTGTCATCTTTGTGAATGATATTAGCTCAGTATCGGATTTTATTTATACCAAATCAGTATCGATATCGTTTCAATATCGATTCAGTTTGGTCAGTTTATGAGTAAAACTATTGGTTTTTTATCGGTATCATATCTATTTGGTTTGAAAACGATGTCAAAATGATACCAAAATGACCATCTAAATAGGCCCATGTTATAACCTAGCTTTAATACCACAAAGAATTTGTATTGGGTAAAACTTCTAATATGTTTAAATTAAATTCACACACGAGTACATATACATGGATGTGAAGATTCTAAAGAAGATAAGAAATGAAAAACAGAAAGGAACCTAGAAAAGCAAATCTATTTGTATATGGTATGTAGCATAATAAGGAAATAAAATAAATATCACATCTATTTATATATGGTAAATAAATATTACATAATACACAAGATATTCTAAAAATGCCTAATTTATAGTCTAGGAACTTAGAGGGGCCAAATAAGGCTTTATAGTAAATTATTGAAAATTTTTTGTTCCATTTAGAGTTAACAATTTAAACAATAATGAATAATAAATGAAATATGTTGTAGTAAAATAAAATAGATAAGGTTAACACAAGCTTAAAGTATAGTTTAAAGCGCTTTTACTCTTCACAATCTTACAATGCCTCAAAATATGGGTCTGTTTAAATTATTAGATTTTATCTATATTAGATCAGTATCGGTTTAGTATCGGTATCAGTTTGGTTTAGTTAGTTTATGAGTAAAATTGTCAATTTTTCATCAGTATCTATTCAGTGTCTGTTTAGTACCAAAATGATGCAAAACAACACCAGAATGATGAACTAAATAGACCCATAAACATCCAACCAATTTTATTAATCTTAATTCTCTCAAAGTTATTATAGAAGCATACACTTAGAATAAGTATAAATGAAATGCTTAATAAATGTTGCAAACGAAACTTATCAATGTTTTACATTCACTCACAATCAAAAGAATGTTCTTATAGTCAATAATGAGACAAAAGGATATATGATGATAATAACAAGTTATTATAATAACAAGTTATTCAATTGCAAGAATAACTTGATTAATTGCTTGATATCTACTGACCAAATTATATGTATAGGTTCGTCTTTAACTCGTTTTATTAGGTAAGGAGTAGACTTCGCTAAATGTAAAATTTAGAGCAATCAACTAGTTTTAGACTTGTCTAAATGCTAAGAAAAATGGCCATATACACACCTATCACAAAATGAACATCCATTCAAGCACTTATCTCAAAATAAGCATCCATTCCAATGCCTCACTCTTTGTAGTAATCATAGGTAAATCTTTCCCCAATTGATTATTATAAGTGCTAAATAATCCTTATTTAGATAGGAGATTTTGGGCTTCCATGATTAATTTTTATAAAATTTTTAAAGAAAATGGTACTAATTTGGTTAAAATCTTGATTTCAAGTTTTTAAGGAGTCATTTGAAAATTTTAACAAGCCATAGCAAGCTTTATAGAAGTTTGTTAAAGTTGAAAAAAGTGCAAAGTACATAAATTTCAATACCACTTATGTTGAAAAGTAATGTTGGGAACAAAATAAATAATATTACAATACGCAATTTAGCATACAACTTGTGTTGAAGGATGTGTTGAAGGAAAGTAAGTATTCTTTGCTAAACACAAGTCACGTTCATGGTTGTGTAGGAGAAGAATTTGTCAAGGAATTGTATGATGTTCTAACGTACATGACTAGAGTACACGCCCCAAGTACCTTACTCATAGAGAATAGATTTTTAAATTTAAGAAGTCGCATATATTTAAAAAAGATATGACCAATACATGATGTATCTCACATTCGATAGGTAGAGAAAGTGTTTTTAGGGAAGAAAAGTTAGAGATTTGTAAAGATTTATGAACCTAAATAGATTTGAAGAGATTTGTGGGATTTAATTCTTGCTCTATAAATAGGTGATTCTACCCTGCTATCAAGATAGATAAACAAATTTTAGGCATTTTTGGAGAGAGAAAGCAATGAAAACAAGTCAAGATCATAAGGAGTTTGTTGAAGATTGCAAGATTGGAGATTAAGAGGCATTTATTATGAATTATTTCTACTTTTTATGTTTTTATGTTTTGATTGTTACATTCATGGAAAAGTAGAGGATTTTCGCCCTTAGCTTTGAAGAGCCCTAACTTGAATATGTAACTACAATTCATTTTATTTTATTTCAATGATAAATTAGTATCCTTGAATTCATTTATGTGCGCTTGTTTAGTTTCTTGCATTGATATTACCATCATACTCATTCATGTTAGGTTTTATAATGGTAGATGGAGAAATCACTATTTTAAATAGATCCACATCAAAGATGAGAATTGGATGCATTTCTAGAGATAGGGTGATGCAATTGTTCTATATTAGATTAAAACCTAGGATTGTTAGTGAATTATTTATACTATTAATGTGATTCTAGATTACTATTAGCCAAGAAGAGATTTTAGTGGATTGATCTAAGGTAAGAGAATAGTGAGACATTAATCTAAATTAAGAATTTCATAGTTTAAGATCTAATTTATTAATTGAATCTTAATCTAATGAAAGTTATGTTGGCATAAGCTATTGATTAGAGGATCTTTAGGACCTAGTCAAACGTCATTAATTGTACAACTTCAATTTTTTTAAGCCTAGATTATTGTATAGCTAGCTAACAGTTTTTTTCTTACTAAAAATAGCTATTTGTACTATATAATTGTACATTGTTATATTTGAATATATATATATATATATATAAGAACCATTCTTTTCAAGATGGTATTAGAGCAGAGGTCCAATAACTCAGATTTCTAAAGATATAAACACAAAAGGAAAGAAAAAGGAAGAGGGGATTGAAATCAATGAGGGAAGGAGAAGGCTGCACACATTGTGAGAACTCGAAACATATAGTTGAAACATGTTTTAATCTACATGGTTATCTAAATTGGTGGCATAAACTTAAGGCGAAAAAGTAAAAAGAAGTAGGTAGGAGTGACAATTATGGATGAGCATCCCTTGATAATCATGATCGGTGGATCATCGACTTAGGAGCAACTGACCACTGACATATGATTCTAGCGACTCCATCGAAATTACCCAACCAAAATGAATAAGCATTACTAATACAAATGGAGAAACATAACTAGTGACAGTGGCTGGAACAGTTGTTCTTTCTCCTTCTTTTTGATTGCTAAATACTCTATTAGTCCCATCACTCTCTAATAAGCTAATATCTATTGCCCAAGTAACAAAGGAGTTAAATTGTTGTGTCCTAATGTATCTGATTTTCTGTTTGTTTTAGGATATTCTCACCAAGGAGATTATTGGTTGTGGTACTAAAAGGGAGGGACTATATTTTATGGATGACTTCGGTCATGGCATGGCAAACAATATGCATCATGGAGGAACTAAAGAAAGGTAGATTTTGCTATGGCATTATCGGTTAGGGCGTCCATCATTTTGTTATTTGAGACATTTATTTTAGAAATAATTTGTGAAATTTAAATGAGTCAACCTTAAAGTGTGAAGTTTGTATTAAGGCTAAAAGTCATTGTGTGCCTTACCCAATAAGTTTGAATAAATGTGAAACTCCTTTCTCAATTGTGCAATCTAATGTTTGGGGCCCTAACCCCATTCGTATTTCCTCTAACATTAGATGGTTTGTGACATTTGTAGATGATTGTACACAGATGACTTAGCCTTATCGAATCAAGCATAAACATGAGGTGATTGAGATTTTCAAATCATTTCATAACATGATTAAAACACAATTCTCGACTAAACTTTAGATTCTTCGATCTGATAATGGTGGGGAATGTAATAATATACAAATGCAAGATTACTTTCGGACACACGGTTTATATCATGAAACTACTTGTTTTCAAACACTACATTAGAATGGTATTTTGGAGCAATTCTACCAAGAAAATTTGGTTGTGTTGTATATGTTCACCTACACAAAAACTACTTATTCTCAAGCACCATAGCAGAATGGTATTGCGGAGTGAAATAATAGACATATCCTAGAAATAACTCAAGCACTCATGTTCCTAAACAATATTGGACAGATGTTATAGTCACTGTTGTTTACCTACTAAATAGAATGCCATCATGAGTTTTGAACTTCAAAATTCCTCTTCAAACTCTTGCTCATCATGTGACATTACCATCAATTTTAAAGCTTCCACCAAGAAAATTTGGTTATGTTGCATATGTTACCTACACAAAAACCAACGAACAAAACTTGATCCATGTGTTATTCATTGTGGTTTTTTTTTTTTTTTGGCTATGCAGCACACAAGAATGGCTACTGATGTTATGATCTGAGCACCATATGGCTTTATTCAACCATGGATGTTACATTTTTAGAAGTCAAAATTCTTTTCTCAATGCAATCTTCTCAATCCTCTCTTCAGGGGGAGATGATCAATGAAAAGCATAATTGGGAAAATTGGTTATTTACTTCAGATATTTCTAATACTATTGCATGAGTAGATGTTGAACCAATGACAAGGATTGCTGACCAATAGAAGGAAATTGATGATGTTGAACAACCAATATTGAAAGCTCATATTGAACAGATCACTGAGGCAAAAACTGAAACCCGCAAGAAACAGGAGCAACCTCCTACCAAGACAGAAATTAAATAGCCTTCTCATCGCTTTTTAAAGACACAAAATGACTAATCTCCTAAGAATATACCTAAGGTACAATCTCTTAACTCTTCTCTAAATAACTATGCAGATGATTCTTTTGGCTATAAATTGCCTTTCAGATATAATCTATGGAAACCTCTAAATCATTACTAATCTGATCATGGAGGAAAGAAATCAAAGTACCCAATTGCTAATCATGTCTCAACTCAGAGGTTATTTGTGTTAGGAATTTAGGAATCCAAGAGCAACGGAAATTTTTTTTTTTTTAATGTAAAACAAACCCTAAATCCCCAATTTCAGATCCATACGATTCAATCAAATTAAAGTGGATCGAATTACATTTTTTGATGCTTTAGAATTTGGAAATTCGATCTGGGATGTTGCAAACGCGAACACCCTCTATTGTATCCACACGAATGAATTTCCAATCAGATTTTTTATCGTGTGCTAGCATGTTAGACCGATTCCAAATTTATGAGAATCTCTCTCAATAAGGTCCCTCTCGTCTTTAGGTTACATAATTTCTCTGTAATTCTAATGTGATGACAATCGTTTGTTAAAACCCTAGGAGAGATCAATATATTCGATTTATAAGAAACTGTGTCATAGTTAACTGCCCTAATCTTATTAGGGATTTCAAAGATTATTAGGAATTTTAAAAGACACACTTCTTATAATTAAATAATATCAATATGGCCTACGGCACATCGCTAGCAATCTAAACCCCTTAAAGAGTTTGTACACAAGCTATTTGCAGATCATCTTCTCAATATAGTGAATGAAGCAATGAATGACCCTAAATGAAGACAAGCAATAGGTGAAGAAATGAAGGCATTATAGAAGAATGATACTTCGACACTAGTACCATTACCTATAGGAAAAAAGACTGTTGGATACAAATGGGTATTTTCTATCAAGCACAAAGCAGAAGGATCCACTGAAAGATACAAAGCAAGACTAGTTGTAAAAGGATACACATAGACACTTGAAGTAGATTATCAAGAAACTTTTTCACCCGTAGCAGAATTAAATACCGTAAGAGTATTACTTTCTTTAGCTGCAAACCTTAATTGGCCATTGCATCAATTTGACATAAAAAATGCTTTTCTTCATTGGGAACTTAAAGGAGAAGTATACATGGACATCCCACTAGGTTTTCCTGTTTCTTCACAGGAGCAGGTAGCCTGTAAATTGCAGAAGGCATTATATGGGCTGAAAGAATCACCTAGAGCATGGTTTAATCGATTCAGTCTTGCAATGTGGAAACATGGCTTTAAGCAAAGTAATTCAGATCATAATCTCTTCTTAAAAAACCAACAAACGAAAGTAATAGCTTTAATAATCTATGTTGATGATATGATTATCACAGGAGATGAGGAGTAGGAAGTCTCTAATCTATATAAGTATTTGGCAACTGAATTTGAGATGAAAAATCTTAGAGGATTGAAGTACTTTTTGGGCATTGAAGTTGCTTGCTCAAAAAGAAGCATTTTTTTGTCACAAAGAAAATATGTGCTTGAATTGCTAGCAGAAGTAGGAACTCTTGATTGTCGACTTGCTGATACCCCTATAATCCAAAATCATGGTTTGGGAGAATTCACAAATCAAACCCCTACAAACAAAGAAAGATATCAATGTCTTGTTGGAAAAGTTGATTTACTTGTCTCACACACGACTAGATATTGCATATGCAGTAAATTTGGTAAGTCAATTCATGCATTGCCATGTCGTGACTCGAATTGTAAGGTACCTAAAGTCTTCTTCAGGTAGAGGACTTTTATTCGAAAAGAACCATTATTTGCACATTAATGGTTATATAGACGCAGACTAGGCAGGTAACATCACTGACAGAAAATCTACATCAAGATATTTTACTTTTGTGGGAGGAAATTTGGTCACTTGGAGAAGTAAAAAGTAGAAGGTGATTCCATTGTTTAGTGCAGAGGTAGAGTTTTGACGCATGACTAAAACACTTTGTGAACTTCTTTGGTTAAAGAGATTGTTAGAAGAAATTGGTTTCCCATATGAATTAACAATGAATTTGTTTTGTGATAATAAAGCAGCAATAGCAGTTACACACAATCTAATTCAACATGATCGAACTAAACATATTGAAGTGGATTGATACTTCATCAAGCAAACACTTGAGGATAAGGCAGTTCAATTTTCATTTGTCAAAGTCGGAAGACCAAGTAGTAGATATACTTACAAAAGTTGTTTCTAGCAAAGTATTTTACAACTCACCCGATAAGTTTGGCATTGAAGACATCTGCACACCAACTTGAGGGAGAGCGTTGGCGTGAGTAGTTGATTAATGGAATTTTAGGAGCTGGTCAAACATAATTAATGAAGCTAGTCTTTTAATATGATTTTTAATTTATTGGTGATCTTGGTTGATTTAGTAATAATTTAAATAATAATTAGTAAACATAGTTAATTAGTTAATTGGTTGATTAAAACAATTGAATTTTTAGATTAAATAATAAGACTAGAGTAATTATTGGTATTTGGTGATCCATGTAGGAATGATGGTTGAACGATTATACTAGACTACCAATACATATCCATTCAAATGGGCAAATACTTTTTCAAGAGTTTTAGAGGGTGTTCAAATGGCACAATTAAGCTATTTGAACGACACAACAAAACTCGCTCCAAACTTTTAATGAAATTGCAATGGCAGACTTCCATCAAACTTGGCTTTCAATGTTAGGGTAATACATATTCAAAACATATTCCGATAGTGATTTCAAGAAGAACTATAACAATGAAACAATTGAGGTAATTTGATTTTTTTTTTTTCTTTTACCAACATTTGTTTTGATTATCAATCTTTAATTTCATCACATCAAGACAAATTGAAAATCTTTCCATTCGGTATAAGTACTTTATCAAGAACATTAATTTCCACTTTTCAATTTGCTGATTAGTGCTCTAATCTCATATTCACGGGTGCAACAGATAATTTATGGAAAACGTTGTTGTAAAATTGCTTTTTTTTGTGATGGCATGGGAATACTTTAATTTCATGCACTTTTTTCCCTACTTAATATTATCTTTGTATTGTTTGTCTGTATCACTTTATCTATATTCTATACTGATAATTTCCATGAACACTAAAATTTTACCTTTTCTTTTTTCTTTTTTCTCGTATCAAAATTTTATCTTGAAGTGGGTACGAAGAACATTGACGTGGATTTCCATAGATGTACAACAACAAGGTCTACGATGAGCACTAACCAAGCATAGCATATAATTATTATTATCTGTAGGAGATCTAAGATATCAAATTCGCACCATGAAATATATAAATTTTAAAACGTGGTGAGTAATCTAATAAGAATTGGGATGTAACACAAAGCTTCAATTTGGTTAGTAGTTTTAACGTTGGATCTTTAGTCATACATAGTGGATAGACGAGGATGCTTTAATTGAAATGCAATAATAATATTAAAGGGATGACGCTTTTAGATCTATAAAAGGATAAAAGATCTAGCCAACAAGCATTGGGTCCCTCAATTTATAAAAAATAAAAAAAATAAAAAAAAACATAGGCTAAATTATTGTTATAATAATTATATTATAGATTAAGGAGGCAGCATGCTTTTAATTAAGGGTTTGACGTAACTGACCTAACCCGCAAAGAAAAAAACGAGGAGGATGACCTACTGGATCACTCGTGAACATTATTAGGTTGTTCCCCCTTGAAATCAAATGATTTGACTTGACTCCACTTGGGATCATGCATGCCTAAAATTTGCAATATTATATCATTTATTAAAATGTCCCTTATTGTGTCTCTCCATTCACACTCACATGAACTTTGATGATAAGTATTCTAGATGAAAACAACTAACATTATCCAAAAGAAAGAGTTTTGGGTTTTTTTTGGTTTTTTTTTTTTGTTTTTTAATGAATAAAAAGCTTAGTCTCCTTACCTTGCAAGCACTTATCTTAATGGTTGGCCATATGTCATCCTGATATTGCTATCAAGACGGCTATTTGTCTTGGGATGCCTGCTCATATTTTTCTTGGAAATTCATGAGTTGGTTCGTGTTGGAGATATCATCGCTTTTTTTTTTAAGGTAGTGGTTGAGCAAGTTTCAAATTTTCGTATGATTTAATTACTTATATAAATCTAGATGGAGTAATATATATATATATTCTGCAAATTGCAAAGACTTTCTATTACATTTGTTTTATTTGTACTGTGATCTTTTGTCTCTAAAGTTAAAAAATTAGACCTCTAAATCTCAAAAAATAAAATAAAATAAAACATTTTTATACCCATTCATACTAGGGTTAATAGCACGAATCACATCTGAACTTTAATAAAATATGTAATTTTGAAATCGATAAACTTATACCTTAAATAATTTTTTGGGCACGTCAATAATATCTTCGTCAAGTACTTTTATGTACTAAATTGATCAATTTCAAAGTTCAAATATCTAATTGTATATTTTGTCAAAGTTTAAAAATTATTCATGACATTATTCCTTTAATCTACATACTTTTTTTTTTATAAAATAGTAATAAAATATTTTCAAAATTAAAAGAATTAAATGCATGAAATCAAGGATAAGGAGCCCAAATAAGGCTTTTCAAAAGAATTGGAATCACAAATGCTTGATTTTAAAAGTACAAAGGCTAAGCACATAAAGTAAATATAAGGGGTAGCTTGCAATTTATCGAAATATATTATCGATTATTACAAAAATAAGGCTTTTCAAACGAATTGGAATCATAAATGCTTGATTTTAAAAGTACAAAGGCTAAGCACATATAGTAAATATAAGGGGTAGCTTGCAATTTATCGAAATATATCATCGATTATTACAAAAATAAGGCTTTTCAAAAGAATTGGAATCATAAATGCTTGATTTTAAAAGTACAAAGGCTAAGCACATAAAGTAAATATTTGTGGTTGCTTGCAATTTATCGAAATATATTACCGACTATTACAAAGTGCATGCCGTTTATGAACGATGAGTTTGATTTACTAGAAGTCTCAAAACAGACAATTGACACAAAATAAAAAAGCAAATCGCAAATACACCCATCTACCTATTTATCAGACATAGATAAACCTTAAAATTTTTAAAGTATAATACCATCTTCACATAACTATTTCAAAGCGTAAATATTCCAAGTTGTTTTTAGAACCCTAACATCACCGTCATTTATCGACAGGAGTTCCCCTTTTTTTTTTTTTTTAATTACTATACCAAACTTCTTATCATATTTTTGTTCTAGCAAATAATAACAAACCCCATATTATTAGTTTATTTTTAATTATTTTATATTTTTTATATAGGTGATATTTAATAACACGTGACACATTATTATTAGTCGAGATAGTAATATAACAGTAAACATGATACACCAATTATTCATATGTTATTTATGGTTTGTTTTGAGATGTCAATAATGGTTTAGAGAATTTTTTTTTTTTGAAAAATTAATACAGAAACAAAATTCTACTTTAGGAGTTTAATAAGAACAACTATCCATACGTGGCCAAGAATTGATTTATTAAAGCCGTATTTGCAAATGTTCCTTAAAATACTTACACCGACCATGAATTGTACAATCGAAAAATGGTCAAATCTCATTAAAAATAAAAATAAAATAAAAATTGATGTGATACAAGAAATACGAATTGTTAGCATTTAGAATTGGATAAGGAGATTAAAAGTGACATTGGTTGGAACGCGTTAAGGGAAGATTCCTATTGTGAAAGATTTATCCGAAAGATAAATCACTATTATCGAGTGAAATATTTGGAAAAATATTGGACGGTAACACATAATCTGTAACTACTAATTATATTTTGATAGGTAAAAAAAATAATGAATATTTTCTAAAATAATCAATATCGGTGATTTATAAATACGGTTATGTCTCAAAAAATAACTAATACGTATTTAACATGTATATATTATATGTATCGTGTCTTATCGATTCAAACCATTCTCCACATATGTTGGGTGAGTTTTTATTTTATTTTGTTTTTATTTTTTGTGTTTTTCCTCTTATCACTGAGTTCTTGCGTCGCGAGCCCATGGTTTCCCAGAATTTCTTCCCCTTTTATTCATTAATTTGTTGTTCCAATTTTTACTTTTTTTTTTCTTTTTCCATCTTTTCCTGCAATTCATAAAATCCATAACTCATTTTCAATCCTTCCGGACAAGATTCCACTGCATCAGCTACGAGGAACACCTAAGTGAGTTGCATTTTCACCTTCTTATCATTAGCCCCTCTTTTAAAGCCTTGATTAAAGAAGGAAAAAAGGTAGGGGCGGGCAATGTCTTCTAATTCACCCTCCCCCCTTTCCTCTCATCTTCACCCCCTCCTTTTTCGATCGATGTGTCGTCCCATTGTTCAAATCAACAATTAAGCATAGTCCAAAACATCATTAAATCATATGAAAAGGACAAGTATTAAGTTTTAAAATATATATTCAACCGCTCCAAAACATCATTAAAGCAGCCAAGAAAGGCAAAGATGAGTTTTTGAGAAGATTCAAACACCTCCATGTGGTAATTCAACCGCCGTCCAAATTTATTTATTTGCTTAAAAGGCTAGCGGTTTATTTTTCTCATAGCCTATAAGTAGGTACGATATATATCTATGTCTAATTCCAACCAATCATTGAACTTTATAGGTCCCTTTCCTTTAACACAGAGAAACACATGTTTACTATCTTAAAAGAAAATTACCAAAATATCAATGATGTATTGCATTTAGAAGATGTGATGTATAAATTTACACATCTATCACTTTTTCATCATGTGATATAGTAATGTACTCGAGCCAATTTATCTTTAATCGCGTTTTGGACTTACAATATAGGGTTTAACATACATTATACTTTAAAAATGTGATATACAGCAGCTAAACATTACATTGCATTGTATTTGTGTAATACTTTTTTTCAAATTTGTATTTATGAAATTTTTTTCTTTCAAATTGATAGCTAAACAAGAGATAATTAATGCCCTTTAATGACTTGATTATTTCCTATATCATCTTGTATCACATGGATCGTTTGTTTTAATAAACCTTTTCACTATTTGATGTGTTCTTTCAAATCAACAATTTATCTATATTCCCCTTTATTTTTCCCGTATACATATATATACCATTTTTAAACCCTTGATCTGATTTCCCTTAGTTGTGCCCTAAATCTATCCGTGATTTGGGCTACATCAGTTTTCCATCCTTTTCCCCCGTGCTTCTTTTCATGAGTAAATATGAGTAGGATCAATTCAATCACAATGTATATATCGGCCACCATCAGTTTGTCTTCCTACCGTGGAACATCTAAGGTTTGTCTGAATATGAATTATGTCATCCCTAAATTATTCAAGTTTATACCAATGCTTAGTCGAATTCGATTCAATAATGACAGAGTTGCACATAAATAATTTATCTAGCTGCGTTGAATGAAATTCAAGTTTCAAATTCTCAACCCAACCTCCAATTCGGATAACTCTTTAATTTGATATAGTTGTTTGCAACCCTACATCCATTATTTAAGGTGCTTGTGTCCACCAGTAGGCTTGCCAACAAGCCCATAATTTAGTCAAGCATTTAAAAGTTGGACTTGACTCATTTAAAATTTATTGAGCTCAAGTTAAACTTTTTATCGAATCTGAAATTTAAGCTTAAGCTTAAGCTCAACTCAATTAGCTAAATGAGCTTTAGCTCAAGCTCGAACTCGAGCCAAGCTAGGCTATTTATTGAGTCTATCGAACTTTTATCGAACCAAAAATTTAAGTTTAAGCTTACTTCATTTAGATTGCTCATTTTCTATTTTTTTTAAATGTAAAAGTATTATATAAGAGTTGATATAAATATATTTACACAAATATTAAATAGAGATTAGTTTATTTAACTATTTGATTATATAAAGTATATCATAAATATAAACTTACAAATACTAACGAGCTTATTAATAAGTCAGTTAATGAGCCTACTCATGAGGTTGTCCACGATCTAACTCGTGAGTCAAAATCAAAGGTCGAGTTTGGCTTGTTTACATAAACAAGTTTTACTTTAAGCTTAAATTTGACTTATTTACTAACCAAGTTTGAGCTAAGCCGAGCCTAAAAAGAGCTGAGCTCGAATAACTTATGAATAGTTCAGCTCGTTTACAGCCCTATCCACCGAACAACATCTAAATAACAAGGTTGCCTTCAAACTCTATATATGTTTTTGAACTTCATCATCCCATTATTATTATTATTATTATTATTATATTATTATTATTATTATTATTATTATTATTATTATTATAATACCCTTTTAATATTGGTTTGATGTGGATACATCCTTGGACATTTAAAATATGATTTCATAGCCGAATAATTACAAAAACATGATCTATATTTTGGTATCTTTACAATAGATCTATGAAGATACAACTCAAATAGCCATTAAAACCCTAAAATTGTTGCTATCGATTATCTTTATAGCAATGGTTTTAAGTACCTTGCTAGCAACAATTTAATATATATATATATATATATATATATATATAGCAATGTTTTAAATACCTTGCCAGCAACAATTCAAGATATATATTTTCAAAATTATTAGAAGGAAAAGTCATACTATGAAAAGTTAAAAGAGCTTATCAGCATCCAAATAATAGCTTAAGGAAAGTATTAACACTTATCCCTATTTAATTGTATTTTAATGGATCTTGTGTCCATGCTAAGGATTTTACTATTATGGGGCTAGGCTTTACGTATTATAGAGACGTTTATAAATTTTGGTATAACGGGGAGATATGCTGTTTGAATTGGATTGTTGAATCACGTCTCTATTTGATTATTTATTCATAACTCATGTATGTACTTATTAGTTATATTAAATTGAATGGAAATCTCTCTCTCTAACGGAGAAAGAGATGAGGAAATCTGTTTCTTGACCTCAAGATTTCTAGTAAAATTTGTTAGGTATTCCCCCATAGTCAATTGCATGCATGAGAAAACGTGAGACGTATGCAGTTGGGCTTGGACGGAGCTAGCTATTATTCAATCAACAGATCAAATTTGAACAAATTGAATTAAGTTTAGTCGCATGGTTTGACATATTGATGAATCGAATTGGTTGGAGCAGCCTAATTCTTGGTAACATTGCTTCAATTTGACGGTTTTGCATGAGAAATGATAACGATATTACTTATCATTTTTCTTATTCAACCAACTAATTGATGAGATATGTGTGTCATGATTCTTGGATTCATCTTCCGACGTTTCAGAACTTCTGCTTGTTTAGTTTATAAGAAAATGTTGACTTTCAATAAAATTCTATGTAATAATCATGACTAACATATTTTCTCCTTGTTAAGATGTTATGGATCACTCAAGCTTTAAGGTTCTTTTCTTTTTAAGAATAAAGATTACACGTTGGTTTTAATTGCAATCAATGTATATCATTTTTGATAAGTTGTAATCTTTTATTTTTCGGTCATAAATAATGCTAAATATATCAGTTGAGTCAAACCAAACCATCTCTTGGCCCTTCTTTTTCCCTAATGATTTCAGACCCAATTAAATTAAGTCTCTTTGAAAGATTGATAATTCAATGTATGTGTGTATATGACCTCAAATGCATTTATTTTCTATTTTGAGCGCTAACTTAACTGTTGATAATCAATCATAAGAAGAATTATTAGCTTCCTTCTAGTCATTTCCATCTAATCTTTAATTAATTTTCTTTGTCCTTCTAGAAAGTATATGTGTGTGTGTGTGTGTGTGTACATACATCGGATAATTTGCAAATATTTCTAAGATTTTGATTTTGGAATGAATATATCAATATATTATCAAATTGTTGTAAATAATAACTTCTAAGTTTTGATATATTGACACAATTAATGAAGTTTATTTTTTAAAAAATGTAAATGACTCCATAAATTTTAATAGATTGACAAACTTGCTAATCCATCAAAAATAAAACATTATTTGGAATATTTTAAAAATTTATGGCAAGGAAGTTAGGGTTTAGGTGTTATTTTTAATTTTTCCTTTAGTTAAAAAAATGAGTATTGAAATCGAAATTTATGTGTTAAGATATACTTTAATAAATACTAGGGGACAATATCACCCGTGCTACATATTAAAAAAAAAAAAAAGAAAAAAAAAGTGAGAGATAGGGAAAGATAGCTGGCTATCTCATAACCATCCAATAGAATAACTATCCATATTTTATTGTATCATTTTTCTTTCTCTATTTTATTGTATGAGTTTTTGACACTAAAATGATTCAGTTAATAATAGACTAACGTATAACGCACCCGTATTATATGTGAAAAAATAGGAACAGTTAAAAAGGATGCATATGCAAAAATAAAAAATAAAAAATAGAGTGAGAACAATTAAAAAGAGAGTAGGAAGTAAAGATAGTTTTTAATACAGAGATGGAGAGAAGAAAAAGAGAAAAAATATAGCATAGATATAAAGTAACCATTAAAAGTTTAATCTTTTATTTTTTTGACATAAAATGGCAGAAGTCACTTAATAATGAAAGATAATGGGACATTTCCACAACAAAGGTAAAGTTTAACAAATTGCTTGCAAGGATTATAATAATATTTAAGATTTAAAAAATATATCTCATGAAATTATTTGCATTTTTTTCCTTTTTTTTTTTTTTTTGGGTAAGATGCTGCTCTTGGGGACCTACGTAGAGCTTGAAATAAGGGTGGCACTAGAATTAAAACACGAGATTCCCGCACATAATATAGGCTATTATGGCGATAGTACACCTATATTGATAAAATCCGAAGTTTCATTTAGTCGCACAAGGTGAATCATCCTAATGTGCGTGGGCAGCACGACATTTCCTGGAATTTCTAAATCGTACACACGTTAACATGTCAATCCAAAGTGGTTGTGTCAACACGAAATAGACATGAACTGATCGGTTGATCGTTCGTGATATCATTTATAACATGGGTCTACATAATTTATTAATTGCTTTCACGAAACTTTTCTTTTGGGACAGGGCTGCTGCTGAAAACGCTGGCGAAAAATGACAAATCAAGACCAACAACAGCAACAACACTTGTATACGCCACTTCTTAGATTATATTAGGGCCAGTTTTGTCATTAGTCATCACGCCTACTATGCAATGTTTGACAAATTTGATTCGGAATTTAACTCGAACATACTATAAGATTAAGGGTTATTTAGTCAAAATTAGATTGAATTAGAATGAAACGATAATTAAACCTATTAAATCTCAAATAAGAGTCAAATTCAATCGATTTGAACCAAG
The DNA here is from genome assembly GCA_024138025.1 of Combretum micranthum. Classification (NCBI taxonomy): domain Eukaryota; kingdom Viridiplantae; phylum Streptophyta; class Magnoliopsida; order Myrtales; family Combretaceae; genus Combretum; species Combretum micranthum. The sequence continues at coordinate 845,227 of JAMXBD010000148.1, read as the reverse complement.
CGGATCAATCTCGATCCTCCAATATTAGTAACATATCAGATGTTAAACTCTATCTTCCTTGTGAATTCTATTTTTTCTTTTTCTTTTTTTTCCTTTCCCGCTTTAAAGTCTTCATATGATAGAGACGTTTTAGAGATTGCATTACCAAGTCCATATCCTATGTCCTATACATGATTTAAATATGAATAACTTTCCTAATCCGAATTCAAGAAGAAGATATCCTTCACTATCTGAAATTTCGGGGGTCTCTTTCTTTGTTCTTTCTCTCTTATGGGCGTATTAGGCAAAGAAAAATTATATAAATATGCACCCACGTCGGCACAAAGGAACAAACATGATCCTCTGACTCTGACAAATGTGGTAAAAGTTGGAAAAAACTTTCCCATCCCATGTTCACACTCGCCATATTATCATGAACCTCGTGGACGTGGTGTATCATTTCACGTACGGTTGAAAAACATTAATAAAGCTTTTCAGTATTCAATATTATCTTTATTATTTATATATATATAACAGTATGTTATATTAAAAATTAAAGCAAAGACAGGTGGAGAGAGAAATGAACGTACAAAGTTTTATGAGAACACCACTATAGCTAGTCAAAAGATATAAAATTACTTTAAATTGCAACTTATAAGGCTTGAAAAGACGGTGGATTCAACGTTTAGTTTAGGCGTCTCTCTATATTAGACACAAATGAGCAATGTTATCAATTCGATCAGGGTTCGATCCAAACATGCTAAAAGTCAATATTCAATAAAAAAAACTAGATTAGATTTAAATTAGATTAAATCATAATGATTAAATTGCGATTGATGCAGATTATTTCTATGACCTAGTTAGATTCAACCGAGCTTAATAATACTTTTAACAAGCATCAAAACTTAATAATAATAATAATATCTCCAAACTTTAAATTCTATAAATGAGCCCATAATTAAACATGCAATGCATGATTCTACATGTGACTTAGTTAAGGCCGTTGCATTGTTTTCCGAAGGATGGACGTTTAGAAAATAGCAGTTGTATCGTGGCCGGCCGGCCAATTAAATGGCTCGAAGAGTATGGATGACCATGATGAGCCCCATAATGCTAAGTCTTGTATGTCCTCGTTCTAAAAAAAGGCCCTCGTGACCTAACCTTGTAACTGCATTATAAAAATAATGACCAATTGCAATTGTAATTAGCACAACAATTCATAAGTAATTGTTGTAAATGTAACCATAGGTTGCTTATATACGGTAGGTATACTTAAAATTCGCGATGTAAAAAATAATTGTCACAAAATGTATTTTATTATTGTAATATGTCTAGCACTTTTAACCCACCGGCAACTAAAAATTTTGAGAATATTATTACAAAATTGAGATATTATGGTAATTTTTATATTAAAAATTTTAAAAATATCTCTAATGGATAAATTATTACTACAATATATGAAACTTCGCTTGGCAAATATTTACTGAAAATAGAATTGAAACTATAAAACTACTAACTATAGCAACTATTCAAAAATGCAACTAATTATACTTGTAATTACTCTTTTCTTCTTTTTTTTTATTTTGTATTTATATATGCTTGCTTGACTGTTTAAACTAAGATAAGATCGGGTTATTCTTATAATTTCATTTAGGATCAATATGTTGACGCTGCATTTTGTTGGTTGCTAGTGTATATATATTGATTATCTATGATTCATTTCATTGCATGTCCTGGAATATGGAGATTCCTATAACCACTAGGTTGTTGGTATGCTCCCATCTTATAATGTTATTGTTTCGCCCAGTGTGTTCTATCAAATAAGCACTATCCACTTGTTTACCTTTTGTTTATAGCAAAAGCTAGCTAGAAGCCGACTTCACTTATGACTTATGAGACCCTGCAAGGCTGCAAGTCTATGGCTCATGCTCTGGTTATGTACTCAATGAATTTTGTATAGTTCCAGCTCAATTTATATATATATGAATATATAAGGTAGTTTTAGAGGAATTGGAATGAATAGCATGAGAGGTAGCTGATGAATACCTCCTCAAAACTAATGATCATTGTCAGCAAATATGTTAGAATTTCTATGAGCAAAAATGATTGTGTAAATTCATTTGGTACCTTATCTTAAGTGCAACTTATGTTTTTTTTTTTTTTTAATGCAAAACAATTTCTATTGGCAATGGATTTTTCTCAAAACAAAGGGAGTCTTAAATTTTTCTCAAAATAAATGCGTCTGCTTGTTTCGTCTGCATGCAGATAGCACACAGATGTTTTCAAACAGACTGTTTGTCAAGAAATAAATACGGATGAAAAATAGATAATTTTACTCATAAAAAGAATCAAGCAGACTCAATACAGATTAGATATAAATAAAATATAGATGAAGATCAAATACAAATATAGATAAAATACAGACCATCCAAATACCATAGCAGCTCCTTAAAGACCTCTTCCTTTTTAAAGCATGTATAATAGTAAAGACCTCATATAAAATCCCTAGATGCTATATTAATTCCTTAAAGATGGACCTCCATACTTTGTCTGGGATCCTTCATTTTAGAGTCATGTGTCATTTAATGTCTTAAATATTATTTTTTTTATAATTTAGCGATTTCAACATTTGTGACAAGTATAGAAAAACAAGACAACTTTCAAGGGCTCTAGATTTTGCAAAAATTTTACTACAATGGTGGAAAACCTTAAAAATTAAAGGTCCTTAGTACTAGGAATTATGCCAAGAGTTTCCATTGTAGAGGCTTTTAAGGACCTCATTTCTTTATCTAGTCTTTCATTTTAGAGTCCCTAAGTGTCATCTAACACCTCTAATATTATTCATTTTTCCACTCATTTAGTCCATCACTAGTTAGAAATTCAATAAAAAATAAAAGGAAATTAACCTCTTTAAGAACTCCATATTTTACAAGTACCTTACCACAATGGTGAAGAATCTAAAAAAAAATTAAGTTGTTAACACAAGAAATTATATTGAGAATCTCCATTACACATGATCTTAAGAGACTTTATGGGAAGCAAAATGCAAGAAAGGAACATTTTTATATTTTTAGAATGGAAACAAAGATAGGACTGGGTCTACAAATAAGCCAAAGTAAGCTTTTAAATACTCGAGCTCGACTTGTTTAAAAATTATCAAATTTGAGCTCAAGCCATGCTTTTGTTAGCCTAATATTCAGACTTGAGTTTGACTTATTTAGGTAAATAAGCTTCATTTCAAGCTAGAACTATGCTTTTATCGAGCTTGAAATAAGCTTTATTGAGAATTTTAACTTGATTTGTTTTTCATTTAAATTTTTTATATCTTAATTTTTCTTAAACCTAAAACTAATAAGATAGAATTGCAATATATATATATATATATATATTAAATAGAAATCTTTTTGTTTACATTATGTATTTATATATAATATATCATAAAAAGAAAACCCACAACCTACTAGCAAGAGCTTGTACACAAGTCGACTAATGAGCTTGCTCACTAGCAAGTTTATTCAGAAGCCTACTTGCAAGTTTGTTTTGGAGCCTAAACAAACCTATTCACCTGTCACTTTATAGGCTTAAATCAAAGCTCAAACTCATCCCATTTAAATAAACAATTTTTGTTTCAAGCTCGAGTTCATCTCATTTATTAATGAGCTTGAGCCAAGCCTAAGAAGCTTGCAAGTGGTTTAACTTGTTTGCAATTGGACAACAAGAATAGGACTTTTGGAACTTTGACATTTCAAATTTTAATGATTTGTAGAATAATGCAACAATTTTGTCTGTGATGATATTAAGATCAATGTGGCTAATGAAGATGCTCTTAATCTTTCCATTTTTCTCCTTTTTTTTCTTTTGTTTGGATGCAATTAATCTTCCATTGTATTTTTCCCCTTCATCACATAACTAAGACAAAAACATGGCTAAACTTTTAAGGGCACAACATTTTCACATAATTGGTAGGACTTTGAAATGCTTTGCAAAACATTTCTCATTAAGAAGGCAACAAAGATCCATCATCATATCACAAGCTTCACTCACTTTGATAATGTTCTCTTTATGAAGCTTGAGAATCGTATAAAGAATCCATCAACATCTACATCATGGCTTAACGAGTTGTTTTCTTGATCAGATTTTAACAAAATAAACAACATGGATAGATGACCATTTGATGTGTTGGTGGATAGTATAATGACGACCACACAAGAAACCTTGAAAGAAAGTATTTCCTATTTAGGACCCATAGTAAAAATTATTACTTAAATAAATTCAATTAAAATTAATTATTAAAATACAATTTTAAAATTGCAACCCTAAAACAAGTTTTATGTGTTAGTGCATATGACATGTTGTTGATGTAATTTAAAGTGTATACTACAAGAGCAACATGAAATATATGGGTTAAATCTATATCACATAGTAAAGATGTGGTATACATTGTCACCATTTCCAGGCCACCAAAGAGGTAATGTTCAAGTTGATGATGGCTAAAGATCGACGAATGGCATATACCGTTGATGTCGGTGTCACCTAACCTACTGGAAATAGACATGGTTGAAAGGAGAATCTTGATGCAAAGCATAGGGAACAGTTGTTCACGATTCAAGTAGGTGAGTTTGTGGCCACCCAGGAGAATATATATCAACAACATCGAGTTCTCTCTCCTAAGTCGGCAATAATTGGATGACTGACTCGATCCTCAAGGGAAACATCTTTTATCCCAAATACTAATGACTCACTAGTGATCAAATTATTGATTACAAAGCTGTTTTGTCAATCATAATAACGGGAACTTTTTGTATGGCCACTACATAGCCAAAGGTAAATCACCACAACAACATGCGATTTATGTGGATATACTAAACTACAACAAAAAGTTTTGTATATAGTACAAAAACTTTATATATCGATATGTACATGCAATTTGCTTGTTGATTAGTGAAATAGTGTCTATAAGATGCAATTTATAATGTTGGTTATTATTTTCATATGAACTATATTATGGTAATTTTTTTTAATTGTGGTTAGACATAGACATGTTCAACTCTCCATTTAAGTTGTATTAAGAACATGACCGTAAGCAAATGTCAAGAAGCAAATTAGTGAAGGAATAGAAAGAGAAGTGCAATTTCATTAATGCCACATTAGATGATATACTTAACATGTTGAGAAGTCAAGTCATCAAATTTGATTGAGTACTCTAGTGCTAATCTTAGTAGAAAACTTACATGGTAGGTTAGAAAATTAGGTAATGGGAGCCCAATGTGCATTCAACTTCATAATAGGCCCAAAGCAATTCATTTTCTAAAGCTTATAACATCAATTAAAGAAATGATGGAAACCTCGTAAGGAATCAAAGAAAGTTACGTTGACCAAGCACACGTCTCAATCACCAACTTTACATCATAACCAATTGATCTAAAAATTAAATATGTAAATATGATATAAATTATTATATATATATATATATATATTACTTTACATTCTCCTTACTTGTAGATTGAACCAATCAAGTGGACAACATATTTAAATGAGATAAAATAAGTGCCTAAGGATCCTGATGTCATGTTGTTAATACTATAACCATCTAATTTAAAAGAGAAATTATATGATTACTGACTTGCCAAATAAAAATTACATAAATACAAATTAGATAAAAATAATTACCTCATTGTATCACATATCCAAAATGAGATATTAAAATATTTTTTTTTTTAGTATCTCATGTTGGATATGCGATACTCATGTAAATTATATATGTGTATCACATATCCAACATGCGATACACACGCAGGTGATACACACGTATATCGCTTGTCCAAGATGCGGTACACAAATTATCCAAGGTCACTATATCACATCTTGGTTATGTGATACATATATAAATTTACAAATCTCATACTTAAGATGTGATACATCGATACTATATAGATAATTATTTTTATCTAATTTGTATTTATATAATTTTTTTTCAAAAATAATAGACATATATTACATCCAATTTAAAATCTTAAACCGGAAACTATGGTATGAATTATTGTATTTATTACTTAACACTAAGAAGCCAAACATAAGCAAGACTAGCCCTAGAAAAGTACAATACGTTAAGAAAAAAGCAATGGAGAAGGATGGAGACTGAAAATGAAAGAAGTTTCAAAAGCCAGAACTCCTGATACGTGGTAGAGCAACTAGCTAACCCCATAAATTTCGCGCGTAATGTCTTGACTGATCGCTCGTAGTTTCATACATTGTGCTTGCCATCAACCTTACTGTTTGGTTTGTCTAAGTGAGACAAAAACAACATTTTCTCGGGCGGACATCCTCATGAGTAGAAATTTATATGCACCGGTGAATTTAGTATATAGAATAAAGCGGCTTGATATATTGAGATTGAAAATCATAATTTAGAATAACATTTCAGTCACATGAAATAAAGCAAAAACTTTTGAGGAAATTGCGAATGCATCCATACCCATAACTATTGAAAATGTATACACATTTCGAATCATCACTCTAGCACTAAATCCATCGCCATATGAGTTTTTTAATGACAGTTTTAAGTTTCCACAAATAAGATAGGATAAAATTTTATGATCCTGCGATTTTTTGTAACAAGATTGATCCTATCATATTATTGAACAATTAAATATATCAGTTTTTTATAATAAAGTTAATGATAATAATATTTTTTTTACGACACCATAGAAAATCTCATAAGATTGGGTGTTATCTGCATGCTTTAAAGTCATAAAGAAGTGAGCTTGTTAGAGTCTAAGGGATCTACTCATCCAACACTGGACCAATAGTCTAGAGGGTACGTTTGCAATGAATTCCAACCCTCTAAATCATTCCACGATCGGGATTTGTCCAAACTATTTTACAACAGATAGGGTAGAATAACTAGCCATGTTAGCCACAAATGCCTTAACCGAACCATAATTATTTAATCAAATTTTTAGTAATATAAGAGAAGATAAACATTATCAAAAGTGGTACAATTAAAAGATACCATTACCCCGCTATTACAAATATGTTATATGTTAAATCACACTATCAGTATCTACTTTTTTGTTTGGATGATAGTTTCTTATCTGTATTTATATTTGATATAAATTTGATCTGTTTATAAGTAAAAATATCTGTTTTTCATCTTTTATCTATTTTTTAACAAATAGTTTGTTTGAAAACATCTGTATGCCAATATGCCAATGAAATAAAAGACCCTAACACTTAACATGCCACATCAATGAATATAACAGACATTCACTAGTTGTATCACTTTTAAAAATGTTCATAGCTTCTTTTACGTTACTAAAACTTTTCATCCTCTATTTGCATTAGGAGCCTATTAGATATTGTATCTAATACCATAACGTTGTAAATAATAATTCCGTTATAGAAAGCATGGAGGGATGGCTTTTGCATTCAATTTATCTTTACATAGAATACTCATTCAATCCTTCTTAATTACAAGCAAAATGAATAGGGACAAGGGCAACTGCAGTTTTCACTCCTAAATCATGCTTTTACCTTCCAAGCTTGCATTTACCTTACAAGCTATTGGAAAAATCTCAGCTGTGGCTAAAAGAATCCTACTGCTGTTATGGTTTGGAACCTTTAAAGATGGTCGGAAACAGCCACATTGCAAAAATTTAGAGATGTGTTAGTACATGATATTATTTATCCATATTCATTGCATGCAATGCTCCTTTGCATAGGAAAAATTCTATGGGTTCCTTCAATTTACCATACACAAGACTGCAATTAGAAGACTGAAAATTGTTTCTCTTTTTCTTAAGCAGAATATAGGAACACTTCGAAGATAAGAAAACCCTACAACGATGCAGTTACTGCAACAAAGACCACGACCTATATAAGAGACAGCTTAAAATACACATACTACATAGTAAGCAGAAGCTGAATGGCTCCTGTACTCACATCTTGGGTCGAAGACATTCTTGAAAACTTCTCCTCTTATGCTTGCAAAATCATGATGAAGAAATGATAAAGAAAGACTGGAGCATTTAGAAAACTTATGTATGAATCAATAAGTTTTGTTTCACCTGTTACTTGTTTGGAATGTGCTTCCTTCACCCATATATTTACATACAGTGTAAAGATGGCATATGATGGTCCTGACTTCATTGTTAAGAGAGGAAAAAGACAAAAAAAAAAAAAAAAAAAAAAAAAAAAGGAAAAATCACTGCTTCTTGCAACCAGGTGGGGAATGTACAAGTTAATAGGAATACCTTGCATAATATCTTCTATTCTCTGTAATGAAAGTGAAAAATTCATTGACGCCTTAGGCTGACAAGCTCTATGTCAAAAATCAAAGTGCCCAATGTCGAACCTTCTCCATTAGCAAGACGTGTTGGATTGAAAATGGTTGTGAACAGCCTCTGCCGGTCAAAAAACTACAGCAAGAACCAAAACAGAAAGACAAGTGTAAAAAGATTTTTATAGAAACCACAAAAAATTATTTGAAGAACTAGGATATTATGATCCTAATAGCTAGTCGCATTTGAAAAATGAAAGCATGACTGTTTTATTGTGTTTGTTTTGCTTAAAACTTTACATTTCTTTATAGCGGAAGCTTTTAACTAGGATAGCAGCATATGGCAGGCTGTAGTGGTACATCACAAGAAGTATCAATGGGAAATTTAGAAAATATTTCCAATTTTAAACGGAAAATTACTTTCCGTATAATGTAATTTTTCATGGCCATTAATGTAATTTTTCATGACCATTAACCATCAAACTAAGATCTAATGCTAAATGCTACAAATATTTCCAACCTCAACAGAAACTATAATAATTTTTTATGATTGTAAAAGTTTTATTGTAACAAATGGTGGGAAAAGTATATAAACATATAAATTCATAAATACGCATGCATGCACGCACGCAATAAGAACCTAAATCCAAGCGTGTGTTTCAATTTGTGTCAGAATAATTTACCTACTGCATTTCTGGGGTAAAAAAGATTAACAGTTTCATGAGTAATCCCACTAAAAGCGGCAAGCAAGCAATGTTATAACACAAAAGAGAAACATTTCTGTCCACTTTTGTATCACCCACTCCATTTTCATTATAATCATTTTTAAATTGGGTATCCAACAGAACCTATACATCTATTAACTAATTTCACCTTTTTGCTCAATTAATCAAACGTTCTTCATACTTTCTGCCAGTGTTTCTTCACTAGTCAATTTTCATTGGCTGTAACAGAACAAGGCTCAGAACTACAGGTTAAGGACCTAAACAGGTGTGGAGACCACGATGGAAGTTGCTCCATCCCTCAGAAAATATTAAGTCAATGATGTAAATCAAGTAATGGTTTCTAAGAAGCAGCACCCTTAATTAGGAAAAGTTCCATATACTTTATTCAAAACTCCTGTATTGGTTAACAAATGGGAGTAAAAACCAGCCTCTACCATCCGCAGTATAATAGAGCTAGCTATTTCATGTGACATTGGAACTCATACTATATATCCTACTCTCTCTTGATCATGAAACTATATTAATTGATGTCATGGGCATCCTACTGATCATGTTTGCCTCAAGGGACGTCTAGAGTGAATATACATTCTCAAACCTAACATTGAAAAAACTGGTCTCACTTTAACAGGTTGTTTCTCAGACTAATATTTAATGATCATCATGTGAAAAACTCATAAAATATCAGGCAAAATGTCAATATCATTACCACTTTGAGTGCTCTTTAATTTAGCAATATGGGCACTATCACAAAGGAAGCCATATACCCAATCTTACTTTTATGTGCCAAATTAAACCTAAAGTTAGAAATTGCTATAAATTATCCCCAGTCTAACCTTTGCTTGTCCAATTCATTAACTTTGTCATCTTTTAAAAGAGATGATGAATTTCAAAATCCTTGGCGAAAAATTACAAGCCTATGTGATGAAAGGCAAGGAGGTAAATTTGATAAATCAAGGTTGAGTAAATATGACATTTAGCAATTTTAAATTTGAAATACAAAATTGAAAGAGCAACCAAAGATTAGATTGGATTTTTTATATTGTTCCAAGGCTAATATGTATTCCCTGCAGCTAATACCAATCATTCATATCTACTTACAAAAGTACAGACAATAGAGGACGCGCTCTCCACAAAATATCATGCAGATAAATATAGAATTGAACCATGATAAATTTAAGCTTGAACATCAGCATTCATCAAATTATGCACAAAAACGAAAAAAATAAATGATGAGGGTAAGAGGAAACTACATTTGGTGGTAAAGGCTCCTGAGATGTGTTTTGATATCCTTGTGATGGAGGAATGATGACCCTGCGGAGACCCCCCACTCTCATGGATCTTACAGCTGTTTCAATGCCTGAGATTACCTGCAAGCATATTTTAGATGAATTTTGAAGTAATAATATACAACTCGATTTTGAACTGAAAAAATAATATCGAATATAACTTCTAGTCATTTTCAATCTTATTCTGAAGAATCTTTTTTCCCATGTCTACCCAATTTGATTGCGATAAAACTGATCTCGTTAAGAGATAATCCAACAACCTCTATTAAGGGTTCAATTAAAGAGAAAAGCTTAAGTTCTATATAAAAGTCTAGAACTCTTTAGTTTTGACTTATAGGACTTGCTTACTTTCACTCTTGTTTCAATACATGTTACTTATAATCATAAAATAACTTCCCTAATAGCCTATAACCAGCACATAACTACCTCATAACATCTGGCCATAAGACGAAAATAACCAACCCATTATAGCATAACTGCACCCACACTGCACTATACAACACTACACTTCATAACACAACACTGCACCTACACGACAGTGCACACACATGACACAACATCAACACACAATTCTTCGCATTTACCTCTTTTCTTCTTGCATGTGTAAACATGTTTGAAGCGAGCTACTCCGTATTTTTAATCAATTGATTTATCTATAACTTTGCTCCCCCTTTGAAAGTGCATGTGACCTGATGCATGAACATTGGATAGCCCTGACATATCATCTCTCAAACTCCCTTTTGTTACCCCTTCTTCTACACATTCTAAACCAAACAGCTTCTTGCAATTGTGTTACGCCATGAATAGTTCATTACAATAGAACAAACTCCCTTGCTCTTCTTTATATCATTTCAAATCTACTTAATTCCTTAATATTAGGCTTGCTTGATTTGTAAAATAATTGGAAGTAATCACTCTTCTTCCACAAGCAACCCCTTCTATGGTGGTCCCATCCTTTCATACAAGCACGCCAAACTCATGGAGTGATTAGCGTCTTTGCACTGATGCGACTGAACTTCCACAGTAATATAATCCTTCAAGCCACTCATAAATATTGCAAATTCCTTTTTCTGACAATAATGTCAAGAATGGGCTGCTAATTACTCTGATTCCATTGAGATGTCTGCACCAACCCAACTTGTCTTAATTTTGACAATTTCCCAACTCATTGCTATGCAAGTGAGGGCCAAAATGTATATTGCATAAATTCTTACACTGTTCCCATGATGAATCAGGCCGACTTCACTCCAATTTCACAAAAAAAAAAAAAAAAAATAAACTGTGCATCTCCTTCCATATGAAAAGCTACCAGTCCCCATCTTATACTCATGAAGCATTTTCTAATGCTTGAACAAAGGTAAGCAGAGATTCAACCATCCTAGCAAGCCACGGTACCATAATATTTCAAGAAGTCCAATATTGAGAATTAGGGAGTAAAAATTCCCAATAATTCCCTCCAAATGGTAGTTATTCCATGCTCTCCCTTTCCCTGATTGTCACTAGCTTCTTCTTGCTCTTAGCCTTCCATTAGTTGCATAGACACATCATCGAAACAACTAGCAATTTATGTGGACCGCAACAACTATTGTTGGCACGCTTCCATTTGTGCCAATTCACCTCATACATCGATAAATGCTTCAAATTGTTGTTGTAAATTCTTGAATTCCTCTATGATGTCTGGATTTGGCACCCAACTTATTACAGATCAAATAAAACTTCTACCAAACAGTCTAATGGGAAAGAAAGGCTTCAAATTATATTCTGCCTTTTTCTCCATAGAATGCTGGTACAAAGAGCAATTGAATACAAACTACTATTTTCTACTTTTACTCCTTCTGACACATATTATAACTGTAAGCAACTCCACTAACAACCATAACCAGCACATGACTGCCTTACAGCATCTGACCACAAGACAAACATAACCAACCCATAATAACACAATATTGCATTCACACTACGCTACACAACACACAGCACTATACCTACACAACAAGCACAAACACGACACAACAGCAGCATACATGTACAGACTTTTTATTTATTTTTTTTTATGCGCATGTTCAAAGGGAGATACATTCCATATTTTTCATCATTTACTTTATTTGTAACATCAACACACAGAATCATCGATAATATCCACTTCCAGGAATAAATTACCAGTATTTGGCCTAAAATTAAGCAGATTATCAAGGCAGAGTAAACTGATGTTTGGTTATCACCTCTCTTTACATAGAAGGCGGCAAACAGTAATATAACCAAGATGAATGATGAAGAATTGTTGTTATCTTATGTCAATCGGTCATCTGCTAGTAAAGAGTCTGATAAGCTTGTAGAGAATGCCGAACTGGTCAGAACTGTTGATTGCCATCCAGCTTGAAAGCCAGGAATATCTTGGTACATAAAGAGCAGAAACCATGAAGAAATCTCCTCCTAGAAGGAGGTTGTACAATGCAATAAAAAATATCATACCATATCAGATGGATGGTTGGACATGTTATCCATAGAACAACCACTATGGCAAAAGAAATTCATATAAGGAAGAAAGAAAGGAAAAAAAGGGCATGAGGATTGTGTCACTACAATGCAGCACAGCTGGCACTATTCAGCGTGAATATGGTTTGTTCAGTCATGACTTACTCTTCCAGATCCTAGCGTGAAAACAAAGGGAATTGGTTCACCAGTGCTATCTTTATGATCATATGTTGAATCAAACCGCCAGCCCTGTTTAGCTGCCAATCTTCCATAGTAGTGTATTGCAACCTTTACAATAAAAACCAAAAGTCAAGCTTCTTTCTTTTTGTAAATAGTAGTGCCAGACATTGTACTGTATATGGATAAAATTGGACAGAAAATGAATTGGTAATTTAAGTTAAAAGAGAGAGACAATGGCAAATTACAGATGAACATGACTGGTTTTTTCTTCTTTATTTTTTATTAAATCATCAGATGATAGATGATATTTTGCATCCATGGTCAACCTATTCCAATTTATGGAGACCTGTTTTTCAACTTAAGCCATCATGTTAAAAAATCACACATTAAGTGCCAAGGTTCTCCAATGGAAAAACGATGAAACATGACAGCTAGAAGGCAGAAGGACACTGGAAGTTACTACGTCGGACACCACATAAAAGCCACACACGTAAGGTTTCACTATAAACCTTCAACCTTCAGTGTGAAGAAATTAAGGGCTTTATCAGCATATATCGCGCAGTATGATATCCAACAAACAAGTTTTTATCATTTATATATAGCTATACATAATTGTGCATATGTATATATAGATATTATACTTGATCACCGTCAGCAGGGGTGCCACCAGAACCGAGGCGAAGGTCGAGTGCCTTAACCCCGCCTGAGTTTGGCAGCTCAGTGAACTGGGGAGTAGCGGAATACGCAGGACAAGCAGAGGACGACAAGTAGGTGAGAATGGTGGATACACATGCAGTTAATAATGAAGAAGAAGAAGAAGTAGTAGTAATAGTGGTTGAAAGTGATATAAGTGAAAAGTGTCTTCTAGTTTGAGTTGAGTGTTTTGTGTCATTGGAGGAAGAAGAAGCAGAAGCAGAAGCAGAAACATGGAAGTGAAGGAGTGGATTGTGAGGAAGATTGAGAGCTAAGATGGAGACCATTGGTTTTCTTTATCTTTTAGCTTCGGGATGATTTCTGTGTTGTCTCTGCGAATTTGTCTAGAATTCAAGTTTTGACATAATTTTGATCTTTTATTCTTTTTTTTTTTCCAATTTTAACCATCATTTTTTTTTTTACCAATAACCATCTTTTAACTAATGCCATTTAAAGTAAAAAAAAAATTAAGAGAATATAAATAAAGATATATAAATATTAACATATAAATCTATAATTGGAGTGGAAATCCACTCTATCTTCTTGTCAATATAAATATAAAAAATAATTTATATTTTAATTATGAATAATAAAAGGGCATAAGATCATAATAAATTGTAAGTTTAATAAGCTCTTAAGAAGGTTTACCATTCAAAAAATAAAAATTAATTATTGGATAGGATGGAGTGATAAGATTAATTACTAAATTAACTTCTTAAAATTGCATTTTTAAAATGCAAGTTTGGTTTAGGGTTAATGTAAAAAATGGTACTGAACTTTGACAAATTATATAATTAAGTTTTGAATTTTGAAATTAATCAATTTAGTATCTGAATTTTGAAATTAATCAATTTAATACCTGAAAAAAAAAATCTCATGTCAATAGTACATCTACCAAGTTCTTTTAGATACTAAATTAATCAATTTCAAAATTTAGGTATCTAATTAAGCCATTTTGACCATTAAATCCCCCTAATTTAAAGCCTTGAATAGTACCATGAAGAGTAACTTAAGGAAAACGTAAACAAGGCATGTAATGTTCATAGGGTAAGAAGATTTTTTTTTTTCTTTAAAAAAGAGATGAAATTAGACAAAGATATAAGAAAGACAACCTAAACTTGAGCTTTCTTTTCATTTTTTTGGGCTTTTATGCCCCAGAGTTTCTGCTCCATTTTATTTTCTTTATGTAAATGGTTTATCTCAATGGATTCCAACCCGAGAACAACGAGAAATAGCATTTGAACTTCGAGTTTCAATCGAGATCTCCATTTTAGGTGATTTCGTTCTTTCTTATATTCTCACTATTTTGGAGGTTGTTTAACACATTATTCCTTTTGAACTTGATCGAGAACATGAATTAAAATTTTGTGGTTGGGATTTTAGTTGATGAGTTCGTATTATTTGCTATGATTGTGTTGTTTTGTCAAATTATTGATTCCAATTTTGCTGAATATGTATTTTATTTGTTTGGAATACATATAGATTTAGGATTGAGTTTGAAAAAACCTTTTTCTAATTGCTTTGTGAATATCACTTTTGTTTGGAGTACTTTTGTCTTTTTCTCAAGGCTATAGGGGGAGAATTTTGGATGTGCAATTGTCATGTTTGTGTTTGTTGTACTTGTCTTTTAAGTGCAACTTGTATTCCCTCTAATTAAGCATTAACCTTTGAACTTATTTGTCAAATTTTACTCAAATTTGATGTTTAATTGAGGGGAAGTTAAATGTGCAACGGTTATCCTCATTTAAAAAGGGGATATTTTTTAACCAAAAAGTTCAAGTTGAAATTTGATAAGGAAACATGTTGCACAACTACTCATTTGTTAGAGTTAAGTTATATTTGATTAACCAGATATGTTTGTGATATGTTGAAGTTGTGTAATTATGTGTGGTATTTGTGTTTAATGATAAAATTGCAGCAAGCATGTAAACGTCATACATGACTCAAGGCATGACATCTGAATGCTTGACATGAGAATTAGGGGATGGGTGACATGAGAGCTAAAAGCCTTTTTTTTTTTTTTTTTTTTTCTTTTGGAAAGACTCAATTACCATGTATATTCAAATAACTCAAATTACTACTTCTAATTGTATTGTTATATTTTGTGGGGTACAAAACCCCTATCACTTACATAGTAATTATCTTTAAATTGCATGTCATCTTGCTACCATCTGGGGAATTGCTAAATCCAGTAAAGTCTCTAGGTCGTGATAACACCTTGTTCACTATATATGTAGTCTTTGAAAGACAAAAAACAGTTAAATCTAGGCTTTTATATCATGTATAGCAAGTTGTCATGTTTAAGATACACTCTAAGGTGTGACATAAAAAAAATTAATGTCAAAATGATAAAAAGGTTAAATAAATTAGTAGTTAGATAAGGTAATTTAGTTTCTACTTTAGAAACAACCATCAGAATAAGGTTTTCATTCTATACAATCTATGTCAATTCTATACAATCTAAATAAATTAGTAGTTAGATAAGGCAATTTAATCTCTAAAAAAGATTCAAATTTCAAGCAAGACCTATGTCAATTCCTTTTGAGGAAGAAGGCTTTACCTTAATGGATAAAAGGAGCATTCAATCTTTTGTTAAGATTCATGGCTTAATTAAGTCACTAAGAACAATGTTCCAAATATATTAGTTTATTAAGATATCTCAACTACATATTTGACTACTTTCCACTTAAAAATTACCATAATAGTAAACAAAACAAAGAACGGATCATTACTTATAGTTGGATTTTTTTTTTTAATGCCAATCCATATAGAGGGAATTCCTTATTAAAACTTTATCAGAGGCGTAATAGGTTGTTGTTTTGGTTGTTGTTATTATTATTTTTCATTTTTTTTTTATAGTTTCAAGCTTTTCCCAATCCATTGCCTTTACACCATCATAATATACCAAATACTAAGATTGTAACATTTAAAGCTGTCAAATTACGCCCATTTATTTTTCCTAAATATTCTATAACCTACACCTAATGAGGTATTATTACACTATAAAAAAACCAATAAATAAAAGTGAAAATAAAGTAGTTAATGAAGGACAAAAAGAAATTTAATATTTATATTTTTTTATCTAACCTTGTAAACCTATTAAACCAATGTATATCTTTTCTTACTTTCTTCTTTAGTTGGTAGCTTCTCCTATTTAAATAGCAAAAACCTCTTTTCCAAGTGAATACTCTCTCTAGGATCATCATAATGAGTCATTTTTCCACAATATTCATGTTTCTTAGTTATAAAAACATTGAAAAAAATGGTTTTAATGTTTTTTAAGAACTTTATATACAAAGGACGAATTGAACTGTAGGTTCTTAAAAGCACAAGTTTGTTCATTGATAAGTTTCAGATACTATTGAGATGTAACCGATGTTCCTTTTGGATATGAACAATTTAGTGACTTAAAGTTTAATTATACTCATGATTTTAGGCATTAAAGTGAAACAGTACTCTTTGGAGTAGAAACATTTTATAAAGTGAATCAGATGAGATACTAATATTTTATAAAGTTCATTTAAGCTATCAACAATTTGATTAGTTTTTAATTAAATTTCCTAAATTTTCATCAATGGACAATTATTAATACTTTATTTAACTCACTTTATGTTGATTCTTTTTTTGAACCTCTTGAAACATAGATACATAAATGAACTTACATTTAAAGTAATTTACTCATTATTTGAATCTTGTTTTTTTGTGGGTTATAGTGGGAAAAATAGCTGTTGAAGTGCTGATTTTTATTTTTAAAGGATTTTTTTCTTTTATAAAGTGCAAGTTTCTAGTGTAAGAATTAATTTTTGATGAAAAATTTGAAGAAAATCATTTGAAACTACTATTACCGAGTTAACACGACCTTAGCACGAAATTGTTCAAGTCATGTTAAGCTACTAATCTCAACACGATTACCCAACATAGCCTTGTTCAAGTCATGTTGAACCTTTATTCTCAACATCTTTAAGTCATGTTTAAGTTGTGAGTATTATAACTTCTCCAAAACTTGTAAAATCCACCACTAAAGCACATGAAACTCATTTAATTTCTTTTTAAGCTTAAATTACACTTTAAAACACTTAAATTGCAATATAACTAATTAAATTCCAATCTCTTATTTTTAAAAGCAATATTTTATAATCTAATTTTTTTAAATGTATATATATTGCTAAACTCTTGCACCAAAATGAATTAATTTACGGATATGATTTATCGGTCAACAAACAATAGCATGGAGATAAGTGGCGTAGTATAAAATTAGATCCTATAAAATTCCGTATCGAATATAAAATATAAAAGTATTACCAAAATCAAATTTATATAAATGATGAGTACAATTAACTGAAGATGTATTGATAAGAAATTTTAGCAACACTCAATCGTGTAGACACAAAATCATACAGATTAACCTAAAGTTATAAATTGGCTCATATAAATTATAAGGCAAGATCTATTAGTCAACAAATGTTCATGGTCCATCTCTCATACATTTTCTTTTTCTTACCGTGATATGCTTGAAAGGGGGGGAGGTCGGGAGCTATAGATCCCTTACTCTTAGCTAATGTTTCCATATTCAATTTTGGACAACAGATTCTAAACTTCTTAAGGATTATCCTTCCACTTTGCCTCCCTATTTTTGTCTCATGCAGTGGATCAAAGACAAGAAAAATTGAGGGTCATCAATACTGAATATAGAAAACAACGCGATGCATTAACTCCTTAACTTTCTACCTTTGCCAACTTTAGTTTGATAAAGAGAAACTCCTCCATTTACTACTTCTCACCTTTCTTTTTCTCCCTCATGCAGACTTCGCCAGCCCAAATTCCAAGTAAACAAACACACTACCAACATCTTATGGTACGAATCATGCTAACCTATGACGAGACTTATTATTATAATCTAGAAAACAAATCTAAGGATCATTTAAGAAACTGATGGAAACCTTGACCCATTGCACATATTGAAGCAAGAATCTTCGTATAAGTGAAGACGCCATAATCGGGGATGGAAAACCAATTGATAAGTTAGGATGAATGCTACAGGAAATCCCGATAAATTCAGTACAAATTCTATCAAGATTTCAAAGAGAATCACTCTCAATTTTCATTCATCAAAGATTTTTTAATATGTTACATCCAAAAGGTTTATATAGGCTTTAATTGGCCTCAATACTAAGCAACTAAACAAATAAAACAAAGAAATTTGAAAAGACATAAATATAAAAGCTGGCGGCCTATATTACAAATCGAGTGGCCTAAGATTAAAAACATGAAATTGAAATAATTTCCAAAGCAAGAAGGCCGATAGCTTAGCCAAGAAAGCTTGCGGCGTTTAAGCTAGAGTACAGCTTCCCAAGACCAGTGATGAAGCATCCCAAGGTGTAATGTGTTTCTTGAAGCTCTAACGATTTTAAAAGGCTTTAATCGACACCATCTAATCTCCATCATTCTCTTCTTCCTTGAAAAGATTCGTCCTCAAATCTTCACCATCTTTGTAATTAATTGGAATGGATCATCTCCTCTTGGATACAATTTAGATTTCCACTACTGTGGAAATCTCTTCTTACTCTTGTGCATCCAATCACTTGGTTCAAATACAATTTTCTTGCACTTCTTATTGACTTGCTTTGCGTGTTGCTTGATCAATTCCACCTTCTTTTTATCTAAACTTGTACGTTCAGTAATAGGTAATGGAATCAATTCTCTTAAAGTGGTGATTCAACTGGAATTTCTTAGGAAATCAAATCCTTAAATCCATGAAACCATCTCACTAGGAAAAGAAAAATTAAGATCATTAGTTGAGAAACAAATATTACCCTTAATCTCTCTTTTTTTATCATTTTCATTCTCTGCTTTTTCATCTCTCAAACTCATTGCCTTTTTCTCCTTCAATGCCCTCTAATGTAGTTTTGTCAATCTTTTTCTCTCACTCTCTTTTTTAACAATATCACTCACTCCCGTATCTCTCTCTGATTCTTTCCTCTCATTCTTGTCTTGAGCATTCTTTTCTTTTTCTCTTTCTCTGAATTGCTTCACTATCCTCAACTGATCCTCGGAAGCTTCCAATGGTTGGAGGAGTATTAAAGTCACTTACCTTTTGCTTGTAAGAAAAGAATAGTGATTTTTGTATTCATCATGCTTAACTCTCCTATTAAGCTGCCACGGTTGCCCTAACAAAATATGACTAGTTTGCATTGGAGCCACATCTGCGTCTTGGTACTATCTAATATAAAAGGCAATCATAACTTGTTTAGACACCTTAACTTTTCTACACTCATTCCACATATTGTAAGGTGTTTGATACTTCAAAGTTTTTTGCAATTCAACTTTTTGACCAACCAAGTACTAGCAATATTTATATAACTCCTACTGTCAATAGTCAAACTGCATACCTTGTTATTCACAAGGCATCTAGCATGAAAGAAGGGTTCATAAGGGAACTCATCACCATCCTCTCTCCATAAATGTGGATTCAATTGTATTTCACTTATCATCATTTTAAATCAAACCCTAAATCTAGAAACTACAAATGTCACAAAACCCTAATTAACAAATCGGAATCAAAGACACTAGACCCATGAATTCAATCAAACATTAAACCCACAATTTCACAAGAACCCTAATTCAAACCCTAAAAGATACAATTTTTTTTAACAAAACACTAAGAAATCATATCAACAAGATTAAACAAATCAAAACTAATAAAGATACTTAGAGATATGAAAGACTTGAGTTACTTATAATTGAATTAGATATTGATTTTTAGAAAACCTTCGCTTTAATACCATATGATACGAACCATGCTAATCTGTGATGAGACTCCTTATTGTAATCTAGAAAACAAATTCAAGAACCATCTAAGAACCTGATAGAAACTGCGACCCGTTGCTCATATTGAAGCTAGAACCTTGGTATAAGTCAAGATGCCACAATCGAGGATGGAAAACCGATTGATAAGTCGGGGTGAACACCATGAGAAATCCCGATAAGTTCAATACACATTCTATCAAGAATTCAAAGAGAATCACTCTCAATTTTCATTCATCAAATGTTGTCTTTTGTTTAATACGTTACATCCAAAAGGTTTACATATGCTTTGATTAGCCTTAGAACTAAGCAGCTAGACAAATAAAATAAAATAAAAAAATCGAAAAGACATAAATATAAAAGTTAGCAGCCTATATTACAAATCGGACGGCTGGAAATTAAAAACATGAAACTAAAATAATTTTCGAAGCAAAAAGGCTGACAGCTTAGCTAAGAAGGAACCCAGGAAAGCCGGCAGCGTAAGTGTCTATGCCGGCGATATTCAAGTCAGCGTACAACTTCCTAAGACCAACGATGAAGGATCACAAGATGTAATGTGTTTCTTGAAGTTCTAATAATTTTGAAAGGCTTGAATCGGAGCTATCTAATCTCCATCATCTTCAACTTCCCTTCCTCTTCTCATGCACATGAAACTCCCATGGTCAAAACACAACAAGTAAATACATAACAAGAACATCACTACCTCTATCTTCCTTCCGTTTTCATGAACCTTTTAAGGTGACAAACACATATCACCACATCCTTTTTTCCATCTTACTTTTATGATAGCCAATAAACAACACTAAGAAGAACACATCCAACTTTCTTTTGTCTTATTCCTGTTTCCTTGAGCCCCATATCTAACACAATGCCCATCTTGTTTCACTACAAGTAACTAAGTAAGGATCCTTTAAAGAGCAATCTAGAATTAGGAAATAAGGACAATCCCACTAGTAAGACAAGGTAAGGGATACAAATGCTCTAAGGTTCAACCAAGAGTTCTTTCTTCTTTTCAAAACCTAACAAAGTTATGTTCTTTTCTCATCTCCTCTATAGGTACGGTGCAACTTAACCAAAGAGAGAAGTGGTGTAGAATCATTTCACATCTTCAAGGTATATCTCTCAAAACACTCTTAGAAGAGTAGAAAATAAAGGAAACAAACCAAATGATGGATATATGTATATGCATGCCTACTGCCAGCTTCTTTTTGGAAAAGAAAAATCATAGTCATTTAAACTTACAATGATCTAAACATCACTAGAATGAACATTTATAAGATTGGGCAAATGAAGAACACACATAAAAGCATACGTATCAATTTCGACCAACTTAGAGTAAAATACTAAAGAAGACTTGTTTCCACGCAAACTCCGAAAGATTAACATGCATGCAAAATGGGACATATATATGTATACGTACGTGCCTACCAACAATTGGCTTAGGTAGTTTGGGAGAATAAAATTGTTTTTACCTACCAAGCATGGCTTAAAAACAAAGCAAGATTAAAGGAATAGCTAAAAAAAATAAAAATGAACATTTTTAAGAGTTATGGCACATTTGAGTTCAGCACCACCTCTTGTATGGTCATGCTTGAGGTTGTGCACTCTAGAATTCCATTTTTTCCTTCTCTGATCGAGTTTTCTCCTTCAGCATTGCTCTATGTACAAGTTGTGCGATCCCTATGAAGCATTTTTAATGGGTATAATAGGAATTAAGATAATCATGTCGACTATGAAGCACAAATTGGATAAACCTATGCAAGTTGAGAGTTAGATAAGTCCCATGACCAATTATAGCAAATAGGTGATTATAATAGGAGTTAGAGTTTATAAGGAATAACAAGAAATATCAAAACTCCAATTAAGATCACATGAACACTTATAGGATCTTATGACTAATTTATGTAAATTAATATATGGTCATTACCTCTTATAGGAGAATTAGAATCCATCTTGGATTTTCCAGATGATTACTACGATCATCTCTGATCTTATGAGCAAGTGAGTAACTCTGACTATACACATTATTTGTATTTGTAATGTAGTGCATCTATTTATTCATATTAAAATAATGAGTTATGTATGGAGATTGGGTATTACTTGTTGTTTGATGATTGAGTAATTGTTAACCTACCTAAATAAAATTAGAACACTTACTTGATTTAAGTTTAGCTTGTGAATGCGATGACTGTCTGAAAAATTGAACGGTCAACCTAAAAACCAAGCTTAATAAAAATGAACGATGAATTAACCTATCATGCATTACACGATTACATGATTGCATCATTATCCCCAAAGGTACGTATTACTTTTCGAGTTTATAGAAACATTAAGAGTAACTGATAAAGAAAAATGGTTGGCCTGAGGTTCCTAGTAGATTGTTAGGTGCCACAAAAACTAACTGGTAAAGCAAGGGGCGATATCCGTGGTATCAAGCCTTGTGAAAGTGAAATACTATAGGGAGGATCTAAAATATCAAGTTAGCGAATTGATTTTAAATATAAATGGCCAATGATTAACAATTCCTAATTGATATTTTGAGATTTTCCTATGTCATTAGTGGGTATGTGCTCCAAAACTCCTATGGGAGGGCATAAATCTACATCTTATTTGGATTTTGATCATCCAAACTTTTACATTTTCGTATGTGTGATTGTTGCATTGCATATGTCTTACTAATAAACATGTTTGCAAACTAATTGTGTGTGTATTAATCTGATTATCTCACTGAGTCAAGGTTTGCTTACCCCCCTTCCTCCTCCCCTCCAACAGTCCTTACTTGTTTTAGGTCATCCCATGGCAAGTATCGGTCCACAATCTCGTCTTGGTATGATGTCAAAGCCCATTAAAGATCATCTACGGGAATAGGAAGGAGTTAATCATAACTAATTTCAGAATTATCTTATGTTTAAGACAATGTTTAAGTATTGTGCTATAGTTGTAATCGATATTGTAATAACCATGTCGTGGTTTATTAGTCATATATGTCTATGCATTTATATTCTTATTCTATACAACTTGATCCTGTATGTGGGGGTCACTTTCCTTTGGGAATTTTATCTGTGCTATTATGATGAATTACTTCGAAGGCTTGTGAAGTACCCTAAATGGATACTTATGAGCCTTGGTTTAGATTCATGCGACGTATCACGTTCACGGTACCCTTTGGGTAATGACAGGAAATGCATTGCATAGCTACACAAAAGTTGTAGAAAAGTTACACTTTACTAACTAAATATATTTGATATGTAATGTATTAAAAACATGCGATGTGTAGATATATGTTTGTGGTTGTCTTTTTTTTGCATGAGTAAAGTTGCAAGGCATAACTATACAGTAGCTAACACTTGAACACTAGACATACCTTAGGGCATGGTATCTAGACACTAGCATGATCAAAAGCTTAGTCATATCAACTGCAACTAGCATCCAAATGCCAAGGGTTGGTGTTCGAACAGTAGGCATGTTTTACATGATCTGAATGATTATGATCATCATGCAGTAGGCTAGCATCTAGATGCTACATACGCTAAGGTGTAGCATCAAGATGGTAGCATGATTCAAGACTTTTTGTACCCAAGTTTTACAAGTGGCATGTGGATGATAGTTTGTGGCATCCAGAAGCTAATTTCCAAAAATTAAGTCATTATAAGCATTTAATGCAAGGGAAAAAATGACAGAAAAAAGCCAATATCCACAAGACTTGAAGAAATTATAACTAGAGGATGCTAGGTAGAATTTAAGAAGTTAGATGAGTTTATTACCTTGTAATTGATCCATTTGTATTTCCCTCCTCATTAATTTGCTCTTATACTTCATTTGAAAATCCTTCTTTTAAAGAGAGACCGAGTAGTGTCATTAAGAGTTTAGTTTGTAAATTGTTACAAGGCACAACTCAAGTGATTATTGTGTGAATTAGTGAGTGATTAAGTTGTGCCTCATGTGATATGAGATATAATGTAAAGGCACAACTCTTGCAAGAATTGTGTATGATCTTATCGGTAGAGTTATGGTTTAACTCCTTGGGAGCACGTGTTTTGAGTTTAATAAAAGTGATTGTGAAGTTCTCAATTAGAAGGCAATTGAGTAATCATGAAGAGTAAGAGTAAGACTAAACTTCATGTTAAATATAGCTTGATATCTCTATCTCTATCTTTTATTTATCGTAATTACTTGATATTGTTGTTATCTTATTCACTTTATAGTAATTGCACCATTTAGGCATTAGATTTGCAAAAATATAAAAATTGTTATAAAACTCAATTCACATCCCCATCCCTTCTTATTGAGTTTTAACTTGGGTTTTCATTTGATTTTTCACATATAAGTATCTAATAAAAATGTTAAACTATTTTGTAATTGAATTTAAGTCTGAACAAACTCAATAGAAATGTCAATTCAAAAGCAAGAACTATAGATGATCTATGGGTAAATTTAGAAGTGTACCTTATGAAATTATTTTAATTATATTGTAACTTAAGTTTAAAGAGTGTTAGAGGTTTGAGTTTTGAACAAGCTCCTATGTTAGGTACTTATATACCTTGCATGTTATATGTGATTGATAAGCTAGAAAATCAAATATATCTAATTAATATTTGACTTAAATAAATGATAACTAATTCGGCTTAGCTGTGGTTATTGGATCAAGAATAATAGTGCTAACAAGACACTTCCATGATCATTGTTAGGCATTGTCTTTAGGTGGAGTTACACTTAGATATGTGTTAGTGATAGAATCTCTCTATGTGCTTAAATGATTAATGTTTTGATGATAACAAAAGCCTTAAAGATTTATTAAATATACTTATAAATTTTAAACTTAATAGTGTGTGAAAGATTATGTTGATTTTAAGAACACTGGTCAATTTCGAAAGCTGAATTAGAAGTTGAACTTTCCTATTATGGAATGTGAACATTATTAGCTCTATGGTTTGAATATAACTTGGGAATCATATTCAAACATTCCATTAATATGAAGTTATAATTAATAGAATATTTATTTGAGCAATATATGGAAGTTTCTAGATTAAAATTCGGATCAACAACCTGAAGCTCTTTTAAACTAAATTGTAGGCAAGATCGCTTAAGCTCAAGAACAATCAAATTCAAAAGAGAAAGAAAAAGATGATGCCGACAACTTGAAGAATCAGTTGTTATGGAAAGATATTTGCTTAACATGGAATTAATTCAAATTTATATCTCTCTATACCCTTTTAAATTCATCAATTATACAAGCTGGAATCTTCAAGAAATATTATGAACATTCTCTATCAAATATTCAAATAACTATTTGCAGTTAATATGGAAGGATTTCAAACCAATGTGTGCAAAAAATCACGCAGATATATCAAGCATTGAACAAGAATATTCTCCTACCAATTTTGCTTGAGAAAATCCATTAACTTGAATACTATAAATTGTCAAAGCTAATCAAGAGAAAGAACAACAATAATCAGAATATAGAAGAGAACAAAACACGAGAATTATTAAGAAAGGCTCTGACTTTGAAGTATTCTAACGTTTAAAAAAAGCTCCCTATTGACAGATCTACTTTCAAAAGCTATTACATAAGCTTATTACTCCGTGCTAAACTTGCGAGGGTTTTTCATATTGTATTCCTATAGACCATAGATACTTTCTCATAAACTTTGTTGAAATAGTGTGAGAAGTGATAAAGGCTACTTGTAAGACCATATGATAGCTTAGGTTGAAACTAGATAGACAGTGTGGGTTGTTACATTTGCGGTGTATACAAGACTTCTTTGTACTTCTAGATTTAGGAGAAACTGATGAAGACAACCAAGACCCCTGCATGGAAGTAGAAGAGTGAACTAACGTACAAGGTGAAACCACTATACATACCGAGCAATCTTTTCTCTCTCCCTCTCTTTATTTTATTTGTTGTATTAATTCACATATAACTCTGATTTTGAATATGAAGTAATATAACTTAAAGTATTTTGGCTTAATCACTTACTAAGAAAAGAGATATAAGATAACAATACTTAACTATATCAAAAGTTAACATATCAAGAGGAATTAATCAAAGAATTTCTAAGTACACGTCTTAAATAAGTTTTCAGAACCTGTTTCGGAAGGTAGTCTAAATTGGTTTTTGCAAAAAGTTTTTGAAATAACCAATTCACGACCCTCCTCTTCTTGGTTATTAACTAATGGGACCAACAATAAGATTTAGGTAATCTAAACTCATGGATGGATGCTGGGGGTACCCAATATCATATATGCATTATTATATTTATGTGTGGCAAGATACTAAGTTATCCATATTTTGTTTACTTGGCTTAACATAAATTGACAAATGCTAGTTGTTGCATAGTTGTATGTTCGCATGTGAACGTGTTGTTACTTTATCATGCACTTATGTATGTAGTGTATATGTAATGCACATCATTTCACTATTTTCCTCTTTCAAGTAAAGTGGGGATCGTATAAGCGACTACATTGATAGTTGCGACCGGTTAGTGGATTATGGGGACATTACTAGTGTTGAAGACCTTCTAGATGATGAATAGAAGATACGTGTTGTTTATGAAAATAGAAATTTTAGTCATATGTTGTTGGTGTAAGTGGTAATATGTGTTTATTTTTGGTAGGGATCATGGTTAGCATGTATAATTCTAATGATGCATTCATATGGTTTTAAAGGAAAAAAATTATAATTCGAACTCATTGTAACATTTCATTAAGTGCCTTGAAATCCATTCGAAACCTTGTAATATTTGTAAGTCTAATTCTAGGATATATAATTTCATCTAGGACTTACATACATTGTCAAATGTCACTCACAACATCACAATTTCTCTAAACTTACATTTTGAATTTTGATATTTGCAAGAGTTGTATAACGACCTAGAACATGATCACTTCTAAAATTAAAAGATGCCATCATGAATTAAAGTTTTGTAAAGGGTTATTTTAGTAATTGGGCTTGGAGCCTAATGTAATGCCAAGAACCGGTCTTTTAAGCGAGCAGTAGGTCCAGAAGATAGGTTTAATAAGGGATGCCGTGGAGATATTGGATTGGTAGCCTTAGAATAAAGATCACTGGACTGATTTATTCAATTCTTGGCTTTATTTGGTTGTCTTGCACGTGAAAACTAGACTTTAAAAATGTATTACTGGGTTAATTTGGGCTTTGTTTGATTAAAATAGAGCTTATATGGACTAAAATAAGCCTTTAGTCCTTTTATAGTAGGAATAAGCTATTTTAAATGATAATGGACTTCTTTTATTTATATTATAAAAATGCTTAAGCTTATTTCCAAGCTCATCTCACTACTAAAAGAAAAAGAGACTTTAATAGTAGCTGTCAGATTATTATGAATTGATCTAACAGTCACTAGCAACACTTGATCTCAACTATTCATCAAAGTATTATTCAATGGTTGGTACCAATCTCCACTATCTTATAAATAAGAGGTTTCTTCCCTCATTTGTAGACATTCTACATATTGCTAAGGTTGAGAATAACGTAGAAACCCACTGGCGTATCTCTAGGAAAGATCAAAAGCATCCATTTCGTGAAGAACAAGTGAAAAATGATGAAATCCATTTGATTTGAAATAAAACGTGTCTCTATTATATCAATTAGAATTTGAATGTCACCCAATAGATGTGGATGAATAAAAAATGCAAGTTGGGGAAAGATATGGTTGTTAAAATACCATATGAATAAGTTTTTTTTTTTTTTTTTTTTGGCCATATATATGAATAAGTGAAATTGAGATTTTAGCTCATAATTTTTGGAACAATCATAGAATCATGATTGCAATAAATGTTGTCAGTTGATTGAGACAAGTGAACTAGGGTTCAACCGTGATAATCGAACCATTTTTATGATTGAATTAGGTTCAATTAAATTAAATTTGACGAATCAATTTGGTTGGACAACATTGATTAAAACAAATGTTTTTAAAGCCAATATGACTCTAACTCAAGTTATTAGCACAGTTGAAATCTCTGAGTTTTCATCTTTAAGCCTATTTTACATGATACAATTTATAGATTTGTTTAGATGGTATGTTTTGTATTTGTATTTGTATCTATATCAAAACGATATATGTAAATATATGCGATTTGTATCTATATTTAATCTATTTAGCATTTTCATGACAATTACTAACTTTTTTTATCTGTATTTATTTTTTAATAAATAATTCATTAAAAAAAACTCAAAAAAAAATATTTATAATATCAAAAACCACTAATCAAACATACCTTATATCAACGTCCTTTCTTGGTGACTAATCCAATTTCATCCTACGGGTGAATTATCTACGTGTCCTGTAAACCATTGGCCGGTCAGCTTCATTTGTCGGAGCGCCCTGGTCTAAATATAATCCTTGAACACTGAAGCAAATGGACAAGTACCATTCCTCGGTCTGGTCGGAAGTTCCTTGTAAATACTTACTAAATAGTCATAGGTGGACACAAGAAGCAACCCTTGGTCCCTTTTGGTCTTGCCAAACGCCCTTCATCTCCTATTTTTCTCCCAAGTTTCAGAAATCTTTGAACTGGAAAAAAGGTTAGAACAAAAAAACCGACATATATCAGAAGGGTTTCTTGCAGTAAAAATGGAAAGCAGTGAAGAAGACGATGATTTCCCATCCATAGAAAGTATCACTTCTCAGTCCAAGATCGACTCTTTGTACCAATCCCAGACTGAAAAGGTCGTTCTAATTCTCAAGACTCTTTCTCTCTCTCTAATTAAATTTAAAGACCCAGCATTTGTTTCTTGTTTTTTTGCAACTAGAATGTTTTCTGTTTTCCCTGTTGATGCATCAAACCTTGTCCGTTTTGCTTTTTGCTTCTGGGAAATCTGTTTAACTTGTTTCCCTGTCTGGGTATTGCTTTTTACTCGTTACATCTCTTTTGATTATACTGCATTGTGCTTGGTTTGTGAATATTTTGTTGATTTTTTATATTTTTAGTAGGATTCAACAAATAAATGGTTGAGATGGTAGCATGATGGTTACTGTTATAACTATGGAATTTTGCTATTGTCGAATATGCTAATGTTAAATTTGAAATCTCAACAAAATTTTTACAATATCTTCTGTTGTATGTTTGAGTTGGGGTGTACCGCTAATTTTCTTGTATTAAGCTGTTTGAGAAAAGTATTAATGTTATTAGGATATAATGTGGCCATGGGTCTTTTGTGCCAAATAAGATTAGATTTTGAATGAGTAATTTGAGGGACGTATATTCTCAATCTGCAAATTTTTGAATAGTTTCAGTTAAGAAGAGTAGTAGAAGTAGTATATGAAAGTTGGGCTGCAAATGAGCCTAGCTTTTAAAGGCCCATGCTGGCTCTTTTAAAATTTATCGAGTTTAAGCTCGGGCTTTTTATCGGCCTAAAATTTTAAGTTTAAACTTGATTTATTTAACTAAATAAGCTGTACTTCGAATAAGTTTGTCTTATCTATGAAACATACTCGTGCTGAGCTGAACTTTTATCAAGTCTGTTTAGTTTTTATTGGACCTGAAATTTAAACTCAAAGTCGACTTATTTAGATAGTTTGTTTTTTAATTTTTTTCAAATCTAAAATATAATATATAAGTTGTTTATGAATATATATACTATATAAATATTAAATAGAAGCTAGTTTATATTATTTTTATTATATTAATTATATATAATATCATGTATAAAAAGTTTATAAATTTACTAACGAGGTTATTGACGAGTCTGTTAATGAGCCTACTCGTGAGTTTGTTTATGAGGCTAAACGAGCTTTTTTACGAGCTGGCTTGTGAGGCTAAATCAAAGCTTGAACTCGATTCATTTAATTAAACGAGCCTTACTTTAAACTCGAATTCGACTTATTTACTAATCGAGCTCTACCCGAGCAAGCCAAGCTCGAGTAGCTAACAAGTAGCTTGATTTATTTGCAGCCCTACATGAAAATATGATATGTAATCCATCTAACTCGAGGTTGCATAGCTTTAGTTAGCTTTTATTTCCTAGTACTTACTTATAAAAGTCCGTCATTGGGTCTTGAAAGTATAGTTTTGCTATTAACAATTTTTGAAGGTAGCAGAGAGGCATACATTAATACTTAGCGGGCCTTGCTGTCATCATATGCGCATGCACCTTGCCATTGAAATATTGCATAAAAAATATTAAATCGTTCCTTGTTCTTAAACTACAAAATACCACTCCAGGTAGAGAAAGTTGCTAGAATTCATATTCTGCTGCTTCTTGGCTTAAAAGGCAGAGCAAAATAAAGACAGTAAGAGAAAAGCTTGTCCTTTCTTCCTTGTGATGTGTTGGATTTTAATTGGTATTTATATCAGGTTGTAGATTTTTGTAATGGTATACAATTAGCTTATTTATGAGAAAGATTGTTTCAGGTTTAGCTATTTGATTGTTTGTTTTTGCTATTTTCTGTTTGATGTATGAATATTAAAAAGATTCAAATGTTTGCATCTGAACATCATTCATTCCCTAGGTGTTATTTGGAAAATAAGAAGGAAATTAATGAGCAAAGACATTTTGTGGTGCAGGGAATTCGGAGGCTTTGTTGTGAGCTTCTAGATCTTAAGGATGCTGTTGAAAACTTATGTGGCAACATGCGCACCAAGTATTTGGCTTTTCTAAGGTGGACAAATCCCCCTACTTTGCGGCAACTATCTACATATTGCCTGCATTTATCTTCCAATACCTTCTGGGTTTTTCTGATCAGAATTGATTATGAAAAAGTCCAGTTCATGATCTAGAACAATTCCAAGTAAATCATATTTTTGGGTTCTCTTGGTCAATGGGGACTTAGCCTTTTTTTGTGGGTTTTATGTGTTTAATCATGGTAATTTAAAGGATATAGAGCAATTGTCAATTAAACATTATTCACTAATCAACAAATGACTACAATTAATTTATAAGATTGATATTACTCATGGTTTAAGAAAACAATGCAAGTATTAAAGGACATTAGTATAACTCAATCTAATCTAATAATGAAGGTTCATCACAATTGAGTGGATTGCATGAATAATTGGAATAGTGAAGGAAAATTTTTAATCGATGCTAGGGTTTTTTAGTGATGAACTAATACAACAAAATAGATTTCTCTATATAGTCAAAGGAAATAAGGATAGTTGAATGAAGTTAAAACATAAGTGTGTCAGTGTGGCAATTGGATCCTGAAGAGTTGCCATTCTAATGGGAGCTTAGGCAGTTTTGTGGTTAGTGCGATTTTCCTCTTGTTTGAATGGCAACTTCTTGCCATTTAGATAACAACCCCATATGTGCTTGCCATTTAGATGGAAGAGCAAATTCTTGCAATTCTTTCCCCCCTTATTTATATTGCACAAATGGTGGTTTAGACATGGCTTATTCTGAGTTGCTTTTTAGTCACTTCTTTTTGTACTTAGTTGATGCTTGAGACCCAAACTGAGGTTTACATCATTGTGTAGTTAGTAAAGATTCATTCTCAATTCTAGTTTCCTTCTCAGCTTTTGACTTGGTTGATGCATCCTATGAGCAAGTAAATTCTTGCTGCCTTGCTCATTGGTAGAAGTATGGTGCGCTGATCTCCCTTACTAAATGTATAAGTATTGGCAAATATATTGTACATGACTTTCCTATCATATTTCGTGGTTGTCCCAAAAAATTATGAGTAACATCCATTGGCACCACATTACAGACATTTCATTTACATATTGGGCAAGGGATAGGGAAATATATGCCTATTTGCCAATATAGTTTTCTCTTTCCTTTCCAAACCAATGTAGACTGTATGGACTCTTGTAGTCTTGGGTATCGAAAAATAAAGCAATAGTCATTTTGGTACACTTCTGCTATCAATGACTAAAGAATGGACTTTCTCTTTCACCTGACTAATATGAGATAACTTTTCCTTCTGTTCCATTTATATAGGTGGTTTCACATCAATAGTGTGCTTTACCATAATGGTCATCACCTTCTTTTGCTCTCCCATTATATCTTCAGTGCCACTAGCATAAGCTCCAACAGCATTCTCAATATCCTCATCCACTCCATATTCTTCCTCATTTATTACCTTTAGCTTTGATTCACCGCCGTCACATGATGGTTGGGATGTAAGGAAGCATTGTATCCAAAACCTAAGCAATTAAAAAGCACTTGACTTCATTGAGCTTCTTGCTAGCTTGTCTTTGATCTAAGTCTTGTGTATGGGCTGCATGGAAAATATTTCGAGTATTGTTGTTCTTGTTTATAAGCCCATGTATCTTCCCTGTCATGACCCTAAATCTCAACCTTCATATTATCCCTATGCATATCATCATATATAAGTTCACTGGGATGCCTTGGTTTGGGTGTAGAAATTGAAGATCAAACTTAACTATGCTGATGCTATCTCTCCACTTTGATCGCTAGCGGGACATGACCTCAAGGGTCTCATAGGTGGTGGCTCCATGGCATTGTAAATTTTGCAATTTCAAAAACATTTCATTGGTGGTGATGGGGTATATGCTGCTTGTGTAACAACCTCTTCATTTCTTCTGGTAATAACCTCACTCTCTATTCAAAAAAGAAATAAAGAAATATAATTATAATAACCTCACTCTCTCCTTCCCTTAAGTGCCCGAACTTCATGTTTCCACCATAAAACTGTATAGTTGCTAACCTCACTTTAGCTCTCTTGTTGTATTTACAACATTTAAACACCTTTTCAACACTGTTCTCCTAATCAAGGTAGTTGCTCATTTGACTAATACTGTCAAAAGATTGAATTTTCATCTTATTCATTCCAATTCATGGCATCGATTGATTTTCCCCGACCACATAATCACTCTCAAAATTTTCATCTCCTTCATCTGTCGTTTCATCAATTTCATGCCTAAATAAATTCTAATCTATCTCCACCATGACTGCTATTCAAAGGGCTTCAATAGCCACCAGAAGGCCTTAACCGTCTTGGTAAATGTTTGAAATTGTTGCTCCAATACACTCTCTTCCAACATCCCAACTTCTACAATTCATTAAACTTACAATGTTCAATTAGGAATATTGTGAAACACTTGGCGTACTCCTAGCAACCTGAACTTCTTCAATGCAATTTCAATCATAATCTCAACAGGCAGCACAACTACTTACGACAACACACTTCACAACCACTACAATCGCAAATCAATAATTTTCAATAACAATGGCTACAATTCAACCCACTAAAATTTTCTGGAAATCTCAATATGCTAATTTGGGCATGTGCCAAAAATTCTCTGAAATAGCACATCTCATTAAAAGCTTTGATATTGAATTGCTGTGATACAAATACAGCTTGACTCACAGTGTAGAATAAATTCCAATGAGATCATATTTTTGGGTTTTTTGGGTGATAAGAAGTTAGCTGTTTTTATTGGTTTTATGTGTTTAATTTCATGGAAAATTAAAGGATTCGATTTAACCAAAAAAAAAAAAAAAATTAAAGGATTTGTATGAATAGTCAATTTGATGTTGCTTTCTCATCAACAAAATGAAGTACAATTGATTTCTGAGATTGATATTACTCATAATCGAAAAAGCAATATAATGATTAATCTAATAATTAACTTTTGCCATGAGTAATTAGATTAATAAGAAGTGGGGTTAGAGAGGGAAATCTCTTAATCAATACTAGAAATTTTGAGGCTTATGAAGAAAAAGAAGAAAAGGGAGGGGGGTGGTGTTAGGTTTGGGATGATATCTAACTAATGCAACGAAATAGATTTCTTTAAATGGTCCAAGGTAAAAGGGAAAAAAAAAGACAAAGAAATATAGCAAAAAACATGTGTATCAACTAGACTCAAGCATGGGAGTCGGATGCTTAAGAGCTGCCATTTGGATGGGAGTTTGGGTGGTTCGATGGTCAATGCGATTTTGTTCCCATTTGGATGGCTGCTCCAGATGTGCTTACACATTTGTAGGGCATGATCTCCCATTCGAATGGTGGGGCAAATTTGTGTCATTCTCCCCTCATTATCCTGCATAAATGGTGATTGAACTCATCTTGTTCCTGGTGGGTACCTAGTCACTTCCAGCTGCTTAGGTTGATGCTGCAACTCGAACTATGGTTCACATCAAGAATCATGTCTTTTACATTATCATTCTTTGTATATTTAGTAATCCTACAATATATATGGTACATGTTTGGAAAATGGAAGAAGGTAGAGATACTGAGATTGTCCCTTGAAAATGGGAAAAAGTAGAAAGGAAAATGGCTATGCTGTGATCTTGTTTACTTGATGAAATTGCAAGAGCATGATCTTTTCTACAAGGGGAGAAAAATTTCAAGAGTACAATTCATGTTGTTTGGTTTATGTGAATACCTAACAGCTTAGGTGAAGCAAAGAATACCAAAATTACCCAGTATTTAGAATCACCTTGCCTCACAGTCCACCCAAGACTGCTGTTGCAACAGCTAACATTGTTGTGACTAAGATGACTTGTACGGTTATATACCAAGATGATGTTATGGTTAGAGTTTGTGTTGGTTTGAAAATGCTGGTTCTAGCCACTGTAATCTCAAACCTGACTGGATCGTGGCTGAGAAGACATTTCAACGTAACCAGATTTTTCATAGAGGTGGCATGTGAATATCATAGTGTGTAGCTTGTGTGATGTGAAATGCAAGCAAAATGGTGCATCACAGTGGTCAACTAAGATTTCAACAAGTACTTTTTATATGTCCATTTACTTTGTAAAAATTGCTTGTAATATAGCTGTACGTTTGTCTGCTTCACAAAGCAAGTAATCAGGATGTTAGAGCCAGTGGACAGCATTGATTCTAAAATTATAGCTAAATTGTTTTGCAGCCTGTAATAAAAATGCAAAATAAGTATTTAGCAAAAAAAAATAGAAATGGCTAGTGGTGGTTATGTGTTCTTAGTTTTTCTCAGCTAAAGTTTATTAGCAACTTTCTTCCTTTCTTGTTATGATGATTTTAATGTCTTGTCATAGAATATCAGAAGAAGCTGTGGAGATGAAACATGAGCTAAATGAACTGCAAAAACATATTTCTTCTCAAGGAATACTTGTGCAAGACTTAATGACAGGTGTTTGCTCTGAATTGGAAGAATGGAATAAAATTAATGAAGGGGAGATGGAAGAGAATGAAGACCTCCAAAATTCTGAACTTAAAGATTTGTTGTTGACAGAAGCAGATGATCCAAAGATGGCAGTGCTGGAAATTCTTGATGATCTTTTAGCTGAGCATAAAATTGATGAAGCAGTGGAGGCTGTAGTTGCTGAAGAGAAAAACACTCAAGGGTTAAAAGGCTCTGCTGACAATTTATCAGCTGAGGCCAACTCATATAAATCTGCCTTGATGCAACGAAAGGCAAAGGTCGAGGATCAATTGGTTGAGATTGCAGAACATACTTCTGTTAGTACATCTGAATTAAAGAAAGCATTATCTGCTTTGATAACACTTGGTAAAGGTCCTTCGGCTCATCAATTGTTTCTCAAATCATATGGGTCTCGTCTACAGAAAAATATTGATGTTTTACTTCCTTCATGTACCATATGTCCAAGAATATTTCCAGCTACATTAGCTAAACTTGTATTTTCTGGAATCTCCAGAACAATGAAAGAATCTAGCTTGATTTTTGGCGATGATCCAATCTACACAAATAGGCTTGTCCAGTGGGCAGAATGGGAAATTGAATTTTTTGCACGTCTGGTCAAGGAGAATTCACCATCACCTGAGACAGTTTCTGCATTACATGCTGCATGTATATGTGTTCAGGCTAGTCTTAGTTA
Source organism: Combretum micranthum (assembly GCA_024138025.1). NCBI lineage: Eukaryota > Viridiplantae > Streptophyta > Magnoliopsida > Myrtales > Combretaceae > Combretum > Combretum micranthum. Next base: position 809,065 of record JAMXBD010000148.1, on the reverse strand, counting down.
CTGCACCTTGTTGGAAAAACAAGGTCTAAAACTATCAAAGTTACTTTTGTTGCTCTTACGTCCTTATATTGAAGAAGTATTGGAGTTGAATTTCCGACGAGCTAGAAGAGCTGTTCTCAACTTGGCTGAGAATGAAGAGGACCTGCCAATGACTCCTCGCTTTGTTTCTCCGTTATCTGCTTTTGCAACAACGTCTGATAATGCTCTAATAGACAGTGGGTTGAAATTCATGTACATCGTTGATGTAAGCAATTGCATTCCTTATTCCCTCCATTGTCCTTGGGTCTTTTCAATTTATCATAATGTCGCTGAAACATGCATAAAATCTCGAATTATCCTTTTTCAAGTAAAGAGCATAGTTTTAGCAGCTACTGCTTCCAATATCTATCTTGGTTTTATAATTTAATCATTTTTTGTTTTTTCTGTCACTGATTTAGCCAATATCTTTCTTGGTTTTATAACCCCATGCTGCATTATGTAAACTATGAAAGACCTATTGGAGCTGGTGGTTGAAAGCAAGTTTTTCTTGTATGAAAGGCTTGACCCTTATCACAAATTACAAATAATTTCTGAAAATTAATTAGTATTCTCTTATATATTCTATGACAAAAAAACGGGTCATTCTTTTCGGGTATGTCTATTCTGAAGGGCCTAGGAATATACGCAGATGCATGTAGAATTGCACACAATTTTTCTTTTATATGGCAGAATTTTTTTAGATAAAGTTAAATCTGACATTTCATCCAAAAAAGATATTTAGATAAAGATTTACATGAATGTGCATGGACACTTGTATATATGAAGCTATGTGTACACAAATATCATAAAAAAAAAGTAGAACTAGAAAGATAAATCTTATTGAGTTATTATGCATATGCATGTGTTTGGTGTATGCATCTTATGATACATACATAGTTACGCACACATCCAGTTCTATTGAGGTGTCCTCTTGAGTGACTTGCCTCCTTCGCTCTCTGCAGTTGCTTTCTGTATGAATAAGCCATATCTATTTGTTTGTATGCTTATGATATATATGCTGCTTGTTGCATGTATTTGTTCCATTGGAAGTCTCGTTTCATGTAGCACTTAAATGGCAGATGTGCTTAAATCTTTCCTAGTAGTTGGATATCAAAACACTCTAGTTTAATTTATCTTCTAATTATGTGAATTATACAGGAGATATTGGAGCAGATAACTCCTCTTGCTGTTTCACATTTTGGTGCAAACATCTTTAGCAGGATCTCCCAACTATTTGATAAGTATGTGGATGCTTTAATCAAGGTCCTGCCAGGTCCTTTAGATGATGACAATATTACGGAGCTCAAAGATATCTTACCTTTTCGAGCAGAAACTGACTCGGAACAGCTTGCTCTTTTAGGAATGGCATATACTATTGCTGAAGAACTGATTCCAGATGCTATTTGGAACCTTTTGAGTCCACAAAATGATAGCAGGGAACATAAGAATGGTACTATTGAAAACAGTCCTCCTAATTCGGCTACTCCTGCTGAACTGAAAGAGTGGAAACGCCATTTTCATCATTCCTTCGATAAACTGCGAGATCACTTCTGTAGGCAGTATGTCTTGAGTTTCATCTATTCAAGAGAAGGGAAAACACGATTAGATGCACAGATTTATTTAAGTGGGAATGAGGAGGATCTGTTGCCTTCACTGCCTTTTCAGGTTCGGGCACATCTCCTAATGTTTTTTGGTTCTGCTTGTTTTTGTCATGTTCTCTTGACTACAATTATTATAAACTATCTACATCATTAAAATTCTTTTGCCATAACATCTGTGATACTTTGTCCAATATATGTTCCCAGGCCTGTTCATAAATTACAGTGGGTTAAACAGAGTTGCCTGTTAGTTTTTTTCGCAGGATTTGTTTCAATTCCATGGCAAAATGAGAGATAGAGTGATTTCATTACAGTTGATGATTGACATGAAATTTTTTTAGCTATTTAAACTTTATTTTGCTTTTAATCTTGTGATACCTTTTAATCTCTACTTATATCATGACATTTAAAAGATCAAAACTATTCACTGCCATTCCTGAATATTGTTTATTCATGAAGGTTTAGCAATGTATTCTTTCAGGCCTTATTTGCAAAACTGCAGCAGTTCTCAACTGTGGCTGGAGATGTCTTGCAGGGGAAAGAAAAAATACAAAAAAATTTGCTGGCAAGGCTCACAGAAACAGTTGTAATGTGGTTGTCTGATGAACAAGAGTTTTGGGGTGTGTTTGAGGATGAATCTTCTGCCATTGAGCCTATGGGTTTACAGCAGGTATGGATATATTTTTCTTTTTATTATCATTTTTCCAATCCTTAAAAAAAGAAAAAGGGGATAATGTTAATGATTGGAGTACATGATGGAACTGGTAATGTTTTATGATGTGTAACTTCTTAATTTGGTTAGCTTAAGTAGCTAAATATGATGCTCAATTTTTTCATAAATGGATTAAGCAAATTGTCTTACTTTTTTAATGGTCATTACTACTGCGATTCATTTCTTAACTGTTGGCTTTGCAACCATCCTTACCTCTTTAAAGAGCGACCTACCTCCCACAATCCCCCAAAATTGTCAATTGTTTGAGTATTCTACCCCTGAAAAGGACAGTTACTCTCTTCATCCTGTAATTAAATTGTTTGACTAGCACATCTTCAATTATTGTTATTAGTTTTCCTTTCATAGATTTTCTCCACTGTTTATGGTGCTCATACTTGTACAGCTGCTGCAATTACTGTGTTGTTGCAAACTAATTCTTGTTATGCTTGCCAATTGGAAGCAAGGTATTAACACAAATTTGAACATTCGTTTGTTTGGATCCATTAATTCCTGTAGAGTATTGAATCTTATAAACAATTTTCTTTATTTTATTTGGGCTGTTTTATGCATATAAGTTGTCCATCAAATGCAGGCCATGGATATGATTGTTCTTTGATAAAACTTTTATTGCAGTTGATTCTGGACATGCATTTTACTGTTGAAATTGCACGCTATGCGGGTTACCCATCCCGTAATGTGCATCAGATTGCATCTGCTATAATTGCCCGTGCAATCAGGACCTTCTCTGCTAGAGGCGTAGATCCTCAGGTACCTTTGGTAATTCCCTTTGAAAACCTTTTTTTTTCCCCTCGTTTTTCCTATATGTTTTCCCTTTCTAGTGCTCTTCGGGAGGATGAATGGTTTGTGGAAACAGCAAAAAATGCAATACATAAGCTTCTTTTAAGTGGTTCTGGATCGGATACTTCTGAAATTGATGAAGATCGCATTATGCATGATAATATCGTCTCCGACTCTGAAGAAACAACTTCGTCCCTCTCATCAATTGAATCTGTCGAGTCTTTTGCTTCTGCTAGTATGGGAGAACTTGAAAGCCCCATGTTTACTGACCCCGAAAGCTGACATTCTGGCAGCCATACAATTGAGGTCTTAATGGATAGATGCTGTGGTCGTTTCACTTGCTGAAACTCTAGGCAACTGCTCATCAATGATGGGAGGAAGATAATCATGTATGTTGATGCAGAAGGCAAGATTTTGACCCCTAGAGCAGAAAGAGATCCAGGTGGTAGGTGTTTACATGAATTTATCAGTGTTTGATGCAATGCTGTAGGTTGTAATGGTGCATGGAGATGTTGCCCTGTCAGATTTGATGGTTCTATTTGTTATGCTCGATTTATTTATTGAGGTATATATCAGTTCTAAGCGACACAATCTCTCCTTATCTTTGCTCGTGTTTGCATCTATAGGAATGATTTTTGTTGATGGTGGCCTGAGCAACTAGGATCATTTTCAGGGTTGACGAAATTGTTAAGAGGGGGTAAAAAGATCGTTTCTTTTGCATCACCCTCTATTGAGATATGGCAAATAGAACTGCAGTACCACAGTGGTTCCATATATTGAATTAATGGAAAATAACCTAGGTCAGTAGAGGTACTAATTATGGGGTACGCATAATCAAGAAATAAAGTCTAATTGGAAACTAAACATCAGAATAGAAATCCTTAAAAGACAAGGAAAGTTTGAGACATGGTTAATGATTAGGAGGCTGTTCTTTCGGATTCATGCTTTGGCTCTCAGAGTGATGCATGGGAACATATTATTAAGGGTTTTACATTTTGTGCAATCTGTTTACTCGAATGCTTATAATCGTTTATGAAGGGGTCAAAACCTATCAAAATTTTATAGTTTTCCTCAGCTTCTTGTTATCAAGTTCTAATTCCATAACTTACAAACTCCTACCATCAAATGACTTTCTATGTACCTCAAACTCGTCAAAATAAATATGCTAATCCTCATCAGGCTCTCCTAACATCACTTTTTGAGCTAGATTTCGTAACACATGCACCCTAAACTAAGTTAATGCAACTTTAAGCACCTAATTTCCATTAATGCTTTAGGATGATTGAAGATTTGTTATCAAATTTTGTTGGATTTGATCCTACTCTATTACGTACAAACAACAAATCATATTACATTAAATGTTGTTGATACTCATGGTTTAGGAATTTTTGGTTTATAGGTATTATCATTGATCTTTTCTAATATTTTGAATGGACTAACCACTTGTGGTGCCAACTTCTTATCTGCGTGTAGAAATCTTTCCTTCCACAAATAAATCAACTAACTGTCGGGGTTTGGATGACATAAGCTGTTCTCTTTTGCTGATCCTATATATAGCTTATTTGCCTGGTTAGATGTTGAAGAATCTTCTCTATATCTTCCAAACTTTCGTTACTTTGTCATCTTCGCTAAAAAATGATGTCTTCTTAATAGAACTATATACAAATTTACATAGGAAAATTCTACAACAAGCATATATAAATCCTAATCCTTTATGTTAATTGTAGCATGCAACAAAGCTCCTTAGTGTGATCACTAAACTATGGGTGGCATGAAATACTAAATAATTATTTGCCTTCAAACCTCTTTCACAAGCTCTACAAAAAAAAGGCTTAAGAGGTTCACGCCTTGACTAAAGATAATAGTATTAAAAACTTCATGAAGCTTACCAATTTCCTATGAAAATAAGTTAGAAACAAAGAAAGTATTGTTTTTAGCATGGATCAAAATAAGCCAATTTACAAAATTGATCCGCTACCATTATTGAATCCTTTCCTCATGCAATCCCATCAAACCAAGGAAAAATCTTTTCATGGTGTAGATGGAATTGGTAAAGGCATCTACAACTTATATGCCTGCTCTTAGCCTTCTTCAGAAACACATCTCTGTATAATTCAATGTGCATTCACATTCCAAGGTAGAAGAAGTGCTCCTTTAGAAACCCTTAAATTTTTTCCCTCCAAAATGACCTAATAGACCACCAGCATGGTAGTATGTGATTAACCACCAACACTTAGATAAATCCTTTGGGCACACATAATTTCGCATTTTAAATAGAACACCATCAACAATGTAGTAATTACTAATGTCAGAACCCATTTGAACATCGTACCATTATTGAATCAAGGCATGCGTCACATGCACATTGATTAATCATTGGTCTAAAACCAAACAACTTGGATTATAAAGTGCAAATAACCAAATACATGTGAGATAAAGCATCAGCCACCAAATTTATAACACCCTAAATTTAATTAAGATAATACTGCCACGTATAATACTTTATGTATCACATGCTCGGGCTTTCTTTAATGATATATTTATTTTAAACATTACTAATTGATTTTAATTAATGAAATCATTCGTTTAGATTTCTAAAAAAACTGGATTTAGTTACAAAAAAATCAAACATTATAAAAACATAATAAAGGTCTCCACTCTCAATAGAGCAGACCAACTTTCTAAGAAACAAAATTTTATAAAATCATTTTATAATCTACTCTCAAGAGTTGATTTTTCTCAAGAACAAAGCTTTTAAAGGTATTACAAAACTTATAGGCTTCTTAACTAAGCCCTTAGAAGAATAATACAAACTTACAATATAAATCCAGCCTTTAAACAAAACAGAAAAAATAAAATAAAAATAAAAATAACAATCTACGGTTCTAACTTACTTCACTCATCCAACATCGCCCAAAACCCGAGCCAAGTATCATAAACAACAACAACATCATCAACAACATCATCATCTTCATTAATACAATATCATTATCATCCCAACATCAACATCAACATCAACACCATCACCACCACATCTCATTCATCCTTATCATTATCAATCATCAAATCAAGACCTGAAAAAAAAAAAAAAAAAGAACAACAACAACAATAATGAGACGAAGCTTAGTACATAGTAACAAAATTACACACGAAGTGACACATAAGCTTAGCTAAATGCAATGTAGTAACAACATGTTATTATCTTTACTTTAAGTTAAACAAATCAACACCGAAACACTCATACTCTAAAGCAACCTTGGAAATGATTTACCATCCCTAACCCACCAAGCAATAGGGAAGTGCGTTGGTAGTCCCCGTAAGCAACTACCCCAGGATAGGAATCTAGGAGTCTTGAGTAACTGCAGCTGCTCATGGGGGTTGATATAAGCAGCTCGAATACTTATATTTCAGATTAACCAATAAAAAAAAAAAGTAATCTCATCTAGGAGTTACAGTTATTACTCAACTTTACTTAACTTAATCCATAATATCATCAAGTTCAATCATCCCATAAATCGTGAACTAAATCATATTACATCATTTTAAGAATAAGCAAATGTTATATTGATACCATATGCCCTATCAATTATCTACTGAGCCACCTATGAATGTTATTGCATCATGACGATGGTGGCCTAAGCGCCTAAACTACCATGCCAGCTCGGACAAGATTGTTGCTTCCTGGACCAGATCCAATGGCATACACACAAACAACACACATTGATTATTAAGCCATCTTTAAGTTTTAATCCATTTTAAAATGCCTATCTTAACAATCATCACACAAGTTACTATGTACCTTTGATATTTGAAATCCAAATAGAGACTCAGACGCCATCCTAATTGATAATCCAGCTATCCAAATATCTTATCAATAGTTAAACTCATATAAGCATTTAAATTGATTAACCACTTACATCAAAATTGTTTTAAAAACTTATTTGATCAAACACTAAGTAGGAACCCCGCTATGACTGTGAAGATCACCCTGCTAAAATACAGACAGTTCTCTATTGTCTGTCAAAGTATCTTTTTTCACTTTAATTATAGTATTTTATTGCAAAATCACTAATAAAGAATTCATATACAAAACATTCATTTCCTAAGCATACACACATTTGAAACAACATATTCCACATATAATTCTTGGTTTATCCTAATTAATTAACTTAAGCCAATTATTAACTATTAACTCATTTTAACTTAATCCTAGCCAAATTTATTAGAATTAATCATTTAATCCAATTACTAAGCTAAGATAATTAAATTTAATCAATCTAATCCATTTTGGCTTACTAAACCTTATTTAGTCAAGTTATATCTAAGATTTATCTTAACTTTAGTCTATATTAACTTAATCTTAACCAAGTTGATTAAACTTAATCAATCTAATTCATTTTAATTCAATCAAGTCGATTTAGTCGAGTTGGACCTAGATTTATTAGCTAAGTTCATTTTATACTTAACTACACATATTTAACAAGAAAATACAAATTTCTAATTTTATTTGGAAAATGTAGCAGCTGGAATCAATCAAAATTTATGCCTCGATGCTTTTAGAATTTTAAAAACTTGAAACATGAAAGTTGTAGATCTCTTTTTCAGCTTTCTATGGCATTTTGAATCACTTTAATCTAAGTTTAGATAAAAAATTTATGATTAAAATACGAAATAGTGTCGCAGTAAGGAAACTCAAGGCCGACGGCGTACAGGACCCAAAAAATTTTAAATGAACTAAAAAATTGAAACACCTTTCCATACATCCCCGTTTGGTTCCAAATTTTGTCCCAAACGCTATAACAGTCCTCCAAACGCCCTGTTTGGATTTGCCCTGCTATACATGCCCTTCCTTATTTCTTTTTACACATTTTATTAACTTATAATATCATACTTCAATCAAACATTATCTAAACATCATACAAGCTAGTTTTCATTACCTCTAAGACTTCTATACTCATTTCACTTGATCAAACTCTATATCTACTATTCATCATTCTTATTCTATGCATATGCATAACCACATATTATCATTCTCACCAACTTCACAATTTCTACTTAAATCTAACTTCATTCATATACATGTAATATCAACAATGAAAATGAGAAAATAACAACACTTATCTTTAGCAAAAGCATGCACTTGATTCTCTTCTTGTTCTAACTTGATTTTCTTCTTCCATCTCCATTTCTAACTTGATTTCTCTTTTGATCCTTCTTGAAATTGAGATTTAGTAGAGATAGAAGAGAGAAAAGAGAAGGAAGAGAAGATAAAGAAAAGAGAGAGGGCGAGAAAACGAAAATGGGAAAGGAAAACAAAGAGAAAAGGAAAGCAAGGAAAGAATAAGATAATGATAAAATTAGGATTTTTGAGAACAAAGGTAGTGAATTTAGAACTTTCAGATCAATATTTTTAGCTGTAGAAATATTTAGAAGATGATTTCAGAATCAATAGGTTAGAAATTAAGAACTTAAATAAGAACTTAATTTAGGAACTTAGTTTAAATCAAATTGAATTTAATTTGAGTTCAGATTTAAGAATTGATATTTTTATACAAGTAGATGAACTCAAATTTTATGGGAATTAAGGAATTGGAATTTAGGCTAAAGTTTAAGGGTTTAGGAATCCATTAAATATTTTAATAACATGTTTTAGAGGTTAATGACTAGAAATATCAAATTTAAACTTAATTCATTACTAATATAATTATATCAACTTCATTAATTATTTCCTATAATTCATTTGACTAATTTAATCTATCTAAGCTTAATTTCTAACTTAAGTGAAGGTTTGAGGTATTTCAAAATTGGTAATGCCCTTCTTATATTTAGTAATATAGTAACATAACGAATACTCCCTAAGAACTCCATGCATCGAGCATACCTCATAGATTACTTATTTTGTCCTGTCAAATGCCTATAAAATTCATGATTAGTATATATGATTTTCCCTTGGTGACAAGTAATGCTATCAATAGACAATGCTTTTGACTAATACAACTCCTTATCATAGGTGAATAATTAAGAGTTATAACATAAAGTTTTTGATTGGATTATGTTATGGCTACCTCGCTTTCTGCATCAACATTGCACTAACACTATCCTTAGAAGCATTGTGCTCTAGCTTAAAACTTAGGAGTATTAATGTTGATTTTGTTTTTTTTTTTTTTTTATTGTATCAAAGATTTTTTGAGCTTTTCATTCCACCTAGACTCATGCCTTTTCTTAGGAAGCTTAGTTAATGAAGTGATGATGTTGTTGAAATTGCATACGTACTGTTGATAAAATAAAGCTAGGCCATGAAAACTTTGCACATCAAGATTTGATTTTAGAATTAAACAATCAAGTATAATTTTAATCTTCTCCTCACTAACACGAGTGTCATGCTTAAAGACTACAAACCCAAGGAAATTACTTGAGACGAAAAAAGGTCCTTTTCTTTAGGTTAGCAAACAACCTCTCCTCATGCATCACAAGAAACACAATCTCAACTGTCCAACATTGATATTCAAATTAGGATTATACATTAGTATGTCATCAAAATAAACCACTACAAACTTATCAATGAAATGGAGAAGAATGCGGTCCATTAATCACATAAACGTACTCAAGGAACTTGTAGTTATTATGTCTTTATTGTGATCACTTTTGTTGCCACTGTCATTTTTGAGAGACTTGTTAGGAATTACATGGACATCCTCCTAGAACTCACATTGTTCAGTTGGTAATTCTACACCTATGTCTAATCATTTCGTGGTGAAAAATCTTAGTCATCCACTATTACTTTATCACGAGAAGAATATGCTGCTACTATTGTGTTTGAATGTGTTGCAATAATCTACTTCCTCATTTTCAATCAAACTAGCTAATTCTATTGTCTTCCTTTCTTTAACTTCCCCATAGCCTTGGGATGTCAATTTTAGTGCCATAAATCATATGTCAGGTATGCTCGATTGTTTTTCACACATTACCAATCCATTATATAGTGATGTGGCATATCATATATCCTCAATTTGTACCACCTTTTGTAGCATTTATTTCCTCTTTACACCAGTAAAATTTTAATTCTCTATTTCAGTTTGGATCCACATGATTTCATAATAATAGCTACAGTTATGATTTGATATCATCTATTCTATTATATAAAGCACTTATGGCAACCATATTTGTCTCTTCATTGTATTAGCTTGTACATAAAAATACTTTCTAGATATTGCATTATAAAAAACTCCTCACAAGATAGTTTCCAATTACAATAAACCCAACACTTCTATAACAACAACTATGATAATCCTACTAGACTCTAATATAACAGTTTATCTCACCTATTAAAAATACTTAGGACTTAACGCATGTTAGGATAGTGATTGGAAAATTCTACGGTCCTATAGTGATTATAACGTGACCAATCCTATTATATTAATAGATGGTTCAAATCTTTTTTGACCGTGATCAAATCCGGAATTTTTCACGCTTTTTTTTTTATAATTAGTTAATTTTCATATGAGTGGCGTAAACTCCCGTAATGGGGCTGTAGAAGTTCTCACGACCATTCTTGGAGCATTTCGAACTGCTACTTTGTGGTGCTCTAAAGCTAATTTAGCATTTCAATGATGTCATTCTTCAATTGGGCTCAAGTATTGATAGATACATCCATGAACCAAAAACCGAGCTTGTAAGTTACACGTCCCTTTTCTTTTTCCACCATTATATGCTTCAATAAAAGCTTCGAATCATGCTCTTTGTAAAAGTCCTATCCAAAAGGAATTTTTGGCTAAAGTAAATCCTAATGGCATATACCACTTAAGAGGAATGACTTTATGTCTTGGACAGCCTCGTAGTTTTCACACTGCTTTAAGATTCATACTCATACATTTCATATTCTCTTCCAACAATCTGCTATAAAAAGTGGTATTGATCAGTAAATGATAAAGGAAAAGAATAATTTGTTAGAAGATGGGCGCGGCTACGTCCCAGGATGATAGCTCAACATGGAAGGAGATAAGTATAACGGAGGATGACACTGCAGAGGAAAAAACTGATTCAAAGGCTAAATCTGAATCTTCATCGAATGAAAAAATAACACACGTGAGAAGAGGATTTCCACACAACTATGAAGCCAATATCAGATATTCAGACTCGAGGAGTAGAGGGTGACATCCCTTTGGACAAGTTATACGACAAGCTTTATGCTGGAGTGTACTTGAACAATAAAAGGAGGCAAGTTTGGTTTCTTATTTATATAAAATTTTATGAGCATGACAAAGTCATATGTTGGGATTTGCAAAGCCGTTATTGATTTAAATTTATTGTCTCTTTTGTTGATCATTGCTTAACATAACTTATGAAATATGATATAAATGATCAACCTATGCATATGAATATTCTAGTACCTGTGTTTGTGTAATGCAGAAGTACTGGGTTGAGAGAAAGTCCAATAAGAATGGCTTCATGCTGTTTGCCCGCACCCTCTCAATCACTTGGTCGGAGAACGAAAACTACTGGATGTGGAAGAGTCTCCAAGAATTCCCCGGGTAATATACCAAACTGTTATTCATTTTAATGATATTATTTCATTAAATTAATTGGTATGAAGTAATAGTAAGTCATAATGTCCCTTACTAATGATAAAGTATATGCCATGAGTTTTTAAAAAAAAAAGATCAAGTATACACCAATCTTTAACATTCAAATGCTAGCCGCAATTTACACGGCTAGATTTCTAATCTTGCTAGTGTTTGGACGCCATCCCCTGATGCATGTCTTTGGATGCTTAACTTCAGTGGAACTAGGTTTGTAACTTCACTTACAAATGCTAACACAACATAGAAATTGCACGAACATAGCTCATGTCACAAACATATTTTATCAATTACATGCAACTTAATTCAATCATTTGAGTAATTGTGCAACGTATTTCCTCATTAAAATCCCAATTGAACTTTCTGGTTCAACACAGTTGATAATGTTCGGAATCTGAGAACAAAACATCGATTTGAATTCTCAAAAAGCAACGAAAGATTTACGTATGGTGGCAGGAAGAAACCATAAAATCAGTTTGTATATACTAATAGCAGAAGCTAGAGCATCGGAGTGTTAATATTCTCATTCAAAAATTTTTGACAGGTTCGATGTTTTTGTTGATTTTGTTGAAGTGGCTGAACTACTAAATGTATGCTGGCTCGAAGTACACAAAAAATTCGACCTATCGAAGCTGTCTCCAGGAACAACATATGAGGTTGTGTTTGTGATAATGCTGAAAGATCCAGCTTATGGGTGGGAAATTCCAATCAATTTTAGGCTCATCCTTCCGGATGGAAGCAAACAAGAATCCAAAGAAAGTTTAGTGGAAAAGCAAAGGGCAAGGTGGATAGAGATATTAGCTGGAGAGTTCACAACTTCAACTCACAACTCTCATGGTGAGATAGAGTTCTCTATGTATGAATATGGGGGGCACTGGAAGAAAGGACTTGTTGTCAAAGGTGTCGCCATTCGTCCGAAAAACTAACGACTAAAAGAAGAATAATTTACTACATTCCATGTCAAACTTTTATGTGCCTTTCGATGGATTGATATCTAATGATGTAATATAACTTTCAAAAACCAAAGAAATTACATATTTGCACTATAGTTAACTTAGTATCAATTCTTAACTCTTTTTTTAATTCCCTTTTTCCCCCATCCGTCAATATTGAAACAGTGTGTGCCGCCATAGTTGTGATGATTTCTAGAGAAACAGTAGGCGGGCCAGAGAGAATATGAGACATTAACATAGACATTGCTTGTGGAGATACAGGAAGCTTGCTTGCTGTTTCTCAGGATTATCTTTATAAAAAAACCAACCATTCTCATTGTCTTTAGAATCACAAACAGATGATATGCTCTTCATTTGTCCAATTATGAGGAGCATCTGAAAGTTTAAAACCGACTAATGTGGAAGGACATACATGACAAGTTCTTATCTAAGCTTCTCTTACTACTTTTTCTTCTCAAGTAACTACATGTGCAAGACACAATTCCACATCAGTCAGCTTCAGCTTCAGACTTAGTTCAGGAGGCTCCATCAACTTACTTAGTAAATCATAAAGCATCCGGTAATATAAGCTTCGAGTGACTACTGAATCATCAGCCATCTCATTCATTAACTGACTTCCATTCATCATATGCATTGATACGATAAAGACTAAAGGCCGATAGCCAGTGCAGCCATAACCTCCTACCATGACAAACAGGTTAAATGACAGTCCTCAAGAGAGTTCAAGTAATTGGCCATTACCACTATAAGTACTCGACTAAACTCAGCATGGACATATACTAAAATGCAGAATTTTACAAAGCCATCAGAAGGAAATAGTACGTGTCAAATGAAACAACTCATAAATAGTTCAATACCAGCAGATTGATCTTTCATAATTACAAATGTAATATCTATCCATAAAGTGTGAGATTTTAGATTTTATTGGTGAGCATGTCGGTTCTCTTGTAAAAGGAAAACAGCAGTGGGGTAAGTGGCAAAATTTTGAAATTTTTCCATGATCAAGTGATGGACAGGATGGCTGACTTGCCAGGAGTCGTGAACCACTAGATAACCCTACACTTCACATAGGCCATCTTGTTTTATTTGCAAGCTATATACCTCAGTTGTTGAATATCTGGTCCCTGAGAATATGCCTTGACAACCAGAGCTCTTCACCGCATAGAAAAGATTAACCCACCAAAGGAATGGCCACCAGCTTGATGTAGATATTTTCTGTGAACATTTGCAACAAAAGAGTACATTCGATGCTTAAATGTCGGTGTGATAATTCTCAGGTTTGTACCACAGAGAAAAGTCAATCCCTTTAGTTTTCAGTTTCTCTGTTGCTGGTGCAATGCTGTCCAGGAGCTGCATCGTGTAAATTTCAAGCATAACACGGTCAATTTCTAGCCAAAAGAGGGAAAAATCATGCATTGAAACATAGTTAAAAGTAAAATCTGAGCTTGAAATTACCACCCTTGTTGTGAAATGTCAAACAGTACTTAATGGGAGTTAAGCTTATGGAGACCTTCTACCTAAGGCTTACTATAGAAACTTGAAAACAACTATATTTCTGCATAAGAAATGGTCTATGGCTTCATGCCTAATATGTGTTAGCTCACACTATATCTACAAACTTGAACTTTTAAGTAAGACGGTTATGGTATTAATTTTAACATGGTATCAAAGTAGGAGATCATTATGGTATTAACTTGAACTTTGACTTTTACATCAAATGATTGTGATGCTAATTTTAACAATATAAAAAGGCACATTTTCAGAGCAACAAACAATTGAATTCTTTTTTTTTTTTTTTTTTTAAACAGGAGGCATTTACTCAAACCAAAAACCAACCAACTAGCATGCAAACAAAAGAGAGAATGATACAAACCTTGTCATGAAGAACACCATTGGACACCAAGACTGATCTATCAAAAACACAAAACTTTCCACCATCCATGCAGCTAACTCTCCCACCAGCTTCTTCTACTATCTACTAAGAAATGAAATCGATGAAAATGAATAAACATTCCAAATATCAAGTAGCATATGATCTTTCTCAGAATCGCAGTTCCACCACAAAAGTAACTGAGTGATCCACACATCATTGATGAATGCACTGTTACATTATTATCTTCAAGTTGCACTACCCAATTTTCAAGAGTTTTTATTTGAATGCCACCAGCACAGAGAATCATGTCCTCACAAGTGTGATTGCAGGTTTATTGTATCTAATATAGTTTTGCCAGTTTAAACAATATCTCATGACAGTAAGACTTGAGTAGAAGGATGAATTTATTTGGGATAAACAATAGGGCCACTTTTCCCATCACAAGCCACTTGATGTCTCTCCCACTAAAAAAGCACATAAAGAAAAGAGATAAAAAGAAAAACAGGAAAGTAATTTAGAATGGAATTTTTTTTTTTTATTCTCCCAAGTAAAGCAATTCTATCTCAAGCCTGAATGTTCTCCCTGGTTGAAGGAAAGACCCATAACAGATAAGATCATATCGACATAAGAAAAGATGATGTTATGATTCATGGACCAGCATTTTTCCCTGCCTAGGACTTTTTAAATTTCCTCTCTCTCTCTTGAGGGATGTGTTTTGTAATGACTTGACAATGGAAGTTAGTCAGACCAAACTCAATTTAATTTGTGCCAGTAGGTTGACGAAGTAAGTCATATACCTATTACGAGAAGAAAGAACACTTGCATATGATGAACTTAGACAAGCATGTGATAGAATTTCCAAGGAAGTTTTCTGAAAACTCTTAAAAAAGAAAGGTGACAGAGTTGTGTATATTAAAGCTATTAAAGACGTACTGAGAATAGTGGTAAGGGATAAGGGCACTTGGAGGCTTAACTCAAAAGACAAAGATAGGTTTACACCGAGCTTTGGCTTTGAACTCTTATCTATTTATTCTAGACTCACTGACTTTACTCAAGAGCTGGTATCATGGTAAATTGTGTTTGCTGATGACATTACTTTAGTGAATAAGACATGACAGGGAGTTAATCCTAAGCTTAAAACTCCGTGTGAAACTTAAGGTGTGAGGGCTTTACAAAGGTGGGGCAAAATCAAAGCAAATAGAATTCAAGATTAACAACCAGAGGAGGATAATTGCATCCATCCGTTAAATAAGGGAACAAGATATATTCTTCAGTAACAAATATTAGGTATCGTCACTCCCATTGGATAGAAGCATACATAAAGATGTTGCACACAGAATTTGAGTAAGGTGCATGAAGTGGAGATGAATCAAATACTCTATGCATTGTTAGATGCCTGAAAAAGTTATAGATGAATTATACTGGATGATTATAAGACTCACGCTGCTTTATGAATGTGAATCTTGAGAATTAAGTTATAAATATGAGCAAAAGATGAGGTTAGCAGATAAATACATATGGTTACATAAGAATGGATAAGACAAGAAATGACAATACTCAAAATAAAGTTGAAATAGCATTCTTAGATAAGTATGTAAGGGTAACATGTTGAGGTAGTTGGCCATGCACGCTGACATGATTTAAGGGTGCCTATTAGACATCATGATACTTTAGAGATGACTAATATAAAACAATGACAGGTAGACTGGGAAAAAAAAAAAAAAAAAAACTAGTGAAAAATAATGAACCATGATAGAAATTTCTTATTTTATAAGTATAAAAATAGAAGATAGGAGTTTCTTAGGTATTGATGAAAATACGGTCCATGATAGAGTGCAATGAAAAATAATATCAATATAGCCTGCCTGCATATAGTAGGAATAAGACTTGAGTACTGTTGTTGGGTAATGATTTGACCGTTGCTTACCTATATAAAATAGTGAGCATTCATTTTTGTTTGTGCTTCTGAAGCAAACAAACAAAATTCTGTGCACAATCATCTTCTGACTTATTTAACATCAATTCACCATAACAAAGAAAGAGTAAGAACTAATCCCACCTATTCAGAGTGAACATAATACATTCCTATAGAGGTGCCAATTGAGAATCCTTATCGCACGCATTATTTCTGTTAGCAATAACAATGCCAAAGAGATATGACAATAAAGCTATGACCCGAGATGCAAGTATTCAAGGAACTGACGCCGTTCATTCAGGGTGAAACTTGCAGTCTTCTCTCTGAAGGCAGATGAGAATGCAGCAATAGTCCCTCTGTGACTTCATAATGGTCCAAAATAGAAATTTTTGGTTCAGTTAATAGGCTGTACTTCAGCTTATGCTATTAGATGATATGAAAATGGTGATGGACAGAAGATTATAGATATTATCTGGTTACGCATAAATGTGTTTGGACGTTCTTGTGCATGAACACACTATCAGCATGCTCATGCATCCACACTTATATGTCATGCATTTCATCTAATTTTTTTGTGCAATGGAATCATTTTCTTTTGGGTTAATATGGAAGCACCGTTGTAATATATATATATATAGAGAGAGAGAGAGAGACTTTTAATTATTGCTCCTGCAACATTTTCTAAAACTTAATATATCAAAAAAGCATTTGAAAAATGATTAAGAGTACTCAGTACACTTTGTGAGAGATTAAAATTAATTTTTTACCTTTCCATGACCACATATCTATTAATCAAAATTTAACTATTAATATATAAAAATAAAATAAAATAAATACATAAAGCTCATGAAGTTTTGTTTACAACAAAAATAAATCCAAAAAGATATTTGAACAGGAAACTGCAAGTAGACTAGAAAGAGCAAATTGACATAAATAAAAGTATTTTACAATTTCTTTTCATGATAACTTTGCAAGATTGTTTCAACAGTAATGCTACAAAAAGAAATTATATATATATTTATTTATATATATCATTTTGAATATATGTAAAGGCATTCAATCATTTGATAATCCACTCCCATTTTCATACATTAATTGTTAAAAAGATGGTTACTAAACCAAGACTTATAATTGGTATTGTTTACTAATACTTTATACTACATGACTGGAACATTTCTGACATTGGGAAATGTAGCCATTATTTAAGGTATACTATTGATGAAAAATAGTAATTCAAAATAATCTTTTTAGTTAAAATTAATTTTATAAGCAATGAATTTGATACTATCAGTTGTTGTGGGGAAAAAAATTATCTAAAAGAAAAAGTAAGAAGATAATACATATAAGTAATTAATGCAACTTAAAAAAATAGAATGAGGCTCGTGAGATTTGGATTGAAGACCCCATGTTTGTAAAAATAAACACCAGATCAATTGACCATGGCTAAAATTTTACCACGATTTGCTTTTTAAAGTATAAATGCAAGATATGTATGTATGTATCTGTGTATCCACCTAGATCCATCCCTCCCTCCAGGTACACAAACCATCATATAAGATCCCACACGAGTTAAATATAGCTTGCACTATCTAGGTAGCCTCAAAAAGTAGCCCTAATAAATCTGAAAGCAAAACTTTCTGCAGATTGTCATTCCTGGGGTTAGTGTCTTGTAAAGTCAAATAGAAAAAATTAATGGACACTAATTATGAAAAAGTGTATCCACATTGCATCTTAATGCTACATTTCATTACAGTAAGAAATGCACAAGCATAAAAGGCAAGAATCAAGAAATATCGTTACCAGTACTCCAGCAGCCATATCCCATGGCTTGAGACGATATTCCCAGTAAGCTTCTACAATTCCAAGAGCAACATGGCACATATCAACAGCAGCTGCACCGAGTCTTCTTACACCCTAAACAACTATTCAACTTAATTTTGGGAGGGAGCAGATATTTAACTTTTCAAAGAAAAGTCAAACGACAAAAGTACCCTGCTGACGTCAGTGAAATGTTTGAATAAGTCTATGTTTGTGGACCAGGCATCATCATGCTCATAACCGAAACCAGTCACTAAAAGAGACCGCTTCACCTATAAAAGGAAAGAAAAGGCTAATCACTTCAAGAATATCATAAAAAAAATCCGAGCTAATTCATGCTACCATAACTCCACTGTCAAGCATTGCAATAATTGATTATCTGTATTAAGTGAGGCATCAGATATTCAGAACTTGAAGTATGTTCGCCATGCAAATCATAATAGTAACACAACATCATTCTGGATGATAATAAATAGATGCCATCAACAGCATAAGAACCTAACCTATAAACATTGGACATACATATTAGGTAACAAATGACTCACCTTATCAGTTCGACTAACAGAAATCTTTTGTCCATTGCAAAATGCTCCTGCGCCTGAAACATGACTTCCCAATTAAAAGAAAAGGAGTTACTTATTTTCTAGAAAATTTGAAGAGCAATTCTCTTACCTGCTGTAGCAGAAAACGTGCGGGTATCCCAACACATTGGGCCTCCAACAAACTCTACCTAGAAATATCAAAAAGATAACTTTACACAAGGTCAAGTAATAGAGTAGATATCAAAGATGGTGACATTTTTATGACAAGAAATGATTTTCTGTTCAATGCATACCACAGCGGCAGCAGCAGGCCTTCCTCGAAAAAGAACTCCTATTGAAACTGCAAAGCTAGGGTAACCATGCGCAAAATTTGTTGTTCCATCTAGTAATACATTATCATATAAGCTTTACACATCAGGAAAGGGAACATTCAAGTGATATGAAAAAAATCAAAAAGAGAGTTCAATATGATTAAAATACTGCAATCCAGTTCATAATGAAATTGTAGTAAACCAAGGCCAAAGCATCCTTCCACTGGCACACCGGCTTTATGAAATTGGAAATGTCTCATATCTGCATGGTTGAAGCTTTGGTCTCCAGGCACACAATAACCAGTAAGTTGCTTCATAAAAGGTTTATGGCAAACAATTTCCACCACTCTCAGATATCTACTCACGAAATTCAGAATTTTACACAATGCTGGTTTTCATTTTGAAATATAGCCAATTTATACACAATTATGCATTTCCAGATAAATAGATTTGCCACATCACCTCATCTCATTCAGATATGACCCATCAACATAGAGAAACATAAAATCATGACTAATAATATGTAGAAATGTCTTAACATTTTGTAGGTAATTTTGAAGAAAATGAAAACATCACAAGTTCTACAGCCTAGAATTCCACAACCATGGGTAAATTAAACTAAGCACTGGCAACCTGAGTCAGCATTCTAAGATACTAAATTTGAAATGAAAATTATTGAACTTAATCAGTGGTTTAGCAATAATTTCAACTTCTCAAGTGCTGAAAGAGGCAAACCTAATGGATCGATACACCAAAGGTAATCAGATGAGGCATCTCCAATTATTCCTCCCTCCTCCCCAAGAATGAGGTGATCTGGAAAGTTCTTTTTAACAACATCCAAAATTGCAGCCTCACCCATTTTGTCTGTGCTGCAAGCAATAGAATAAAAACATTTTACCCAAAAAAGATAATATAAAAAAGCGAAGGTCTCATATGCTAAATGAAGTCAAAATATAATGTTTTTATAATGCAGATATATAATGATTGTTTAAGGTTAAGTTATCTATCACACTTGATCCATTCACATATGAGAGCACTATTCATTCAATTGTTACATTTTTCATTTTCCCCCCGACAACAATATGAAAACGTTATGCATGCACAGGTAATTTAATGACGTAACAGCACTAGGTAAACATAAGAGATACGAACATAAAGATAGCAGCAGACTACCAAACATGCAGATTTCACATTTGCCGATTAGTCCCAGTTGATGCTGTGCATCTGACGGAAAAGCGACTTGATCTCAGAAAAGTAAAATCTTTCTCTGTTCTTTAAATAGGCTCCAAAGGAAAAGCATAAATCAATTCTGAATGGTGCTTGCAATGTCATTATGACATTTGTGCCGCACAAGGAAAGCCTATCTATGTCCATAATGACACCCAATTACAAGATCTAGCAATATGATGCGTATTCAATCGCTTACAACCAAAAACAAATGGAGGCACAACATACCACATAGCTAGAAAAGTCCACAAATGGAAAGTAAGGAGCCCCAGACATGGTTTTGTTCCTCAAAGGACTCCATTTCTTCACATGTTAGAAGAAGTAATTAAGAATGCATAATTGTTTCTTAGGCTTGTGGATTTCTTCTATCCATGCCTGTCCTGGTTTTTCCAAAGCAAAAGGCAGTGATTGTACATAAACACATCATAGCTAAATAAAAGTACAAAAGTTTACTATCTCTTTGGAAACATTTAATAAAACTGTTCCTTATTGACATAATGAACATATAATACCATGCTCAAAGAAGAATTATTTTCTCCGTCAACACTCCAATAAGTTATAAACCTTTCAAAAGCTGGACAAATAACGGATCAATGATCTCATAGATGCTTCCAATAGGTAATATTACTACAACAAGGTTACTCTTTAAACATAAGATGTATTTTGTAAATCGTATTCTAATGATATTACGCACTGAAATATCACCAAGCCATTGATCTTCTAATTCGACCAGCTTAAAACTGTTACTTACATATTTTAATATAACCCAAGATATTCATAACCTGTAAGACTATTTCTCCCTGTACTGTCCTTTCATTAGCAAGGAAAAAAGCCCAGCTAAGTTGAATGACTAAGTTATGACAGTGCAGAATCATCATGAGGGAAGTCGAGAGGAATGGAAATCTTACTCAGTAACTAAGTCGGTCAGTCCTTTATAGGTGATGTTTCTAGGCTTATTAACAGCATCCATGACAACCTGAAACAGGAAGGTAGGGATTGATTATCAACTAAAAGGGACAGAGATAATTGCTTTATCTACAAAGACAATTCATCATTACTAGGAAAAGGAATCACGAAGATAATTGATACAAAGTGAGCCCCAAATTGCCACTATCGTGCTTTTGTGTCTTTTACTTATGGAATAATTCATTTCACCCAAATTCTCTTAGTAATTTATCATTAATCCATGACAATTTAAAAAAAAAAAAAAAAGAAAAAAGGGTAAGTAACAAGATTCAAAATAGGGAAACCTGAGCACCGGTTTTAGCAGCCGTTTCAACAACTTGAAGGAGTTGATTAGGAGGGATGGGTCCGGTGGAGGGAGCACCAACTTTCGGGTAGTGTTTCTGTTGCTGATCAGGTGATAAAACTGCTTGGCATTGGTTGTTACTTCTCCTAGTACTCGAAGGTTTCACGTTCAACAAAGTGGTAGTGGTGGTGGTGATGGGTCTGATGCTTTTAGTGGTACAGTAGCAGTGACAGCATGCACCTAACTTCGAGGGTAAAGAATGGGAGTGGCGTTGAGAAGGTACGAGGGAAAGTCTTAGAGGAATAGCTGCTGTAGTGGCGACGCCCATTTCTTGGAATCTCTCTCTCTCTCTCTCTCTCTGTGGAATTGGAGAGGGAGAAGGTGTTTTGGGGTGGGGAGATGGTACTGTCGACTTGCACCACGGATTCCTTATATCCTTCTACCTCTGAAGGTGCTGATTGTCTTTTATGTAACAAGGAATCAGCCCTCCAGAATTCGGTTCAAGTAGAAATGAATATATGACCAATCGAGTAATCTTGTAAATATATTGTGTCTAGTCTATTGTTAATTTAGTGGGTCAAGCGACGCCCACTCCAAAATTTGCAAGAGAAGGATGGTTTGCGACGTGTCCTATAATCTATTAATTTTGTGAAACATTTTCTTTTTCAAATTAATCATTTATGGATGTGCTTTGCCCTGGTTTGTGTTAAACAGACAAACGCGAAACCGAGATATTTTAAAAATTTATAAAAGCTAATAAGTTTTATTCAACTTCAATTGCAATCACCAACACAACGCAAACACATCTATAGAAGTAATATAAAAAAAATATTATATCATATTTCAAAAGATCATCAATATTTACCGTATTCACTTTTTATCTATTACCTAACCAAACAAAAATTTAGTAAATCATAATAAAAACATAATCTAAAGTAAGGTTAATCCATACATACATGTTTCCAAGACAAAATTAAGGATAAGTTTATAAAATATAATATGAGACTTAAGATTTGCTTCACCAAATCCTTATCATGCGAATTCTTAGAAAACTTATAGAATTGTTTGCTATAAATATTTGCACTATTAGACTCACGAATGTAAGCTAAAGCTTCTATCAAGATCAAAAACTCTAGATCTAAATTAGACTACGGAAACTTCTTCTCAAGTTATTAGCAATTTAGATCCGCATAAAGTTTAATAATCCTATGTTTAAAAATCCATTTCGAAAATTTGAAAACAAGTAATAGAAAGTTTTACATCATTCTCTCAAGATGATTATGAGCAACTTCATTAGCAGTTTGATAAATACAAAAGAATGATTTCTCGATCTATTCAATTGAAATCACATGTAGATCTAAAATGTGTACCACGCGTTTAGATCCACAAAGTTAAATTCGATCTACTAATTACAAATACCCGATCAATATTCAATTGAAAAGCGCATTGAAATCATGTGAATCAAGTTTTGGATTCACAAACCCTAAGTGAAGGAGATTATTTCTCCATCGATTTGAACATTAAGCAAGTATTCAGAAGAAATAATACGAAATTAAAGATGAATATTACAATTTAAGTTTAAAATCTTGCAAATACAAATAATGGGTTGAAATGATTTTACTCATAAAACTTTGAAATTCCTTATCAAGAAGAAACAATTCTTTCACTAAGGATTTCTCTCTCTATCCTACGTTAGTGATATTTTACTTATGATACTCTCCTTATTAGGCGTCTGTGCACTTTTATTTATAGGCTATAGGCATAGAAAATCATGAAGATTTTATTTCCTGACGTGGCAGAGTCTTTATAACATAATTGTCCTTATTCTCACACATGCATGCGTAGAACCAGCTCAAAAATGACAGCTAGACAATGTCACTTTTCACGGGTTAAGTCCAAGGCTCAATATTTGGCTGCGGTCTAAGCTGTATCATTTCTTCAGAGCTCAAATTTTTGCTAACTTCAATCGGAGGTTGAATTTGGGCTCGACTTTGTAGCGCAATTGAAGCTATATAATGAAGTTCAAGGGCTCCATCACCTCAATGCAAATTAGTATAAACCGAGAGTCACGTCGAGGGCTCGGTTTTAGGTACGACTAAGAACTTTGGCTTATTTTGTCTTGAAATTTTGCCCTCAATAGGCACTTTTGAAGGCCTCAATAGAAATCTATCTTTGAGTTTTGTTGTTGTTATGCTCCAAATTTGATCCAAAACACTTTGTTTCTTCTTTTGTTGATTTTAAGAGCTGAAAAACAACATTCAAATAATAAAAGCACAAAATTCATAGGAATTTATCTCAAGCCTAAATTCCTATGAATAGGATAGAGTATGACAGACTTATTAGGATGCTTAACCAATTTTGATATTTGCAAAAAGTTTCAATGAAAATTATTTTATTAGAAATCGATTTATAATGAGTCTCATTACAATACTTTTATCAAGTGAAATACATGTCTACTACTTAAAAAGAATTACAAAAATATAAATAAAGAGAAAAGATTACCAAATTACCAATGGTGTATTATATTTAAACATTGTGATACAATTATTTATACGTATATCACATGATTGACATGCAATATAGCAATGTATTTGACAAAACTTACAACTCAAGTTCTATTGAAATTCAAAATAGTGATACCTTGTCTTGTATCACATTTTCTTGTTATGATACACTTTCCATCCCATATTACTTTTATATCGCATTTCCAACAGGCTATAAAAGTCCTTTTATTACATGTTATAAGTTGTACTGCATTTAATATTGTGATATACGTTGTATCCCATAATAATTTGTATAACTGGTTAGATCTCTCTTGAGCATTGTGATATACATTGTTTTCCAAGATATATAGTTTTATTACTTTGAAAAAATGCGATAGATCTACTTTTAAAAGAACTTATATCACATTTACGGGGTGCAATAGCATTCCTTTAATAAAACACCATGTAGAAGGCTCATACATTGCATATTCTACATGCGATACACAAGTAGTAATATCTAAGTTCCGGAAAATTTTAATAAATAATTCCAAAATAAACTTTGAAAGTAAACTCTAAAAATGACTCCAAATTAAAAACCAAACTTCTACTAGCCTTAAACCACGAACGAATCTAGAAATTTCTTAATCTTGAGAAAATGTGAATCCTTAAAAATAAAATAAAAACTCAACGGTTTTCAAATCCAAAACCACTACGTATAACAAATTCCATACGTAAAATCGGGTAAAATAGAGCCCAAAAGTAAATTATTAAAAAAGAAAAGAACGATTAACCTTCGAAAATAAAACCCAATTCAATAATTCCAAGAACGCTAAGAGATATTAAATACTTACAAAAATAAAAATTTAAAATAAAATTTCTCAAACTAAATATGTTGTATAAACATAATTCCTCAGTTTCTAAATTGGCAAAGATCTAAACCGGAAAGTCAACCGGAAAACTTAAGTCAACGAATTCTCAGGAAACTCTAGTAGCTCAGATCCGACAATCTCGTATTCCTAAAACAAGGAGTTAGAATATGAGTAAAGGGTGTAGCTTGATTCGTAATAATACTAGGATGCTTTAAAAGATAAAATTAGCGAATTTTCGATCTATTTCGAACCCGATCGGGTGCAGACTTCGAAAAGCGTGTCCCGAGGCTCAAAATATTAAATATATGATATTAGTATCGTTAGACTCATAATTTCATAAGATTTCCAAATACATCAGCTATATAATTTTTGGGGTTATAAGAGTTACAGTTATAACCTTTTTATCGTATTTTCATTACTACCGGTACTTTAAATATCAAATCTACTTTTGAATTCTTCTACACTATTCACAAGTACAACTACCCATAACTTATTTCTTACATCCTTACACCCTACTCTTACAATTACATCATTTTTCTTATAATTCACTTTTTCAATATAACTTTATTACTTAAATTACTTAATTAATTTTGAATCTTACACAACACAAAACAAACAAACCCTCTCTCTCTTCCCATTGAAAACCAACGCAACTCCCCTCCCATTTCCCTCTCTCAAATTGTTTTATTTAATTTCTTTTAATCAAGCAAACCTTAATCCACAAAGTCTATATAAACTCCTTTATGCCAACTTCTTTTCACTTTCTTTTCTTCTTCTTTCTCGCTTTAGAAAATTGTTGCAAAACTCTCTCTTCCTCTCCTCTTCCAAACCGTGAACTTCTCTCCCTATACATACACACACACACACACTTTGTTTTTCTTTCAAGTTTCTTACTCCACACAACCAATAGGTAGTAGATCTATACCTTAGTATCTTAAAAACATGTAATGTCAAGTTCATTCATGTGTGATTTCACATAAAATCCCCATGAGCTTCAAGCTAGGGATGTAGAAACACTTGAACATGAGATCATTTCCATCACAATGTTTTAGATCTTGTTATTTAAGTTATTTTGCTATTATCTTATTTTATTATTAAGTTATGTTATTATTATCAATGATTTGTGCATATATTCATCATCTATTCATGTTCACATAACCATCATAGTGTTCATGCATTTATAACTAGTATAATAGACTAAATCTAGTTGTTTTAAGTTCATACATGCATTAGACTTTTGTTTTATGTTCTTAAATAACTTGTAATAGCTTGATGATAATAGAAAAGTATTAGAAAGCTCAAGATCTATGTTAGTTTCAACAAAAATAACTTTTAAAAATTCGGATAAAAAAGGAACCATATTTAGAAAACCTATTTTCCAACTTCAAAATGTGTATTTTTCATTTAAAATGAAGGGCTTAGGGAATAGATATCATAAATGAACGATCTTGATGAGAAAAGCTTAGATCTACTAAGGAATATTTTCAAAGCAAAGTCAAGTTTACGAAGGTGATATTTCAATCTCAAAAATAAGTTTTAAATTCGTAATAAAAGAAACTTGAAATGTAAACACCCATTTTTCAACTTCAAAACAAGATTTTTATTAAAGAAATGGAAGCCTTAATGGGTAGGTTTGATTAGGAAATAGTTTTTGAAAGATTAAATGAGTTTTACAAAGAGAACAAACTCAAATAAATTTTTCAAAAATTCGAATTTGAAAATAATCATTATTTAAACACCTATTTCCAAATGCCAAAATAATAATTTTTATAGGAAAATGAAAGCCTTAGGGGATACATGTAATAAAGACCCAATTTTGACAAGAATAAGAGAGGTTTATCAAAATATAATCTTAGAACAATGAATGGTTTCCGAGAATAGGTGAAACAATGTTTTTATTCTTTAAAATTTTGTAAAATTCGTATTTAGGAAAACCACCTATTTAAACATCTATTTTCTAACCCAAAAATGAAGGTTTTTATTAAAAATTACGAAGGTGATGGCTATATAGGTCATCAAGGTTAAGTTTTGATGAAAGCAAATGTGATTTTTCAACAAAGAAAACCACCTTTCTTAAGTTTAGTAAATTTCAAAAGTTTTGTAAAATAAAAGTTTTTCAAAAGGAATTATTGATACTATAACATTAAGGATATACATATAAATAGTTCATTCCATGACCTTCATGATAATAGCTCGTAGATATTACATATATACATGATGCATGTGTAGAAACAAAGTTAGAAAAGTAAGGTCACATACTTCTTATTTGATAGTATCTAAGTACATGAGAAATTAGAAAGTCCCAACATTCATGAATCATGCATGGTATTGTGTTATATATGTATATAATAGAGTCTAACAAGATATTATGATAGCTAAGTATCTATCAAAGCTTTAAAAATGATGTTCGTTTTGAGGTTAGACGATAAATTGTGGAATGAGAAATTCGTGTAGCATTCTGTACCCTACTGTTCATAGACCAACCGACCTCATTTGTTGAAAATAACTCTATAAATAGATAGCTCTCATCGAATAGGTAGAAATCGGTATATAATATGTGAAATACCGAGTTAAAATGACCAAGTTATGGCCGTTTTAAGTTGGAATTTTCTCTTAGACGAATTTTGACGAACTTGGTAGAATACAATTTATAGATTCATTCAAACTTCATAAAAATACTCATTAGCGTTATTTCTTTTGATTAGGAAACTTAGGAGATGAACTAAACCTTCTGAGGACAATTACGATTAAGTGGATTTCCATGCCATGGCAAAGTGAGTTCATTTCTTAAATAGTTGTGCTCATGTATGTGCTTGTAATCATAGTGGCATTAGAATTAGGGAAAGATAAAATTGAGATGAGTTGTGATCTAATCTTGGTTGAATGAATATTAAGAATATCGAGATGAGACTTATTGTAAAAATGTTGTATGAGCTAGTGTAGACTTGAATTGTCTGAAATTCTCTATGATCGCTCTTAACCTACATAATTGATATACCACGATTATATGAATAAACTGTACATGCATATCATGTAGTGAGTCACATTGCATTGGCTGATATACCTTTGGTGGGACAAAAGTATAATAGCGGAAGGCGTGGAGGCCTCTGTTAACATTAAGGATGCGAGATCGCTTAAGTTAACTGAAGTGGGGTAGGCACTTAAAACTACCACAAGGAAATAACAGAGGTTGTGTAACTAAGAGACAGAGATCGAGATTATGGTTGCATGACTTATAGACCATTCCACTCAAGATTGGAATTATGGTTACATGACTTATGGACCACCCTAACCTCGAATGGAGGGTGTAAATCCATTCACATATGGCTACCGGAAAGTCATATGCTTGTATGCTCATTTGCATGTGCATTTCATATGGATGTTAATAACTTATCTGTTATATACTGTTGTTGAGTACTAAATATTTGGAAATGAATCTCACTAAGCATAAGCTTATATTCCGATAGTTTCCTGTTGCAATATGAATATTTATGACTATCTCCGAGAAGCCACTTTCCTCAGGTACAGCTTTTGGACTCGAAGGAGCTTTTTGATGAAGCTGGGACCTAGACGTAGGCATAGGCTTCTATTTGAATCTCCTAAATTGGTACTTGATGGATGTTATAAGAGACTTTTGAGAACTTGAGAACTCTTAATACTGTGATTGGGGTATGCCCCTTAGATCATGTAATAGATTAAATCTAAATATAACTGTTATGATTCGCATTCTTGCTGCTATGTATGTCTCTTTAAACTATTTCGAAGCAAAGTATGGTTCCCTATATGTTGAACGTGAGCTTTACACTCGATGTTTAAACTCATGGAGAGACTAAGGTTGTCTCACTTGAGTTAAAATATCAAGTGTGGTGGACTGTCAAGTTTAGGGTACCCTTTGGGTGCGTGACAGTATCACTACTGCAGCTTCTTCTTCCACATTTGCGTACATAGATTTCTCTTACAATTCAAAACATTCTCTCAATCAGTTCTACGAAACTCTATCAAAAGTCCACTTGAAGCCTTCTGCGCCTCTTAGTTAACTTTATAAGGTAAGTTTTGTGTGTTTATTTATTTATTTTTTCAATTTTTACTCGTTTCTTTGTTGAAAATAAAAAATAACAGTGTTTGATAAAATGCCTAAATCGTTAGTTTTTTACTAAATTCTGCATATTATTTGGTTAATAGACATTGACTTATTAGTGCTTCAACACATACGTGTATTTCTTACAATGTGTGATGTTGAAGGTGTACAAAAAAGAACTCTAATTACTGTCACTACTCCTAGCACAATGGAAGCGATGATGGTGGATAAATCGATCCATGTCATTTAAATGAAGTCTTTAAGTGTTTTTGTTTAGAGTTAGAGATGGATTTGAAATGTTTAACCCTGCAAATGAAGAAGTAATATTGCTATTTAGTTCCATCCTATTAGAAATCCTACTAATCTGTGGTGAGAATTTTCATGGAGAAGTTCTTAATGCTCCAAGTATTATATGAAATTATACAATAAGAGTATTTTCAAAACTGTTGTTTGTCATATGTCAATGGGGAGAGGCATCATTGAAGAACCTACATAGATGCAAGATGTCTATGATACTCATATTGACCCATACCTTAAGCAAGCTGAGTTCTTTGGTAGAAGTAGGCATACAGGCCTCATGGGTCAGGCCATTTTTGGCATGCTTTTAAATAGGCCAAAATTTCTAGGCCCTAGCCTAGCTTACTTTGGCTTACCAGCTAAATGGGCCAGCCCTTAAGCTAAAATGATTTTTTTTTTTTTTATGTTAGTTTATGTGAAAACTAGAATATTTATATATTTAGGGTTTTATATATATTAAAGATTAATTTTATTACTATTTTGATACTTCTATATAAATATAAGTTTTTTAAATGATTTATTGGATATCATATTACGTTTAAATCAATTAATATATACTTAACAAATGTTATAATACTTGTAGTGTATGTATCAATCTATTTTCTTCCATAGCATATTATTAATAATCACTAACATGTTATTATATTATTCTTATTCTTAAACTTTTTCATTTTTTTTAACGTTTTGGCCTGCAAGTCAGCCCGGCCTATTATAGACCAACTTGTGTTAGCCTGCAATTTAAACAAGTCGAGCCAATTTGGCCAGCTTTTAAACGAACAACAAAGAAAAAAAAATGGCCATGACCCCTTTTTTAAAGAGGGTAAATAGTTAGATTAGGCTCTAATCATTATGCTAGTGGAGAGATAAGGACCGGAGACTCATACTTTCCATATGCCACATAGGGAAGTTGGGTTGACTTTATAGGACAATATAGTGTAGCATGGCTTACCCATTGATAAGCAAGTAGTGACAAGGCACATGAAATATAACTGGTTTGATTTATGTTAGTGTTTATTAGGAGCCAAATGAAAGCCATAGTACATATTACTGCCAAAAAGTGGAGATGAGTTGATTGAAGGAACTCTTATTACATTGTTTACTAGAGGATGCAAATGAGATTGCCATTCAGCATCATGCAAGAGCTTACATACCACTGTTGATGCAAAGAAAATCATTTGAAATATTAAATATTAGAGAGTTTCATGAAATCCAGCACATAATAACTATATAAAAACATACTATGCTACGATGCATATACACCTATTCTAATGCAACACCTATTTTAAATGTAACAAACAGCTATGATTAATTAATAATAATTATTTAGTGAAAGCAAATAGCATGAGTCCATTTCCTCAAACCTAAAGTAATTCAATTTTGGACATAATAACTAGAAACTAAAGGGTTTGTATCCTAATGTAGTTGGCAACCGGGGGTTAAGGGAGTTCTTCATCATATCAAACATCAATAAGTACAGTTAATCTATCATGTATTACCCATTCTTCCATATCATCAAACAATGCCTCTTATAACTTCCTTCCATGGTTGTCAAAATCGTGATTTTATTATTTACTTGAACACATAGAGTCAGTGGAATCATACAAAATCATCCAAAATCTGTTAAATCATAAATGTATAGAATCATACACTTAAATTCATAATTATATATATAGTTTACACTTCAACATTTTTTCATCTATTTTAATTAAGATAAAACATATAAAACCATAAATTTATAGAATCATATATTTGATTCATAATTTTGACAACTATACTTCCTTCCTTATTCAAGCAAGTTTGTATCAAACGCAACTTACCATATCCTTATGGGAGAATGACAACAACCAAAAGTCCATAAATCCAAGGTAATCATCATTTAACCTAAAAAAATCATGTACAAGTAACTATCACATACCTCCAATCCTTGCAATTATGAACTAAAGTGCTGATCTATTTCCAACTCGATTACTAAAATAATATGTAATAAGAAGTAAATAATAATATTTAATCACATAAGATTACAGAAGATTATTTTATAGTTTTATTATAGATCAAATAATTGGTATTTTGGTAAGTTAAATATTACATATTTAGATGATGAAATTTGTATGATACAAATTCAGAAGCTAAACTCAAATTAATTAATGTACGCTTAAGTAATTATGGATTAGTAATAGGATCTAAGTAATTAGACCTGATTTGAGATGATTTAGAGAGTTTTAGATTGATGTACTTGGAATAAGGTCCATTAAAATTGTCTCTAACATTTTTAACCTTTCTCTACAAGCTCATATATCAATTAGGTTTCTTTATATTACATTAAGCTTCGTTCTTCTTTCTTTAGTCCATTAGGGACACTAAATCTTAATTATCTCATCTGGTTGATCATGTATAAAATAGGGTTAATATCACAAATGGTACTTGAACTTTAATAAATATGCAATTAGGTATCTAAAATTTTGAAGTTGATAAACTTAATACCCAACCTTTGAAATTAATCAATTTAGTACCTAATAAAACTTGATAGAGATTCTATTGATATGCACTAAAAGTCCTTTTAGATACCAAATTGATCAATTTTAAAGTTCAAATACGTAATTTCATATTATGCTAAAGTTTGGGTACCATTTGTGAAATCAACCCCATGAAATACAATGACGATGATAGCTTGTAACCCACTACAAACACATGTCTATGTCACCCTAGAGGGAAGCGCTTTTTTTAAAAAAATTTTTTGGAACCTAACACTCTATTTTCATAACCTTTCATTTGTACTTAACACATTGAGATTATCTATTTCACTTCTCTAATCCCTCTCCAAATCATTTCTTTATTGTCATTCCATGCAACACTAATCCTTTAAAAATTTATATCACATAAGGCATATGGATACATGTTGTACATGATACACATAATGGGCCCTTGCACTTACATTTTGGCAACTCTATTGAGGAGGGAGTAATCATGTAGAATGATAAACCCACATAATAATCAAAATTAATTAGTTTGTAATTTATCAAATAGTAGCATAAGCAAGTATGTAAGTATCATGAGTGTAGTATTTGTGATGCTTCGCGTAACACTTAGCACTCTAAAACGCACACAAGAGGTTAAGTTTAACCTGAACACACACACAATATCTTTAGAGAGAGAAGCTCTACGTATAAACTAAATTTACTCAAATATTTAAATGATTACAATTGAGGGGGATATCCCTATTGTCGAAGCCGAATTTTACTCCTTTTCAAATAAAGGTTCCGATCCATATAAAATCCAGCCCATTTAACACAGATCATTCGACAAGAACCAATAGGTTTTTTTGTAAAAAAAACTTGATTTAAAAAAAAAAGTTCGATTGGAGTCGTCACCGGCTAAAGCCAGAAAAAAGGTGAACTAGAAATCAAATTAGTGGTCTGGATTCTAGTTTAGCCACTAGTATGCGTGGAAAAACAAGAAATTGTTGAGTTTAGGGGCTGCTATTTTAAAACCTAAACGGTTATCTAGGCTTTAAATAGGCTTTAGAAATATTGAATTATATGGGCCAAAGAGATTAATTTTGATCTTTTAATTTTTTTTTCTAAAAATGATCCTAAGAATTTTTTATTGTTGCGACCGTCCCGCAGGTGCCTACGTCTCTACTAGTTGAAATTAAGTCTTCTTAGTTCGTTTTGATTTTTGTAAAATTTTGAATTTGTTTTTTTTTTTTTGAAAACCCATTAAGTTCAAGTTATTTAACAAATTTGATTTTGATTTTTTAAATTCCTAAGAAATCTAATTTTTATTCTCTTATTTTTTTTGAAAAAATTTCTAAAAGAAACTATATTTTGAAAAACCCCATTTATTGTTTTTTTGGTATTTTAGAAAATAACTAAGTAATACCACATATATATATAAGCCAAGCAAAACATTTTCTAATATATAAAACATAAGTTCTTTTTTTTTTGTTGATTTTGTGAAATTTTCTCATTTTTAGGTTTTTTTTATGAAAGAAAGTAAGTATCTACAAGAG
This sequence comes from Combretum micranthum, assembly GCA_024138025.1. Classification (NCBI taxonomy): domain Eukaryota; kingdom Viridiplantae; phylum Streptophyta; class Magnoliopsida; order Myrtales; family Combretaceae; genus Combretum; species Combretum micranthum. Next base: position 775,736 of record JAMXBD010000148.1, on the reverse strand, counting down.
GCTAAAATATAGATATGAATGATCATGCCAAATAATTTGCTACTATCAAAAGGGCACATGCCAAGTTTAGCATGCATTATCAAGAAGGATCTAAAGGATAATAGCCTAAAATTCATTATTTTGTTCATTTTCATAATTTAACCTAAAGAATATATTTGTAAAACTTATATCCTAAAATTCTTTTATTAATTTATCATATCTAATTATTGTACCAAAATCATTAACAAGACTACAACATGCATATTAATACACACACAGACATATATATATATAATATATATTACTATTATTTTCTTGCTTTTTCCTTTTCTTCTGTTCTTTTTTTTTTACTATTTTTCTTATATATTTTTTTATTTTTATTTTTATTTAGGTTATAATTATATGTATTGCATCTTACAAGATTTTGCAATATGAACCACTACAACAACAATAATAATAATAATATTTAATCTCAGTGACAAAAGCAAACAAATATTATGTTCAATGGCACTTGAACCTGGAGAATTGAAATCGGGTTCGACTCGTAGATGCAGGCTCAGGCTAGGATTGAATCGGGTCTATACGTGGATCTCCAATACCTAAAAAACAAAAGTTAGAAGTTCTTCAGTCATGCCCCAAAGGGTACTCTAAACGTAATAGTTCACTGCATGCTAAATAAGACTTAAGAATCACTACTACAGTCATTCAAAAGTCTTGTGTTAGTATGCAAGGCGTTCCCTTACAACAATAGAATACAAAAACAGTTGGAGATAGATGGTTCAATTTGATAAGATAAGCATAAAAACATAAATCACAGATATCTCAGGATCAGTTACAAAATACTAAGGGGCATTCTCCTGCCAAACAAAAGTCTAGGTATTATCTTTTAAGTAATACCCGACCATTTAAGGTTTACTATGAAAAGCTATACAGAACTAACCATAAACTTCTAATGGGAAACACTCCTAACATCGCATTACCTGATTTGGCCAAGTCTAGGGACGTAGCCATATAAACAAAACATCAAAAAGAAACTATAAGGATATAAGCTATGCTAGCTTAGTGTGTTTCATTTCCAAAATTAAATACTTCATCAATCAATAAGGCAAGCAAGTTATATTAGACAACCATATGAAATGCATAAGCACGTGAGCATACAATACATAAAACTTTTCGGGAGTTTTATGTTGAATGGATTTACGCCCTTCATTCGAGGTTAGGTGTTTTAGGTCCATATGACCATAGATTTCAATTTTTCTCATTTATATAGTGGTTGATTTAGGTACCCACCTACTCATTAATTTTGTAGTTGATACAAGTGACTACACCACTTCCAGTTTAGTTCAGGTCATTATGCCAACATTCGAGTTTTCCGGCCCTTCGTTGCCCAGCTATTATGCATTCTTCCCACAAAAGTATAATAGCAAATGTAATGTGACTCAACATATGATATGCATGGTCAATTTACTTATAAGATCATGGCATATTAATTAAAGAATTATGGACGATCATAGATATTGTAGACATTTCAATTCTATACTAAATCATAAAAATATTTATAACAATTTCCATTTCGATATTCTTATCATCGATTCAATCAATTAAAATTCACATGCACATTCAAATTTTATCTTGCCCTAATCTAATACCACTATCATTATAAGCACAATCATAAGCACATAATTTAAAGATAGTGAACTCACTTGGCCATGGACATCGATCTCTAATGGTAGCGATTCAGAAACAAGAATTTTTCCCCAATTCAAAATCACCTAAATGAAAGAAATACACAAATGAGTATTTCATACCTAACTAATTCCAACTTATTAAATAAAACTCTTGACTTCGTAATTCCCGTGGTATATGGAATTTCCCACTTAAAACCGCCATAACTTGATCATTTTAACTCGAAATTTCACAAATAAGCTATTGATTTCTATCTACTCTGAAATATCTACCTATTTATGGTGTTGTTCTTAAGTTTTGAAAATGTTTAGGTCTTGGAATGCTCGGATTAGATCTGATCAGTAGCTAAAACTTGCATTTCCAAAATTGTTTTGTGAAATTTACATTATTTCTATCAAGTATATTATATGTGCATGCAATATCTACAAGTTATGATCATGAATGACATGATATGAGCCATTTACACGTAAATCCTTAATGATTTTTTTATTAAAAAGAATTTTTGGAAGACTTTTACTTTGCAATAGTTTCGGAAATACTTGGTTGGAAAAACTAGCTTTATTTCTTTGAAAATCATCCATTTTTTACTAGGATAAAGCCTTGATGACCTATATACCTAGTGCTTTCATTATCTTAACAAAATTTATCATTTGAAGGTTGGAAAATAGATGTTTACATGTGGGTCTTGCTTAGTGACGAGTTTTACACCATTTTCGGAAATGAAAATATTGTTTGATCCAAGTTTGGAAACATTTCCTTTGTTTTAGGTTTATACTTTGATAAAACACATTTATTCTTATAAGAATCAAGTCTTTATTATATGTATTCCCTAAGGCTCCTATTTTTCTATTAAAATCCTCATTTTGATATTTGGAAATAGGTGTTTATATAGGGATCATTTTTAGATCCGAATTTTGGGAAATTGTTTTTGACTTTATTTCTTGTAAAAAACTCATTTAATCTTTCTAAAATTAGGTTCTAATCAAGCTTAATCCCTAAGGCTTTTATTTTTTTAATAAAACTCTTGTATTAGGGTTGGAAAATAGGTGTTTTCTTGGTATTTCACCATAATTACGAATTTCAAAATTTTTGTTGGTTTTGAAACATAGATCTAACTTAACTTTATAACACTTTTCTTGTTTTGAAAATTTCTCTTAGTAAAACTAAGCTCATCTTATAAAAATCACTCCTTTATGATACCCACCACCTAAGCCCTTCATTTTACATGCAAGATCTTCATTTTGAAGTTAGAAAATAGGTTTTCTAAATAGTTGTTTCTCAATATCCGGATTTTAAAAATCACTTTTTGATAGAAACAAAATGAATCTTAAGTTTTGGCAACATCTTCATCAAGAATATCATATTACAAATCCTTTATGTGTGTAAAACAAGTAATTATGGCATTTAAAGTACTCTAAACAAATAGATTTACTATTGTCACTCCCAAATGGTACCATAAACGTAACAGTCCGCATCATGCTAAACGAGACATAAGAATTACTACCACAGTCATTCAAAAGGTTTATGTTAGTATGCAAAGCGTTCCCTTACGACAATAGAATACATAAACAGTTGTAGATAAATAGTTCAATTTGATAGGATAAGCATAAAAACATAAACCACAACTATCTTATGATCAGCTACAAAATACTAAGGAGCATTCCACTGCTAAACAAAAGTCTAGGTACTATTTTTTAAAGTAAAATCTGATCGTTTAAGGTATACTATGAAAAACTATACATAACTAATCATAAACTTCTAATGGCAATCACTCCTAACATCGCATTACCTGATTTGGCTAAGTCTGGGGACGCAGCCATATGTACGAAACTGCATCGGAAAGAAACTATAGGGGTATAAGCTACGCTAGCTTGGTGAGTTTCACTTCCAAAATTAAATACTTCATCAATCAATAAGGCAAGCAAGTTATATTAACAACCACATGAAATACACAAGCACGCGAGCATACAATACATAAGACTTTCCGGGAGTCTTATGTTGAATGGATTTACGCCATCCATTCGGGATTAGGTGTTTTAGGCCCATATGACCATAAATTTCAATTTTTCTCATTTACATTGTGGTTAATTCAGATGCCCACCCACTCACAATTTTATAGTTGATACAAGTGCCTACACCACTTCCATTTTAATTCAGGCCATTATGCCAACATTCGAGTATTCCGGCCCCTCTTTGCTCAACTATTATGCCTTCTTCCCACAAAGATATAATAATAAATGCAATGTGACTCAACATATGGTATGCATGGTCAATTTGATTATAAGATCATGACATATTAATTAACGATTTATGGGCGATCATAGATATTGCAGATACTTCAATTCTATACTAGATCATGCAAATATTTACAGCAATTCCATTCCGATATTCTTATCATTGATTCAATCAAATAGAATTCACATGCACATTTCAATTTTATCTTGCCCTAAATCTAATGCCACTATCATTACAAGCACAATCATAAGCATATAATTTAAAGATAGTGAACTCACTCGGCCATGGACACCGGTCTCTAATGGTAGTGATCCAGATACAAGAATTTTCCTCCGATTCAAAATCACCTAAACGAAAGAAATACACAAATGAGTATTTCATACTATAACTAATTCCAACTTATTAAATAAAACTCTTGAGTTCGTAATTTCCGTGGTAGATGAAAATTCTAACGTAAAACAGTCATAACTTGGTCATTTTAACTCGGAATTTCGCAAATAGGCTATCGATTTATATCTACTTCAGAAGATCTATCTATTTATGATGTTATTATTAAGTTTTGAAAACATTTAGGTCTCGTAATACTCGGATCAGATCTGATCACTAGCTAAAACTTGCATTTCCGTAATTGTTTTGTGAAGTTTGCATTATTTCTACCAAGTATATTATATGTGCATGCAATATCTATAAGTTATTATCATGAATGACATGATGTGAGCTATCTACATGTAAATCCTTAATGATTTTTTATTAAAAAGAATTTTTGGAAAACTTTTACTTTGCAACAATTTCAAGAACACTTGATTGGGAAAACTAGCTTTATCTCTTTGAAAATCATCCATATTTTTACTAGGATAAAGCCTTGATGACCTATGTACCTAATACCTTCATTATCTTAATAAAATTCTCCATTTAAAGGTTGGAAAATAGATGTTTAAACGTGGGTTTTGCCTAGTGATGAATTTTGCACAATTTTTTTAAATGAAATTATTGTTTGCTGATAGTTTGGAAACATTTCCTTTGTTTTAGGTGTATACTTTGATAAAACATATTTACTCTTGTAAAAATTAAGTCTTTATTACATCTATTTCCTAAGGCTTCTATTTTTCTATTAAAATCCTCATTTTGATATTTGGAAATAGGAGTTTAAATGGGGATCATTTTTAGATCCGAATTTTGGGAAACTGTTTTTAAGATTATTTTTTGTGAGAAACTCATTTAATCTTCCTAAAATTAAGTCCTAATCAAACCTACTCCTTAAGGCTTCCACTTCTTTAATAAAACTCTTATTTTAAGATTGGAAAATAAGTATTTTCTTGGTATTTCACACTAGTTTTGAATTTCAAAATCTTTGTTGGTATTAGAACATAGATCTAACTTAACTTTTGTAACCCTTTTCTTGTTTTGAAAATTTCTCTTAGTAAAACTAAGCTCATCTTATAAAAATCACTCATTTATTATACCTATCACGTAAGCCCTTCATTTTACATGTAAGATCTTCATTTTAAAGTTGGAAAATAGGCTTTCTAGATGGTTCTTTCTCAAGATCCGAATTTTCAAAATCACTTTTTGATAGTAACAAAATAGATCTTGAGTTTTAACAACACCTTCATTAAGACTATCATGTAGCATGTCTTTCATGCATGTAAAACAAGTAACTATGTCATTGTAACTACTCTAAAAAAATAGATCTACTATACTACTCATGTTATGGATGTAGATACAACATGAACAATATGTAGGGAAGAGTAATAATGAAAATATATGCACAAAATTTTCATAAGAACAATATATAACAATGATATAGCAAGATACTAGTATATCAACTTTAATAGCAAGATCTACACATTGTGATGGCAATGATATCATGTTTTAATGTTTCCACATCCTTAGCATAAAAGCTCATGGGGATTTTCGGTAAAACCACACATGTATGATCTTGCCATTACATGTTTTTATAGTGGTAGGGTGAAGATATATTACCTATTTAGTATTTGGAGAAGGAAACTTGAAGAAAAAAAAAGTTGTGTGTGTGTGTATGTGTGTGTGTGAGGGAGAAGCTTACAGCAAAGAGGGGGAAAAAGGGAGAGAAAAAGACTTCCAAAAGTTTGTTTTGTGAGAAAATGAGAGAAAGTGAAAAAGTGAAAGGTAAAAGAGATGTTATATAGGAAAAGAAATTAGGGTTTAAGTGAATAATTAATTGAAAAAAAATCAAGCAAATGAGAGAGTGAGTAGGGAAAAGGGCATCAGTTTGGTGAGAAGAGAGAGGGAGAGAGGTTCTTTGATTTAATTTGTGTAATAAAATTCAAATTTAATAAGTAATTTAAGTAATAAAATATATTGGAAAGGTAAACTTGTAAGGAAATTATATAAAATTGAAAGAATAGGTTGTAAGGATGTAATAATAGGGTATGGGTGGTAGTACTTGGTGAATAGTGTGAAAGAAATCAAAAAGTTGATTAGATAACTAAATTACCGGTAGTAATAAAAATACAATAAAGGGCTATAACTGTAATTTTTATAACTTGAAAAATTATTATAAATATATTTTTGAATTTCTTATTAAATTTCGGTTCTAACAAGTCCTATATATTAATTTTCTACTTCTAAGTCCCGGGGACCGGTTTTCAAGAATAGATCTCGATCGGGTTCGAAACAATTGAATTGTTCCGAATTCTGACCGTTTATGTTTTGATAAATTATTTAGGGCTATATTCCGAAGTTAACTCATTTTTATTGCCTCGGGCTTTCGTTCTTGGGATTGTTGGATTTAGGGTTTCCAAGTCCAATTGGTCCAGGGGTATTCTTTTAGGGTTTTGGTTTACGGTTTAAAATTTTCGAAACCGAATTCAGATTGCTAAGAAAATGAGGGCTTACAACTATACTACTCATGTTATGGATGTAAATGTCATTTAAACAATATGTAGATGAGACTAAAAATATAAATATAAGCACAAAATTTCTATAAGAGCAATATATAACAATAATATAGCAAAATAATAGCAAGATAACTTAGATTTCAAGATCCACAATATTGTGATAGTAAGGATCTCATGCTTAAGTATTTCCGTATCCCTAGCTTAAAGCTCATGAGGATTTTAGTGGAACCACACATGTATGATTTTGCCATTACATGTTTTAGTGTGGTAGGGTTAAGATCTATTACCTATTTAGATGTGTGAAGCAAGAAACTTAAAGAAAAAAAGGTTGTGTGTGTGATAGAGAGGGAGGGGGCTCACGGCACATAAGGGGAGAGGGAGGAGAGAAAATTTTTTCAAAAGTTTGATTTTGTGAAAAAGAAGGAAAGGTGTAAAGTGCAAGGCTTAAAAGTGTTTATATAGAAAATGAAATTAGGATTTATGTGAATAAATAAAAAAAGAAAAATAAAACAAATTGAGGGTGTGTGTGTGTGTGTGTTTGGGGGGGGGGGGGAGGGGGGGGGGGGGGGGGGGGAGGTTACGCCGGGTTGGAGGGAGAGAAGAGAGAGTTGCTTTGATTTAATTTGTGTAATAAAATTCAAATTTAATAAGTCATTTAAGTAATAAAATGTATTGAAAAGGTAAACTTATAAGGAAGTAATGTAAAATTGTAAGAATAGGTTGTAAGGATGTAAGAATAAGGTATGGGTAGTTGTGCTTGGTGAATAGTATGAAAGAAATAAAAAAGTTGATTAGACAACTAAATTACTGGTAGTAATGAAAATACAATAAAAAGGATATAACTATAATTTTTATAACCCAAAAAATTATTATAAATATATTATTGAATTCCTTATTAAATTTCGGTTCTAATGAGTCCTATATATTAATTTTCTATTACCAAGTCTCGGGGACCAGTTTTCGCGGACAGATTTCGATTGGATCCGAAACGAATGAATTATTCTGAATTTTGATCTTTTATGTTTTGATAAATTATTTAGGGCTATATTCTAGAGCTAAATCATTTTTTTATTGTTCCGGGGTTTCGTTCTCGGGATTGCCAGACATAGGGTTCCCAGATCCAACTAGTCCAAGGGTATTCTTTTAAGGTTTCGATTCCTGTTTCAAATTTTCAAAATCGAATTCATATTTCTAAGAAAATGAGGGCTTACACCTTCATCCCTCCTTTCTCTCTGATTCGCGAATTCTAGTTCTAGGGTATTGGATTAAGATGGTCGGTGTAGATTTTGGGAGTAGAGGTGTTTGCTTCAAATTGCTATGGTTAGAGATGATTTTTGGGCTTGACAAGGTTGGTGTTTGAGTAGAGAAATGGTGCTGATATGGGTTTAGATTCAAATGTTGGGTTTTGGTTTCGGTGGTTTGTGAACTGGAGTGGCTCTGGTTCGATGGTGGGGTTGGTTGCGGTCTTGGGTGAGGCTGGTATATAGTCGTGATTTGGGTAAGGTGTGAAGGTGGCTGGAGAGTGGAGTGTAGGCTGGGGTGTAGGTTTGTTGTTGTTATTTAGGTAGTGGTCGATGATGAAGATATGGGTTGTGGTTTGGGCGTTGCTAGCGATGGTTTTTGCTAGCTATGGTGGTTGGAGTTTGATGGTGAAGAACATGTAGAAAGAAAGATGGTCGAGGAGAGATGGAAAGGTGAGCTTTGTTTTCAATCTTGTTTTTGAAAGGAGTTTTTCGAGGTGGAGATCTTGTTCCTCTTCGGGAAGATGAGTTGGTGTTTTAAAGGAGAGAGGAAGAAAATGAAGAGGACGAATGCGGCCATTAATGGCCGATCGTTATGAAATTTAAAGAGTCGGGGGAGATTTCGATTATGAAAAATTTAACAAATCAAAACTGTCACCAAGCTAATTAATAAAAATGAATATGTTCTTAATGATAGGGAGCTTAATAGTCATGTTCCAAAGAATTTAGGTAAAAAAATAAATAAAAGGAGCTCGAAAATAAGCTGTTGAGCTCAAAAACGAGCTCCTGAGTTCAACAATGGCAGATAGGTGATTTGGGGAAGACAACGCATGTGTGGCATACGAGCTCGTCTCCCCAGGCACGTGATCGAACAGCCGGCGCATGCAAATACCCTCCCTTGCATGTGTCTAGAGTCGAACTTTAGTCTTCCCCTTTGCCTAATGCCTTAACCAACTAAGCTGCTTTGGTTTTTTATGAATATGCCCATTGAAAATATACTTAAACAATCCAAACCAGGCTAAAATGCAATTTCAATAGAAATGTTACAAAATTGATACGGGCCAAGATCTAAATCAATTTTCAAAATAGCTCAAAGCACTAATATGAAGTTTTTTTTTTTTATTTTAATTTGAAAATTTTATTTACTAAAAATATGGGGGGGTTTTTTCGAATTTTTAATTTTCTAATTTTGTAATTTTTTGTTGATTTTTAATTTAGCTAATTTTTTTTTACTTTTCGATTTTTATTGTATTTTCTATCTTTTTTACAATTTTATGATTTTTGAATTTTTCATTTTTTTGTATTTTTTTTATATTTTTTAAAAAGAGAGGGCAAAAATGGGGTGTTGACACCTATATATATACAAATGGCCTATTGAAATCAAGGACCAAAATCGAATAGATCTAATGGTTACAAATGATCCCCATGTACTAGTATGGTGGTTACATCCACCTACTATTATACAACGAATTTAGACATTGTTATATTTACCTACTATAGCCCAACACCTAAGATTCTTTTGGGACCTATAATCTTCTTGAATTTCCTTGGTCTATGAATTGATATTGTATATGTGCATTGGGCTTCTTCTCATTATTAGGCCTTAAGAAATCTCATGATTATAGACTTTTCCTGACATTCTCCCTCACCTAATTTGACGATGCCGTCATTGCATCTTCCTCATGAAATTTGTTGATGAGGTCTATAAATTGCTATAATGCTTCAACTGGTTCCCAACTTACCCCACTCTTTGGCAAGCCTCTCCAAACTATCATATTTATGCCCTGGCCATTTTCGTGATGTCGAACATGTCGATTAGCTAAGGTCTTTTCCACTACTCTATCATAAGAATTTAATTCTAAGCAAAGCCATTTGAGACACCATCCTCCCTATGTCATCTTTGTATTCGTGATATGGCTTTAATAAACTCAGATTAAAGTTTGTGTGGAACTTAAGTCTTGGTAGTAAGTCGAGTTTACATGCAACTCTTTTCACTCTCTTCAATATTTGGAAGGGTCCTTCATGTCTCCACCTAAGCCGTTATGTAGTTAGCATTTAGTGTGTTGAATCAATTGCAACGCGACCAATACTTATTCCCTAACTTGGAAATCCATGTGTTTTCTCATCATATTAGTATATTTCTTCATCTTTCTCGTACCATTGACAAATATGTTTGTGCCAAGTCATATGTTTATACAAATTTATAAACTAGGGGACTATTTCTAGTGTACCAAGTGTTGACACCCCCATTTTTTTCCCTCATAAAAAAATAAATAGAAAAATGAAAAGATAAAAAATGCAAAAGAAAAACTAAAAATATTTAGTTAAATGCTGCGAATAGTAGATGAACTTTGACAAAATATGCAATTAAGTACCTCAACTTTGTAATTGATCAATTTAGTATAGGAATTGTGAAATTGATCAAATTAATACTTAAAATTACATTTTCATGTACATTAACCAGTATCACAGAGGTACCATTATCATACATAAAAGGTTATTTTAGATACCAATTGATTGATTTCAAAGTTTAGGTATTTAATTATATATTTTGTTAAAGTTTAGATACCATTTGCAATATTAACCCAAATATTTACAAACAAGAGTGTCCGTCCCCTCCTTTTTTTTATTATAGGAAAATAGGTTTAGATGGGTATTATAAATAAAGTATTTTAAAATTTAAAAAAAATATGTAAATAACAAAAAAGAGAGAAAAAATAAAATATGAAAAAATATATTATTAGTATATATATACATATTTAATATAATATACATGTACGTTGTTGTTAGGTTCTCTTTATTTTATTTTGATGACAACAAAAGAAGAAAAAAATATAATAAGATTTATTAAGTGTGCAGTGTGCAGATTCTCAGACAGTAAGTCAGACAGTAAGGTTCTGATCTTTTGAGCATCAGACACTAAGAAAATTCAAGGGTGAATTATTATTATATCAGACAAAGGTTAGACTTTCTGGTTCTTCATTAGACAGTATAAAGAAGCTGTCAAGTTCAGATCAAGTTGTCTAAATCGGATTTATTGGATTGATTTCTCGCATAAGTAATTGATTGAAGGCCTAACTCCTTTATTAGATATTAGAGAGTATATCTAATATGTTCCACAAGGAGGATTTAAATCTCATGAGGATTTTAAATTTTCAAGATGTTTATTTTTTCACTGTTCATCTTCTTCAAGTGGCTTGCTGTTTCAGACGTGCAGTAATTTCTTCTAACTTCTTCATATCGCGTGAATTGTATCAAGCTGAAGATTGTTGTTAAAAACTCTCTGGATAAGGTACATTTCTAAATCTCGGATTTTGTGGGAAGATTTGAATAAATTTCAAATCTGTTCTAAATCGGTAAGGTATGGATCTTTTCGTACTGTGTGATATCCTTTTAGTTACAGCAACAACTCATCTATTGTTCAAGATTTTATTCCACAGTATCAGAAAATATTCCAGCAAAGAATCTTTATGGAATTATCTCCAATTTGTTTTCAAAATTGAGATAATTTCTCTTCTATCTATCTCTCCTCGTATTCTTTTAACAACCAGAAGCTGTGTTCTTGAAGATATTACGGGATATCAATATTCTCAGTTTCTTTTTTAAATTTTGAATCAGCTCCAACGGCATATTTGTTTTGTTGGATAAAGATAAAGTTGTTGAAGTCCGTTGAACTGAAGGAAAAAGACCAGGATATATATTTATATATATATATGTATAATGTTTCAGGAAAAAAACAACAGAAGATACGAGATTGAAAAAACCCAGAATTACACGAGCTGAAATTTTACTTTCAATATTATACTTCTACTTCAACAGACGTTCCGTCAGACACTAGTCAAATACTAGTCAGACATTTTGTGCAAAGCTCAAAACTTACTTTCTTCTGTGTTCTTGTGCTCAAATATTTAGAGTGTCTATTGTAACTCTTGATTGAAGATTCTCTACTCTTGTATTGAGTGTATTGAGAGTTGTTGAGAGGATTACAAATAATCTTGTAGTCTGTGTTTAGCCAATAGATATAGGCTTGTGAGACAGAACAAGATTCGATTGGTGTTTGTAATCTCTTTTTGATTAATTGGATTAGTGGATCGACCCGGTTGGAAACCGGATCCCCAGCAGTGGAGCTGGAAGAGAGGACGTACTCGCAAGGAGGAACCTCTATAAATTTCTGGGCTCATTTAATTTTCTGCACTTTACTACTCTGCAATTTTTATTGGTTATAATTGTTTATATTGTTGTTCAAATTTTCTTATTAAGTTCTACAAAGCAACAATATTTATCTAAGTTATAATCTGATTCTTAAATTATTTGTTAAAAGAAGTTTCCAAATTTTAATTTGTTAAGTGTTTTCAAAATTTTTAAAAGCAAACAATTCACCCCTCCCCTCTTGTTTGCATATCTGGGACCAACATTTGGTATCAGAGCAGAGTTCTTTTTTAAGAAAAAAGTGATCAACTATGGAAAACACTATTACTATTGCTTCAAATCGGATTCCATTTTTTGATGGAACTAATTTTCCCTATTGGAAATGCAGAATGGAAACTTACATCAAGGCCACTGATTTCTCCTCTTGGCAGATTATTCAATATGGCGACAAGCAAGTTGTACTCAATGACAAGAGTGAACTTGATGATGATGAAAGAAAGAAGCTTGAGATGAACAATGCAGCCAAGAATATGATCCTGATGAGCATATCACAATCTGTGTTTGCAATGGTTTCATCATGCAAAACTAAAGAAATTTGGGACAAACTTTGTGAAACCTATGAAGGAGCAACAATGATCAAAGACACCAGAAGAAGTGCCTCATGCATGACTATGAATTATTCAGATTCAAAACGGGTGAAAGTATCTCTGATGGCTTTAATAGATTTACTTTAATTACTAATGAACTTGCATTGCTTGGTAAGGAATTTGATGACAGTGAACTAGTAAGGAAGATTCTAAGGATCTTACCAAGTTCGTGGGATTCAAAGACAAATGCGATAGAAGAAGCTCATAACTTGGACACGCTGAGTCTAAGTGAACTAAGAGAAAAGCTTCAAGCCTATGAATCCAAGCTGAAACATCAGCAGGAACAAGAGAAAGTCAGGAAGTCTATTGCTTTTAAGGCATCGGTTGAGAAAGATCCATTGTCAGACGATGAGTCAGACAGTGATGATGAAGTTGATGATGTGAATTTACTAGCTAGGAAGCTCTCAAAATTCAAGAAGAAAGGTAAGCTTCTAACCGAAGCCCGTTATGCTAATGATCGGTTTAAAAGTGATGCAGGAAATCTGATTAATGAGAAAGAAGAAAAGAAAGAAAAGAAGAAAGAGAAGAAAGAAATTGTGTGCTACGAATGCAGAAAACCAGGACATATCAAGTATGCCTGTCCAGTACTTATGAAGAAAATGGAAAAATACAAGTTAAAGCAGAAAGCACTTATGGCAACATGGAGTGACTTAGATGAGTCAGACGCTGAGTCAGACGATGAGTCAGACAATACAGAAGAAGCCAATCTGTGCTTTATGGCTTTATCTGAGGTAACTTCTGATTCTGAAGATGAGATGCCAGAAAGTATTCGAAAGCAATTTAAAAAACTACTAAAGGGCATTTCAAAAGCAAATGAGAAAATTGAAGTTTGAAAAATGAGAAAGAAGCTTTAAGTCAAACAAATCAACTTTTAGCTGAAGAAAACGACATCTTCAAAAATGATATTGAAGTTTTACAAAGTGATAATGAAAAATTACGCATTACTCAAGATTTTAAAAAGGAAAATTCTGAGTTACAATCACAAATTAAAGAACTTAAGGAAAGAATGGAACACATTTCAAAAGATTTAAGTTCTACTTTTCGAAAATTTTCTGAAAGTGATGAAAAACTTCAAAGGTTGATTTCTTCTCAAAGACTTGGTAATTCAAAAATTGGTTTAGGTTTTGATCAAGCCGAATCTTCAAACCAAACTAAAATAAAAACTGTTTTTATTAAAGGAGAAGAAACAAAAAGTAAAATACCTGTTAATTCTGGTAAAATTACTATGAATCCTAAATCCTTTGTGCAAAGAAAAAGGTATGTCAGTCAATATCATCAACAAAATAACCATTATCCAGTCAGACGGTATTTTAGACAGTCCGTCAGACGGTTTGACAGAAGATACCCAAATCAGTTTCAAAAGAAAACGGTAAGATCTAATTCCTATGCTTGTTTCCTTTGTAACAAGTGGGACATATTGAGAAACATTGCTATTACAAAAATTACAAGCTCAGTAAACAACAAGCTACAAATTTAAATTCTATGAGCTTGAGTTTTGGTGGACCCAAACTAGTTTGGGTTCCTAAGAAGGTTTGATCCTTCCTTCTGTGATTACAGGAACATGGAGCACAAATTAAAGGAATATGGTATCTTGATAGTGGGTGCTCACGCCATATGTCTGGAGATGCTTCACTGTTCACAACAATAGAATGGAAGAATGGAGGATATGTCAAATTTGGTGACAATAGTAAGGTGAAAATAATAGCAACTGGTACTATCGGATTTCCTCCAACCACAATCGAAAATGTTTCTCTGGTAAGAGGTCTTAAACACAATCTCTTGAGTATTAGTCAGCTTTGTGACAAAGGCTACAAGATGACTTTTGGTAAGGATAAAGTAGAAGCCTTTAATCAAGATGGTGAAAAGATCTTTGAAGGTTTTCGAAAAAGGAATATATATATGATAGAGCCCGCGAAAGTGGAAACTGAAAGTTGTTTTTTAACCATGCATGATAACATATTTCTCTGGCATAAAAAGCTTGGCCATGTCAACTTTTCTCAATTGGAAAATCTTTCAAAGAAAAATCTTGTACATGGTTTACCAAGAATTTTTATAAAAAATGATGTAAGATGTGATACATGTTTAAAGAACAAAATGGTTTCAGTATCACATAAATCAAAAAATTTGATTTCCACAAAGCGTCCTCTAGAACTTCTTCATCTAGATCTTTTTGGTCCTACTCGCACCTTAAGTCTTGGAGGTAATAAATATGGTTTGGTAATTGTCGATGATTTTTCAAGATTTACATGGGTATTTTTCTTAAGACATAAAAATGAAGCCTTTCAAGTCTTCGAAAAATTTTCAAAACAAGTACAAAATGAGAAAGGTTTCTCAATCATTAGCTTGAGAACAGATCATGGCAAGGAATTTGAAAATGAAAGCTTCATGATTTTCTGTGAAGAAAATGGAATTAACATAATTTTTCTGCACCATATACTCCACAACAGAATGGAGTTGTTGAAAGAAAGAATAGAATAATTCAGGAAATGGCTAGAAGTCTCTTAAATGAAAGTGGCATTGCACAATATTTTTGGGCTGAAGCTGTTTCTACATCATGTTATATTATTAACAGAGTTTATGTGAGACCTTTGACACAGAAAACAGCATATGAGCTATACAAAGGAAGGAAGCCTAACGTCTCCTACTTCCATGTTTTTGGAGCTAAGTGTTACATCAGGAAGTCTGGATTAAATCTGGGCAAATTTGACGAGCGAGCTGAAGAAGGAATTTTCTTGGGTATTCTCAGAAAAGTAAAGCTTTTCGTGTTTTTAATAAATCCTCTAAGATTGTAGAAGAGTCTATTAATGTTAAATTTATTGATTCTTCTGTGATTGATGTGTTTGATGATTGTCCTAAATCTAAACACAAGGATGAAAGTTTAAACTCTCAAAAAGGGATAAAAGATGAAGCTGAAAAACCTTCTGAACCTCAGTCAGACGTTGCGTCAGACGGTATGTCAGACGGTAAAGCAGAACCTTCACAGTTGAAACTGAATCTTCTAACCTTGGAGATTTAAACCTCACCATCCATCCGAACAAGTAATTGGTAACATTGGAAGTGGTGTTAAAACTAGATCAAGTTTTAAAGATTTTGAAAACCACTTTGCTTTGCTTGCTGATTTTGAACCTACTTCTATTGATGATGCTTTGAAGGATAGTAATTGGATTAATGCTATGCAAGAGGAATTAAACCAATTTGAAAGAAATGAAGTTTGGGAATTGGTTCCTAGACCTAAAGAGAAAAGTATAATTGGAACAAAATGGGTTTTCAAAAATAAAGCCGATGAAAATGGAAAGGTTGTAAGAAATAAAGCTCGTTTAGTTGCAAAAGGTTACTCACAAGAGGAAGGAATTGATTTTGATGAAACTTTTGCACCTGTTGCTAGATTAGAAGCTATTCGATTATTGCTTGCTTTTGCATGCTTCAAGAATTTTAAACTTTTTCAAATGGATGTTAAAAGTGCTTTTTTAAATGGTTATATTAAAGAGGAGGTATATGTTGAACAACCTCCAGGATTTGAAGATCCTTTTAAGGAAAATCATGTCTTTAAACTCAAAAAGGCTTTATATGGTTTAAAGCAAGCTCCTAGAGCTTGGTATGAACGTCTGAGTGCTTATTTGATAAAAAATGGTTTCAAAAGAGGAAAAATAGATACTACTTGTTTTTGAAAAATCTTGATAATGATTTATTAGTTATCCAAATCTATGTTGATGATATTATTTTTGGTTCAACTAATGAATATCATTGTAGAGAATTTGCTAAGTTAATGCAGGGTGAATTTGAGATGTCTCTCATGGGTGAATTAACCTTCTTTCTTGGTTTGCAAATCAAGCAAACATCTGATGGAATTTTTATCCATCAAGAGAAATATACAAATCAAATTGTCAAAAAATATGGATTTGAAAGTGCAAAACTTAATTCAACTCCAATGAGTTCATCATCAAAGTTAGATCTTGACATTTCTGGCAAAAAGGTAAATGAGAAGCTTTTTAGAGGTATGATTGGTTCTCTCTTGTATTTAACTGCTTCACGACCGGATATTCTATTTAGTGTATGCTTGTGTGCAAGATTCCAAAGTGCTCCAACAGAAACACATTTGTCTGCTGTTAAAAGAATTTTCAAGTACCTTTCAAACACTTCAAAATTGGGCATATGGTATCCAAAAAATAACAATTTTAACCTAATTGGATACTCAGATGCTGATTATGCTGGTTGTAAAATAGATAGAAAAAGCACATCCGGTACTTGTCAATTTCTTGGTGATAAGTTAGTTTCTTGGTCTTCCAAGAAACAAAACTCTGTTGCTCTATCAACAGCTGAAGCAGAATATGTTTCATTGGAAATTGCTGTGCTCAAATTTTATGGATCAAACAACAGTTGAGTGATTATGGCTTATGTTTTGAAAAAGTCCAATCAAATGTGATAATACTAGTGCCATAAATCTAACAAAAAATCCGGTTCATCATTCGAGATCTAAACATATTGAAATTCGTCATCATTTCATTAGAGATCACGTTTCAAATGGTAATATTGAAGTTGAATTTGTACCAACTGATATTCAATTTGCTGATATTTTTACTAAACCTTTGGATAAAACAAGATTTGAGTTTATTAGAAATGAAATTGGAGTGTGTAATCCATTTGCTTGAATGAAATTTTTTCTTGAGTCAGACAGTATGTCAGACGTTGTTATTGAAAATCTTTTACGACAAAGTTTTACTTTTAAAAAAAAAAAAAGGAGGGAACCGTTTTCTCTTCCTGTTTCGAATTTCTCAATAAAAACTTCATTGGTAACTGTCTTCATTTATATCTTTCTCTCTCTCAATATCTTCGATTTCTCTACTTCAAATCAATCTCAAAAATCATCATTATGCCTCCACGAAAATCATCCAGAGTCGCTGCTGTCTTCTCTCGGGCAAGGTCTTCTCTAACTCCAATGGAGATATCAGACACTGATTCTCCACATTCTCCACAATCTGATGAACCCCAATCAGATGTTCCTAATCCAAACCCTAACCCTAGCAAATCCACTTCATCTCCTGTCTCTCTTGAACGAACCTCAACAGATCAATCTAAAGAAGAAACTGATTCCGTTCAAGAATCAGACAATGATGACTCCTCAAAGGTTGCTTCGTCAGATAGTACATCAGACGAACCTAGGGTCCCTGCAAAAAAGGTAAAGAAATCTCCTTTATCTTCTAAGAAGGGTTCTGGTGTGTCTCGAACTGCTGTGAGAGACGATTCTAAAATAGGGGAATGTTATTTCATTGATATCAACTTCTTTGTAGAAAGAGGGTTACACATTGATGAGTTTCTTGAGGAAATCAAATGCAAAAAATTGTGTACTCTCAAAACCTGTGATTATGGAGAAATTGTTCTAGAATTCTATAGGAATCTTAATCTGAACAAGAAGAACAAATTGTGTTCTAGGGTTTGCGGTAAAGATGTCACTTTTACTCGCAAAGATCTGATAAACTTCTTGGGATTGGATGATTGTGAGGACTCAGTTGAACTAGCATTACTTGGAAGACAACAGCTGTTCAATTTGTTGAATGATAATTTTGAAACAAAGGTTGAGAGAGATGTTTTTATTTTACAATTTCCACTGATTGTCATATTACTGCATAAGATAGTTTGTTCATGTATTTTCCCGAAGCAAGGAAGTAGAACATCTATTTCGGTGGATGAAGCAAAAATAATTTTGGGAATGACAAAAAAGAAAAAAGTAGATGTTGCTGGGAAACTTCTGTGTCATGCTCTGACAAATGCAAGAAGCAAACCTTTTGGACATTTGATAATAAGTCTGCTGAAATGGAAGAAGTTCAAGCTTCCAAAAAGGTCTGTCCATCGTATTGAGCTAAAAAAGGTAGATGCACACACACTGCATCACATGGGAATCTATTTCCAAGAAAAAGTGTGGTTTTCCAATGATATGGCAGTGTATTTTGATCCTAGACACACTACAAGGGAGTTGCCATCTTGGATGAAGTTCAAAAGGGGAGTATTTGTTGATAATAGACCCAAAGCTGTTTCAGATGTTAGGTCAGACAAAAATGTTGGAAAATCTGACAAGAAAAGAAAAGGGAAGGCACCTCAGGAAGTAAGGAAGAAGAAGAAAAGTGATCCACTGTCTGGTCTAAAAGGAGTAGAAATTAAAGAAGGACACTCTCAAAGAGCATCAGACACTCCTGTTCACCATCAGCTAGTAGATCCTGAGGCTTCAACTAGTAAGGATGTTGAGAGGATTAATAAGATGGAAAATGATCTTGCAACAATGAAAGAGTTGCTCTCTCAGCTGCTTTCCCAATCACCAACTCCTGCTGCTGCATCTAAACAAATTCCTGTTGAGTCTGTCCAACCTAGTTCTCCTCAATCTCATGGTGAACAGACTCTTCCATCCTCTTCAAAAATGTCTGAACCTGAACCATTAGTTGAATCCTCTATATCTCCTACATAGGATATCTCTCAGACTTCACATGATTCTTCACCATGCCTAAGCATCATTCTTTACAGGCCCTTGGATTTATCCAAGATTATTGCTCAATATGCTCAATCTATACCATCTCAAAGCTTTCAACCTCCTGTTTAACCTGTACAAGATCCACCTTAGCAACCTCCTAAAGAGGATCTTTCTTCTGCTTTAAAAAGGATTGCTGATTTTTATGTACCAACAGGAATTCCTCCTAAGGTGACTCATTCAAGGATTAAAAGGTCTACTGTCAAGCATTGCGCAGTCTCTTCAAAGAAAAAATCTGGTTCAAAATCTACATCAAAAGATGCTGATAAGGATAAGCCTGCCAAGAAACATGAAGACTCTTAAAGTTTTGTTTTAGTTTTCGTTGATAAGTTTTTAGTTTTGTTGAAATGAATTTTTTTACTGCTCTTTGTGTGTATTTGAACTTCAGTTTGTGGTTTTATTAATGCATATGATGTTTTCTTGTTATATTCTTAGCATCTGCTCAGGGGGAGTTTATTTGTTGATAACAAAAAGGGGGAGATGATGTTTTGATAAATTTTTTTAAATGGAATGTTTGATTTATGGTTACATGGAATGTTTTAATTGAATTGCAAAATTTTTCAAAGGTTTTGTTATCATCAAAAAAGGGGAGAATGTTAGGTTCTCTTTATTTTATTTTGATGACAACAAAAGAAGAATAAAATATAATAAGATTTATTAAGTGTGCAGTGTGCAGTGTGCAGATTCTCAGACAGTAAGTCAGACAGTAAGGTTCTGATCTTTTGAGCATCAGACACTAAGAAAATTCAAGGGTGAATTATTATTATATCAGACGAAGGTTAGACTTTCTGGTTCTTCATCAGACAGTATAAAGAAGCTGTCAAGTTCAGATCAAGTTTCTAAATCGGATTTATTGGATTGATTTCGCATAAGTAATTGATTGAAGGCCTAACTCCTTTATTAGATATTAGAGAGTATATCTAATATTTCCACAAGGAGGATTTAAATCTCATGAGGATTTTGAATTTTCAAGATGTTTATTTTTTCACTATTCATCTTCTTCAAGTGCTTGCTGTTTCAGACGTGCAGTAATTTCTTCTAACTTCTTCATATCACGTGAATTGTATCAAGCTGAAGATTGTTGTTAAAAACTCTCTGGATAAGGTACATATCTAAATCTCGGATTTTGTGGGAAGATTTGAATAAATTTTCAAATCTGTTCTAAATCGGTAAGGATATGGATCTTTTCGTACTGTGTGATATCCTTTTAGTTACAGCAACAACTCATCCTATTGTTCAAGATTTTATTCCACAGTATCAGGAAAATATTCCAGCAAAGAATCTTATACGGAATTATCTCCAGATTTGTTTTTCAAATTACGAGATAATTTCTCTTCTATCTATATCTCTCCTCGTATTCTTTTAACAACCAGAAGCTGTGTTCTTGAAGATATTACGGGATATCAATATTCTCAGTTTCTTTTTTAAATTTTGAATCAGCTCCAACGGCATATTTTGTTTTGTTGGATAAAGATAAAGTTGTTGAAGTCCGTTGAACTGAAGAAAAAGACCAGGATATTTTATATATATATATATATATGTATAATGTTTCAGGAAAAACAACAACAGAAGATACAAGATTGAAAAAACCCAGAATTACACGAGCTGAAATTTTACTTTCAATATTATACTTCTACTTTAACAGACGTTCCATCAGACACTAGTCAAATACTAGTCAGACATTTTGTGCAAAGCTTCAAAACTTACTTTCTTCTGTGTTCTTGTGCTCAAATATTTAGAGTATCTATTGTTACCCTTGATTGAAGATTCTCTACTCTTGTATTGAGTATATTGAGGGTTGTTGAGAGGATTACAAATAATCTTGTAGTCTGTGTTTAGCCAATAGATATAGGCTTGTGAGACAGAACGAGATTCGATTGGTGTTTGTAATCTCTTTTTGATTAATTGGATTAGTGGATCGACCCGGTTGGAAACCGGATCCCCAGCAGTGGAGCTGGAAGAGAGGACGTACTCGCAAGGAGGAACCTCTATAAATTTCTGGGCTCATTTAATTTTCTGCACTTTACTACTCTGCAATTTTTTATTGGTTATAATTGTTTATATTGTTGTTCAAGTCATTTTCTTATTAAGTTCTACAAAGCAACAATATTTATCTAAGTTATAATCTGATTCTTTAAATTATTTGTTAAAAGAAGTTTCCAAAGTTTTTAATTTGTTAAGTGTTTTCAAAAATTTTTAAAAGCAAACAATTCACCCCTCCCCTCTTGTTTGCATATCTGGGACCAACAGTTGTATAGTATCACATGTTTATAAATTAGATTTTTTTAAGTTTAATATTTATTCCGGGATAAATGTCAAATTTGGTACTTGAAATTTGAAAAAGAAAATTTTAATTTGGTACCTAAACTTTAAAGTAGGCAATTTAATACATAATCAAACTTTTTGCAATTACTTTTATTACTACCTTCTTGATGCCATTTACTCTATTTGCTTACTAAGAATAGACAACATATTATTGATTTTTTTACTACTTTTCATAACATCGTCTAGTACTGATAGGATATTTCTTTCACGTCAGGAAATAGAACAAACAGTATTAGTGAGATAATAAAAATAACTACTAAAGTGTGATTAGGTATTAAATTTACTACTTCAAAATTCAAATGCCAAATTGAATTTTTGTACAAAGTTCAAGTACCAAATTTGTCATTTTCCCTTAATTTTATATGATGTTGGACTACTTTTTAAAGTCAAATTGGACCTTATACCTGTATTCATTCTGGCACATTTCACTTAGATTTAGATTAGGCTTGGATTTAACGGTTTAAATGGATTTTGTTTTAATAAAATCACTAAGAACAAAGCTTACCGTATTTGTTTTGGAGCATGCTTGGTAAGCACAAGGTCATAGGTTCAAAATTTGCTAGGAGTAAGTTCAATTTTTTTTTTTTTTCACTTTGGTGCATGCAAGCTCACATGTGCATGTGACACATGTACATGGTCTCTTTCCCTAAGCTAACAAGCTCATCAAGAGCTTTGAGCTGAAGTTCCATAAACATTGGAAACCCCATGATATGCCCACTTTCTTCATTACACCATACTACATGGATCATCCTGCCAAGTTCCATAGATATCACAAGCCTAAGTCCCGACACCTTTTAAGTTGTAAGCCTTAAGTTTAGAACATTTATAACTTGCCACGTGTCCTTATGAGATATGACTATGCTAAAGCTCAGAATCTATTAATAACCACAAACAATTATAACTCCAATCACACTTTAATCACATATGTCATTAATATATCAAATTAATACATATACTACATTAATAACATCATTTCACTAAAAAGGCTTAAGGTTCTTACATAATTCTTATACATAATAGAATAATTAACTGAATAAACTTCATTGGATTACAAATCACATATTATCGAAGTCTCTGATCCCCCAAATAACACATTCAAGCTTATGGAGTCATTGATCTACATAATGTCTTTAGTTATTAGCATTATCCCATAGTCCATTTGTGATTCATAAGCAAATCAATTATTGATAATAAAATCTTCCTCTATACTCATATCTGAAAAAGATGAAAGGGATGGGTTGAAGCCAAATATGTATACACGATAATCACAAGCGCATGCTCAAACAAATCACATTAACATGCATACATAAAACTAAATGCACCAACCCAAGTTTTATTATCTTCAATTTAATTGGGGCAGAATAATATAGATATAACCAATATCCTAACCACACATATATTAAATAATACAAATATATGATGTAGGGTACTCTTTAAGATCCATGGTCTAAAAGGTCACCTAGATCTACTTATAGTTGTCTCTGAGCACAACCTCATGCAAGAACAATGGCACATCATCAGGTTGCTGCATTAGTGATAAGTGTCTAAAGACTCTTATTATATGTATTAATCAAATACCATATTATATAGATTTTATGTGAATTATTAAAGAAAAAGACATTTGTTTAGTTAAAATGTCAATTTCAGGAATAAAGGAAGATATTGAGGCTAATGAAGACATTTGGATGAGTTAAGGGAGATTATATTGAAAAAAAAAGGCAAGTAAAAGATTTACAACATAAATGACATTTCTACACTAGTTGTGCAGAACACTGGTGTAGGAAACAAAAATTAACCCGCAATCATTTTTAAAGTACACGAGGAGCTACTCCAATCGTGTATTATGCGTGTGTAGAGGCTGAAAAGTGATTAGAAACATTTTACAAAGTACACGGGTACCCTGCATAGGTCATGCTTGGGGTCCTGCAACCCCTCTTTCTACGTTATTTTATCAGTTTTAATCCTACATGGCCTTGAACACAGTTGTCTGGGATGGTTGTGTAGGAAATATGTGGCCTTTTTCTTATAAATAACGGCCTTAACTTGTCTTTTAACACTCACTTCTTTATTCCTAAGAATCCTAGAAAGAAAAATAGGTATTTTAGAGTGAAGAAACACTGAAGATCATTGAAGATCATAGGACGTTATTTTTAAAGGTTGTAATCATGACTCTTTACTAGTTTTCTTTGCTCATTGATTGAAATCATCTATCCATGGAAAAATAAATCATTATACTTAGGTCTTGAGGAATCTTATCCCTAATGTAGAGATTTGATTATTTTGTTAATGGAAGTTTAAGCTTTCTTGAATCTATTCATGTGTTTATATTCGTTTCTTGATTTAATATATACGTAGTATTAGATCATTGTCTGATTATCATTAATTTGATCGACGGATTGATTGATAAGATAGATCTAACATGAATAAAAAAAATTTAAATGTGACTCTAGACATAGATCGTATGAACTTTCTACAAAAAGACAGAATCTTTCTAAGGAATCACGAACTCTAATGCAATTTTTGTTTGCATCTAATGATGAAGGACAATCCCATAAGATATATAGGGTTAAAATTCAATTGTCTAGAAAGAGAAATTGATGAAATTAGGAATTCCTACAGTTCAAGAACTTAAACAACCCATTAACGAATGTTTTAAAAGGAATTGAAAAATAAGGTTAGTGGTGAATTAAGATTGAGGGTATTTTTTGCAACTAACATATTTAGATGCGTTGACACCCACTTTTGTTAGAGTTAATTACTTACTTAATTAGTTACTTAGATATATGACAAACACTCAAATTATATAAGGTAGATAGTAGAATTAGGGTAAGTAATCATAATTACAGATCTTGGCGGAACGATATCTATGCTAATCTATACTATAATCGATAGGTACGCTTACCTAAGATTAATCGTAGAGTATAAGCAGGGTTTTAATTTGATTTGATTTGATTACAATTAATAATCCCTCTATTAATTAGTATTATTGATACTTCTAGCACGAAGTTAACCATAGTAAAAAAAAGAAGTAACAAATTCATTAATTTAGTGTTAATTTAGTCAAATTAGTTTCCTATCCTAAATGAACACGAGTGACAAGCACTATATACACATAACTAAAATATCGTATTGATGTGTAGCTAAAGCAATAAGATTCCTATAATCTCATATAATAAGTAATTAATACCTTTTATCTCTTAAACAACACTTACTGATATGTATTACACATTCTTCTTCATTTATAGTGTGGACACTTACTTGAACTAGAATCTTGATTTTAATATGATGATAACTCGGCTTATAACTTAGCTTTTGTAAAATAATTATCTATAAATTTAATTAGTAAATCGGGGAATTAGCTGAATAGGTCATTAAAATAATAAATTAATATTTGTTGTAAACCCCGATTTTTCTAGTAGTCAAGTAAACTTCGAGAACCGGAAAGCGAAATCCTAAACCAAATTAATTCAAGCCTTGTGAGAGAAACTTAGAAACCTTATATCCGGCTTTCCTTTGGTTTCATATCAAAAGAAATCTTATAAAATAATTTAATGTGAAATATTGTTTTAAAGTATATTCCAAACCATAAAAAGTTTTAATTTCGGAAAATTTTCTATTCCGGGCCTTCTTGAGCCCCATTACGAAATAGCGAGCCCCGGGACTAAAAACTTAGAAAAATATTCCGGAATACTCGTTAGAACCGAAATTTTATAAGAATTTCAAAAAAATTAAGTTTTATAATTTTTCGGGCTATAAAAATTACAGTTATAGCATTTTTCTCGTATTTTCTTTACTACCGGTAAAGTAGATATCTTGTCTACTATTTACCACTATTCACAAGTACAACCTACATTACACACTACCCATGCCCTAGTCTTACATCCTTACAACTACTCATTATAGTTTCTTTTCCAAGAAATTTTTGTTCCTTATTAAATTATTACATTTAATACATTTTATTACATAAATTACAATTTCAAATAAAATCAAACCACTCCCTCTCTCTCACTCCTTATGGCCGGCGCATGAACCCCCCCTTTGCCCTCTATTTGTTTTATTTTTCCTCTTTTATTACTTCAAACAAACCATAATTTCACTTAATATAAATAATCTTCAACTTTCTCTCTCCTTCATTTCATTTTCATTTGTTCAAAAATCACAAAACTCTCTCTCCATTCCCTCCCTTGCCATGAGCCTACACCCCACCACACACACACAAAACAAGCTCATTTCTTCTTCATTTCTTCATCAAATCCTTCTTAAGTGATGATTCTTGAGCTTTATTACTACTTAATCTTGCAATGGCAAGATTATTCATGTGTGTTTTCACCTTAAATCCCCATGAGCAAATGCTAGGGATGAGAAAATACTAATACATGAATATCAAGCCATCACAAGAGTAGATCTTGTGTTTGATGAGCTTTTGTTAAAGTATTATCATGTTCATGCATATAAAAGTAGAGATCTTGCATGAAAAATATATGTTCATGCTTATAAACTCCTTTTCATGCACTATAAGTAGTAGATCTAGCACTTAGACACTCATATTATATTTGACATTCATGTTCATATAAATATTTTGTGTTTTTATGCATTAATGCTCATAAAGATTGAGTCTTGTATATATAAATGTGATAGTCGGTAGATCTTTATGTAGATAAGGCAAGGAACTTGAAAAGAAAAGGTTTTTGTTAGAAATGTTCAAAAGAAAATTCGTATGACTTCCAAACCCTATTTTAAAATCCCTTGTAACAAATTTGAAACTCATATTTTATATGAAAAATGGAGGGTATAAGTAATAGATATCATTAAGTAATGATTTTTATAAGTTGAAATAAGTTTGGATGAGAG
Organism: Combretum micranthum; assembly: GCA_024138025.1. NCBI lineage: Eukaryota > Viridiplantae > Streptophyta > Magnoliopsida > Myrtales > Combretaceae > Combretum > Combretum micranthum. Next base: position 749,227 of record JAMXBD010000148.1, on the reverse strand, counting down.
TAATGTGTAAAACAAGAAGTAGAATCAAGATGGAAATTTTTGAGTTAGTAGTCAACTTGTAAAATTCGTAACTTTGGATGATGCCTATGTAACCACCTATTATTCAAGCTCAAAATGCATGTTTTATGTATTAAATGAAGTCCTTAGGTAGTGGATATAGTAAAGCCTTAAATTTTAATGCATTACGCAAGTTTTCTCAAAGAAATCATTCAAAAAGTGGATTTTCTAAAATTCGGATTTTTGAGAAAAGCCTATTTAAAAACATATTTGTAAAGTAAAAAATGTAAATTTTTATGTAGAAATGAAGGTCTTGGATAGTATAGATGACGAAGACTCATTTTTAATTAAGATAACTAGGAATTTCTAAGAATATAATCCAAAGCACTAGTGTGATGTCAAAATTAGAAAATTGGATTTTCAAGAAGTAGTTATTATTGGAGTCTTGTAAAATTTAGGAGTTCTCAAAGTTTTCTTTATCAAAAATCATTAAGATCATGCATACATTGGACTCATCACATGTCATTCATGTTAAGAACTCATTCATATTTTATATATACTTGAATCATCAACTAGATACATTTCAAACAAGTGCAAAACAATTTTTTTCAGAAATGGGAATGGTTACTGATCAGATCTGATCCCTCTGTTCCGTGACCTAAATGTTTTCAAAACTTGAAAATAATATTAGAAATAGATATATCTTTCGAAGTAGATAGAAATCGATATAAAATTTTCGAAATTTCGAGTTAAAATGACCAAGTTATGGTCGTTTTATGTTGGAACTTCCGCAAATAGAGAGAACTATGTTTTTGTTTAGTTTTGATATATAGTTTGGATTAATTAAGTGATGAAGTACTCATTAGGGTATTATTCTTTGGTAGGTGATCCCGAGACCGACGAATCGCTACCATCCGATTATTACTATTAAAAGACCGGCGTACCATGACCGAGTAAGTATCACTTCCAATTTCAATTATTGCTTGTGATTGTATTGATAGCTGCACTAGTTACTTAGCAAAGATAAAATGAATATGCATGATGGGGTTGAATGGGAATTATAATGTCTGCTGTTGTTATGTGAAGTTGAACTTAAAGAATATCGAAGCCGGGTGATAAATCATTGCTTGCATAGATGAGCTAGGATTGATTGTCTGCAGATATTGCTTGATAACCTAAAAAAACTGGTATAATTGATTATTTGATATTGAAGATAAACTTAAACTCATTCATAACACGATGGGGATGAAGCATTAGCATTGTTGGTTTTTCGTGATCCCTAAAACGAATATAAGTTGGTTAATCGTGATCCATAAAACGAATATCAGTTGATTAATCATGATCCATAAAACAAATATATGGGTTGTTGATCGTAAGCCTAAACGGCGTCGTACCATAGGATTCGTTAATCTGCTAACCCGGGATGGAGGGTGCAAGTCCATCTACATATGATTTCTGGCTGGTCATATGTTTGCTGAATTCATGTGTTTGGTATATATCACTTGTCTGATTAATCACTTGCTTGAATGATATGTTTTAATTGCAATATGGAAGTTTTCACTCACTAAGCTAGTATAGCTTATGCCCCTATAGTTTTTATTTGTTGCAGCACGAGTTTATTTGGCTTAAGCCAAGGCAGGCTACAGCTCAGCTATAGGAGCTAGGCGTTTCCTATAGAAGTTGTATTCAATTTTTGTTTAGACTTCCACAGGAAACCGAAAGACTCTGGATGATTGTAACGGACCTTGATATTCTTTTACGGGGGAATGCCCCTTAGACTTTGTAATTTTTATATATATGCGTTTTGATTTATCATCTAATGCTATTGAATGCCGCATTAAACTTCTTAACTCCATTGAATAGAGTATTCTATTATCGTAAAGAGACGCCTTACATTTATACAACACTCCCGAAAGACTCAGATAGTAATTCGAGGGTCTTATATGGCATGTGGCGAACTGTTACGTTTAGGATACCCCTATGGGGTGTGACAGTGAAAATAGACATATTAAAAAGGTTAGATGAGCTTGAAAATTGATTAATCGATGATATCAAATCGACATTCGCCAAGTGTACTAGAGTTGTACTAGCAAGTGTACCAGTTTGTAGGTACATACAGGCATTCTATGCCTAATTTGCGTTGCACTAGCTTGCCATTGTAATACCAACAAGCTAGTGCAACCATGATACGCTACAAAAACATCAATTTCAATCGTGAAACCTGTGTCAATTTTACATAGACCTTTCTTTATGTCAATCCAACATAATCCATCAAATAATATGCACTTTCAACACTCCAAAACCATAATTATTCAACAAGAACACAACCTTTTTAAAAATTTTAAGGAACTTATGTGAATTCTTTTGAACCTATTCTTGAATCCTAAACACCAAGTTCAATATCCTCAAAGAAACCTTGGTCGTTTTGGTTGATGAAGTACTTTACCAAACACCCATAGCATCATAAGAAAACCAACACTTACTAGAATGCACAAAACACCTACTACAACTCATTGCTCTTAGTTATTTCTTGATAACTAGGACTGTTGAGGAACAACAACATTCAAGACCTCACTTGCTGAGAAGTAAACATTCAAAATCATAGTATACCCTTACCTTGAATCCTCTTTTGTAGGTTTGTTGATGGAAGTATCCAAAATAAGAGATGCGAAAATTATTGTTTTGATAGAATGATTTTTTTTTTTTTTTTTTTTTTTTTGTGGGGGTGTGGTTTGTGGAGAAGAAATGAATATATCGGTATTCTTATACCGATTATTTGAAACTGTTTGCAATAGCACAAATTTTTTCATTTACTTTAAGGATATTTAATCAAATGAAAATTTATCAAATTTAGTATCTAAACTTTATAAAAAAATTCAATTTAGTACTTAAATGTTCAAGAAGTTAATTTAATACCTAATCAAACTTTTAGCGACTATTTTTACTACCTTACTAACATTGTTTGCTCTGTTTATTGATGTGAAAGAAGTAGCTTATCAATGCTATGCAGTATTAAGAGAAGTAATATCAATTTAATAAAATATTGCATTTTTCAAGTTAGTAAAAAAAAAAAAAAATTAGTGTTAAGGAGGTCGTAAAAATAACCATAAAAAGCTTAATTAAGTATTAAACCGACCACTGTAGGTATCAAATTGAATTTTTATGTAAAATTCATGTACTAAATTTGATGTTTAGCCTAATAAAATACCCTTTCCTTCTATTTCAGGCATTGTTTTTTCCCTCCCTTTCTGAGTAGTAATTTTGGTCGAGATTCATTTTAGTTGGCGACAAAAGTATTATCTCCTTTTCATTTTAATCTTGTACAATTTTAGTTTATAATTAATGGAATGGCTAACCAACTTAGCTAACCTTAAAGTTTTAGTTTTTTAAGATCCCATCAGCGTCCATCTAATTTGGGGATATTAAAGGCTACGCCGCTGGTGAATTTCACGGAATCGTGTTGGCATCAAGTTTGAACACAGAACACTCATAAGAACCATTTCACGTAATTTCGCCACTGAAAATGATTTATGGTGGGAAGTTGCTCGGAAAGGGATGGATTTCAAGATAATTGCCCTTTTTTTCCCTTTTTCTTTTTCTGTTTTTTTTTTTTTTTCTGGGTCTTACAATGCATTATAAACTTAATAAATATTCAATTATGTTATTTCAGGTGCATGGTTCGCTATCTTATCCTTTTAACTTTTGTCACTTTGCAAGTACTATCTATTGGGACATTTAAAAATAAATTCAAACAAGAAATTAAAATTTAATTCATAAAAACAATTGAAAATTACATCAAAGAGGATCAACGTTTAAAAATAAATTCAAATGAGGGATTAAAATTTAGTTCACAAAAACAATCAGTGTTATAAGGTACTTATAATTGAGGATCAATATTTTAAGTTATTTAAAAGATGAATCAAGGGTTTTTTTTTTTTTTTCCTAATATGACAAATGGATAATCAAATGACTTCGTTCTAAAAGTATTAGGTTAATATATTCCATAATAGTATAGTAATGAATTCTTCATTTATCCCTTGTTGATCTTTATTTGAATTTATTCAAAAACTTTAATTCATCTTGTGTAATTTTCACATTATATGTTTATAATTGATAATTCACATGTATTATCTAGTGGAAGATCATAAAGTACACTTAAAAAAAATTAACATTTTGACCACAATATAATCACTACCACGAATAATTACAAGTAAATCAACGTGTTACATTCTTATTAATTTACTCTTTTTTTTTTTTATCATGCTGTAATTAGTGTCATGTATATATATATAAACTTCCCAATCAAGCCCATAATGTACAGATGAATCAACAAGTTATGAATGCATGAAGAAGACGTTTATTACTTGGAGCACACTTTTACGATGATTCGACCCACAAAATCTCCATGAGTTTGGAAAATTTATATCACACACACTAACTGCTCACTAGCACATATTCACTACTTGTGTAAAAATTTGTAACTAAAGAGAGGGAGAGAAGGAGAACTTTATGTTAAAATGATGGTTGGATTGGTGAAAATAAGTACTACTGGGTGGTTATTGATGATGTTAGGGTTGTTGGGTTTATGTGTAGAGAGTAGGAAACCCCAGCTCCATAGGGTTGGAGGAGGAAGAAACACATGGGCACCTAATACCAATTTTACAGAATGGTCCTCCCACGAACACTTCTATGTTGGTGATTGGCTTTGTAAGTTCTTCTCTAATTATTTCCATTCTATTCTCTAATCTATTTCTCTTGTTATCTATATTATTTAATGGGAAGGAAAACATGAATATAATATATAAAATTGTTGAATTTCAACCTCCTTTCTTTCTAAAAGGTAAGCTAATTATCGGTTGTTATATATAATTCATGATTTCAATATAAATATATATATATATATATTTTTTTTTTTCTCATGTAGTTTTATAATGTTAAACTAAAATATGAAAACAATATTTTTGGCAATTAGAAACTAAACAGTTGAGCTTCTTATCAATTGATTGGTTTATATTTATAAGGTTTAATATTGTAGAATTGATTTCATAAAGATTATATTAATGTAACTTATATTGACTACAAAGGAGTTACGATGTGAAAATATAATTGAATCTTGCAATTATGTGTCTTCAAAATTAATTATCGTATTATAAACGCACATGCTACCTAGAAGAAAAAAACATAGAAATCAAGATAACTAATTTAATGTTCTTTTTTGAAACAGATTTTGGATTTGATAAGACCAAGTATAGCGTTTTCCAGGTGAACAAGACCAGCTACGACAAGTGCATCGATAGAGATTTCATTAAAAACATCACAAGAGGTGGTCGAGACGTGTTTAATCTGACAGAAGCAAAGCCGTATTATTTCTTAAGTGGCGGAGGTTACTGCATCCAAGGAATGAAAGTTGAGGTTGATGTCGAGGATGCGCCGCCACCGTCGCCACCTTCACCACCACCAGAGGGTCCGACGACGAGTGGGGGTTCGCGAGTTGTTTGCTTTAACCGATCCATTCTCTATGCAGTGCTTGCAGCAGCCATCATATACGTAACAGCTTACTAACATCAGATTCGTTAATGATTAGTTTACTAGGTTAGTCGTCATTAGTAATATAGCCTATTGTAGAAGCTACTAGCTAGCTCCTTGTCCGAAACCAGTGCAGTTCCCAAGCAACGTTCCTGTGGCATCAGATTAATGAAGAAGTCTATATATGTTATTGATCCGTTTCCCGAATGTGTTTTCCATCTTATGTATCTTACCCTTGGAAACAAGTTATTCGGATTAATAAAATGATAATAGGAGATAACAGAATTAAAATCCTAAGTAAGCAAAGTTTGTATTATTTTATATAAGCGTTTGATGGGATTTAGGATAATTGGCAGCTCTTTGTAGAGGACTGGTTTTATAAAATAGCTAGATTTTACTATTAGGCCAAGTAATAGGAACTAAAGAGTCTCATTCATATATTTCGATGAATCAAGAAAGATTTATTATGGTGGATTTAGAGTAAGGATCGTTGAATTGGTTTGTCTATTTTCAATCTTTTTCAAATAAGTTTATATACTTAAAAAACAAATATTAGCAAGAAGACTCATCTCAACCATTCATAATCAAATAACGATGGTATCAATGTCACATAGCTCCTTCATACCCATGAATTCAAGCTTTCTGAGATTCGTTATTCCTTCCTCTTTCCTCACTCCTCTTCCTATGTTATTTTTACCTGTCACTCCCATATCACTCCTTTGAAGCCACGAATAGCACGAAACAAACAATATGCAAGCATAATTATTGTAATAAGATCAACTTATTTACACTCTTAATTATTTAGAATCGTATTTTTTTTTTTTTCATATTATACTAGTTATTAGTATTCCAAGCAATTGGGAGAGTTGAAAAGGTAAATATTTTTTTAATTAATCTACCCATGTTTCTTATTGAACTCCAATGAAAAATAATAGAAATTTGAGTTATATTGAATACTATCTCACGGGAGGACAAAACAATAATCATATTTGTTTAATTTCCAAACTTATCTTCAGTACCATATGGTATGTGCATCTATTTAAGAAAGGTCATTTCGCAAGAATGAGCCCTTCAAAAGTTAAAACTAAGTTGGTTTAGAGCTAAAAGTATTTTTAACGAATTTTAGGATAAAATGAAACAGAAATATACTTTGCACTTGTGAAGTTAGTCCAAATAGGCAACAAAAAGTCGGGTCTCTTAGTTTAGATTGTAACAAATCATAGTGCATATTCATGAAAAATCCCATGCACCGCATTTCTTAAAATATTTATGGATCTATTTAGATTGTTTGAATTTTATCTGTGTCATATCTATATCAAATTGTATATGTAACTTATTTATATTATATATGTATTGTATTTGTATTATATCTGTTTGATATGTTTATGAGTAAAATTATCAATTTTTTACTGATATTTGTTTCTTGATAAATATTTATTTAAAAATAATAAAAATATGATACCAAAATAACTAAAATATAGTGACACAACCAGACCCATGTCTCGGTGAAATTGAAACATCATTTTTGGCTTGCGTGCCTCTATAAAAGGTCATGCCATTTGAAAATATACTAACAATCTCCCAACGTTTTCAAAAGATTAAAATAGATTGAAAAAAAAAAAACATCACAAAATCTCATGCTTAAGCATAGATATTGGTGTTTTGCAATTGAACCACCGAGGAATAAAAGTTCATTTGATCTTATCATAGTCATATGATTGACAATCTTTAAATTATAGACCATATTGAACAAATAATAAAACAAATATTGATTAATACACGACACTCACTAATATACATACATATATATATGTACATTATATATAAAATTAGCACAATAATTAGTTTTCCTATTGATTAGACTAAAGATGCAAGAATTTATGTAATATACAAATAAATATTTATATTGAGGGGCAAATATGTCATTTGATATAAAATAAGAGGGTTTTATGATCAATCCTAAAGTCAAATTAATTTTTGTTGGTTTTTGTTTTATTAGTTATCAGATGTGTGAATGAATATGAAAAGATGTTATTAAAGATGAAGAGTGTTGAGACATCATTAAAGATGAAGAGGCATTATTAAAGATAAAGAGACGTCAATATTAAAGAAGAAGAGATGTTACTAAAGATGAAGAGGCGTTATTAAAGATAAACAGCTTTTTCTTGTCTTCTATATAAACTAGGCTTCTCTGTTCTCTAAAACATAACCCTAAACCTAGAAGTTCTCTCTGTGGGTGTTCATAGCCGCCAAGAGGATTCAATAGTCCAGATCAAGTAATCATATCACTATTTTCTCTTTAGGATTTTGTAAATCTATTAGTTTTCTTAGGGTTTTTCTATTTGTTTTTAAAGAAAAAGTTGGAGAACACTCTAGTTTTCTTGGAGATCTGGATTCTTGGATGATCAAAGCAAAATAAGGATTAAATTATAGGTAAATTGGTAAATCTTTAACCTTTATTATATCATAGTTATATTTTTTATTGATTTTAGTTGTTTGGTGTTGAATTGTATTCTAGGGTTTTGTCAGATTGTTGAGCAACTTGATTATATTAGAGAATTGCAGTGTTTCAATCAAGGAGAAAGGTCTGGTTTTGATAGTTTTTGGAGATTAGGGTTTTAGGAGGATAGGTTTATTTGATGGGGTATATTGTTAAAGTTGTTTCTGATCATATTATTAGGTTTTGGTAAATTAGGATTTTGCTTCTAAAGGAGATTCAAGTACGACCTTACCTTGTTTATTATATGTGCTTGCAGGTTTAAATCTGCTTATTGTATGTGTGTAAGGTTAGAATATCAAATCAATTTAATTCTATATGACATATTAAATTATTTTGCTGCTTGTATTTAGCTTTGGTTAGTAAAGACCACGCAGAGTGTGATACTAACGAGGCATCTTGATGATCTATGTGTGAGGTTGTCCTGAGTAGACTCATGTATAGAAATTATTTCAGTAGATTAGGTTTTAGCAGAGGCCGTGGTGTATGGATGATTCTCCAACACTAGTATATGTGTAATTATCTATTTTTTATATGCTTGTTTTCATGGAGTCATGAGTTACTCCAAGTTTAGGACTAAACTACAGATGGTTCTAAACTATGTTGTTTTTTAGCTAATTTAAAATATAATAATTTGTATCTGTTGCATTAGAAATAGGTGCACGTGATTATATATGTTGTGTGTGCATATGCATTTGTATGTGGTTTGGGGTACTGGGCTTCTTGCTCATTCCTTTCAATTTTTCAGGAATAGAAGAAGATCAGGTGATTTATGATCTTTCAAGATATGATATCTTTGTAGATGATGGGGGAAACGTTAATAGATTTGATTTACTAACCAAGTTCTAGAGATGCTTTGGAACACATATAGTTGTGGAAGATTAAAATTACAATTTTTATGTGTTTTTACGAGTTAAGATTGTTCAAGAGTTTTTCCTTTGTTGTCATATTTCGGGTTTAGTTGGCTTTGATTTATAGTATGCATGAATCCATTTATTTATGATATCATAACATTGTTATTATCAAATTTAGGGCGATCAAAGAATCTCATACAAATCAAATGTTATACTAAAACAAACATTTAAATCAATTCCGGCCACGATATTCTTAAGATTCCTTCAAAGAATTATTTTATATACATATCCATTTGTCTTTTCCTAACTCTAATGTAACTAAATTACAAGCACAACAAGTATAACACTTTAAGGAAATAAACTCACGATGCCATGTCGACTATTCTTCTACACGGATGAGTCGTTCACACACTCCACTCGATCAAAATAGTCTTCGGGATATAGGTATTCTTCCTCGGAATCACCTAGCCAAAGAAAATACCTATAATGAGTATTTCTTGATGATTTTCTTAAATTTTGACAAAACATTGTCATGAGAACGTTAAAGTTCGTATAAAGGAGAGTTCCAATTTAAAATGGCCATAACTTGGTCATTTTAACTCGGAATTGCGTATATAATATACTGATTTCTACCTACTCGAAAAGATCTATTCATTTCTAAAACTATTTTTGTCAAACTAAACTATTTAGGATCCGAAAAAGTGGCGATAAAATTCACCACGAATTTCTAACTTAAAAACAATTTTGGTTCAATCATTCAAAACTTGCTTGATAAATACTTAGTTATCTATATGGTTGAAAAATTCTCTTTTTATGGTTACTTAGCTCATATTTTATTTATGCTCAAGTGTTTGTTGTCTATTCATGTTTCTTGAGTAAAACAATATTAATTAAAAGTTTAAAAAACTATAGTTCATAAGAAATTCATTTTTTGTAATTTGTTTTGTAATGAATACTTTGATTCTTTTTTTTTCAAAGAATTACTTTATTTTTGACTTATTATTTTTCTAGATGACTTTTGAAAAATAATTTTCTTCTTTTCTAAATTCTTGTGTTGGTCCTATGTATGTTCTACACAATCCTTCTTTGATTATTTATTTGAAAAGATCTGTACTTGAAAATCCTCACTTCTTGCTCTTAAGGTTTTTGTTATGTTATGTTTTCGTAGAAATCATTTTGTATAAAAAATCATTTTCTTTTGAAAAACAAAGTGGGATAATAAATGATTTAAAAAGCTTTTCATAACAAAAGTAGTTTCTAAAACTGTAGTGGGTTCTTTTAGTAACTTTGAAAGGAATGACTTTATTTTTGTTAAACCATAGATTTTATATTTCATATAAACTTATTCCTAAGTGATAAAACTTTCTTTTTGTCAATTATTTTTAGAACTTGAAAAATTTAGACAACAATCTAAATGAACATGATTTATGAGAAATAATAGCCAACAAAAAAAACATAAATAATAAAGTCAAGTATTGGGAGTCTTAGCTTCTTCAAGGCTCCCGAGACTAAGAAGTAGATTAGTCCCCAAAATAAAAATAAAAGGAAAGAAAGAAAATTTTGTTTTGATTTGATGAGTACGAGTCTAAGACTAGAGACTAGTCTTAAAATAACAAAGAATAAATAAATTGCAATGAAATAAATAAATAAATAAATTACAAGTGAGCTTATATGCTCTAAAGAATATGTATATATATATATATAATAATATTTAGATATAATAACAATAATATTGAACAAAATAACAACATAAACATAAGTAGATTTTCATGAACAAGAACAATACATGAACATAGTGTAGCTTCCATAATATTTAGTCTTTGGAAACTCACACTATGGTCATGTAAAGTTACACGACATGAGAAGAAAAAAAAAACAATAGGAAATGATTACCTAAAGAAGACTTTGGTAGTGTTATGTGGTTATGGGTTTTGTTGTAGGTAGAAAGTAGCTTTGAAATTTTTTTGATAGAGTTTTGGGAGGATATTTGGAGAGAGTTTTGAGAGGAGAATTTAAGAGAGTTTTTGTAGGAAATTTGTAAGTAGTAAATGTGTGAAAGAAGTGAAAGAGGAGGGGGTATATATAGGAATATGTAGAGTGATTTTTGTGTGATTAAAATAAAAGAAAATTGAAACAAATTGAGGGAGAGAGGCCGGGGGGGGAGGGGGGGTGGGTTGGGGAGGGGTGGTGTGGGGGGCGACCATACATGATAGAGGGGGGAAGAGAACTTTTATTTTGTATTTTTATGGATTAAAAGAAGTAATAAGTAAGGTAGATGTGAAATAAAGTTATGGAAAAGGTAAAAAGTAAAGGTTATAGGTTATGGTGTTTGTAAGAGTAGGTGTAAGAAAAAGTAGAGAGAAAAGAATAGTAGTGAATAGTGTAATGTAAAGTAGATATGACTAATAAAGTACCGGTAGTAAGAAAATACGCGTATAATTGCGATATCTGTTATTTTTACTTGCCGAAAAATTATAAAACTAATACTTTTGAAAACCTTATATTTTTACGAGTCTAACTGTATATTAGGAATATTTTTATTATTCCGAGCTCCAGGACACGTTTTTCAAAAACTATGTCCAATCGGGTTCAAAACGATTCGCGGTTTTACTAATCTGATCTTTTTAGGCTTTCTTTGGTAATTACGCACTATTTTATATTCTAAACTCCTACTTATTTTCATCGAGTTGCTTATTCGAGATTGCCGAACTTAAGCTATCACGTCTAACTAGAGTTTTGTTGACCTTTAGAGTTTCGGTTGACTTCCCGTTTAGGGTTTTAAGCTAAACCGATTCTAAAAATTTGGGGATTTACAATGTCCAAGTGCCAGGGTCAAGGGGTTGGAAAACATTAGGATCAAATAAGTTTAAAAAATAAAGATAAAGTTACAAGTAGCAAAGAGACATTTTTTAGATAGTAATGAGAAGATGGAGTGAACATTACGTCTATTTTGGTCAAAAAGGAATAAAAAAAATAATATGTCTGCAGTACATTAAAAAATTTCCAAAATATGGATAACTTAAAAATAATTATTAAAATTCACAATCCACCGTAAAATTAAGCGTACAAAATGGGATATTGAGAATTTTATATAAATTGCATGCATTAACGGTGATATAATATTTGACAAGCATTCCAATGGATTAAGGAAAAAATAATAATATTTAAAAAATATAATATTAATCTAGATAAAAAATAATCTTAAAAATAATCAAGTTGACCTTGTCTCTTAAAGAGATAAGGTTAAGAACAATCTCATCTTTTTAAGAAGTGGGATCACTATAGAGGATCATTTATTTACACTAATTTTATTTTCTGAAGAAGAGGAGATCGATAACTTATATCCTCGTATTTTTAAGAAAAAAGTTTATTCCTAGAGTTTTTTTTTTATTTGTGGAATGTTTTTTAAATGTTATTGTGTTTTTGGTTATCCGCATTCCAATATTGCTGTCTAGAAGCACGATATAATTTTCGTACATATACCGCGTTATCGCGATTTAGCCCTAGTTAGGTGTCTTCAAATTTGGAACTATCGTTTTGATACTTTTCTGAGTTTTCTTTTGTTATCTGATACATGAGCAATCACCCATTATCGAGGCCAAGAAAGGTAAGGATGGGAAGAAGAGCTCGACGAAAATGGCTGTTCATATAAGCCCTTGAAGTTCCAAAGGGTGGACTTACTTTTTTAAAAATCTAGATTTCTAATTGGTCAAATTTGAAATTCTTTTTTCTAAGAACTCGAAAAATTAGAAAGTCTTCAATGGCGGAAAAGGTGAGAACAATCTCGCGATTGATTTTTCCCCAATTTACTATCCCATGGGATATTTCAGAACTTCACAACGTATCATTACGATGCCTTTGAATGGAGATTTAGATGAAGCCATTGCTATTTTAGATTTTTGTATTTTTTTTGTTTTTACATGTTCTCTTTTGTTCTTTTCTAGAATTTTTAAGATAATTTTTATTAATTTGATTATCTAAGTTTATTTAATAATATTGTTATAATAAATTAATTATGTTAGACGAATAGATTGTTGCCATGTGTTTCTTTAATTTTATTAATTAATATTCACACTTTTTAATGAAATTCACATAATTTTTTTGTTCTAAAAAATATTACAAGTCACCTATATGTAAAAGGGCAAAAATATTAGTAAGCTTTTTATAATTTATCTTATTTTATTATAATTCAACGTGATTGATAAGTAAAATGGCCATTTTAAATAACCATAAAATGGAATAATAATAAAAAAATGATTAAAAGAATTGTTACGTACTCATATCCAAGCATATTATCCAGGGCCCCTATGGACCAAGTAGGATGGAAGTGTTTCAGTGAACTACCTACACTTAAATCATCAAGTCAATGGTTGACTTGTTAGGACCCACTTCTTCAGTTTTTGCCACCTAAAGTGTAGCATAAATACGTCTCCGTACTTACTCCTATCACATTATTCATAGGTAAGTTTTATCTTATCTACTTTGGTCGTAACAAAGTTGTTTGTCCCTATCCTCGAAATGGCAAAATTTTGCTTCACTAGTTTTCTTTCCGTAACCCCACTATTATTATTATTCATGCTAAGTACTTTGAAGTTTTCTCTTTGCAGCAATGTAACGTTCATTTGCTCGAAAGAAGAAAGAGATGCTTTGATCAACTTCAACCAAAGCATCACTTACATTCCCCCTCTTTTCAACTTTCTTCCGTTCATTGACTGGCAACAATTGCTGCAAATGGAAAGGTGTTGTTTCCGATAAAGTCAATAGCTACGTTGTCAAGCTAGCTATAACACCATTGCTTGGACTCTTTGAAGTTACAGAGCTAAGTCCTAGTTTGCTCAGATTGCGATACTTAAACCACCTAGACTTAAGTGGAGTTTCTTTCATGAATTGACACAATTCCTGTATCTATTAGAGAAATGAAACAGTTGAAGTATCTCGATATTTCACTTGATCTCCTTGATAGTAAAATTTGTGATGTCCATCATCTAGGAAATCTCACAAACTTGGAATTCCTAAGTCTACGATGTCCCTTTGAGAGCGCAGTTAAAGGTGTTGAATGGCTTTCTCATCTTCCAAGCAATAAAACATCTTGACTTAGCTGGAGTAGATCTTGGAGAAACTCACGGTCTGATGAAGACCCTAAACTCGCTTCCATAGTTGTCTTTTTTAACTCTGTCAGGGTGCCATCTTAATCACTCTCATCTGCATGCTAATTCTAATTTTAATTCCACCAGTTTTCTTCCAAAGCTTCAATACTTAGACCTTTCGGCCAATTCCTTTGAAGGTCCTATCCCCACTGCATTTCAGAACATGACTTCTTTAAAAGTCCTCGACCTCTCCAGTAACTCTTTCAATGGAATGGTCCCGAGGTGGTTTGGGAAATTTAGCGATCTTATTCATCTTTATCTTTATGTTAATGATTTTCAAGGTATTGAAGGTAGCATTTTTTCACTCCTGAGAAATTTATCAAATTTGAGATACTGAATTTAGCCAAAAATCAGCTCCAATGGGATCACATGTTTGTGAATGATGGAGAGTCGCAATTGAAGAAATACAACTTAGAGGAACTGCATCTATCTTATAGCAATCTTGTCGGTCCCATCCCAGTGACTTTGGGATCATTGTCAAACTTAAGCACACTTGATCTTTCTTCTAATACGTTTGTTGGCCTAATTTCAGATTCTTTAGGGAAGTTATCAGTATTACAAGTGTTGGATCTTTCTAGTAATTATATGTCGAGTAGCATCATTCCCGAGTCATTAGGGAACCTAGGTGCTTTGAAGTCCTTGGATCTATCAAGTAACAATCTCACCGGTCCTATCCCCGAGTCATTAGGGAACCTAGGAGCTTTAGAGTCATTGGATCTATCAAGTAACAATCTCACCGGTCCTATCCTAGTGACTTTGGGATCATTGTCAAACTTAAGCACACTTCATCTTTCTTATAATATGTTGAGTGGCATTGCCCCCGAGTCATTAGGGAACCTAGGAGCTTTAGAGTCATTGGATCTGTCTAACAATGCTTTGAACGGAACCATCCTAAGTAATCTTGGTCAACTCTCTAACCTTGGATCGTTAGATTTGTCTAACAATAGATTAGAAGGCATAATCTCCGAAGTCCACTTTTCAAACCTTTCAAATTTATGGTATTTGGACTTGAGTGATAATCACTTGACTTTGAAGGTGGATCATCAGTGGGTACATCCTTTTCAACTCAGTTACATCAGGTTAGGTTCTTGCAAGATTGGAACTACAGGATTTCCTCAGTGGATACAAACTCAGAAAGAGGTTTATGATTTGAATCTCTCCAATGCCCATATTTCTAGGACAATTCCTGATTGGTTAAGTCACATTAATGTTTCTACAATAGATCTTTCACGCAACCAGCTTACTGGACCCCTCCATGAAGACATGGGTGATATGTTACCATCATTGGAATATTTGTACCTGAACGATAATCATGTAAATGGAACTATTCCATCATCTCTATGTAAAATTAGTCCTTTATCTGAAATAGATCTTGGAAGGAATATATTATCAGGAAGTATCTCGGACTGCTGGGGGAACCAAAGTCTATCTCTCATCAATTTTTCATATAACAACTTATTCGGAGAGCTTCCACCTTCTATTGGATCCCAACCCTTTCTTGTATCACTACACTTGAATGACAATGGTCTTCATGGAGAGATTCCAGAGTCATTAGCAAATTGTCAATACTTTGTCGTCTTAGATCTTGGTGGGAACAATTTTAGTGGCCGCGTACCACCATGGATTGGATTACAACTTCGGCGAATTCAAATTCTTAGAATGAAAAAGAACAACTTCAATGGAACCATCCCTCCGCAACTTTGTTCTGTGTTTGAGCTACGAGTCTTGGACTTGGCAGAAAATAATCTACGAGGAAGCATTCCTCCATGTTTCAAGTCTATGAAAGGCATGAAGATAATGCCATTATAAACAGATGTCGAGTTAGCACCTAGCAGTCATTTTAATCCCAGTCCCATGGAAGTAGCAGCGGGATTAGCCGAGGGATCAGCGGCGGGATTAGCTGAACCACTAGCCGAGGCACCGGCGGCGGCGGCGGCAGATTGGCATTAATTCCTCCTCCATTTTCCATCCCATCCTTCAATCAAACACCATCCTCGTGGCATTACAATATTAAGCTCTACATTCTTTTTTCTTTAACTCAACTACTACTAGCTGG
Source organism: Combretum micranthum (assembly GCA_024138025.1). NCBI lineage: Eukaryota > Viridiplantae > Streptophyta > Magnoliopsida > Myrtales > Combretaceae > Combretum > Combretum micranthum. The sequence goes on along the minus strand of JAMXBD010000148.1, from coordinate 733,150 downwards.
AAATCACCGCCGGGTCAGAAATAGCATCACGTCACTACCTTGTTTTGATTATCACTCACCACCACCTTCGTTAAACTCACGACTTAGCCATCTATGACTACGCATGACCCCACAGTAAGATACCCTTCTCCAAAACTTTGCTCTCTTCATATCTATCTTAAGGACCATCAACTTCAAAACTTCCGCAAAACTCCACACCTCATCATGTAACTTACATAAACTAAATCTAAGTGAAAATTTGATGCATTAACATGACTTCTAGACCATAAATTAAAACAACATAAGACAAGGGTCGAAGCATGTTGGGATATAAGTAGCGAATAAGTAGGAGAGTATAAGTAATGATCAAGTTTAATGTTCATACTATTGTTTTACTTCTTGCTAGACGATTTCAAGAGTTTCGTGCTACCTTCAGACTATCACGACTAGTCATAGCAAGACCAGGGAAAGTGGGCCTTTCATTGCTACTTTATTTGTATTGACCATGAAATGTTAGTAGTACCTAGAATGAAGTTTTTGTATACATCAATAATACGTCTGTTAAATTCTTTTAGGTTTTAAATTGATTAATTTCAAAATTTAGATACGTAATTGTCTATTTTATTAAAGTTCATGTACCATTTATGATATTATCCTTTTAAAAAATAAACTAATATTATATATATATTCTTTTTAGTTTAATTAATTAGACCACCTATAAAATAAGCATCATAAGACATATCATTCCACATAAATGAAACAAAAGCATGTTAGTGACTTTTAGGTATTATTTAAATGCAACATGCCACATATTGAACCTCTATTCGATTAAAAAATGTATGTCTGCAAATGAGACTAATGGACTTTGCAATAGTAATGTTAGGCATGAACGCTATGTTTGACAACCTTTTAAGAAGTGGAAAACTCAAGAAAATTGTGAATAGGAATATGTAAGAGAAGACATTTCTACTTTTGTATGGATGCAAAAAGTGGAAATAGATGGAATTACAGGAAATTGAAGGGGAATATGATCATATTACTCTATATTATTTTTGTTTGCCTCCATTCTTAAAAGACACTTTTGTAACTTCTCCCTACTTCCACTCTCCAAATTTAAAGAGAAATTATTGAGCCTTTTAAGTGGAAACATATTCATCTTGGGGGGAAAAAAAGGAAACATTTCAACCAAACTCCATTCCCTTCATCCACTTTTTACCCTCTTCAAAATTGTTTGACATATCTTTTTTTTTTCTATTTCCGTAATTTTCTCTTTATTTCATTAGATTTCCACTCAATCTTCAAAATTATAATGCCTTAATTTAAGGGCATTTACTACCCGCTATGTGTCTATATAATATATAGACATGTAAAGACTCAAAATCTACAAAGGAATTTTGTGATCAGATTTGGTTCAATGAATCTCTAAATATTGCTACACTAAAGTTAACCAATGAACAAGATCTAATCCATCAAACTCAGAAATAGAGATGATCTCAGCATTTCATTTATAATTTACATCATTAATCAAATCAGATTCCATCGCCACCTTCCCATTCATGCTCAAGACCTGTTCGGTATTATTCCGATCATTAGATTCTCGATAGATTCTATAATCATAGTCATTTCTTGCGATCCTTTCAACAAGTCTTGTATCATCATTTGGATATTAGCAATGGAGCTATCAATCGAACTAACCTTGAAATCCGTACTTCGAATCTACTATTGAAGCTCTGACACACAACCGCACATCTCTTCTCCTATTTCCTTACTATCTTTCTCCATAAATTCCAACCGAGTCTCCATGCCAGTCATATTGCATCTCTCTTAGTGTTTTCCACAGATGGTGCCAATTGATACAAGCCGCAATCAAGGATAGAGAACAAAGGTAAAAAAAAACTCAATAAACTAAGCAAAATAGAGACTAGAGCTTACCAGTTAGGGTTCTTAGCTTCAACAATATCTCCCAAAAAATTTTTTTGAACAATTGAAATGTATATTCTCTTCTGCCTCTCTCCCTTTCCAGTATCTCCTTATTTATACTCTAGCATTAACACTTCTAACTAACTATATCCATGTTAGCACTTTATATAATAGTCCATACTGACTACTACACACTATACTACATATACCACATATACTACACACGACTGTACACAAACATTATTGTTTAATTCTCCTACTATAAACTTGCACTATAGGCTGATGACCCCTCTGTTCTGTATCAATATGCTTGGATGGAGATTGCATAAACAATTACTAATTCAGTTACTAACTTATTAAGAGGCCATTCATCTTTGATGTTGTGTCACGTTCATAAATAAAATATTTACACAATTTTAGACTAATATATGATAGAGAGATTGGTTCTTCTGAGTAAATAGGTTTGAAATTTCTACAGGGGTAAGTCCTCTATGCATTATAATCTTGTTCCCACCTCTAATGCAATAGGATGGTAATTTAAATTTGAGAGTTACAATTTATCAAGTGTATCACTAAAATTTCACATTTTTCTTCTGGTTTCCTTCTTCTCCTCCTCTTTGGGTGTAGGATATTAATCCGATTAAATGTGCTATTTGAATGATATCCTAGCTCTACACCTCCGCTATGGACAAATAGTGCAAATACAAAAGATTAGCTCATTAGGATCTTGTCTTTTTTTTTTTTTTTTTTTTTACAGCTTCATAGTTGATCTTACCTGATGAGGTATTACTTTTAGTCAAACTAATACATATAATTCATAGCTCATTGGTCTAATATCTTATAAGGTTTATAAAGAAGTTAATGTTAAATGAAATAATGTTAAAAACTTCCCATGAATTTTAAGCCTTTATTATTATTTTTTTTATTCTAAACCTGACGTTTAAAATTATTATCGCATCACATCTAATCAAACCTTCATTTGTTAAATTATACATCAATATTTTGGAGTTGATTAATATCATATATGTTCTGTTGAACTTAAACTTTTCGTATTATTACTTGTAGCAGATAATCATTTGTCGAAATACAAGCATAGATAAGATACGAAACTTAATGGGGAAAAAATGAAAAAAAGAAAGTCGACGCAAGTAGAGCTATTTTTATATCAAATGAATCTCACCTGGAGTGAATTCAGAGCTATTGATTTATGGGCTATTTCATAAGGAACAAAGGGAAATTCCATTTATAAGAGAATTTCTTGTAAGTTGTAGCCACTAAGGGTTAAGGTAAGCTAGATCAAAATAACTGATATGGTGCAGCTACAGACTGCTACAACCACCATAGAGATTGTATAAAACATAAATTGCAATAATATTGTTATTGAATCGAATTCAATGAATGTTATTATGAAGTTGTTGTATGCACCTTGTGCTAATGAATCTTTCCTCCTTTTTGTGATTTTATTATGTAGTGCAAGAATGAGGGAGTTCGCTAATTTCAGGTTTTGCAATCTTGGCTAGATAATTTACATACTATTAGCATTGATATACCAAAATGTTGTTGAAGATGAATTTAATTGATATTAATAACAAAATTAATAAGTTAGTATTGAGAGTTAATTTATTGATAAATTATAAGGTAAATATCTTAAGAAATTTCCACCTTCCCATTTTCCATAGGCAGCTCTAAGGATTTCATGAGTTTGGATCCATGGTCTATAAACAAGCATTTTTCTAAGTTTAACTTGAAACTTCAAATAAAATTTCAAAAAGAAAAAATAAAATTTATTTAAATTCTAGTTCGTATACAACCACATTCAACTATAGTTATAATTTTAATATCGTGGAACTATAAAAAGTCTAGAGGCTACAAAGAAACATTGAAAAATATATCTATTCCTTATTATTCGTAGCAACATAATAAATACCAATAGTAAGAGATAATTTATCAATCAACATGGAATAGTAAAAAATTTTGTTGTCATTTAAATATATCTATATATGCACATTCCTTTCTGCTGTAGTTTTTCTTTTTCTATTTTTTCCTTTTATCAATGGACCCAGTCAAACTATGGAACTAGTGTGTCCATGCTAAGTTAAGACCCATGCCTTTTGGATAAGGTTGCTAAATTGACATGCTAAGTCAATTTCTAGTTGGGTTTTAGTTCAAACCCGAGCCATGTCAAGATCTAATTTGCACTTGTTAAAATTTTAAAACAAGTTCAATCAAGTCAAATTTAACTAATAATAAGGTTAAATTTAGGCATAACTAAAGATTTCAAAACTCCAGTTGACTTTAACTCAATTGAGTTTAAATATTTTAGCTTAAACTCAGCTTGAAATACTTTCTAACTTGATTAAGCTTCACTCAACCAAATTGCTTAGGCTCCTTATTTAAGAGATTGCATTCATTTGAAGTATGCATGCACATGAGTTGAATTCAATAAACCTCAAAATATATTTATTTTTATTCAAGCATGATCAGTTCTGTGGATTCATTAAACCAAATGTGTTCTAATTTAAATTCAAATCAATAACCACATAACAACCAAAAAATTTTAAAAAAATCAATAACTACTTGAGTAGCTAGAGATCAAACTTGAGTTTAGGTAAAACTCAAGAAAATGTTGAGCTGTTCGTATGGCTTATTGGCTAGTTAGTTTATTTATACCTCTATAACAATAACGCACCTCATTATTTTAAGTTTGTATAATATTAGTTCTTATATCAATTAAACTAATATATGACACTATTTTATTAGTATTATTAGCAATATTACATAATTAAAATAATATGAAATACTAATATTATATAAATGGAATATTAGACTCCTTTTCTAGTTAAAATGGAAACACAATTATAGAATAATTTTTCTAGATAAATTATAAACTTAGGGGGCATTTTTATTTCTTTTTGTCATAATTATAGTGATATAAGCTTAATATTAAAATTTAATAAGTTAATATCCTTATTCAAACTAAGGAGTCAAGGGGAAGAAAAATTAGCAAATGATTCACTGTAACATTAATATTGGTTGCTCTTTAAGGTACAATATAGAATTTTGGCTCTCCAACCTCAAATCAAATAACTTTGTCTATTTCCCAAATCAAAACCTTGTCCTGAATCTAAATTGCTTAATTCAAAATCCTAATCCACAAATCAAATTATTTATTCCAATAGGGAGTTAGTGCATGTGCTTAATAAAACGTTATTCATATCCAAATCGCAAAGCGTTGCTGTTGTTGTTTTTATTGGCTTCTTTTATCCTTGGTTTGCAATTGAAATTATACCTAGCCATGTAAGCTCTTGAAAAAAATCAACCTATTATCACTATAATAACTTGATTCTTATGAGCAAAACATTAGTCCTCCAAAAACCAACGTAATCTACGTTGGATAAACCTCTCCCTGACCTTGAGTTAAAAGAACAGCGTTAACCATTAAGCACGGTTTAGTTTTTAAGAAATGAACATTTAATTTTAGCAATGGCTCGTTGGCTCCTATGGTACCTCGGTAAACCTCCGGTTCATGCACAAATATAAACATCCTTTACTGGTAATGTAGGTACAGTTTCCTTAAGAAACCCATGGCTTTCATCACAATACCTCAATATACTCCATTAGCATCTAATGCATGTCCATTTTTTATACTTGAGACTCAGATATATAATTATTTCAATTTTCTAATTTGGTGAACGACCATGCAGCAGACATCGAATGTGCACATCTCATGATGTATCACTCTGTAAGCACTTCATAGTCATCCAACATTCAACCACCACCAACCATCCAGTAGCTTAATTCAATTGATTCATATTAATGCCCTCACAAGCAGAACTAGAATAGACTTACAAATTAAATACTCCATTTGTTTACTAAAGGCCTATTTGCATCGTTCAATTTTTATCTGTATTGTGTTTATATTAGATTTGCATTTGTAATTAACTTATTCGTATTATATCTGTATCGTATTTGTTTAGTCAGTTTATGAGTGAAACTGTTACTTTTTCATTGATATTTGTAATTTTATTTAATTAATTAATTATCTTAGTTTCAGGATAATTTATCAAGTTAAATGGGCATATTTATATCAGTTATTTAGGAATTCTGTCTCCAAAATTTTATTTAAACTTCTAAAAACTTTCTAAATTATCTTTTAGTTTAAATTATGAGTTAAAGTTTATGCGATTAATTATTTTTAGGGTTTTTGTCTCACGCGATTACGGTTTTCTAAGCTCAATAGGCCAATCTCGGTTTCGATCCCTCAAAGCTTTAAAATTCTCTAACTGGAACAATGGTGTAATCCAAATATTTGTTTGGAGTCTAGATTGTTAGTTATGGATTTTTTTTTTTTTTTGTTCTTATTGTGTATTTATAACTCTAACGGTTCATCATTAAATTATCGTTTTCTAACTATAAGCTTTATTGGTTATTTACTTTTTTAATGCACTTGAAATCTTATCTCAATTATTTATATATTTTGAGTTTTCAATACCCACTATAAAATCTTGTCTTTAACTCTTTGGTATATGTTGTTATCTAGAAAACTTTGTTTTAGGGTTTGAAGTTATATATAGTTTCATTACTACTTATAGTTTTATTTTAGGGTCTTTGTTGAATCATACATTGACCTTCTCTTTTTATATTTGTATTTCTATTTATTTTTTACTAGTATGAAAATTCTCGGAAGTTACACATGGGGTTTGCACGACTCATGCATAAGTTCATACACTAGTCATGCTCTTCTAGGGATATAGCTTCAAGCCACAAATTAGCACATGACCTGATACATGAATTCATGTATAAGTCGTGCACTTCCATAGTTATTGTTTTATGGGGTCAGAGAGAGGTGCAAAATCTCATGTAGCGGTGGTGTACTTCCAAAGTTTTTGCGATTGAGTCATAGAAATGCACACAACATAATGCATGACGTCGTGCAAGGGTTGTGTACTTCTAGAATTGTCCCTTTTGTAAATTTTTTTTTTTCATCCTAAAACCTTTTAAACCCCCTTTTATGTTATCAACACACATCTTAACTCTATTCTAACACATATCTATAGGTCTCTAATAGAATTAACATTTAAAAGATCAAATTCATCTTAAATCATATTACCTCTTTCATAATTTTTCAATCTTTCTTCTTCTAGAATCCCTAAACCTTGACTCTTGAGAAATCTCTCCTAAACTTAGATCTTGTCACGGTTCGGTTCAGGTCTAGAACCAAACCCAAACCATCGGTTCTCAATTCCAAAAATGGTGGAACTAGATTCATGAGAGCCGGTTCGGCTCCTACAGTTCAGTTTCAATTCTAAAGGAACGGAGAACCGTGAAATAAAAAATCAATTAAATAATTTACTTAATTTAAGTAAGAAAAAAATGAAAAATAAATTTTTAACTTGGAATAATATTGAGCCTAATAATAATTGTTCATAGTATTAGTTAAAAGAAATTCTAAAATTATGTATTTATTTATATACAATCACTTGCACTTTTTTAGTTGTTATATTAGTAATGTGACACCATAAAATATTCAAGATACAAATAATTCCCAACAACACAAAAACAAATCACACATTTTGAAGAAAGAAAGTCTACATGAACTTAACAATATATGATTTCAAATATATTTATTTCTTGTGTTATTAATAATAACACATTAAATATTGTGAATATAACATAAATTTTTTATTATCCATGTGAAAATATTTTTTTAATTACATTTTTTTATAATTTTCTTTTCTTTTTTTATAATTTTTATGGCGCAGAACCGCGAGAACCATTGGTTCTCAACTGGTTTTTGAACTGGCAATTTCAAAACCGCTGGGCCACATGATTTTTAGGGATGAAACCATAAGAACCTGCTAGAACCAATAGGTTCTTTGCCTGTTCAGACCCACCATTCACAGGCCGGTTTCCGATTTAGGAACCACCGGTGATGGGTCAGGTCGGTTGCCACCATGATGATGTCTGCTTAAACCCATTGATTTCTCTATGAAGTATCGCTATCTACATGTAGAATGTCAAGATTTGTCACCCAAGTGTTAATTTTGTTAGTGACGACAAGAAAAGGAAAAAAAATTTACTTACCATGGAAAATTCTTTCGAAATCTTTTAGAACTCTTCAAGAATTTGTAAATCCTTCGTAATAAGAAAGAAGGGAAACTATAGAATGTATGAGTAAAATGGAAGAATGCAGTTGATTTGAAGATTTAAATACATTGTTTCAACCAATTATCTTTTAAAATTTGTGGCCAGACAAACTTGCCCCTCTTTTAGAAAATAAAATCATGTTTTTGCCCCTTATTATAATTATTTTATTTTAAGTTATTTCATAAGTGGTTCGATTAGAGTTCAAATAGAATTATTCAAATTATTAACCTCTAACTAAATTGAAAATCATTTGGACCATTCTCGAACCGGGCCATGAATCAAACCAAAAAAAGAAAAATATTCATTTTACCATTCCTTTTTATTTGATTCAATTCTATGAATAGTCATAGTCAAATGCTAATAGTCTATATGAAAATCGTAGTAGCTAATATATCAATTTCTTATAAAAGATATCAATTTAAATTCTCTCAATTGTTATTGTTTTACCAGGTAGGAAGAAAAACATGGTCTTGTAATATTGTCACCAGATACTTTTCAAATGTTCAAATAATCACAATTATTAATTTGTAAATTAAGGGAAACTTGAGGAAAAATAAAAAGTGTAAAGGATCCCAATTGGGAAAATATAGGTGATTAATTCTCTAGAACCACATGTAATATTAAATTTCAAAGCACCCTTTATTTATTTAACGAAATTTGACCGTCACAATTATCATGGTATGCGTCGTCATTTGATAAACCATGACTTTTTATTTTTTTTTCCCTTTGTCAATTTTCTTTTGATGGAAATTGACCAAATTGGTGCTGCACGCGTTCCCTATAGCAGCCAATTCCAAGTTTCCAAATGCCATGAAAGTCTCATATTTAGCTTGATTTGTCATATTAATTCTACAATATTATTACGATAACCCATCGTCCTTTCCAATATACCTGAAAAAGAGAAGAAATGGGGCAATGGGTTCACGAGGGCCAATACAAGTTTCAGGTTAATTTATTGAAACTCTTTGCATGGTTCTTTTATACTTATGTTTTTCTTCTCAACTATTAGCATGATTAGCAATCTAATTACTCTTTAGGCTTCAATGAGACTCAATGGATTCTTTGGATTGAGCTTCTGATCTAATGATGATCGAAAGAACAACTGAAAATACATATGACTTTTGTCTTCGATTTTGTATGGCACACAGCCGAAGGGTCTGTTTAGGATTGTTTGTTTCTCATCTGCATCGAAACAATATATATAAATATATCTAATTTATATTTATCTTTCATCTATGTTTGATTTATTTGATTTTTTTCATGAGAATCGCTAATTATTTTTTACCCGTATCTATTTCTTGATAAATAATTTGTTAAAATAAAATTTGAAAAAGATATTCCTATCTATCTGAAAAAAGCTATCCAATCAAACCCTTAAGTTAAGTTTAGTAACTTGAAATTAATGAAATAAAAGTATTCAATAGTTATACTGAAATTCAAGAATTCCATACTATTTTTAACTAAGTTTTAATGCAGCAAGATGTCAACATAATTAAAATATATATAATAATGATGAAAAGAAAAGCTTAAGTTAATTCTAGCATCAAAATTGGATATAATTGAACTTTGATAAAGCATATATGATTTTTTCTTTTTTAAGTGTAGTGCTCGATTAAATTTTAGGGTAAAGTGTAAACAAGGGCTTTTAAGTGATGTTCTTTGTAGCCCTTGTTAATCAAAAAGAGTTTCCATGCATGAATAATAAAAATAATACAAATAACATGTAGCAGGGACAAATCCTCCACTTACCACACCATCTGCGCCCACATGGCCACCGGGCGGATACACAGCAGCACCTCCGCCCGTCTATCCTTCCCAACCTCCGCCGCCGGCGTCTATGCAACATCAAAATCAGGTACAAGGTCCTATTGTTGTTCCCAGCTATCCGGCTCCAGGATATCCTTCGCCAATGCAACCCTATTCTCCTCAACAACCTCCACCACCACAACAATATGCTTACTATCAAATTCAGGTACAAGTTCCTTTTGTTGTTCCACCTCCAGTAGCTAAACCCACACAGGATGGTGAAGACTCCAAGAAAAACAAGAAGAAGAAGACAAGTTGTTGTTGCGGTTTTTGCCGAGGATGGTAACTCACCCTCTCACCCTTCTTTTACACAAAAAATGATTTAGTAGGTATATACGCCATATATAATGCACACATGGAATATAACTATCAATGATATTCTAACACGTTGATGTATGTTGATAGTTATTTTAAAAATTATACACTAACTTATCCATGTGTTAATATATAATCAGTAATTACATACCAAACATACATATATATGGTATATGTTATCCAATGAATAAATTTCCCTCTTATGCTCACATACACACAAAACACTATAGTCATATGTAGCAAAAGATTCATTCTACAATTTCTCATGTATTTCCACCATATCAAATATATCAATATAATAGGTAAATGTAACATTTAATAACTGAATTTTATTAATTTATATAGTTAACTATCTGAAATTAAAAAGTGTCAATTTATTATAAATTTTTCAAGTTATAAAATTCAGATAATTAATTGCAAAACTTGGTAAAATTCAAGTAGCTAATCGTAAAAATAGAAAAAGTTTAAGTATCCAGTATTGTATTAATACTTTTAAGCTTTAGATAATTATTTATAAAAATAAGTAAAATTCAAATACCAAATATGCTAGTATTCTAATATTTCACATATATATATATATATGATATTTATAACGTTTATTCTATGATAAAAATCCACAGTTGTGCTGCACTCTGCTGCTGTTGTCTGTTGGATATGTGCTTTTGAGGGATGGAGAACTGAAGATGGACGAGGATAATTATCATCATTATTTATTTATTTAGCCGAACCTATTCCATTCTTGTAAAACCACAGTGTAATGTAATAATGCCTTAACATGGTACCTTATGTGACGATAAGTATCATAAATAAAAATTACGATTCTATATTATTGATATATTTCACTTTTCTCATGATTTCTTAGCTTTTTTATCTGAAGAGGTTTATGAGCTAAGCTGTAAGCCCTTAACCAATCTATTCGTAGGTCTAAAAATAAATTCTGATTCAACTCATTTAACTAAATGAGTCTGATTTTAAATTTAAGCTTAGCTCATTTAGCTATATGGAGTAGCTTGTGAGTACCTCAGTTTATTTACATTCCTAATTAAATGAAAAAGAAAAGGAAGCCAGTTTTGAAATTCAATTGCTGCATTTAAATGCAGATGATCCAGACAAAGGCGCATGAATCGTCTTATAAGACCATTATGCTAAGAGACCGAATTCTCTATAATTTAGAAGGATTTACTCATTTTCCAATGAATGCAGTGCAGGGATAAAGCTTTCAAGGAATGATTTGTCATGGAGCCAACCGCAGCCCCAAATCATGGCACTATAAATGGAAATTTGAGAACTATATTATATAACAATTTGGCGGTCCTAAATTTATTAAATTTAGGAAAATATAAGCTCATCTTATATATTTTATATGCGATATATTTTCCTTTAAGAGACACATATTTCTTACTTGATAACTACCCAACTTCATTAGGTGAAAATGCATATCAAAATGTGATTGATTTATTAATTAGAAAAATATCAAACTTGGTAGCTAAGATTTTTATGAATATTGAATTCGATGCCCGAATTTCGAAGTGGTCTAACACCTATCAAACTTTTTATGATTATTTTTAATACCTCACAACTACTATTTGTTCATTTTACTAACATAGAAAAAGACAATTTATTCGTACGAAGAAAGTACCATAAAATAATAGTAAAAATTTAATGATAGATTTTCTGCTCTACATCAACAAATAAGCAAATAATATTAAAGAGTCAATAAAAATAGCCATGAAAATTTTAAATAGGTGCTTAAATGACCTTTTTTAGGTATCAAATTGAATCTTCATGTTAAGTCTAGATAGGAGTGTTCATGGTTTAGTTAACTAGTTCGTTGCCTATTTTTTTAACCGAATCATAATAATCGATTTTTTAATATATAGTTAACCTTTCTTTTCATTAATTTTTTTCGGTTTTCGATTTGTAACCATTTAACGTAATGGTTTCAACAAATCAAAACGATAATTTTAACAAACCTTATTTTTTAGCCTTTTTTCATAGAGTTTTTCTTTAAATTATTATATATATTATAAAAACTAAAAAAAGGAAAATCAAATTAAGGAAAAAGGGAAAAACAAGCATTTGGATGTATTGTCATCAATAGAATCAAACAAAATCAATTACCACATTAACTCTCCTCAAACTAGGATAGAACATAGTACTTTAATTAAAATCCAACAAATACTAAGATATGTAAATTATATATAATATTAAAACGGTTAACCGTTAACCATCGGTTTTTTTATGGTTACAAATTAAAACTGAAAATTGAAAAAAAAAATAAAAACTAATATCCTACATTGAAACCAACTTACTGGTTAGCCATATTTTTTGGATTTATTATTCCCGATTTCAGTTCGGTTTCATTGGTTTTTTCACACTCCTAAGTTTGGGTACCAAATTTCATATTTATCCTAATTAATATAATCGAATAATAGTTTTAAACGTAATTAAAATTAATTAGATAATACAAGGGGGGGGAGAAATTGTTATGCCAGCTACCCAAAACTAAGGGCATAACCTCCCTCGTGATGGCTAACCACCCGTGCCCAAGGGCCTAATGGTGGCAAACAACAAGCCTAAGCTCTATTGGATTGTCCAATCCATCCTTGAAATTCATAATTTAATATAAAAACAGAGAGAGAGAATGGCACCTATCAAGTCATTTATTTATTCTCCTTCTTTTTTTTTTTTTTTTGTTTCAAGAATAATGGTGGCCAAGTAATCAAGAACACTAGAGCTTCAAACCTTTTGCTGCTCATGCACCTTCCCCACAGATTGGCAATTGCCTCTCACACGTAGGGTGACTGACCTAATGCTTAAGGTTTAAACTCGAGTATTTTATTCCCTTTTTTCTAATTTCCTTCTTTAATCTTTTACTTTATTTTTTTTATATACATATTCTTGTGTTGCAGGGTACAGCTTGCTAAAAAAATTTACCAATACACAAATTGAACAAAATTAATTACTAATATCTCATTATAAAATCGCATTTGTCAAATAATATATCAAATTCCGTACACAAATCACTTGAATAAATCACAATATTAAGTTTTAATACCATTGCTATATCATGGGTCTTAAAAGCGATATACATATTATTGTACCAACCCGCAATATATATGCGGATATATTTCTCATGTATATCATATTTTATACACACAATTTCAGTACTCTATTTTGGCAATTAGTCTTATTTTGACCTTATTTAAATAATTAATTTCAATTAATGTCCTAAACAAAAAATTAATAATGTGTTGGATTATCCTTCAGATAAGTTTAATGATAATAGTTTACTTAATCATTGTTGATTTATCAAAATTCAACACCTCTTTCCAACTAATAACAACAAATAATAAAACGAAAAACCATCGCTTAAAGAAAAATGCATTAATTACAAAAAAACCAAATTACAGATCATATTTCTTAAAGCATCACGAATAGTACTTAAATTTTGATAAATATGCAATTAAATATCTAAACTTTAAAATCCATCAAATTTGATATCTGAACTTTAAAATTGATCAATTAATACCTACAATAACTTTTCGTTTACGATAACAATACCTCCATCTTTATCATTCACGATATTAACCATATTTTTATCTATTTATTTATTTTGCCCTCAACTTTACTTTTCACTTTCCATTAATACATATGTAACACCACATGTAGGACTATAAATACCCCACAATCTTATTCAACACTCTTAATGAAGGATATTGCCTAAAATAGATAATCATCAATTTCTTTTTTTTAAGCCTCAATTCCGTTTCTTTATCTTACCCTCTTTTTTCTTTTTTATCTTTTCCGGCGATTATGAATCATTATCCTGACACAGCAAAGATAAATGCAACTTTATAGACAGATCCAAAAGATGTCATCAGTCGCTTAACTCTAATTCCTTATGAGAGGTTTAAACCTTGTCCGTTTTGCACCTTTTTGAAGTCAACAGACAATTCCTTTCTGATTTGCAATCGAAACCCATGATTCACCATCATTGTGAGCTTTGAATTCAAAACCTTCTCTATAGAGCAACTTGGTTAAAATAAACCACCCCATTAGGATGAATATATACATATTGGATTACCCCCATCTTACATCGCAAAAGATTTGATGACAGACCAGGCAAGACATCAATGTCCGAGCTATGGACTTACATTTAATAGGATTCCGATCCCATGCCATTTGCATAAGGGCCAAATCCGATTTTCGGGTACATAAATTTCTAGGTTTTTACTCAATACAATTATACAATGGTCACTGTCACCAAACAGTACTGTACAGTATCGATGCAATCAAATTATATACAAGAACAAGATGCCACTCCATCATAATGGCATAGACAAGGGAGGACTAGGCATCGACGGCCACGCCAATAGCATTTAGCTGGATTTGGTGCTTTCCTTCGCTTTGGGGATGGACAATCACAGTGGCACAAGCCTCTGCTCGTGAAGACTGATCATCTCCAAGCTGAGATAAAGATACGGTGCTCACCGAGGGCTTTCTATCAACATCATTGTCATGGTCATCTAGCTCATTTGATATGATTTCCCACTCCTCTCTGAGTGAGGTTACTTCTAAGCCCTTCTCATGGTGTGTTTCCATCTCAAATGCAGTTGGTAAAATCACAAAATCATTAACTGGGTTGTAGAAAGGATCAGAATCTGCATTTAGCCAGTGCTTAAGAATGCGAAAAACATGATGATCACTTAGAATTCCACGGTGCTCCCCAGGAACACCAACCCTTGCTTCAGCATTAAGCCCATCTGCCTGCAAAGATTTGACAGAACAGCTCAAGTCATTCAAATACAAACAGTCACCAACAAACTACCATTTCCTTGTTGTCCTCTATATAACTACCTAATACTCCCCCCATCCACAATTTATTTGGATTGTCTGTAGAACTTCATGAATGACAATTTGAAAAGAGTATGGCAAGATGATTACTCAATTTGGCAAATATAAAAAAAAAAAAAAAAAATTACCACAAACAAATCATTTTATAATCTATCCTTGATTGCGGCTTGTATCAATTGGCACCATTTGTGGAAAACACTAAGAGAGATGCAATATGACTCACATGGAGACTCGGTTGGAATTTATGGAGAAAGATAGTAAGGAAATAGGAGAAGAGATGTGCGGTTGTGCATGTGATACTGACTACTAACACTAACTACTACACACTATACTGCATATACCACATATACTACACACTACTGTACACAAACATTATTGTTTAATTCTCCTACTATAAACTTGCACTATAGGCTGATGACCCTTCTGTTCTGTATCAATATGCTTGGATGGAGATTGCATAAACAATTGCTAACTCAGTTACTAACTTATTAAGAGGCCATTCATCTTTGATGTTGTGTCATGTTCATAAATAAAATATTCACACAATTTTAGACTAATATATGATAGAGAGATTGGTTCTTCTGAGTAAATAGGTTTGAAATTTCTGCAGGGGTAAGTCCTCTATGCATTATAATCATGTTCCCACCTCTAATGCAATAGGATGGTAATTTAAATTTGAGAGTTACAATTTATCAAGTGTATCACTAAAATTTCACATTTTCCTTCTGGTTTCCTTCTTCTCCTCCTCTTTGGGTGTAGGATATTAATCCGATTAAATGTGCTATTTGAATGATATCCTAGCTGTACACGTCCGCTATGGATAAAGAGTGCAAATACAAAAGATTAACTCTTTAGGATCTTGTCTTTTTTTTTTTTTTTACAGCTTCATAGTTGATCTTGCCTGATAAGGTGTTAGTTTTACTCAAACTAATACATATAATTCATAGCTCATTGGTCCAGTATCTTATAAGGTTTATAAAGAAGTTAATGTTAAATGAAATAATGTTAAAAACTTCCCATGAACTTTAAGCTTTTATTATTATTTTTTTTATTCTAAACCTGACGTTTAAAATTATTATCGCATCACATCTAATCAAACCTTCATTTGTTAAATTATACATCAATATTTTGGAGTTGATTAATATCATATATGTTCTGTTGAACTAAAACTTTTCGTATTATTACTTGTAGCAGATAATCATTTGTCGAAATACAAGCATAGATAAGATACGAAACTTAATGGGGAAAAAATGAAAAAAAGAAAGTCGACGCAAGTAGAGGTATTTTTATATCAAATGAATCTCACCTAGAGTGAATTCAGAGCTATTGATTTATGGGCTATTTCATAAGGAACAAAGGGAAATTCCATTTATAAGAGAATTTCTTGTAAGTTGTAGCCACTAAGGGTTAAGGTAAGCTAGATCAAAATAACTGATATGGTGCAGCTACAGACTGCTACAACCGCCATAGAGATTGTATATAACATAAATTGCAATAATATTGTTATTGAATCGAATTCAATGAATGTTATTATGAAGCTGTTGTATGCACCTCGTGCTAATGAATCTTTCCTCCTTTTTGTGATTTTATTATGTAGTGCAAGAATGAGGGAGTTCGCTAATTTCAGGTTTTGCAATTTTGGCTAGATAATTTACATACTATTAGCATTAATATACCAAAATGTTGTTGAAGATGAATTTAATTGATATTAATAACAAAATTAATAAGTTAGTATTGAGAGTTAATTTATTGATAAATTATAAGGTAAATATCTTAAGTAATTTCCACCTTCCCATTTTCCATAGGCAGCTCTAAGAATTTCATGAGTTTGGATCCATGGTCTATAAACAGGCATTTTTCTAAGTTTAACTTGAAACTTCAAATAAAATTTCAAAAAGAAAAAATAAAATTTATTTAAATTCTAGTTCGTATACAACCACATTCAACTATAGTTATAATTTTAACATCGTGGAACTATAAAAAGTCTAGAGGCTATGAAGAAACATTGAAAAATATATCTATTCCTTATTATTCGTAGCAACATAATAAATACCAATAGTAAGAAATAATTTATCAATCAACATGGAATAGTAAAAAATTCTGTTGTTATTTAAATATATCTATATATGCACATTCCTTTCTGCTGTAGTTTTTCTTTTTTTATTTTTTCCTTTTATCAATGGACCCAATCAAACTATGGAACTAGTGTGTCCATGCTAAGTTAAGACCCATGCCTTTTGGATAAGGTTCCTAAATTGACATGCTAAGTCAATTTCTAGTTGGGTTTTAGTTCAAACCCGAGCCATGTCAAGATCTAATTTGCTCTTGTTAAAATTTTAAAACAAGTTCAATCAAGTCAAATTTAACTAATATTAAGGTTAAATTTGGGCATAACTAAAGATTTCAAAACTCCAGTTGACTTTAACTCAATTGAGTTTAAATATTTTAGCTTAAACTCAGCTTGAAATACTTTCTAACTTGATTAAGCTTCACTCAACCAAATTGCTTAGACTCCTTATTTAAGAGATTGCATTCATTTGAAGTATGCATACACATGAGTTGAATTCAATAAACCTCAAAATATATTTATTTTCATTCAAGCATGATCAGTTCTGTGGATTCATTAAGCCAAATGTGTTCTAATTTAAATTCAAATCAATAACCGCATAACAAATTTTAAAAAAAATCAATAACTACTTGAGTAGCTAGAGATCAAACTTGAGTTTAGGTAAAACTCAAGGAAATGTTGAGCTATTCGTATGGCTTATTGGCTAGTTAGTTCATTTATACCTCTATAACAATAACGCACCTCATTATTTTAAGTTTGTATAATATTAGTTCTTATGTCAATTAAACTAATATATAACAGTATTTTATTAGTATTATTAGCAATATTACATAATTAAAATAATATGAAATACTAATATTATATAAGTGGAATATTAGACTCCTTTTCTAGTGAAAATGGAAACACAATTATAGAATAATTTTTCTAGATAAATTATAAACTTAGGGGGCATTTTTATTTCTTTTTGTCATAATTATAGTGATATAAGCTTAATATTAAAATTTAATAAGTTAATATCCTTATTCAAACTAAGGAGTCAAGGGGAAGAAAAATTAGCAAATCATTCACTGTAACATTAATATTGGTTGCTCTTTAAGGTACAATATAGAATTTTGGTTCTCCAACCTCAAATCAAATAACTTAGTCTATTTCCGAAATCAAAACCTTGTCCTGAATCTAAATTGCTTAATTCAAAATCCTAATCCACAAATCAAATTATTTATTCCAATAGGGAGTTAGTGCATGTGCTTAATAAAACGTTATTCATATCCAAATCGCAAAGCGTTGCTGTTGTTGTTTTTATTGGCTTCTTTTATCCTTGGTTTGCAATTAAAATTATACCTAGCCATGTAAGCTCTTGAAAAAAAATCAACCTATTATCACTATAATAACTTGATTCTTATGAGCAACACATTAGTCCTCCAAAAACCAACGTAATGTACGTTGGATAAACCTCTCCCTGACCTTGAGTTAAAAGAATAGCGTTAACCATTAAGCACAGTTTAGTTTTTAAGAAATGAACATTTAATTTTAGCAATGGCTCGTTGGCTCCTATGGTACCTCGGTAAACCTCCGATTCATGCACAAATATAAACATCCTTTACTGGTAATGTAGGTACAGTTTCCTTAAGAAACCCATGGCTTTCATCACAATACCTCAATATACTCCATTAGCATCTAATGCATGTCCATTTTTTATACTTGAGACTCAGATATATAATTATTTCAATTTTCTAATTTGGTGAACGACCATGCAGCAGACATTGAATGTGCACATCTCATGATGTATCACTCTGTAAGCACTTCATAGTCATCCAACATTCAACCACCACCAACCATCCAGTAGCTTAATTCAATTGATTCATATTGATGCCCTCACAAGCAGAACTAGAATAGACTTACAAATTAAATACTCCATTTGTTTACTAAAGGCCTATTTGCATCGTTCGATTTTTATCTGTATTGTGTTTATATTAGATTTGCATTTGTAATTAACTTATTCGTATTATATCTGTATCGTATTTATTTAGTTAGTTTATGAGTGAAACTGTTACTTTTTCATTGATATTTATAATTTTATTTAATTAATTAATTATCTTAGTTTTAGGATAATTTATCAAGTTAAATGGGCATATTTATATCAGTTATTTAGGAATTATGTCTCCAAAAATTTATTTAAACTTCTAAAATCTTTCTAAATTATCTTTGAGTTTAAATTATGAGTTAAAGTTTATGCGATTAATTATTTTTAGGTTTTTTGTCTCACGCGATTACGGTTTTCTAAGCTCAATAGGCCAATCTCGGTTTCGATCCCTAAGAACTTTAAAATTCTCTAACTAGAACAATGGTGTAATCCAAATATTTGTTTGGAGTCTAGATTGTTAGTTATGGATTTTTTTTTTTTTGTTCTTATTGTGTATTTATAACTCTAACGGTTCATCATTAAATTATCGTTTTCTAACTATAAGCTTTATTGGTTATTTACTTTTTTTAATGCACTTGAAATCTTATCTCAATTGTTTCTATATTTTGAGTTTTCAATACCCACTATAAAATCTTGTCTTTAACTCTTTGGTATCTGTTGTTATCTAGAAAACTTTGTTTTAGGGTTTGAAGTTATATATAGTTTCATTACCACTTGTAGTTTTATTTTAAGGTCTTTGTTGAATCATACATTGACCTTCTCTTTTTATATTTGTATTTCTATTTATTTTTTACTAGTATGAAAATTCTCGGAAGTTACACATGGGGTTTGCACGACTCATGCATAAGTTCATACACTAGTCATGCTCTTCTAGGGATATAGCTTCAAGCCACAAATTAACACATGACCTGATACATGAACTCATGTATAAGTCGTACACTTCCATAGTTATTGTTTTATGGGGTCAGAGAGAGGTGTGAAATCTCGTGTAGCGGTGGTGTACTTCCAATGTTTTTGCGATTGAGTCATAGAAATGTACACAACATAATGCATGACGTCGTGCAAGGTTGTGTACTTCTAGAATTGTCCCTTTTGTAAATTTTTTTTTTTCATCCTAAAACCTTTTAAACCCCCTTTTATGTTATCAACACGCATCTTAACTCTATTCTAACACATATCTATAGGTCTCTAACAGAATTAACATTTAAAAGATCAAATTCATCTTAAATCATATTACCTCTTTCATAATTTTTCAATCTTTCTTCTTCTAGAATCCCTAAACCTTGACTCTTGAGAAATCTCTCCTAAACTTAGATCTTGTCACGGTTCGGTTCAGGTCTAGAACCAAACCCAAACCATCGGTTCTCAGTTCCAAAAATGGTGGAACTGGATTCATGAGAGCCGGTTTGGCTCCTACAGTTCAGTTTCGATTCTAAAGGAACGGAGAACCGTGAAATAAAAAATCAATTAAATAATTTACTTAATTTAAGTAAGAAAAAAATGAAAAATAAATTTTTAACTTGAAATAATATTGAGCCTAACAATAATTGTTCATAGTATTAGTTAAAAGAAATTCTAAAATTATGTATTTATTTATATACAATCACTTGCACTTTTTTAGTTGTTATATTAGCAATGTGACACCATAAAATATTCAAGATACAAATAATTCCCAACAACACAAAAACAAATCACACATTGTGAAGAAAGAAAGTCTGCATAAACTTAACAATATATGATTTCAAATATATTTATTTCTTGTGTTAGTAATAATAACACATTAAATATTGTGAATAGGACATAAATTTTTTATTATCCATGTGAAAATATTTTTAAATATTTTTTTAATTACATTTTTTTATAATTTTCTTTTCTTTTTTGATAATTTTTATGGCGCAGAACCGCAAGAACCATTGATTCTCAACTGGTTTTTGAACTGGCGATTTCAAAACTGCTGGGCCACATGATTTTTAGGGATGAAACCATAAGAACCTGCTAGAACCAGCGGGTCCTTTGCCTGTTCAGACCCACCATTCCCAGGCCGGTTCTCGATTTAGGAACCATCGATGATGGGTCAGGTCGGTTGCCACCATGATGATGTTTGCTTAAACCCATTGATTTCTCTATGAAGTATCGCTATCCACATGTAGAATGTCAAGATTTGTCACCCAAGTGTTAATTTTGTTAGTGACGATAAGAAAAGGAAAAAAAATTTACTTACCATGAAAAATTCTTTCGAAATCTTTTAGAACTCTTCAAGAATTTATAAATCCTTCGTAATAAGAAAGAAGGGAAACTATAGAATGTATGAGTAAAATGGAAGAATGTAGTTGATTTCAAGATTTAAATACATTGTTTCAACCAATTATCTTTTAACATTTGTGGCCAGACAAATTTGCCCCTCTTTCAAAAAATAAAATCATGTTTTTGCCCCTTATTATAATTATTTTATTTTAAGTTATTTCATAAGTGGTTCGATTTGAGTTCAAATAGAATTATTCAAATTATTAACTTCTAACTAAATTGAAAATCATTTGGACCATTCTCGAACTGGGCCATGAATCAAACCAAGAAAAGAAAAAAAATGCATTTTACCATTCCTTTTTATTTGATTCAATTCTATGAATAGTCATAGTCAAATGCTAATAGTCTATATGAAAATCGTGGTAGCTAATATATCAATTTCTTATAAAAGATATCAATGTAAATTCTCTCCATTGTTATTGTTTTACCAGTTAGGAAGAAAAACATGGTCTTGTAGTATTGTCACCTGATACTTTTCAAATATTAAAATAATCACAATTATTAATTTGTAAATTAAGGAAACTTGAGGAAAAATGAAAAGTGTAAAGGATCCCAATTGGGAAAATATAGGTGATTAATTCTCTAGAACCACATGTAATATTAAATTTCAAAGCATCCTTTATTTATTTAACGAAATTTGACCGTCACAATTATCATGGTATGCGTCGTCATTTGATAAACCATGACTTTTTTATTTTTTATTTTTTATTTTTTTTGCCCTTTGTCAATTTTCTTTTGGATGGAAATTGACCAAATGGTGCTGCACGCGTTCCGTATAGCGGCCAATTCCAAGTTTCCAAATACCATGAAAGTCTCATGTTTAGCTTGATTCTGTCAATATTAATTCTACAATATTATTTACCGATAACCCATCGTCCCTTTCCAGTATACCCTGAAAAAAGAGAAGAACATCGGGAGGAATGGGTCACGAGGGCCAATACCAAGTTTCAGGTAATTTATTGAAACTCTTTACATGGTTCTTTTATACTTGTTTTTTCTTCTCAACTTTTAGCATGATTAGCAATATAATTGCTCTTTAGTCTTCAATCAAACTCAATGAATTCTTTGGATTGAGCTTCTTATGTAATGATGATCAAAAGAACAATTGAAAATAGATAGGACTTTTGTCTTCAATTTTGCAGTGGCACAGGGCCTAAGGATCTGTTTGGATTATTTGTTTTTCATCTGTATTGAAATGATAGATATAAATGTATCTAATTTATATCTATATTTGATCTTTTCATAAGAATTGCTAACTATTTTTTTTTATTTGTATATATTTCTTCATAAACAATTTATTAGAATAAGGTTTCGAAAAGTTATCTAGCGAAAAAAACTATCTAATCAAACCCTTAAGTTAAATTTAGTAACTTGAAATTAATGCAATAAAAGCATTCAATATTTATACTGAAATTCAAGAATTCCATACTGTTTTTAACTAAGTTTTAATGCAGCAAGATGTCAACATAATTAAAATATATATAATAATGATTAAAAGAAAAGCTTAAGTTAATTCTAGCATCAAAATTGCATATAATTGAACTTTGATAAAGCGTATATGATTTTTTTTAAAGTGTAGTGCTTGATTAAATTTTAGGGTAAAGTGTAAACAAGGGCTTTTAAGTGATGCTCTTTGTAGCCCTTGTTAATCAAAAAGAGTTTCCATGCATGATTAATAAAAATAATACAAATAACATGTAGCAGGGACAAATCCTCCACTTACCACACCATCTGCGCCCACATGGCCACCGGGCGGATACACAGCAGCACCTCCGCCCGTCTATCCTCCCCAACCTCCGCCGCCGGCGTCTATGCAACATCACAATCAGGTTCAAGGTCCTTTTGTTGTTCCTAGCTATTCGGCTCCAGGATATCCTTCGCCAATGCAACCCTATTCTCCTCAACAACCTCCACCACCACAATATGCTTACTATCAAAATCAGGTACAAGGTCCTTTTGTTGTTCCACCTCCAGTAGCTAAACCCACACAGGATGGTGAAGACTCCAAGAAAAACAAGAAGAAGAAGACAAGTTGTTGTTGCGGCTTTTGCCGAGGATGGTAACTCACCCTCTCACCCTTCTTTTACACAAAAAATGATTTAGTGGGTATATATGCCATATATAATGCACACATAAAATATAAAGATTAATGATATTCTAGCACATTAGTGTATGTTCTTAGTTATTTTGAAAATTGCACATTATCTCGTTCATGTGTTAATATATGATCAGTAGTTACATACAAGCTTACATATATATGGTATATGTTATCCAACGAATAAATTTCCCCCTTATGCTCACATATACACAAAACATTATGGTCATATGTAGCAAAAATTCATTCTACAATTTCTCATGTATTTTCACCATATCAAATATATCAATATAATAGGTAAATGTAACATTTAATAACTGAATTTTATTAATTTATATAATTAATTATCTGAAATTGGAAAGTGTCAATTTATTATAAATTTTTCAAGTTATAAAATTCAGATAATTAATTGCAAAACTTGGTAAAATTCAAGTAGCTAATCGTAAAAATAGAAAAAGTTTAAGTATCTAGTATTGTATTAATACTTTTAAACTTTAGATGATTATTTATCAAAATAAGTAAAATTCAAATACCAAATATGCTAGTACTCTAATATTTTACATATATATATATGATATTTATAACGTTTATTCTATGATAAAAATCCACAGTTGTGCTGCACTCTGCTGCTGTTGTCTGTTGGATATGTGCTTTTGAGGGATGGAGAACTGAAGATGGACGAGGATAATTATCATCATTATTTATTTATTTAGCCGAACCTATTCCATTCTTGTAAAACCACAGTGTAATGTAATAATGTCTTGACCTTATTTTATATAATTCCAGCCTTGACATGGTACCGTGATTGTAGACCTAGAAATTCATTTGGAAGCTGGAATAATCAATGTCACATCAGTGCTTGTTTGTTAATTCCTTCCTGTTACTTTACACTTTTTTTTTTGCCTTATGTGATGATAAGTATCATAAATAAAAATTAGTATTCTATATTATTGATATATTTTACTTTTCTCATGATTTCTTAGCTTTTTGATCCGAAGAGGTTTATGAGCTAGGCTGTTGTAAGCCTTTAATGAATCTATTCATAAGTCTAAAATAAATTCTAATTTAACTCATTTAACTAAATAAGTTTGAATTTAAAATTAAGCTTAGCTCGTTTAGTTATATGAAGTAGCTTGTGAGTACCTCAGTTTATTTACATTCCTAATTAAATGAAAAAGAAAAGGAAGCCAGTTTTGAAATTCAATTGCCGCATTTAAATGCAGATGATCCAGACAAAGGCGCATGAATCGTCTTATAAGACCATTATGCTAAGAGACCGAATTCTCTATAATTTAGAAGGATTTTCTCATTTTCCAATGAATGCAATGCAGGGATAGAGCTTTGCAGGAATGATTTGTCATGGAGCCAACCGCAGCCCCAAATCATGGCACTATAAATGGAAATTTGAGAACTATATTATATAACAATTTGGCGGTCCTGAATTTATTAAATTTAGGAAAATATAAGCTCTTCTTATATATATTTATATGCGATATATTTTCCTTTAAGAGACACATATTTCGTACTTGATAACTACCCAACTTCATTAGGTGAAAATGCATATCGAAATGTGATTGATTATTAATTAGAAAAATATCAAACTTGATAGTTGAGATTTTTATAAAAATTGAATTCGATAATCGAATTTCAAAGTGCTCAAACACCTATAAAACTTTTTATGATTATTTTTAATACCTCACAACTACTATTTATTCCTTAACATAGAAAAAGGCAGTTTATCCATACGAAGAAAGTACCAAAAAATAATAATAATAATTTAATAATAGATTTTCTACTCTACATCAACAAATAAGCAAATAATATTAAAGAATCAGTAAAAATAACCATAAAAATTTTGAATAGGTGTTGAAATGACTTTTTTTAGGTATCAAATTGAACCTTCATGTTAAGTTTGGATAGAGGTGTTCATGGTTTAGTTAACTAGTTCGTGGCTTATTTTTTTAACCTAATTGTAATGATTGGTTTTTTAATATACTGTTAGCCTTTTTTTTCATTAATTTTTTCCGGTTTTCAACTTTTAACCATTTAACGTAATGGTTTCAACAAATTAAAACAATAATTTTGACAAACCCTATTTTTTAGCCTTTGTCATAGAGTTTTTTTTTAAATTGTTATATATATATTATAAAAACTAAAAAAAAAGAGAAAATCAAATTAAGAAAAATGAGAAAAACAAGGATTTGGATATATCATCATCAATAAATCAAACAAATCAATTACCAAATTAACTCCTATCAAACTAGGATAGGACATAGTACTTTAATCAAAATCCAACTAATACTAAGATATGTAAATTATATATAATATTGAAACGGTTAACCGTTAACCATCGGTTTTTTTTTTGTTACAAACTAAAATCGAAAACTAAAAAAAAACTAAAATCCTAAATTGAAACCAACGTAGCAGTTAACCATATTTTTTGGATTCATTCCCGATTTTGGTTCGGTTCCATTGGTTTTTTCACACCCCTAAGTTTGGGTACCAAATTTCATATTTATCCTAATTAATGTAATCGAATAATAATTTTAAACGTAATTAAAATTAATTAGATAATACAAGGGGGGGAAAATGTTATGCCAGCTTCTCAAAACTAAGGGTGTAACCTCCCTTGTGATGGCTAACCACCCGTGCCCTTGGGCCTAATGGTGCCTAACAACAAGCATAAGCTCTATTAGATTGTCCAATCCATCCTTGAAATTTATAATTTAATATAAAAGAGAGAGAGAGAGAGAGAATGGCACGTATCAAGTCATTTATTTATTCTCCTTTTTTTTTAGTTTCAAGAATAATGGTGGCCAAGTAGTCAAGTACACTTTGGGCCAAAAAAAAAAAAAATAGTCAAGTACGCTAGAGCTTCAAACCTTTTTGCTGGTCAAGCACCTCCCCCACAGATTGGCAATTGCCTCTCAGACTTAGGATGATTGACCTAATGCTTAAGGTTTAAACTCGAGTATTTTATTCCCTTTTTTCTAATTTCCTTCTTTAATCTTTTACTTTATTTTTTTTATATACATATTCTTGTATTGCAGGGTACAACTTGCTAAAAAAAATTACCAATACACAAATTGAACAAAATTAATTACTAATATCTCATTGTAAAATCGCATTTGTAAAATAATATATCGGATTCCGTACACAAATCGCATGAATAAATCGTGATATTAAGTTTTAATACCGTTGCTATATCATGGGTCTTAAAAGCGATATACATATTATTTTACCAACCCGCAATATACATGCGGGTATATTTTTCTTGTATATCATATTTTATACACATGATTTCAATACTCTATTTTGGTAATGATTCTTATTTTGACCTTATTTACATAATTAGTTTCAATTAGTGTCCTAAACAAAAATTAATAATGTGTTGGATTATCCTTCAAATAAGTTTAATGATAATATTTTACTTAATCATTGTTGATTTATCAAAATTCAACACCTCTCTCCCAACTAATAACAACAAATAATAAAACACAAAACCATCGATTAAAGAAAAATGCATTAATTACCAAAGAACCAAATTACAAGTCATATTTTTTAGAGTAAATACCATGAATGGTACTTAAACTTTGATAATATATGTAATTAAATATCTAAACTTTGAAATCCATCAATTCAGTATCTGAACTTTAAAATTAATCAACTTAATATCTAAAAGAACTTTTCGTGTACAATAACAACACCTCAGTCTTATTGATTACGAGTATCACACAAGATAACTGCATGAGTGAATTAGATTGAAGTATCATTAGCATGCATGAAAGGTTTTTTTAAATATTAAATTGATCAATTTTAAAATTCAGATACTTAATTATTTATTTTACCAAACTTCAAATATCATTTGCGACATTAATCCTATTTTTGTGTATTTATTTATTTTGCCCTCAACTTTACTTTTCACTTTCCACTAATACACATGTGACACCACATGTAGGACTACAAATGGCTCACAATCTTCTTCAGCACTCTTAACGGAGGATGTTGCCAAAAATAGATAGGTGATGGTTTTTTTTTTTTTTTTTAAGCCTCAATTCAGTTTCTTTACCTTACCCTCTTTTTCCTTTTTTATCTTTTCGGGCGATTATGAATCATTATCCTGACACAGCAAAGATAAACGCAACTTTATAGACAGATCCAAAAAATGTCATCAGTCACTTGACTCTAATACCTTATGAGAGGCTTAAACCTTGTCTGTTTGGCACCTTTTTGAAGTCAAAAGAGAATTCCTTTCCGATTTGCAATCGAAACCCATGATTCACCATCGTTATGGGCTTTGAATTCAAAACATATCATCAAATTCGAAACCTTCTCTATAGAACAACTTGGTTAAAAAAACCACCACATTAGGATGCATATATACATATTGGATTACCCCCATCTTACATCGCAAAAGATTTGATGACAGACCAGGCAAGACATCAATGTCCGAGCTATGGATTTATATTTAATAGGATTCCGATCCCATGCCATTTGCATAAGGGCCAAATCCGATTTTCGGGTACATCAATTTCTAGGTTTTTACTCAATACAATTATACAATGGTCACCGTCACCAAAGAGTACTGTACAGAATCGATGCAATCAAATTATATACAAGAACAAGATGCCACTCCATCATAATGGCATAGATAAGGGAGGACTAGGCATCGACGGCCACGCTAATAGCATTTAGCTGGATTTGGTGCTTTCCTTCACTTTGGGGATGGACAATCACAGTGGCACGAGCCTCTTCTCGTGAAGACTGATCATCTCCAAGCTGAGATAAAGATATGGTGCTCACCAAGGGCTTTCTATCAACCTCATTGTCATGGTCATCTAGCCCACTTGATATGATTTCCCACTCCTCTTTGAGTGAGGTCACTTCTAAGCCCTTCTCATGGTGTGTTTCCATCTCATATGCAGTTGGTAAAATCACAAAATCATTAACTGGGTTGTAGAAAGGATCAGAATCTGCATTTAGCCAGTGCTTAAGAATGCGAAAAACATGATGATCACTTAGAATTCCACGGTGCTCCCCAGGAACACCAACCCTTGCTTCAGCATTAAGCCCATCTGCCTGCAAAGATTTGACAGAACAGCTCAAGTCATTCAAGTACAAACAATCACCAACAAACTACAATTTCCTTGTTGTCCTCTATATAACTACCTAATACTCCCCCCATCCACAATTTATTTGGATTGTCTGTAGAACTTCTTCATGAATGACAATTTGAAAAGAGTATGGCAAGATGATTACTCAATTTGGCAAATATAAAAAAAAAATTACCAAAACAAATCATTAAGCCATGCTTCAATTAAGCATGGTTAAGAAGATTTTCACAGCAGAAAATTCCTGCAAAAAAAGTTTACAGACCTTAGCTGACTCTGCTGGGACTGTTCCGTCACCATCTACGCATACATACGTAGGCTGAAAAAAATATAAAAGCTTGAGTTAGCCTCCAACTAAAACTTAACTTTGCATAACGCATACTAAACATGTGCAAGCAGTACAGTGCACAATAAAACTCAGCTTGAAATATCGAGTTATGGATCACAGAAGGAATATCTGGCCAAAGAAAACAAGAATCTCACAAGGAATTACATCATTGCAAATTGTGCAAATATATAACTAACCAGGACAAACTGTAGTTCCTGCAGGTCCGTGACCGGTGTTTCTTCACTCCCATAGCTGCAAAGAAGCAAAAATAGATTCAGAGAAATCACAACCGATTCAATTAATTATGCAAACAAGAATTCTTATTCTTTCAGTAATTCGGAAAAATGGATGTTCATTAGTTTTTACCAATCCTATTTCTTTTGCTCGATTTAGAGGTAGGGAGTGAATAGGGCCAATTTAAAGCCAAGATTACCTGACACTATGAGGCGTCTCAAGATTGATACCATATATATTATAAAACTTCACTCCATCAGGAACTTTAGCAGAAGCCAAGACCTTGCGTGTTTCCTGAGCCCATTTCAAGATCTCCAAGTTGAATGGCAAAGGAATGTCCTCTCCATCATAATTAACCTGATATCAGTAATAATTCAGAACAAGCAAACCCATCACATAATCCAAAAACAACAAAAACGTAAAAAGCCAAGATGTATAGTACTTGCTGATAATCTGTCAATATGAACAGTGAAACTTATGACTTTTATCAGTCATAAAAAAAGTTTAAACCTTATTGGACAAAATCAATCAACTAAAATTGTCACCATTCAAATGCCTAAAAACAAGGTGCTTCCACATTCACTGTAGGCATAATATGCTCAACTCTATGAACAGCTATACTAGAAGTTTAAAAAAAAAATTACAGTGCGTAGTTGATAAATTCTGTCCGTATTGATTTACAACTTACCCACACGGGACATAATTTGTCAGATTTACCAATCAACTAGAAGTAATTGAGACTTTTTCTCTGAGTTCGAGACATATCCAGATTTCTCACTGTGAGAGGCAAATAGAAGCAGACAAATCTAAGGCACTAGCATGTAAAATTCTGAAACAACTTCAATCAATTGCCATAAAATTGTACAATTTATCCATTTTAGAAGGCCTAAAATTATTGCATATGCAAGTGCTACATTCCCTCCGAAATGAGATTTCAGCAATCCAGCCGATATTGACTCAAAAAAACAATGTGCGAGGGCACCACCAAGGTGCAAGGATAAGATGTTTATAGTTATGAAAATTTACAGTTCAGAGTTGACAAATTTTGTCCATATTGATTCACAACCCACCCAAAGGTCGTAAAATTTATCAGATTTACAAATTAACTAGAAGTCACAGACTCTTCAAGTTCACAACATATCCACATTGCTCACTGTGAGGATCATTGATGAGGCCAGTTTTACTGCCCACTCCTCCAACCATATGCATTTCTTTGTTGACAATAAACTCAATGGAATCACCATAAGGCATAAAATATTTACTTGACAAGATTATCAGGTAGTTATAAGAGGCTAATAGAAGCAGACAAATCTTAAAGGCACTAGTATCATGTAAAAATCTGACCCGTTGGTTATAAAATATTTTAAATTATCCATCTTAAAAGGCCTATAACTATAGCATGCAAGCTCTGTATTCTCTCCAAAAAAAAAAAAAAAAACACGGCAACATGCACAACTCACCGTATTACTTGAAAGTGCTTCCATAAATATGTTAATACTTTCTTCTGGGCTGTATGACTCAAGCACTATCCGAGAATCATCATCACTTCCATGCTCTCTCCATATCTCCAAAAGTGGATTGTGTTGCCAATGAAATTCTCGACAAGCCATCAGTTCATATATGGATGGACACTCAATCAGCTGAAAAATAATTTCAAAAAGCAGCATTAACCCATTGCTCATATCATTAGCAAACAAGGCATATGATACACAAAGATTAGGCCATATAGCTAAAAAAGTAAACTTAGTTTTTTTCTTGGAAGATCAGATGTTGAAACATCTTTCAACTTAAAAAAAAAGGGCCTAACTCCAATATGTACAAAAATCAAGAGTCAGTGAATTGCGTCTTTTTATGACGATGCTCAAACTAAATGAGGTTGGCTATATAAGACTTGTTTCAACATTGCACCCTTTTCACAAACCATGTTTGTTAATACCTAAATATATCATTGCCTCTCCCACAATGCCATTGCTTTGTCCCTTCTCATTTATGCTAGTATTCTAAAGAGTCACAACACAACCAAACCATCCCAATCATCTGTCCCAATCTTCTCATCTATGGGTGCTACTCAGAACTCTCTCTAGCACAGTGGCCAAAAAAAAAAAAAAAATCCTCTCTAGCACATTCAGTTTTTACTTTATCACATCACTCATCATTCTCATCTTTGCTGCTCTCACCACCTCCTGCTCATGTCCCTAGTCTACTACCCAACATTCCGACCCATAAAGCATCACTGTTTTATATCCAGAACTTATCTTTAGGCTTTAAGAGCAACTTATGAATGCATGAAACCCCATGCACCTTGCAACTCCTTTTGAGGCCACTCTCATGCACCTGTCCATGTCACTCACCCAACTTGATTCTAAGTGTAACATCCTTTTTTTAGCCCCCATCCTTTTACCTTATTCATCCCAAATATTGAAAACTCTCACTTAAAGGTAAATCCTGTGTCTCTACCTTATAGAGGATTTACTCATCCTCTTCTTATAGCCAAATTTGAACCCCATATACTCAGTTTTCCCTATCTAATGCGATTTCCCTTTAAAAATTTCATGCCAAAACCAAGCTTAGCATTCACTCCTTCCCTTTTCTAGTCCACCAAATGTCATCGTCAAATAATAAATATTGTTGGTGAGATTATCCATGAGTAGAAAGAACATATAGGGGCTTAAAGCTTAACCTTATGGAGGCTTTCCTTTATAGAAAACTCTCGAGTCAAACTCTAGGTGTCCGTGCTAATGTCACTACTACTACTATTTTTTTTTAATAAGATAATTACTATTAGCACTACATATCCATAATTTTCATTAGAAACTTCAGTATAAGTTACTCTTTCATCTTTCTTAGAGAACTCCACAAGATTTCCCTAGAGAACTCTATAGTTTTCCTTTTCATAGCAACTGACACCACATCAAGTCTTGCTTTTTTTCTCTTGCTATTTTCATTAGCCTTCCAAAAAGTTATAAAACTTCCATTGCGGACTTTATATTGTCAACACATTGTCATTTGACATATCTATTTAATGCACCGTTCTTTCCTCTTTTTTTTCTTCCCTTCCCCCCCCACCCCCCAGGCCAGCAAATATTGTCTATATATCTATGCATCATCTATTTTGGTTTCAGATCAAGCGTGTGGATAGATAGTGTTATCTAAATCTCAAAAAGCAAAAGGAGACTTGTCATTTTTGGGAAGATGGTGATTGGGAATGTGTAGATTACGAAATGCTATTAATTTAAATTTGGGGAAAAAATTCTAGGCAAAAATTTTAGTCCCTTGAAAAGAAATAACTTTGGCCTTTTTGTAAAATTGAAAAAAGCAAAGAATAAAGAACACAATTTTTATAGAGAGCACTTTCGCATGTAGTCACATGTATCCACTTTAAAATCAATGCACACAAAAGACCAGCAAGACCGCAGGGGCGGGAGGTGGAAGAGAGAGAAAGAAGAAGAAGAGAGAAATTAGGAAAAGATGAACAAAGGATGGGATAAACCTCTACCACAGCACCTTGATGCATCAGTAGGAAAGGAACATTGGGCAAAATACTCCTGGTAAATTGGAATCATAATCCAAATTATATGCTCACGTTAAATCTAAACAATTAATGTCAATAATAACTTTTGTTTTGTAATGTATTTTTATCAAAAGTATTCATATTAATTATTGGAAAAAAGAAATAGTCAATATTCACACCAACCAAAGACAATCACAAATCACAGTAGCTTCATAATCATTAAGAAGGCTGCAGATAACTGCACTTTCATCCTTCATTACTACTTAGTACCTCCATGACAGAAAAGGCAAGTCCAAAAGAGACTATGAAAGAGGTAGCATATTTTATATGTTATGACTATACATAAAAAGAGACCCTTATATGCTACACAAGATGCAACAAATGCCACATAATGGTATTTACCAGCTGATGCATGCTCCACTTTGAAATAAAAAAATTCTGCTCCCAGCCATCCACGAATGACATCCCATTCAGAAAGGTAGATGTTACATATCCAGGCGCACCTGGAGCATACAAAAACCATTAATTACCCAACACATAATGCCTAGTACCACATTTTTATGGCATGTCATTTGAGTGATCAAATTTTCAGTTATTCCCCAATACAAGAACAATACCAGAAAACACCAAGAGCTGTGTATCCATTCACATAAAAATGCATGACTCAATCCTTGCCATTTTCTAAAGTACACAACTGAGAGGTTATCAATAAAAACAAGCTACAAGTGATAAATAGACTATGATATAACAATATTTGAAGCAACTTCAGTAAAAAACCACAATGGCAGAATTCTATGGCATTTATGTTTTCCCTTTATGAGCAAGAATATTCTTTTGAATGCCTACAAAGGCTTTAAGACCCAGAAAGAAAAAAAGTAGATAAAAAGAGAGAAAGAGAGAGAGAGATTCCATGGCCGAGAAGGAACACAACCATAGCATGCCAGTTTAAAAGAGGCCACTAACCTTGAAACGGTGCAGCAACAGCAATCCACTTTTTCACATACTTTTGAAAAATCTACATGACAAATTAAAGTAATGTCATTTAGACTACAAGAAGCTTTAAGCATAAGGAAACTCCATGAGTACTAAAAAAGAAAACCGAAAGACAAACTTCTTACATCAGTATGCAAAGACATGAAGCACTTCACCAAAAGACCCCCCATTGAATGACTTATAATGCTTATCTTCTTTCCTCCAGCAGCATTATAGACAGATTCTAACTTAGTTGTGAATCGCTCTAATGTCTCATGAAACCTACACAACCATAAAAAATGAAAACCAATGATATCCTTTTGAAAAAACATACTTTAAATATAATTAAAATAAATCTAAAATAAAAATTCCTATTGAAAGACAAACTACATGAAGCAGCAGAAAAATGCACAAGCAAAATTTCCCACCTAAAGCAAAAGCAAAGGTAACTCCTCTTGTGCATATTCTTTTGACATGTCAGAAAACTTTACTTAGCAAAGATGACACAAAAAGCATGCGTGCAAAACATTGAAAATCGAATTACCTGTTACTTTGTCGAAAATCGTACCCAAAGCCAAATAGTGTTTTCCCCTCCACAAAGCCCCATTTGATCATTTCAACTATCATATCGTGGAAATAGTACACACAATCACGTCCAATGACCTGCATTTAATAAAGTAACTCTTAATTGCGGCATGCAATCATCTTTTGTTTTCTTCTATTTTTTTAATTTCTTTTTACATATCCTCCTTCTCTAACACTTCTTAGCTTTAGCAATTCCCTTGCCAGCAAAATTATTGGGAAGTGAAATTACCCCAAAATGAAGGGAAAATGCAAATAACCCCCCTAAACTTTCCCCTTGATTACAGATTTTATCCCAGAATTTTCTGTGTCACAAACAAATTCCTAAACTTGACAGATTTTTTTTTTTTTTTTTGGTTAAATAAATAATTAACTCCTATACATGACAGATTGATAAATAACTCCTAGAAGTTGAAAATAAACCTCTTAAATTTTAACCTTGGTGTAAATACTATCTTTCAAACTTATTAAAATATACTAAACCTCTTAAATTTTTATCTAAACATGCTGTTTTTAAATTAAAAAAGCAAATTGGTTCTTTATGTTACCAGTTGATCATATTTAAGAGAGTATTATTTTAAAATTCAGGATATATATATATTATATATACCGAGTCAGAATTTAGAGAGTCATATGTAAAAGAAAAAAACTAGTAAGACAAATCCTAGTATCATGAAACGCATGTTCTCTCAGTCTTGCATACTATTCTACGCATAATACCTTTTTTTTCCAATGATAAATTTGTGACTCGAGTCTAATATCAATGCCATGATTATAGACTACATGGCTAGTTGAGATTAATTTAAGATATATTTATGATAACAGAAAAAAAAGGGATTGCAATGATACTATTTCATTGCATAATATCAATTGGATCTCATAGGAAAACAACCATTTCAGCATAGCTTCTCCCTTAACAAATGCACTTTGCAAGTGTGAAAATGAAGACAGAAGACTTTACCAAGTCAGGATCCAACACATCAATCGCATACAGCCCATATCGGTCTTCAGGAACCATGACTCTTGTTTTAGAATCCAAAGAAACACTTTTACCTAATCCATGAAATCAAAGAGTTTAGCTTCTAGCAGATCAATTAATTAATTAAGACCACATCAAGTCACAGAAGAAAAAGAACAACAGTACTGATCATAGAGGCATAATCCTACCCACTCAACCACTATAACAACAGCTATGATCTGTCACCAGCATTACTAAACACCCATGATTTTTTTTAATCTCTATGCATATTTCTGCTTTTGCATAATTAAGTATTCATTATTTTGACTTCCACTTTAATTTGATCAGTGATCACAGACTAAATATAATTAAAAAAAAAAAAAAAAGCGAAAACCCAAATTAAGCAAAAACGAGAGTAACAGCTAAAGCAAAGAAGCTATCTTAATTTTCAATTACCGGATTGAGGATTGAACCGCGACCAGAGTTTGTCCCTAAACTTATAATCGGCACCTAGAATCCGCACCCAAACCCTCTCTTCTCTACCATTACTATCATCGACCGCCTTCAGGATGGAACCGGCAATACCCGGTACCAAAAGAACCGGGTCGAGATTCGGGTCCACGTAAGGTTGGGGCTTTTTAATCAACTTTAACCATAGCTCTAGGGATTGAACTATCTCCTCCAATAACACTGCCATGGGGGAGATTAATCAAACTAGATAGTGGTTTTTTTCTGGAGTGGGTTGGAATTTGGAATTCCTATTTTGAGGTGATGGTATGAGAAGACAAAGAGAGAGTGGGTGAATTAGGGTTTGATAATAAGTTGAAGGAGTAAAGAGAGATTGAAGAGAGCCGTGAAGGTAAGGGTACGACTTCTGAGATGAGAACGATTTGCTACAGGAGTTTCATTGAAGACAACAACTAGAGTAATAATAATTGGGATAATGCCGAACTTCCCGAATGTTTTAATTCCGCATGAATCAGTTACGTCAATTTGCTAATTTAAAAAGAAAAGTGTTGGGCTAAATTATTTTATGAAGGTGTAAATTAGAAGATGGACGATGCCATATTGCTTTGTGCATATTGTTGAAAGAAGTTAAAAAATAAGAAAGTGGCATGTAGAAAATTCTGTTGTGATTTTTATGGAATAATGGCCCAATAAAATAGCACATAAAGTTTATATTAACCCACTTAATATTATGCTACATTTATTTCTACAACGCAGTCAAATACATGTCTATTATTATTGTAAAAATATTAAAAAAATAAAATATTTTTTATATTTTTATATTTTTACAAATAAATAACCTAAGTTTGATTTTTTTTTTATAAACACATGTCCTTTGATAAATATATGATCTGTGCCTTGGCATTTCTATAAACAAGTCAGATGGATTTTAATTTTCAACAAATACTTCACCTGTAATTTTTTATTTTGTTTTAATAATAGATAATGGTTTGGTAAAAAAAAATAGATAATTACTAAAATAATTTTCAATTTATGACACTTATAAAAATTAATTACTTATTTAAGGTCAATATAAAAATAATTACCAATATACCACTTCTAAATCGCGACTTAAAAACAGGATATACAAAAGTTACAATACCGTACCTATATTGCGAAATGAAGAAGCGATATACGTATTATTTTCATACGTATATCACGTTTGGTAGTCGAGATATACATGCTATATCGTGATTTCTTTAAGCGATATACATGTATCGCTTTTTACAAACACGATATAGGGACGGTAATGAAACATTATATTACGTTTGTATATCGTAATTTACATATTAAAAAATATGTCCCGTTTATCAAACGCGATTTTAGTATGGTATATTGGTAATTAATTTCATTGGAGTTGTATATTGGTAATATTTTTTCACAATAACCCTAGACATGTATTGAACTCGATAATTACTTTTTTGAACTTTAATTAAGTTCATTTAATAATATTATCAACCAATTTTAAAAAAGCCACATGTCCCTTATCTATTATTAACACAATGGAAAATTACAGGTTATGTATTTGTCATCATTAAAACTCAAATCATTTGTTTGCAAAAATAGCAAAACGCAGGTCATGCATTTGTTAAAAATATCACTAAAATCACTTGTTTCTAAAAATACTAAAATACAGAATATATATTTATCAAAAATCAAACCTCAAGTCACTTGTTAATAAAAGTGCAAAACATAGGTCATGTTTTTGTAATTTTTCCCTTAAAAAATTACCAAAACATTAATCATATAAAATTAATAACCAAATTACCAACTTAAAGCTGTATCTTGCAAATGCAAAATAACATTTTACATAAATATCACATTTGTAATCTATGATTTGAAAAAGTATTATCATTGATATACCTCATCTAATAAATGTAACAATCACATATCCATAAATGAATAACACAAGCCTTTTGCCTTATAAATAGCATCAATACCCTCCCCTCTAGCTACATCCTCACTATCACTGTCTCAACCTCGTCCCCACTCTAAGAACAACCAATGGAGATCAGGTGAGGCCTGTAACTCAAAGGATTAGAGTACGTGGTTACGAACCACGGTGTCAAGGATTTTGTTCCCTAGTAACAAGACTTCAACATCACCTCTTCCACTAGTCCCCTCACCTCCATCACTTGGAATCACCACCAACTTGCCTCTACCTACCAACTCCTCCTCTGGTTTTATGTTGCTATCATCGCCTTCAATAGAGTCAGTGGTGTTATAATAAATTTTAGATTTCCACTTCAAGATCTCATGTATCAAATTAGGTTACTAAGAATGAATTTAAAATGATTGCGGAACTATACTCAAATCCATTGTCACAAACATTATTGAATTCATTTAGCATTTGGTTTTGTGTCTTCTAAGAGATACATATAGCTCGTCAATCATCTTTTCTAATGATAAGGACTAAGAAAATAAAATTGTACGTACTCTTAGGGACCATTATCCATTATATACATATATGTGTTTCCTAGTGATTTGTCCATTATAAACTAGGAATATAACACTTAGGTTTCTATATTTATAATAGTCCATACTCTATTAGATGATTTTTATCCATTAACTTGAACCTTAGTAGATCACTTTAAGAAATATAAGATAATAAACTAATTAATAGTGTTAGAAATTGATGAATACTAATGTGGCTTTGTTTGGGTCTTTTGTAAATGGTGGGTAACCTTGAAAATTTATTGTATGAGTTACTGGAAAACTTATTTCTCTTGATGAATTTGATGATGTATAGTTGAAATTCCTTGTACTTAACATTTTCGTCATAATATTGGGTTGCACTCAATTGGTAGGCCATTATCCTATGGGCAGCCTTGTCACGGATTTCCTTGATAGTGTTCATGTTGGATTTGGGACCTATCTTATTGGCCATCAATTGGAATTCCACTGTCCTAATCATCAGGAGTTATAGCTTGATGTGGTAAAATGCCCTTATTCTAAGAGCCATGTAGTAAGAGGTCTTGCCCATGGATGTCATGTGTGTGGTTCGGTATTCCCACAGTACATTAGGTAGTCGGTATACCTATCCAGTGCTATCATGGTTCACCATTTTCTTTTAACTTTTAGGGATTTCAATTAACTACTTCAACCTAGCCATTTGTTTAAGGGTGGAATATAGACATGTATCTCAGCTCAATGTGGTGGTACTAACAAAACTCCTTAAATCTATTATTATCAAATGGAGTGCTACTATCAATGATAAGAATACGCGATACTTCAAACTTGCATAAATGTGATTAATCACAAATAATTTGATACACTCCTCTGCTATGTTAAAGACCGTTTGAATCTTGACCCCCTTAGCAAAATAATCTACTGCAACTATGACGAATCATTTTTAGCCATTTGTTTGAGGAAAATGGTCGAATATGTCCATTCCTTACTAGGCGAGCAACCATGGGTTGGACATGTTTTGTAGGTAGTTACTTAGAGCATGTGTAACGGAGCATACTTCTAACATGTGTCAACGAAGCATACTCCTGACACTGGGAGCATTTCTTAACCAACTTCATGACATCCCGCTTCATGGTCGACGAATAATAATCGAGCCAAAATGCTCTTACATGAAGAGTCTAGCGCCATACATGATTGGTGCACTCTCCTAAATGTAGATCTTTGAGGACTGATTAAGCCTCCTCTAATTGGAGGCATAAGAGATATGGCATATTAAGTCCATAGCGATAAAGGACATCACATATTAAAGTGTAGTTAGTTATGCAATACATCAATTTATTTGCTTCCTCCTTGTCACTCAAGATGTGTCGTCCCTTAAGTATTCTAAGATGAGATCCATCAAACAGGATTGTATTGACAATGCTCCATTCTCAAGAGCTTCATGA
Source organism: Combretum micranthum (assembly GCA_024138025.1). NCBI lineage: Eukaryota > Viridiplantae > Streptophyta > Magnoliopsida > Myrtales > Combretaceae > Combretum > Combretum micranthum. The sequence continues at coordinate 693,678 of JAMXBD010000148.1, read as the reverse complement.
TTTTCTCTATCGCTGGTGTGCTGGGGAATGTATTCCACAAATATTCCACAATCTTTTGGGCTAAGAGCCAAAAGGCTAACGACGACGAATTTGGATAGCTTATAGGCTTCTATGTTATTTGCTTAGGAAATATTTTGGATGCTCGAAATTAACAAATTCAAGGTTAAGGTTTGGATAATCTCCATTTACTTGATCACCGCATCCCCCCTTTGTTTCATATTCTCCCTTGATCTGTTAGGTAAAAAATTGTGAGTCAAAGAAGATTTTTGTGTTGTCCGCTTCGACTTCTATAGTAATCTATAAGCTTGCGATAAGTGTAAAGTACTCTACCGCATTTTTATTTGTCTTAAATCTAAATTTAAGGGCAAAGCAGATTTTAACGTTGTACAATTGTCACAATACCAAGCTAACTCTGCATCTTTCTTGGTTAAATGACCTATCCACGTAGAGGTTCCATTCAAGTTTCCTTTGGGGGTATACTTAGCCACAAAGTCAACTAGGACTTGTGCTTTGCTAGCACATGGGCTTTGTATTGTACCCTATATGCGTTGAGTTCTGGCGCATATTTCATCATTAAATTTATGGAGGATGCTACGGAGAGGTTAGTAAGTTACTATAATGACATGATGAGCTTCAAAGTATAGTCTAGGACTTCTAGCTAAAATGACCATTATCAAGGCAAACTTCTCAACTTTCAAATACCTCTCTTCTAAGCCTTGCAAAATATCACATATGTAGTATATTGGCTTAAGTTCTCAGCTTTACTTGGACAAAGACCGATGATAGGGCTTTACCATTAATGGTTAAATATAAAAACAACTCTTCACCCAGTATTAACTTTACTAGGATCGATGGAGTGGTAAATAGCTTCTTCAATACGATGACGGCAGCCCATACTCATAAATCTAGCCCCGGCATAAAACGAAGCACCATCCCTTAGTAACAAGTCCCCATCACCACACCTCTACCCCTATTTGGAACCGTCACCTCCCTGCTTCTGCCTACCAAATCTTACTTCTATTTTGCGTTACCATTGCCACTTTTACTGGAGCCAATGTTATTAAACTAAATTTTAGATTTCCATTTTCAACATCTCATGTATGAAATTAGATCACTAAGAATGAAATTTAAAACGATTGCAAAAGCGTACCTAAATCCATTGTCACAAATGTTATTGAATTACTTTAACATTTAGTTTTATGCCTTTTAAGATATATATATATAGCTTGTTGATCTTTTCTAATGATGTGAGATGAGAAAAGAAAATTGTATGTACTATTAGGGACCATCACCCATTATATACTTATGTGTGTTTCCTAGTAATTTTTTCCATCAAAAACTAAGAATATAACATTAAGATTTCCATTGCGGGTGGCTACAGCGTGGTTCAATTTTTCTTTTAAATTCGAACCTAATGATACAATTTGGTTGATAATTTCTTTAATAAAAAAGCGTTTGGTTTGCGGTTTAAACCTTTTTTATTCTTAAAATAAATTATATTCTGTCAAGAGACTTCAATTACATGTGATACGAATCGTGATTCATTTGAACTGATAACTCGATCTAAAGCTAGGAGATTGATGAACTTAACTCAACAGATCATTCTTGATGAGCTGAATGAAAGAGAGATGGAGTATTTGCAAGGCCATTTGATGCACTATGATATTGGGTACAAGTCAGTATGTATAAACATGGAGAAAAGGAAAGATTTGAAAGAGAAATTGCAAGTATTGAACCTTACACCTATGCCAAAGACCATGAATAAATTTGGACAACAAAAAGAAGTTTTAGAGGCATCCACCGACCATAGCACACCTGTGATCACACTTGTGTGTGATGGCACTCCTATGCATGAACTTATGAGCATGGAGCCTACGGAGAAAGGAAGAGGCTGAAGACATCACGACCTAGGGTACATCTATGCCTAAGACTGTAACCGGCGACAACATGGTCGTGACAATGCCTAGGATAATGTCTAATTCAAGTATTTAGTAGAGTTCACTCCCTAACACGGGATCATGCCCATCAGTGTGCTTATGTATCATGTTCAAGTTACCTATTTTTCGATTTCCTTTTATGTTTGTTTAGGCTTTTGTGCTGCTTTGTTGCCATTGCCTGACTTGTGGGAGTATGTAAGAGTCATTAGGGTAGACATCTTTTATGTTCCTTTGTTGCCATTGCTCTATGTTAGGTTCATCAAGTTAGTATTATACTTCACCTTTAGACTGTTCGAAATATATTCCTTAAGAAATTCTCATCTTAATACTTGAAAAGTGATAGGTTGTGGCAACCCTCTTTGCTTGGAATCCCACCCATATTCTCGTTCTTAATCTTAGCAGATAAGATCCATACGGTGCCCTCAGAGCTTCTGGTACCTGAAATGCATCTAGAGATCGCTTAATCTAAGCTAGCCAGTCTTCAGCTTCTTCTGGCTTTCTTGGTAATCCTTCAAAATACATATTACACTTTATGAATTCAGGTAATAAATTTCTTTGAAGACGTAATAGTGGTGCTGGGGGTGGTCCTTGTTCATGTTGGGGCACTCCTTGCACCTCGGCAATAGATTCAACATGATTATTATGATGTACTGGTCCATTTGCTTGGAATTGGATTGGTGCAGCATGTCCTACATTTCTCCTTGAAGGTGCTAGAGGCCTTGCCGATACCTCAGTTGGTGGAGTTGCATGTGGTACTTGCACATTTTGCAAAGCTTGTAGAATTAATGCATTTTGCTATTAGAGTGTTTGCAAAATGTCCTCGAACTGGTTTTGGGATGGTGCAGGTATATTTTTCTAGTGGATTTTCAAATATCTTTACATTTCTACTCCTACCTCTTCCTCTTGGCATTCTATTAGCATCAAACATGTTAATTAAGTTAAATCTTATTCATCACAACTCATTTTTACTCAAAGTAATTACATGCATGCATATATATATTCACATATATATATACATCAAAAAACATACATAAATTTCCATGGTTAGTACTATATGTACATAACAAAATTGGCACTAACTCTATTTCCTATCATCTATAGCTAGTATCATCAAAGGTTAAGTGATCATCATCCTACATGACATAGTCCATTATACACAAATCATCATACTATCACTCAAAAGCAGTACAAACATAATAACATAAACACTGGATTTAACTCTAGAGGCTGGGTATAGGCATCCCTTACCCTTTTCCTTGGGACCTAATTAGGGATACTTGTCCTCATCGTCAGAATCGTTGTCACTACTGTCTATCTCCACAGTTTTATTCCCAGGTGGTGCTAAAGTCAAATATATATCTTTAATCTGGATACCTTTCGCGGCACTCCTCTTCTCGCGTTTTGAAACAGGTTGGGGCTCATCCCCTACAATCCATCCTCCTTGAAGAGTTTTAATCCATTTTTCATAATTATAATTTGAAATATATCTTTCAAATTATATTATCTTTCTTCTTCCCTCTTTTTCATCTAACAAGGCTATTGTCACGCTCCTCTTTTGGATTGTAGACTGGACTGACTCATGCATTCTTCTAACAAGAAGATGGGAAGTGCACTGAAATTCACCCTCCACCTCAGGAATGATGGGGGGTCTATCCATCAAGACATCTCTCGGAATATTGCACCTGATAACACGTACTAGCATCCAGTCATCATCATAAGCTGTATTTTCCCTAACCTGAATACGATCATACCTAACGTCATGAGCATGTATTCGTTCCTCTCCAATCGATATCCACACCGTAAAGTCGGGTGGATCTAGCCTTATTGATATGGAGGACACTATAAATGTAATATTGCCAATCTCTAATTCTCATCCCCTCTGAATCACCAATCTCTCAAATATGTATATTAACTCTATTGCTGTTCCAGGATTGGGAAAAGCTCTCTTTAATAGGAACAACCATTCTCTGAATAATGGTTGCAAACCTCTCTCCATGTGCTAAAGATTTCTTCTAGTGTCTTAGTGATCCCACGTAGATATAAATCCTCCACCAAAACCATCATACTGCACCCATAATCTATCAAAGTCTCCTCCTCATCCATGCTAAAAATCTCCCATCTAATATGATAGGTGGCTGGATTAATCTACACATAACAAAAATTTCATGATCAATAACAATCATACAGATTTCATTCTATTTGTGCATCTAATACTACCCATAACTACCTAACCAATACTAAAACTACTAAATTTACTAATTTATATTCTTACACATATTTATCTTTCTTATGCTAGCAATCATGCTTGGGTACCAACTTAAAACTGTCACGCTCCAAGAGTACCCTAGTAGTAGTATACATGTCATACATATATACTATTACCAGTTTACCATCAGATAATGACATATTTTCAAATAAATAGGATCTTTTAGTTACATTGATAAGAAATGACAAACATATGTAAACCATAAATTAGTGAAATGCCCATCATCACAAGTCTTGATCAATATAATATTATAGACCATGTTCTTGTCTCATATGTCTCTAAGTACATAAACTTATATTTCAAATGCTAACTAATTTACAACTAGAAAATAAAATTAAATAGCTTATTCCGAATATTTGATAATCTCTCAGCTTCTAATTCTTACCAGAGTCATGCTCTTAGAAGTAACAAGCCGGGGTCTTAGTGTCAACCTGAAAGGTCTTTAGGAGTGTGAGAAAAACTATAGGCTCAGTGAATAACCAGATATATTATACATCAAGCAAGTTTATTAGCAAATCATATGTAATGCAACAATCAAACATATGCAAAAATACAAGCTTGGATGATCTAGAATTCAAATAGGTAAAAGATTTCTGCCCTTGAAGGACAATTACATAATGGCTCACCTACCTAGGAGAAACTAAGTATACAGAAAAATCAATGATTTCTCGTTTTAGGATTATCACATTAATTTAAAGGTATTTTAACTGATCATTTCCTGCATCAATCCTTAGAAACTCCCTAAGTATTAGTAATTTCGAAGCAATACCATAGGCGGTGTCCTTTGTTGCCACTTAGTTCCCGTGGGATCGACTAAATAAAGAAAATCTTAGAAGAACTAACTTTTTAGAAAAACCAAGCATTAATAAAGAACCAAAATACTAATACGTAGCAAACTGTTACCTTTTTAGAATATGCAATCATGCAGTTTGTGTAATGCATGATTGTTTTAATTATAAAGCCAATAATTTTTAATCAAGCTTATGGTGATCATATATTCCACACACCACATATATCATGCTTTTCTCAAGTTATCAAACAATCTGTATTATCACTTTTATTATCTTTGTTTGTCAACCAAACAAATAACTCACAACACTTACTTAATAGATTTCCACAATAACCATATTAGTATCTTTGCATTACATGTGTCACTAGTGACAAACCCAAACAATGTAATAGATCTGATTTACTCACTTGCTCATTTTGTCTCTGTAAACTCCCAAATTTTTGGAATCGATTTAGCCTAAAACTTTAATCTGGAAGTCAACCGGAACTCTAAAGTCAACAAAACCCTAGTTAGACGTAATAGCTTAAGTCCGGCAATCCCGAATAAGCAACTCGGAGAAAGTAAGTAAGATTTTAGAATGTAGAATAGTGCGTAATTACCTAAAGAAGCTTAAAAAGATTAGATTAGTAAAACCGCAAACCGTCTTAAACCCGATCGGATACAGTTCTTGAAAAACGTGTACCTTTAGACATGTAAAAATATAAGGTTTTCAAAAATATCAATTTTATAATTTTTCGGTAAGTAAAAATAACAGATATCGTTATTATACACGTATTTTCTTACTATCGGTACTTTATTAGTCAAATCTACTTTACATTACACTATTCATTACTATTCTACACTATTCTTTTATCTCTACTTTCTCTTACACCTAATCTTACACGCACCATAACCTATAACATTTACTTTTTATCTTTCCCATAACTTTATTTCACATCTACATTACTTATTAATTCATTTAATCAATAAAAATCAAAAATAAAAAACTCTCTCTCCCCTCTCTATATGCATCTCTCAAATTTTTTTTCTTTTATTTTAATCATACAAAAATTCACTCATCATTTCCTATAAATACCCCTCTCCCCTTTCACTTCTTTCACACATTTACTACTTACAAATTATCTACAAAAACTCTCTTAACTTCTCTTCTCAAAACTCTCTCCAAATATCTTCCCAAAACTCTCTCCAAATAATCACAAAATCACTTTCTACCTTCAATAAAACCCATAACCATATAACACTATCAAAGCGTTATTTAGGTAAACTTTTTCGATTATTTTCTTCTCCTCGTGTCATGTAACTTTACGTGACCATGGTGTGAGTTTCCAAAGACTAAGTGTTATGGAAGCTACACTATGTTCATGTATTGTTCTTATTCATGAAAATCTATTTATGTTTATGTTGTTATTTTGTCATATATTGTTATATATTTACGTATTATTATCTATTATATATATATATATACTCTTTAGAGATATAAGCTCACTTTTTTTTTTATCTCAATTGCAATTTATTTAATCCTTGTTATTTTAAGACTAGTCTCTTGTCTTTGACTTGTCCTCATCAGTCAAAACAAATTTTCTTTCTTTCATTTTATTTTCTTTTGGGACTAGTCTATTTCTTAGTCTCGGGAGCCTTGAAGAAGCTAAGATCCCAATACTTGACTTTAATAATCTTTATGTTATTTTTGTTGCTATTATTTCTATAAATCATGATATTTTGATTGTTGTCCAAAATTTCAGTTCTAAAAATAATTGATAAAAGGAAATTTTACCACAGAGATAAGTTTATATGAAGTATAAAATCTATCATTTAACAAAAAATAAAGTCATTCTTTTCAAGTTACAAAAGAACCCACTCACAATTTTAGAAACGTTTTGATTGAAAACTTTTTAAATCATTTATTATCCCACTACGTTTTTTTTTAAAGAAAACGATTTTCGGTACAAAAATGTTTCTATGAAAAACGATAACTTAAGAAAAAGATGAGAAATTTTCAAAAAAAAAAAAGATCTTTTCAAATAAAAAACAAAGAAAAATTTGTATAGAAAATAAATAGGAACATAATACCAAATGAGGAATTTAGGAAAGAAGAAAATTACTTTTCGAATGTCATCTATGAAGTACTGAATCAATAAGAAGTGATTCTTTGAAAATCATAACTATGATTTAAAAGATTACAAAGACAACATTTCTTGTAAACTTAGTTTTCTAAACCTTTAATTCGACATTGTTTTACTTAAGGACATAAATGGACAACAAACACTTAAGCATGAATAAATATGAGCTAAGTAGCTTAAAAAAGAGAATTTTTCAACTATATAGATAACTAAGTATTTATCAAACAAATTTTGAACGATTTAATATTTGACCAAATTATTTTGAGTTGGAAAAATTCGTGGTGAATTTGTCGCCACTTTTTTCGGAGCCTATATGACCTTGTTTGTTAAAAATAGTTTTAGAAATGGGTAGATCTTTTCGAGTAGGTAGAAATCGATATATTATAGCGCAATTCCGAGTTAAAAATGACCAGTTTAACGTTTTAAATTGGAATTTCCTTTATACACAAACTTTAACATTCTCATGTATATTGTTTTGTTAAAATTCAATAAAATCATCAAGAAATACTCCTCTTGGCGTATTTTCTTGGTTAGGTGATTCGAGGGAATACTAATATCCCGAAGACTATTTCAATTAAGTGGAGTGTGTGAGGACTCATCTAGAGAAATCGTCGTCATGGCATCGTAAGTTTATTCCTTAAAAGCTTACTTGTCTGTGTTGTTATTTAGTTGCATTAGAATTAAGAAAGATAAATTGATATGTTTGTAAAGATAATTCTTTGAAGAATCCTAAGAATATCGAGGCCGGAATTGATTTAATTTGTTTTAATATCACACTTGATTTGTATGAAATTCCTTGATTACCTTAAAATTTGTAATAATTAATGTTATGATATCATAAATGGATTCTGCATACACGAAGTGAGTCACATTGCATTGGGTTATTATCCTTGGGTGTAAGGATTGTAGCTCTAGTCGAAAGCAACACTTGGCGAAGTGACCGAAAGCGATTTCTTTGTGACATTAAGGAAATGCTTGGCGGAAAATCCGAAAGTAAGGCTCAATTCAAGTAGACTTCATATGCTTGGCGATATTGGTCGAAAGCATAAATCGTTTTAACTAAAACTACTTGTTTTGAGGTTATGTATCACCAAACCCCGAATAGAGGGCGTAAATCTATTCAACATATAGTTCTCGGAAAACTATATGCTTTGTTTGCCCACGTGTATGTTGCATTCCATTTGTTTGATAAAACAACCTGTTTGAAATTTTGTTACAAGAAGTTATTTATGGAAATAGTTCTCACTAAGCCTATTAGCTTATACCCTTATAGATATCTTTTGCAGTTCCTTATCTGTGGTTGAAGTCACGGAGGGACCCTACAGTCAGTATTTTTTTGAATAAGAAATTCCTAGATGAATTTTAGTGTTGAATAAGATGTACAAATTTTGTAATATAATTAGTGGAATTAGGGAAATGTCTCTAAGTTTGTAAGATATTATTATAAGTAAATGAATATTATGAATCCTCTTTCCTACATGTTATTATATCTTCTTAAGCTTCATAATTCCTTGTATGGTCCTCTAAATTTGTGAGAGGCGCGTTACATAATATCAAAACTTTTGGGAGTGGCTAAGGTTGTCATACTTAAGCTTTAATATTGAGTGTGTCAGACTGTTACGTTTAAGGTACCACTTGGGACGTGACAGTCTCATTGTAATAATTAACTGGAAAGTCCTTAACAGTATCAAGATCACCTATTGAGATGAATAAAAATATTCATCGATAAATCATATATTATACAACTAAACTCCTATAAGTGCTTAAGTGTCCTATATTGGTATTTGATTTAATTTATATTACATGTATTGGTTTTTTAAGGTAAGGATCCTATGATAACAAATTTCCATTATTTAATATTTATTTTTATTTTACTTTTCTTGATATTAAAATATTTTATTTTTATCGGGTAGTTATAGAGTTTATATTCAACAATTCAGGATTTTATTATCATCATCGTTATTATTTTTATATCGTTCTTCAGTTTGACCATTTTATGGTAACTAATGTTATTTTCTATCATTTATTTTCAGAGTGTTTCTCTTGATGTTACTTCATATTATTATTTTATTAATTTTAGAAGTCACATTATTTGTAAATTTAATTTATTACGATTTTCCACTCGTATATACCCACCTATATAAAAGTGTCTCCTATTCGTAATGGTTTTTAATGTCTAACACTTAACAAATATTTAAACATAATAAACTTAAAGTATTTATAAAAGAATATATATATATATATATGTTACAAGACGAATAGATTTCATTGTAAAAGGGTTTTGTACGTACATTGGCACCAATGCCGCCAACGTTAAACTCCATATTGCTAGTGTTCATGTAAAATTTACATATCCTTGTTCTAGGGAATGCTGGCTTCGAAAGCTGCCAGCTTTACAATGCACACCACCAGTGCAGACAATATACACCATCGGCGTTCATTCATTTTATATTAAAAAAAATCATGTAGCTTCTATTCCTGTGCATGTTGTTTGGAAGGTCATCAGTATAGAGCCGGTGTAGGCATGTTCATCATCTTCTTCGTTTTTCTCTGGTTCGAAACTTATTTTTTCTACACCATATATGTATTACACTTATGTTTAAACTACTTCTAAGTGTCTCTGCATACTTCACAAGTATTTTTCGTGACATAATAACACATATAACATCTCATAATCCTCATATTATATGGTTTCCTACCTTCTACATATATCATAATACATAAATAGGGGTTTGAGGTTGGATATTACCTTGTACGGGCTGATATTAAAGTGTTAAATCCTCCCCCAAAGCTTCATACGAACCTAGGTTAATAAAAACATTATTTAAGCTAAAGTTTTACACATAAACTAACTTAAACGAATTTAACTTACCTTATTTGATCTTTCTTAAGCTTATTGTTGTGGTTACTTGAAGCTTGTAAGTGGAGCTAAATTTGGGTGTGCTTTGTTGCTATTGTGGGGCTGTTATTGGTATGGTTTATGCTATTGTTTTTTAGCTTATTTTGAGTGTCATAATTGTTTTGTTTGCAGCTACATTAATGAGTTGTATTTATAGAAGAAAGGGGGTAGCAGCTCCATTTATTTCTGGCCAAATAAGAGGAGTTTGTTCCACCAAAATCATTTCGAATTTGCATGAATTCTCCTTGCATTTAATGAGTTGCTTAGTTGGGAAATGTTAATTGGTTTAGCTATGTTTTTCTTGGACTTTCTCAACCCACTTTGACCCATTTTCTACAAAATTTTGACTATGCAAAAAATGAGTACATCCCAGCCATGTATTCTTCACATATTGCACCAAATTTGTATCTTAAAATCATAATTTTAATTTAATTAATTAATTATCTTAATTTTAGGGTAGTTTAGTAAACTAAATGGGTATATTTATATAAGTTATTTCAGAGTTTTGCCTCCAAAAATTTATTAAAAGTTTTTACAAATTTTCTAATTTATCTTTGAGTTTAAAGTTTATGTGATTAATTATTCTTAATGTTTTTTCTTACGCGACCAGGGTTTTCTAAACTCAATAGGTCAATTTTGGTTTCAGACTCTAAGAGCTTTATAATTTCCTAACTAGAACAATGATGTGATCCAAATATTTATTTGGAGTCTAGATTGTTAGTTATGGATCTATTTTTATTCTTTTTTTTGTATTTATAACCCTAATAATTCATCCTTAAATCATCGTTTTCTAACTATAAAATTTATTGATTCTTTACTTTCTAATGCACTTGGAATCGTATCTTGATCATTTCTATATTTTGAGTTTTCAATACCAGCTACAAAATCTTATCTTTGGTATTTGTTACTATCTAGGGAATTTCATTTTAGGGTTCAAAGATATATATATATATATATATTGTTTATAACTACCCGTAGTCTTATTCTTTGGTCATTGTTGGGTCCTACATTAACCTTCTATTTTTATATTTGTATTTCTATTTATTTTTATTAGTATAAAATTCTCAGGATTTATACTACACATTTAATAGTCTATTTGATGATTTATGTCCATTAACTCGAACCTTATTAGATCACTTTTATTTTAAAACCAAACCTTATAATAACTTTGACATATAATTATTAATATAGATAAAAGTCCATATAAACATCAGTACGGGTCAAATTTTAAATAGGAACAAACCTGACCTATCGCTATCAGTTCTTAAACCAAGAATCACTCAACTATGGTAGGTTAGAACCATCTAGCAACTTATCGTGTTTGGCGAGTCATGGTAGTTTGACCTTTAAAATTGCAAGGTATAGAACCGGTCATAAAACTGCTGAATTGGTAATTCAAACATCAAGATAAAAATAAATAGAAAGAGAAAGCTAGCAAACAAAATAGGGCAACTGTATAAATTAATAAAACCAATGTCATTTGCACATTCCAAGTTAGACATCATGTTCACATGGGTGTATATAGGCTTTAGAAAATGCAATTGGCAAGAATATAAAATACAATTTACCAACACACAATTTACTAGCGTTTTGCTACTAAGATGATGAGTGGAAGAGAGAGAGAGAGAGAGAGAGAGAGAGAGAGAGTTGGGATAGTTCCAGTTCCACCGTTTAGAGAACTATGACCTAACAATTCCAATTCGGCTCTTAACACAAACTGAACCATGCTAATGTTTAAGTGCATAAAATAAATGGTTAATGATGAAAATGATATACAAACTTTTGGTAAAAGAACAATTTGGTACATGAACAAATTTTTTGTTGATTTTTTTCATACCTAAAATTTGGTTTTGAAAATTTTGGTACTCGAACAAACTTTTCATATAATTTTTTCATGCCCGAAGTAAATGAAATGAGGAATGAAAAAAGTCCATGAAAAGTTTGTTCAGGTATCAAAATTGTTAAAACCAAACTTCAAGTATGAAAAAAAATTAACAAAAACTTTATTCAGGTACCAAATTGTTCAAAACCAAACTTTATGTTCTTAATTGTTCTTTTTACGAAAGTTCATGTACCATTTTTGTCACTATCTTTCAAATAAAATATCTAACAATCTTTTACTTGGACTACATATATATTATAACTATTTCATGATAAACCTTACGATCTCAAAGTTGTTATTATTATAAAAAACAATCATTTTTAACTATTATGGTTCATCAATCATATTCACATAGATTGACTGGATCTTTGTTACGGTTATCATAACTAGACCCATCAATGGTCTCCTATACCAGTACAATTAATGACATGATGAAGTATGGAAGTGCAATATGGAATTTCATGCAATGTGATCTTGACGTGCCTATTTCCAATTAATCAAAGTGTAAGGTCACAAAATTTCTTTGTACAACTTTATTTGATCATAAAACATATGCATGTAGTCATAGGCATATAGGTATCCACAATTACAAATTCCTGCTAAACTAATATATCTTCAAATAACACAACACATATATGAGTCGTGTGCTCATGAAAGACCTTGAATGGTAAACTTTTAGTCAGTGGACCAACAACCATAGAGTTTGTCCCAATATGTTCTATAGACATATGACCGCTTTGAATTCTTTCTTTAATAACTAGGAACTTAATGTTGATGTGTTTTAACTTTCACGAGCTCTCATTATTGTTATATCCCATGATTGAATGTCTCATACCATGCTATGAACTCAAGTTGTCATGGTGAAAGAAGTTATGAGTGTTTCCCTATAACATTTCCACGAAACAAGTCCTCTAATAAGCTTAATGTACATGGCTTGTCTCTAGATAGAAAACTAAGGAAGAAAGAGAGATAAAAAGGGCTTTATTTTTTGTCTATTTATTAATGAATTTTGTTACTACTAGAAAAAGAAAAAAATTGATAATTAGTTCTTGAGGTATATCATAACATCATTTGTTAGATGGTTTAGCCTTTATTATATTTTTTTCTTTTTTTTTTAACTTAAATATAGCATGGATAAGTTTAAGTATGAGATGTGTTTTAATTTCATGAGAAAAGACAGGTGTTATAATTCCCCTCAAAACATAAATGGTATAACTTTAATCACAGAGATGCCTTTTGGTGTAATGGTTTGAAGTTTATCAGAACTCGAAAGTTAAGCATGCTTTGAGCAGAGCAATCCCAAGATGGGTGAGCTCTTGGGAAGCGATAGCATCGAAAGATAAAATCGTAATAGTTTGGAGTTCGTCAAAACTCCAAAGTTAAGTATGCCCTAGGTAGAACAATCCCATGATCGGTAACTTCTTATAAGTGCTAACATCAAAGGATAAAACCGTGTAACATGTGGTCAAAGTGGATAATACTTCAGTGAATAGAGTTCCAAGGCATTACAAGTGTCATCCTATTACTTGTTTATAATTTTATATCATGAGTGGAAGCAAATAGTGTCATGCCCCAAGCGGTACCCTAAACGTAATAGTCCGCTACACTCAATATTAAAGCTTAAGTATAACAACCTTAGTCACTCCCAAAAGCTTTGATATTAAGTGTAACGCGTACTCTCACAATTTTAGAGGACCATACATAGAATTATGAAGCTTAAAAAGATTTAATAACATATTAAGAAAAGAGGATTCATAATATTTATTTATTTATATCAATGATCTTACAAACTTAGCGGCATTTCCCTTATTCACAAATCTATTACAAGAATATTCGTACATTTTATCCAACACTAAATTTTACCTAGAATTTCCTTATCGAAAAAGAAATTACTTGACTGCAGGGCCCTCATGGTCTCAACCACGGATAGGGGAACTGCAAAATATTTTTATGGGGGTATAAGCTAACAGGCTTAGTGAGAACTATTTCCATAAATAACTTCTTGTAACAAAATTTCAAACAAGTTGTTTAAGCAATCAAATGAGATGCAACATATACGTCGGCAAACAAGGCATATAGTTTTCCGGGAACTATATGTTGAATGGATTTGCACCCTCCATTCGGGGTTTGGTGATACGTAATCTCAAAACAAGTAGTTTTAGTTAAAAAGATTTATGCTTTTGACCAATGTCGCCAAGCATACGAAGTCTACTTAAATTGAGCCTTGCTTTCGGATCTTCCTCCAAGCATTTTCTTAACGCCGCCAAGCAATCGCTTTCGGACACTCCGCCAAGTGTTGCTTTCGACATGAGCTTACTATCCTTCTCACCCAAGGATAATAACCCAATGCAATGTGATTCATTTCATGGTATGCATGAATCCATTTATTTATAATATCATAACATTATTATTGTCAAATTTAAGACGATCAAAAGAATTTCATACAAAGCAAGTGTTATACTAAAACAAACATTTAAATCAATTCCGGCCTCGTTATTCTTAGGATTCTTTCAAGGAATTATTTTACATACATATCCATTTGTCTTTTCCTAACTCTAATGCAACTAAATTACAAGCACAACAAGTATAGCATTTAAAGGAAACAAACTCACGATGCCATGTCGACTATTTTTCTTATACGGGTAAGTCGTTCACTCTCTCCACTCAATCGAAATAATCTTCGGGATATAGGTATCCTTCCTTGGAGTCACCTAGCCAAAGAAAATACCCATAATGAGTATTTATTGATGATTTTCTTGAATTTTGACAAGACAATGTCAAAAGAACATTAAAGTTTGTATAAAGGAAAGTTCCAATTTAAAATGGCTATAACTTGGTCATTTTAACTTGGAATCGCGCATATAATATACTGATTTCTACCTACTCGAAAAGATCTATTCATTTATAAAACCATTTTTATCAAACTAAACTATTTAGGCCCCGAAACAGTGGCGATAAAATTTACCACGAATTTTCTAACTCAAAAACAACTTTAGTTTAATCAATTAAAATTTGCTTGATAAATACTTAGTTATCTATATAGTTGAAAAATTCTCTTTTTATGGTTACTTAGCTCATGTTTTATTCATGCTCAAGTGCTTGTTGTCAATTCATGTTTCTTAAGTAAAATAATGTCGGTTTGGAGTTTTAGAAAGATATAGTTTACAAGAATTCATTTTGTAAATCCTTTTGAAATGAGTATTTTGTTTTTTTTTGTTTTCTAAGGATGTTTAATGTTTGCTTTATTATTTTTAAATAACTTTTTGAAAATAAGTTTTATTCTTTCTAAGTTCTTTATAATAGTGCTATTTTTCTTACTTATTTTTCCTATACAATTTTCTTTATCTATTTGTTTGCAAAGATCTTTATTTGAAAATTCCTCACCCTACCCTCATGTTATGTTTTTCATAGAAATCATTCTTGTACCAAAAATTTATTTTCTTTATAAAAACAAAGTGGAATAATAAGTGATTTAAGAAGCTCTTCATAGCAAAAGTAGTTTCTAAAATTATAATGGGTTCTTTTTATATCTTGAAAAGAAATAACTTTATTTTTGTTTAAACCATAGATCTTATACTTCACATAAACTTATTTCTAAGTGTTAAAATCTCCTTTTTGTCAATTATTTTTAGAACTTGAAATTTTGGACAACAATTTAAATGAACATGAATTATGAGAAATAATAGCAAACAAAATAACGTAAATAATAAAGTCAATTATTGGGAGTCTTAGCTTTTTCAAGGCTCCCGAGACTAAGAAGTAGACTAGTCCTAAAGTAAAAATAAAATGAAAGAAAGAAAAATTTGTTTAGACTTGATGAGGACAAGTCTAAGACTAGAGACTAGTCTTAAAATAACAAGGAATGAATAAATAAATTACAATTGAATAAATAAATAAATAAATTGCAAGTGAGCTTTTATGCCCTAAAGAATATGTATATATATATAGATAATAATACTTAAATATAATAACAATAATATGAACAAAAATAACAACATAAACATAAATAGATTTTCATGAACAAGAAAAATACATGAACATAGTATAGCTTCTATAACATTTAGTCTTTGGAAACTCACACTATGGTCATGTAAAGTTACATGACATGAGAAGAAGAAAACAATAGGAAATGATTACCTAAAGAAGACTTTGATAATGTTATGTGGTTTTGGTTTTGTTGTAGGTAGAAGTTGTTTTTGAATTATTTTAAGAGAGTTTTGGGAGGATATTTAGAGAGAGTTTTGAGAGGAGAATTTGTAAGAAATTTGTGGGTAGTAATTGTGTGAAAGAAGTGAAAGAGGAGGGGGGTATTTCTAGGAAAATGTAGAGTGATTTTTGAGTTATTTAAATAAAAGAAAAATAAAACAAAATTGAGGGAGAGGGAGAGGGAGAGGGAGAGGGATGTGCACCGGCCATCAAGGAGAGGAGAGAGGGAGTGTTTTCATTTTTGTATTTTTGTTGATTAAATGTAGTAATAAGTAAGGTAGATGTGCAATAAAGTTATAGGAAAGATAAAAAGTAAAGGCTATAGGTTATGGTGTTTGTAAGAGTATGTGTAAGAAAAAGTAGAGAGAAAAGAATAGTGTAGAATAATAATGCATAGTGTAATGTAAAGTAGACATGACTAATAAAGTACCGGTAGTAAGAAAATATGCATTCAATTGCGATATCTGTTATTTTTACTTGCCGAAAAATTATAAAACCGATATTTTTGAAAATCTTATATTTTTATGAGTCTAACGATATATTCGGAATATTTTTACTATTCCGGGCTTCGGGACACGTTTTTCAAGAACTGTGTCCGATCGGGTTCGAAACGAGTTACTGTTTTACTAATCTGATCTTTTTACGCTTCCTTAGATAATTACGCACTATTCTATATTCTAAACTCCTACTTACTCTTACTGAGTTGCTTATTCGGGATTGCCGGACTTAAGATATCACGTCTAACTAAGGTTTTATTGACCTTTAGAGTTCTTGTTGACTTCCGGTTTAGGGTTTTAGGCTAAACCGATTCCAAAAATTTGAGGGTTTATAAACAGAGTTAGCAGATGTACCAATGTTAGCAACAAAAAGTTCAATTTCAAGTAAGTACTAAAATTAATTATTTCAAAGTTTAAGTAGTTAATTGTAAAATTGATAAAAATTAGTGTAATAATTGCAATATTATCCCTGTGGTACAAATGAAATTAGCTACTAATATTTGTTTAAGGAAATGCTTTTATGAGTTGCTACTGTTTGTTTCTTTAAAACTAAGTAGAGTACACTTCAAAGGTGTGTATAGCCCTTTTTCCCTAAGATAATTGGCTTTAAAGTTTTGGCCAATATATAAACAAAAGAACGCGCTTGTTTGAAGTTGCTACTAGATATTTGAATAAGCTATTGTCTAGTGCTTTAATTAAGTAAAGTACAATTGTTACATTTAATACCTAAACTTTGTTTATTTTTGTAGTTAAATGAAAATGCCAATTGTATCTAAACTTTGTATATTTTTATAATTAATCACTAGAATTTTGTTTATCTTTGTAGTTAAATGAAAATGTCAATTGTATCTAAACTTTGCATATTTTTATAATTAACCACTAGAATTCTGTCTATTTTTGTAGTTGATTGACTAAAATTTAGAATGTCAATTAGGTGTCTTAACTTTACCTATTTTTATAATATACCACTTGAACTTTACAAACTTTGTCATAAATGGTATAAACTTACTGGATTTTTTTTATTAGTTACCTAAACTTTGCTCATTTGTACAATTAACTACCGTATCTAAATGACCTCAAAAAGTTTATAGGTAGTACATTGATATTTTTTAACTTTAAATAGTTAATTATACAAAAAGTCAAAAGTCTAAGTACTAAATGTGACATTTACACTTAAGTAAAATTGAAATGGACAATAGAAAAACAAATCTATATGCTTTAGCTTTAAGAATAATAAGTGTGCCCCTTAATACATATATATATGACGAACTATGTGCCTTTTTGGGTTCGAGGTGTGGCACATCCATCATTGATCTATTAATCCCTTTAATTTTTATGGTGTTTATAAACTTGATGTAAATTCATGTTTTGCTGCTTTGTTGTTTTATACACTTCACGTAAATTCATTCTTTATTATTATAGTTACTCTACCTACTCCTTGACAGCAAATACATCTAGTAAAATTTGATTTAAGTGATGGTGTTACATAGGTAGATACCTCACAAGTTTTATGGAGTGAGCCACTACTTCATACCTACCTTGCAATTTGGTGCAATTGATTTCAAGTAGTTCTATCTAATTTGGAAATACTTCAAATCAACTTATGTTACTTCAATGCCAAATGTGTCATAGGATGTAAGCTTAGCCAATCATTGTTCATAGTTTCAAACAAAACATGTATTGATTATGGTTTGTGTATATTGTCTATAAGTGTCAATAAAGTATACTTTTACAAATTTGAGATTTTTATGTGTCTATTATAATTTTAGCATGAATTTTGTGTTGGCTATAAAACAATTATGGAATGTTGATATTGTGATGAGTTCATAGTCATGTAGTTTTTGATGAGTTAATAATTGTAATGGCAATTGTGATGTGTTGAGAATTTGAATGGAGATAGTGATGTATTGAAAAAGTGTGATAGAGATTGTGATGTATTAAGGACCATTTTGATTATTGTTGTTGCAAATGTGTTTACATGTATTTCTCTAAATGTGTTTTTACATGTGAATTATAACATGGTCAATTCACTTGAATTTACAGTAAATGAAGAATTGTTGATGCTGTAGTTGAAATCAAACATTTAACATGTGATTTACTACCAACCATAGATTCCATACACAACTTACAATTTCTTTGTGAAGCTCACTATAAAATTCCAAGTTGAGCACATGACTTTTAAACTGCATCTTATTCTTCTACATGCAATTTGTTTATAATTTATAATAACTCATAAACAGAAGCAAAATTGCATATTCAAACTATGATTTGCAATATTAATTTAAAAAATATTTTATTAGTTTTTATAAGATATCAGGTTGACATGATTCTTCATTAAGTACAATATCAAATGAAGAAAAATGCAATTCATTGACTAAAAATGACAACATTTTATTAAATGTTAATTACAACTTTTAGTTGCAATTCTATTGGATTACTGCGTGGGTGCAATTCTTATATTGTGATAAAATGTGTGATTCTTAAATCACATCTACATGCATGGCGCATAATACATGCAATTATGTAAGGGAATAAGCTAGTCTCTGTATGCAAACTTTCATATATATATGTGTGTATATATATTTCACTTTAATACCTAAGTTTAAAACAATTTCATATTTATACCTAAAATTTTTGAATGGGATAGAATAGTGTCACCATCAAAACAATCGTTCTTATAAAATGATGAACCAATAATATATATACTTTAGGTGTTTCAACTTTTTAAAGTGAGACAAATAAGTATTATCTATGATAACCTTTGTAAAAACATCATAATAAAATCAACAAGTGATAATGAACAACAATAATATATTGAGAACAAAGTTGAATAACAAAAAGAATAAAAGTTTAGGTCTTAAAATTTTATTTGTCTGACTTTAGCTAACAGCAATAACCACTAGTACTATTGAAAAAATTGAAAATGGATTGAAAATGAGTACATGTCGATGTAAACAATACTCTAGTAGAAGATGATCTCTTTTCGCCAGATGCTAATAAGTTTGACTTCATCTCAACCTACATAGTTATATGGTTTTACATGAACTGAAATGATCTTGTGTAACCTTTTCTATGCTCCATGCTAATAAAAAGTTTGGCATCATATTAACTTGAATTTGTTGGCGCGGAGTAGAATATGATTAGATTGTTTGATTTTCATCTGTATCTTATTTATATCTATTTAGCACCCATAGTTGATCTATTTAATATGTTTATGAGTAAAAATGTTTGTTTTCATTTGTATATGTTTTTTGAAAAACATTTATGTGAAAAACGACAAAAATAATATACTTAAAGAATTAGAAAAAGAGGAAACAAACGGCAAAAATAATATAATTGGTCAAGAGTTGTTTTGTTGATTTGAAATTAGAAAAGAATTGACATGGGTTTACTTCGATTGTTATGAATTAATAAAGATAGAGGTATAGAGTGGAACTAATCAATATTAAGCTAGAAAGGAATGATAATAATAATATAATAATAATAATAATGGCGGCATAAAAACTTGCGAATTTGGATATCATTGGCTAAAACATGTAAATCAAATTACAAGACCCAATCTTTCTTTTTTTTATTACTCTTTGGTTCTTTTCAACATATTAATTTTATCCATTGTTATATTTATTTATCTTTTTATAGTATTTTTATAAAGGTGATTATAAAAAATTTTCTAGTTTGTCTTGTTTTATAAAGTTGAAGTATTGAAATGAAAAAAAAAAGGTAAATTACACGGACACCCTCTGAGAACTTTTGAAATTGCACATACCCCTTACTTTTTGAAAAATCAGCACTTGCATCCCTGAAAGAGATTTGAGACTCACTTCTTTAATGATTTGGCTAATGTCTGTCACGCCTCAAAAGGGGGTTCAGTAAGATTAATCTAAAGCTATCATACTATGTGTGCATCCATAATATGAGAGCCGTCTTATAAGTCATAGTGTACAAGACTCTTTTTATTTATCAATGTCTATTATATAAATGATATATTATATTACTGGATTTAAACTATGGAATCCGATTTCCCAATTTTTACCCAGCTCGTAGAGAATCGGTATTCCCTATCAAATAATGAAATTAAGTTCTAACTTACAAAATATAAAGTCTCGTTTGTTTATACAAATTACAAATTTTACATTCTAAGTTCAGTACCATTCATATATCTAACTTCACTATAGACTGATGGAGAAGCACTCTTCACACATTCCTATCCAGTCCCAATTAGCGTTATACCTGCACAAAACTATTGGGGAGTGAGCAAAACCACAGGCTCGGTAAGTTCATCCCTCACTACTACTGGTCATGCAAGTTATCAAACATTGATTATGCATTCATGCAAATCTATCTACACACAATAAGAATGCATACATGATGAATGCAAGCAACACATCTATAAGAGTCTGGATCCATAGACGATGCAGATTTACCTATCTACATTTCAATTGTCTCCCATACTTACCCGCATGGGATACCTCGTCTTACTCGCACAAGGTTGTCTGGTGGTAGCGTCCATTCAGACTTACCCAATGCTTAAACACCATTGGTAACAATAAATATTTCCCAACGTGTTTATATGATCTACGCTGGTTAATATTTAAATATATATATATATATATAATGCCAATTTAATAGCGATTTTCACCAACCATCACCAATTTATGGTGAATCGGGCAAGTAGACCCTGACTCAGGTAACATCTACTGCCAATACTGACCATCACCTACTAAAGGTGAATCTGGCAGATAGACCCCAACTCAGGTAACATCTATCGCCACGTGACCAGTAGACCCCAACTCAGGCAACATCCACTATCACAACAATACTCAGAAATATCCCATGCTTATCTCATAAACTTTTTTAGTATAGATTCGTCCTTTTCAAAGGATATAAAAGCAACCTGGAATATTCCAAGTCAAATTTCTTGAAAAATACATTTCAAAATACTTTTGGTTTCAAATTGGAACATTTCCTACAAGGGGATCAAGCACATGCGGTGAGTATATCCAATTAGTTTAGTTGAATTAATATCTTTATCCATTTATCCAGGTGATCATGCAGATGATAGCACTCACACCAATTAGTCATTCCACATACAAGCAATACAATCAACATAACAACAAGCAATAGCAATCACAAGCAAAGAGTAGATCATCAGAATTCTTTCACTTGTGGTCCTCCCTAAATTGTTGTATAAGCTACTGGAAATTCGAGAATTGACCTATTTTTCCTATGAAAATGAAATAACAGATGTCATGCCTCGGAAAGTATCCTAAACGTGGCAGTTCGCCACATATAATATTAAAGCTAATGAATGACAAGTTGTAGTCACGCAGGAGCTTCGATATCATATGCAAGGCATGCTTCCAAGATAGTAAGAGACTTACAGGGATATTACGTTTAAATAGATAGCAAAAGCAAGCATCAACTTAAATATATAACTTAAGATCTTCATTCAATAATAAGTTCGTACATCATCTTAGGGGCATTCCCCCGCCTTAAAGTCTTTGATCAACTATACTAATAACAAAATAAACATAACTATCACATAAGTCTACTATAGAGATTTTTCCTAGAAATCTATGTTCAAAACTAAAAATACATAAACTTCCCCCAAAAACTCCTAGTAGCGTAAGCTCATACCTGGCACACTGGGCTCCTCGGGGCCAGCCATAGATAATCATACTGTAATAGAAAACTATAAGGGTATAAGCAAATCTAGCTTAGTAAGATAATTCCTAACTATATAACATTTCCATACGACAACCAGGTCATTTAATTCAAGCATATGAAATACAACAATCACATGATCAACCAAATACACAAGATTAACCGGAAATCAAGTGTAGCATGGATTTAACACCCTCCATGACAAGGGTTGGGTGGTTACAGGCCCATACGACCATCAATAATTGCAGATTTGCTGGCTCCTGCTTGCCCTGTGGACTTACCGGCTCCTACTGGCCCATGTAGACTTACCGGCTCCTACTAGCCACCACCACTACTTCCTCGTTTCCCCACACGAAGAATAGTAGTGAAATAAATGTGACTCACAAGTATGATATGCATGAATAAATTTCAATTAAACATTTAACCATATAAGTTGAATTCATGTTAAGAGTGATCAACCATAATTTCATCATATCAATACAAAAGTCACACTTTTATTTAACATATTGTCTTTCAATATACTTAATTTTCATTCAACAATTATTTCATAACATTGGTTCATTCATTTATTTCTAAATTTCTATTGCCACTAATTACAAGCACAAATAAGGAAATGTAATTTAGGAAAATTAACTCACTCCATAATCGGTAGGTCTAATTGAAATAATCCTCTGGATAGATGATCTCGGGTCCCTCGTCACCTAAACAAGATGAAATACCCAAAATGAGTCTTTCATAAAACTTCTATTCTTGAAGTTTCTAAATTTCTCTTAAAAAATCGCGGTAAAAATCGTATAAAGGGAAATTCCAACTTAAAATGGTCATAACTTGCTCATTTTAACTTGAAATTTCGCGTATAATATACCATTTTCTACCTACTCGAAAAGATCTACGCATTTCTAAACTTATTTTCATAAAAATAGGTTGTTTGGGTTCCGAAAAGGTAGCGACCAGATTTGCCATGAATTTACAAAGACTAGTTTTCCTTCTTGTAAACAAAGCTCATTTGAAAAGATAAATATTTTAAGTATTTTGTAAACTTTTTGAAAGGTATATACATATATGTAATGACTTATAACCAATGTATGAAGTAAATGAAGTTGTCTCAACTTATGGAAAATAAGGTTTTAAAAGACTTTGAACTTGAGATTTTATTGGAATATTCATTTTACTTTTGAAAGACCTTGAGTTATTTGTGATGAATATTCTTTTTCTAAATTTAATTTCTTGTAATTACTTTAAATTCCTAAGGAGTGGTTTTATTTTCTAAACTTAGATTCCAATAATTTTGTAAAAGTTATGACAATTTTCTCACAAGAATATTTTAGTTCCTTGGTTTCTTGGGATTATTTCATTTTAATGAAAAGGGGTTCTACTTAGAAAAAGATGAAGTTATTGTAAAACTCTTGTTTACTTCATAAGTTTTTTGTATGTTTGTAAAATCTCTTATAAGTTCCTCTAAACATTAACTCCATATTTTTATTCCTAGAGGAAAACTTTTTATCTTTAAGAAAACATTTTCTTCATTTATTTTGTTGAGACAAAACCATTATGTTCATGCATGAATATGAATCATAAGCTATGAAAATATAAAAAGAACATAATAACTTAAAAGAATAAGCATATAAAGAAATAAATCAAGTATTGAGACCTTAGCTTTATCAAGGTATCCCGAAACTAAGAAAAGACTAGTCCCGAAAAAGGAAAAGAAAAGGAATTGTTTTGACTTGATGAGGACAAGTCTAAGACTAGAATGACTAGTCTTAAAATCAACTTGAAATAAATAAGTTGCAATGAAGTAAATAAATTGCATGAAAGATAAATAAATTGCAAGACAATGAGCTTATATGCTCTAAATAATATATATAGCTATATAGATATATTAGATAGTAATAAACATAAAGGAAACATAAAGGAATTTGTGATTATGAACAAAAACAAAGTATGAACCTATTGTTGCTTTCTTAACTTTCATGGTTTTAGAAAACACACATTAAGTTCATACTAAGTAGATGAACATAAAGAAAACTTGGAGGATTTTCTTGAAGAAAGTTTACCTAAAGAAGAAACTAAAGAGAGCTTTCTTGTAAGACTTCTTGGAGAGGATTTTTGAGAGAGTTTGAGAGAGATTTTGGTATAGTAACTTTAGAGAAGAAGTGGTGTGAAAGAAGTGAAGGTATGATAGGGTATTTATAGGAAAATGTGGGAGATAATTTGTGTTAATTAAATAAATGAAAAAAATAAAACAAATAGAGGGAAAGTGAGATGGGGCCAGCGCCATTCATGCATGGGGGGAGGAGAAAAATTTATTTTTTTGTTATTTTGTTAATTAAAAGTAAGAAATGAAAGATATGAAATTGTATTAGAAATAAAAATGTGTAAGAAATAGGTGTATGGTTTGTAAGAGTAGGTTGTAAGAAAAAGTAGAGATAGGTGAATAGTGTAGAATAGTAGAAAATAGTGTAATGTAAAAGTGGACATGATAATTTAATGCCGGTAGTAAGAAAATACGCGTATAAAAGCGATATCTGATATTTTTAGCTACCGAAAAATTACAAAATTGATATTTTTAGAAATCTCATGTTTTTATGAGTTTAACAGTATATTCGAAATATTTTTCCTATTCCGGACACTTTTTTCAAGAAATATGTCCGATCGGGTTTAAAGGACACTCGATTCCTTCAATCTGATATTTTTATTTAACCTATAGCTATTACGAACTATAATAGCTAACTTTTCTAACTTTGTTTTATAGGGCTTGAGAAAACGGCAATGCCGGACTTAAGCGGTTATAGTAAACTAGGGTTTTGGTTGGCTTAAGAATCCGGTTGACTGCTGATTAAGGTTTAAGCTTTTAAATTTGAATCCAAAAATTCAGGGATTTACAACAGATATTTATTATTCAACTAATCTATTGTTTTATTAGTTCCAAAAAGAAGATATTTGAAACAACATATTCACCATATTAATTATGGTATAACTTATACTATAAGTTACACTAATTCTAATTTAAACGTATTTTAGAAATTACATACTCCTTTCTTTTTATGGTTTTACCTAGTATATTAATCTAAGCCAAATTGATTAAAACTAATTTCCTAATTCAATTACTATATTTACTTTAATTAGCTTAATCAACTTAATATGATTTTACTTAGTAGAATAATTCATTTAAGATATATTAGCTTTATTTATATTATTTACCATTCATTGCCGCTTATTAAGACAAAATACTTATTAACATACTGTAAATAGCACAATCGAACTTTTATGATTGTCTAAGTGTTCTATCTTAATATTTAATTCAATTTCTATTACATGTATTGGTCCTTTTTATAGTAAAGAATATTTACTACTTATTTATTTATTTATTTTCATTTTGCTTTTCTTGATCTTAGCATATTTTATATTTTATTTTTATCGGATAATTACGGGGTTCGTACTTAGTAAATTAGTAATTTATTAAGATTTGTTATTATCATTTTATATCATTCCTTAGCTTAACCGATTATAGCAACAAATATCTATTTCTAATTATTTATTTTTTTATCTTGTTTCTCTTGATCTTATTGGATACTAAATATTTTTATTGAGTAGTCATGGAATTCACTCTCAATAAACTGATATTTTTGTTATTACTGTTATTATCACTTTTAGGCTGTTCTTTAATTTATAGAAACTAATATTTATTTTCTATCTTTAATTTTATCGTGTTCCCCTTATTCTATTTTATATATTTATTTTGTTATTTTTGGAAATCACATGGTTCATAATTTTAACTTATTAAATTTTCCATTCTTATATATCTATCATAGATAATTATTTAGAATATTTATAATCCATTTTTATTTGTACAATATATTTAATATTAGCAATAATATTGTAAGTGATATTTTTCAATAATTTTAGGAGTTACTAAATTACATTTATCACATTTTTTCATTCCCTTTTCGAGTATTGTATTTATTTCTTATTTATATACAATTCTTCTTCATTGCATATATATATATAATATATATTCATACATGTATGTTTAAATATATAATATAATATATATAATGTATATATATACTGATTCGAATGAACAAGCTTGATCTAGGAAATTTTGCATGTACGCTGGCAAGTAAAAGGAAAGCTGAGTCTTAGATATGTAGGACCATTTGAAATATTGGAACGAGTTGGAAATATAGCATATCGCCTGGCGTTGCTGCCCAAATTATTTGGTATACATAATGTCTTTCATGTATCAGTACTACGGAAATATGTACCAGACCCAGATAAAGTTGTTGAGCTAGAACCAATTGATCTGAAAGAGAATTTGACCTATGAAAAGCACCCTATCAAAATCCTAGACAAAAAGGTACAAGTTCTCAGAAATAAAGAGATCCACTACGTCAAAGTGCTATGGGATCCCTGGACTGAAGAAGTGACTTGGGAGTTGGAAGGGGATATCAGGAAGAATTATCCACAAATGTTTGAAGATTCAGGTACGCACTTAAGCTTTGGGGACAAAGCTTATTTTAAGGGGGGGAGAAAATGTAAACCCCGAAAACTTCCACCATACGATACGACTCTAGATTAGAAATTATGAACTGTCTAGTAAACCCAGGAGTTAATCAGAAACCCTAGATTAGATAGATAACTTAAATTTAGCCGGATTGAGACCCATAAACTTCATCAAAGAACTTCTTTGACCCCAATCGATACTAAAAACGAGATTTCGTATCTTGAATTGATAATTCAAGGTATGATCAAAGGAAACTTCAAATTTCAAACCCGAATCCTTGTCAAACAAATAGATTAAATGGAGAAAACCTAAATATAGATATTAAGTGAACACTTTTGTATTCAACAAAGACCTGAAGTTAAAACAAGGAGTAATAATGAGCCTATATTTTGACTTGAACCCTAAAATTCGGGATTCCTAGTTAGTAATAAACTACATTGATAAGATTGCATAGTAGGTACCCAAATTCAATACATATAACTAATTTAGCCTATATATCAGTAGTAATATTAAGTAAACGACCCAATAGGTTTTTAGTTCGAAAATCATGATCTTAAGATAAACTGTTAGAATTATAAATACCTAATAAAAACATAAACTGATATATAACTTGAGATCTAGACTTCAAACACGGATTTGAATCACATCAGTATTCGAATTAGGGTTTTCTTAAGCTCTTGGAGCCTAAAACGAAAATTGACCCGAAAAGCCTATAAAGCATAATTCGCGGAGGACAAACCTTTCTTAAACAAATAAATATGTACAAATAAAACTTAAATTTGTACCACTTGCTAAACTAAACATCTTGTGGGATCCATTAAAGACATTTTTGTATATAAACTTACATATATTAGCTAAAATATACCCTAATAGTGTAATAAACTACCCGAAAATTTAACTAAATAATATCTAACTAATATTTAATTATTATATATATTATATATATACAACTTGCAGGAGACGTTTATATTTGTTTTTGAAGGGCTATGATCTTCTTAAAGTTGGTGAGCCGAAATTTTCTAATAATGCAATCCAAAGTCAATGTAAATCTCCTCCTAAGCTAATTCAAACCGGCCAAATCACCCATACATTTATGGCAATAAAACAAGTTGTTGAATTAACAACAAACAGAAGCAATTAAGATCATTTACGAAGGAAAAACGGGCAGCCAACATCCATCTTTTTCTTTTATATATATATGCATGCTAGGGACTTGGATAGACAAGCAAATGGACTCTAATCTATCCCAAACTTTCCAAAATCAAACTTCTTAGCTTTAGTAGTCGAATCAACCTGGGAACTGATTTTTCTACACATCATCCAACCCAGTTAAAAAAAATTCGAGCAAAAACTGGAAAAACGCTTGAAAACGAGCCTAAGGTAAGTCGATCTCATTCTGCGTGTTTTCTTTCAATTACAAGGATTGATATTGACTCTTAAACATCTTAGGAAGCTAACCAAGTCCATTAAAAGCTTCGGATTTCACCGAGAAGCCACAACGAAGGTAATCTTTCTAAACCCTAACCGAACTTGATGATTCCAGAAAGTGGGTAACATGTTGTTATTTTGTTGTTTTCTTTGGATATTCAAGTAGATTAATGTCTGAGGAGTTCATAGGATCCAAAAACCCGACCTCTTGACGTCGGAATCGGTCGGAATCGACCGAAGCTCATCGGGGAAGAAGATGAATAGTGTTTCCCCGATGAGCACGGGCAGGTACTCGTGTACCTCTCGGCCAAATTTAAAAAAAAAAAGAAAAACGAAACTAATTAAATTTAATTATAGAATAATTAATAATATAAGTAATTTTAGAATTATTATTATTATTATTTCTGCATTTATTTATTTTTTCTAGAAATGTGAATAGTAATATTAGAGTTTAGTAATACAATACTAGAATTTTTATTTTATTTAAATTTAAAATAAATTATTTTCTTGCATTATTAAATATATGATGTTTAAATAATTAATCTATTAATTTTAATCCAAAAAGAATTTGTAGAAATATAAATTACTTTTATTAAGTAATTTACGTATAATAGGTTTTTTAACTATAATTATTAATATTCTTAATATTATTAAAAGAATTTTTAGAATTTTTGAAAATATTATTTCTGAAATAATATTAAATATGAATTTAAGACTAAAGTTATTTTAGTAAAATTATGAATTAAAGTATAAGACAATTATTATAATTACTAATGTTATGAAAAGTAATTATTCTATCTTATCTATTTCAGAATTATTATTATTATTATTATTATTATTATTATTATTATTATTATTATTATTATTATTGATGTTATTATTATTATTATTACTAATAATTATTAATATTCTTATTATTTACAGCAAAAGAAGAAATTTTCGAAAATAGTTGTAATTAAATTAATAAATCCTTTTATTAGTAAGTATATTTTCATTAAGTCGATATTTAATTAACTTATATAAAATATATATATGTATATAATTTATGAGTTTAGTAAATACTAAGTATGATTTAAATAAATATTTGTATACGAATAGATAACAATGGAAATTTAAATGATCCAAAATTGGGGGTATAAGAATATTTATACTCTATAAGAAAAATTTATTAAGTAACTAAAAAGGAGAACTAATAGTTTTGAACCATAAAAATGAATTAACTAAATTATTAAATTTCTCGAGTACCCGATCAATAGATTCAAGTATCAAACCAAAGTCAATTAAGTAAACTGAAATAACAATAATTTAAAACTTAGGATTATGCTCGAGGAATTAGTTAAAAACAAAACAGAAGCTCGGCCAACCCTTAGGACACCTAAGTAATCTTAAGGGCTAAGCTATATAGTCCTGTATAATTAATGACCATATTACTTATCTCAATAGATGACTCGGGTATTGGAGAGGACCTCCCTGACGATTACTACGACTAAATAGCATGGGCAGGTGAGTAACTCAATCTTATTACATTGGTTGTGCTTGTACTAGTAGTGAATCTTAAATAAAAAATAATGAAAATTGGTGTACTGTTGAATTGTGAAGATTGTGTATTGTATTACATTGATTGCCTTGTCACTCTAAAATAAGTGATAACAAAGATGCATGTATCTTGGTAATGTCTATAGAATATGATTGAGTGTCTGTAATGCTTGATCACCTTCAAATTGACTAAAAACTACTGGTACCATAAAGGAAAATGATCATGCATTGCATACTATGCATTTGAGTAAGTGGTAGCCTACTACGTGTTAGTTTTTCGGATCTCTGGTACTGCTTGAATTATTTAGGCCGGAGAGCTATTAGTTAATTGCAAGATTACCTTTGTTCTGTTAATACCATAGGAACTAAATGGTAAACGAAGGACGCCGCTTATAGTATTACATGGAAATAACTAACACTTAGTGGAGTTTTTAAAGCTAAAATAGGAAATAAATGATGAAACATGATATTCTTAAAGAGATAATTAAATTGAATATTATTATTTCCTGGAAGCTTAAGTCTCTCCTAGGTAGGTGGACCATAGATTGTGATCCTTCAACCCCGATGAGAGGACGTAAATCTTCATCCTGTTTGGATTCCGGGTTATCCAAGCTTGTAATGTTCATTTGTTTAACTGATGCATTTCATATGATTGTTAAATAACTTGTATATTATATGTAATAAGTTCTAGTTATTCACTGAGCTTGTGTTTTAGCTCACACTCCCAAAGTCCTTTCAGGTTCACTCTACGACCCTGGCCCATTACTAGCAGGAGCATGGTCCCGGTAAGAGATTAGAAGCCCGAAGTTTAAAAACTAGTACAAGATTAGAATATCTATATCTTTATTAGTCCTTTTGATGCAGTTAATGTGCATTAGAATCATTAACTGAGATTGTAAGGATTTATAAAGCATATGATCTGCAATATCTTATTTTATGATAGTTATTTATTAAGTTATGTCTTATATATGTTTGTTTATCCTATCCAAGCAACTAAAAGATCCTGTTTATTGAAATCATGTCATTCCTAGTAGGTAAACTAGTAATGGTAATCGAGTGGTTCTTGATTACTATTATTAGGATATCCTCGGGGCGTGACACTGTCTATCCCTTTAAGCCGCCGGCGTTTGGGGGATAAGTTGCCAGCGTAGGGACGGCGTTGATACTATTCATCATCTTCCTCATTTTTCCTCTGTTTGTAAATTATTTTTCTTATTTTATTTATGTATTATACATTCGTTTAAGCTACTTCTAAGTGTTTATACATGTTACATATACTTATATATCAACATATAACATATTAAGATGCATCTAATCCTTGTTTTATGATTCTAAGGAATATAACTAGAGTTTTTAGTGTAACTTACCTTGTTTGAAATTGTTTGATGATTCTAAACCTTTTCTTAGGGCTTGAACCGATCCTTAATTGGCTTCCTTTCCTAAGCTTGGTTTGCTGCTTTAATAGATTATGTTTTAAAGTTGTGTTTGTATATCTGTAGTTGATGGTTTGAGCTTTTATTTATGAGGAAGAAGATGGAGAACTTGGCTGCCAAAGGAGAATTAATTATTATGTTCTCTTGCCAATTAAAGTGTCTTATATATAGAAGAAGGAAGGGCAGCTACTTGGTTGAGAAGAAGCGATTCTTTCCACCGAGATTTTGCTGGCTTCTTTGGATTTCTTCATGTATTAATTATCATAATATATTTTCTTTGTTGTTATTGGCTTGAGTGTACATTTGTTGACTAACTTACACAATTATTTCGATGATATGGTGAAGAATTCGGCTGTGCATTTCTCAAGGATATATCAACCGTATATTCCGTGCCATTTGCGCCGTATGTGTACAAGTTTTGCACCAAATTTGAAGGAAAACTATTATATTAATATTTGGTTAACAATTATCTAGATTTTATGGTGGTTTATTAAGTTAATTATGTATAAATATGACAATTATTTTAAGTATTTTGCCTCCATTGGTTACGTACGAAGGAGTTTTAACAAATATGAGAAGAATGAGTAACGTAAAAATAAAAATAAGAAAAAGGTAAAAAAAAAAAGGGGTATATTGAAATACAAAAATAAAAAGAAAATGATGAATTTATGATAAAAAATAATGTGAGGAGGGGATAAAAAGATGAATTTGTGAAAAAAATCAATTTTGCGGGTCTAAGTGGTACGTATGCTAAATACTGATTCGGTAATATTTTTAGATGAAAAGTTTCATATTCTCGTTATTAAATATTTTAAACATTATGGTATACATAGAATTTCTATTAAAGATATATGTATATATGTTTGAATTTTTACTTATTGTTGGAAATTTCTTACGTACAGAGGAAGTTTCAAATGGAAAACGGTGAGAAACGTAAAACGTAATGAAAAAAATGCAAGTGAGTTAAGATGATTGGAAATACAAAAACAAAAATAAGATGATGAATTTATAACCAATAAATATGTAAGGAGTGGGCAAAATATGAACTGGTGAAAAAAATTAATTTTGTGGATCTAAATGACACGTATGATAAATAATAATTTGATAATATTTTTGGATAAAAATTTACATATTAACAATATTAAATATTCTGAATACGATAATATACATAGAATCTTTAGTTTAATACTTTTACTTTTCAGTTTTTATATCTGCTATTGTAAATTATATTTTATTTATTTAAAAGTTTTGTTTGGTGGTATTTTGATAAATTAATAATTATATTGCCCTTAATTCGACTTTATTATAAATTTTTAAGGTTTGAAATTACATATGAATTCATTTCTATTTATAAATTTATTCTAGAGTTTTTAATAAATTAGAAATTTAATTTAATTTTATATTTGTTACTTAGTTCTTTTTACTAATTATAAGTTACTAAATTAGATCAGAATTTTAGTTTCTATAGACTCAGAATTATTTAACTTGAAGGTATAAATATTTTTCGAACATTAAAACTTAGGTTCTTAAATATTAAATAGTTTTCTTTATTCTTTATTTCGAATATTATGAACTTTTAAAGTTTTAGTGATGAATATTCTTTATTCTAATTTGTTTACACTTAAAATTTAAGTCGTGAAAATTTTGGAGTGATTTATGATATTTTTATTATAGTTCTTTCATAATTCTATATTTTATTTATAATATTTATTATAATCAGGTTATGTAGAATCAATGGGATTGCAATGTCTCTCTTATTTTATGTGTACAATAAAACATAAAAAATAAATGCTTTACTTTTTTTTTTTCGTCATCAATAAATGCTCTCTCAAATATTTATAGTGTTGTGCAAAAATAAATAAAAAATTAATTTAACCAAATAAGTAAAACATAATTTTTGCAAATGATTTTTGTTTGTTCAAATAATAATAATAATAATGATACAAGCAAAAGTATCCTCATTGTAGAACCATGAATGGAAGTCAAAGTCATAGCCTCTACAAACTTACTCTCTTTAATTCTTCCTGTATCCAAACCTCTATAGTAAACAATAATCTCAGACTATAAGAAACATTCACTGCTCAATTGTTCATAACTATTATATAGCTACACAAAGCTATTAATTCTCCAATTTCTGTAGTTAACAATATGACACTTTTAACAACATTAGGGTAAAACTACCACTAATAAAAGTTGAATGCATAATTCTGAGTTCACATTACCATTGAAAGAAGGGATTATAAACTATTATATTTTCCACTTGCCTCTTAGCTTCAACACATTAAGCTTTTCCCCTTAACTAATGTTTCACTTTTAGCATCGTTTCTTTTTCTGTCTTATGAGCATTCCATCATCGCTAATTTTTTTTTTTCTAAATGATGCATTTAAAACAAGTTGAAAGGTAAGGAGGCAAATTGCACTATATTTGTCACTATATTATCTCGTGATGGCTTGTGATGTATGTTGGACTAAACCATGTGATTATCTAACTAGTCAGAACTCCGCTAACCTTTTTATATTCTTATTTAGTCATTCACTTGCTCATGGTCCATCCTCTACTTTCCTTGCTTTGGTACCTCTGCTTATGTTGAATATGTTTATTGATTCAAACTATTCACTGTGTTTTGTATTTCGCCTAAATAATGTTAATTTTTTTAAATGTTTTGCATATTTGGTTATGCCAATTTTTTTATATATATTTATATTTATTGATTAAAAAAAAGGCATAGCATTTATTTTTTATATTTTATTGTGTACGACATTAATCGACTCATTAAAAAAGTGACTCCAAAATCATTTTTAGGGTGTAAGTACTGACTTTTCAAAAAGTAAGGGTTTGTGCAATTTTAAAAGTTTTTAAGGGTTGACTATATAATTTACACAAAAAAAACTTTAAGCACTAAAATGGAAAGAAGGTAAAAGTTTGGAAACTTACACTATCATTTTTCTTTTATGTAGGATAACAACTGTAATAATAAAGGTATTAATTTATCTTATTTAAAAAATCGATAAACCAAATTGAAAATTTTAAAATTTAGGTACTAAAATAAATAATATATAAATTTTTTAGTATTTCCATTGGCTTTATTTCAATTGCGCAGAAGTATGTCACAAGATAGATTTACCTTAACCTTTTTCAATAAGTAGTTCTATATAAAGGGAAATTTACCTAATAACATGGCAAATCAAAGTTGACTCAAGTCAAACTTTTTTTGGTTTAGATGAAAGATTTTCATTTTGATCTTGAGTTTATACAAATCGAGCTCTGTCTAAGCTTTTAAATTGACTTTAGTTGGAGGAGCTCATGGGCAGTTTAGGTTAAGTTTAATTCACACATTAATTGTTTGTTCAACTTTAATAAGATTTTTATTTATTAATTTTTTATTTAAATGATGGTATTTTGAAAAAGAAAAAAATCAATTTCAATGCTATTCATAGTTTGAGTATTCAATGTTTTTTTTATTATGGATTCATATAGTTAACTATATGAATCTTGGTATATAAATGAGTAATGTTATATTGTAATATGCAAAATAAATAAATATATAAATAAATAGATAGAGTGTGACACTCGTCCACCTCTATCCTTACAAAAAAATTACCACAATATAGCTTATATAAAATTTGTTACTAATATTTATAGCAAAATAGCATCTTGGAGAAGCAAGTTATCCATTTTTAAAGAAATCACATTTCATGGATGAGATTTATCAAGCTAATACAGTCGAAAAATTCATTTTTAAGATGCGAGCTGTATAATTTTGAATAAATCACATTTCATACATTTGATTTACCTTCGCACATATTTTTATGAAAACCACACAATAGGTAATTAATTTCACATACCACACTTTTATAATTCAACTTCTTTCTACAATTAATATCCAAAATGTAAAGCATTACATTAATATCTTCTCTCTTCAGTCTTCATAATGCAACTTATGTTTTGTTTTATTTAATATCTAATATGTTTTCATCAATAGAACTTGTCTTTACAAAATGAAGAAAATGTTAAAATAAAAAGTTACTAGAATGGAATATGAAATAACACAACAAAGTTAAATCATTGCAAAAAGCAAAAAAAAAAAAAAAAAAAAAAAACTAAATATTAATACAAAGAAATTAGTAGAAATACATGATATTATTTTATTATTAAAAATTATTTTACCTAAATTTTTATAAGGAGGGTACAATATATCTTGGAACTTGTATCTTATATATAAAGAAAACATATTTCATGATAGATATAAATAATGGAGATCTCATACCCATACTTTACCTTTTGGAAGTTGGTTTCAATAATTCTATACTTGAAACTTACTCATTGACTTTTAGTATCGACCTAAAACTTACCTGATGGAGCAGTACTATGTAGTTACTTGCTCACCTCTAAGTAGCACATAATAAGAGTTAAAACTAAGTAAATAAAATTGATGTTGTACAGAGTTAAAAAAGATTAAAAAAAAAACCCCCAACAAAAGATTATATTTTGAATTCGAAAAACAATAATAAAGACAAATTAATATTAACTTTATTTATCAAATAATATATATCACAATAAAATCATTGGAATTGAATCAATTACAAGTAAATTATTATTATCTTTTCTTAAAGTGGTTTGATCTTATTTTATGGATTAGAACAAATTGATTATTTTTTAAACCAAATTATTTAAAAGATAGTATTTTTATTTATATTTATTTTTTTTTGCCATTGTGTTTTTATTTAATCTGGTCGAATTGCATCGGGTTGATCACTTTTTATTTTCCCCACTCAACAAAAGAGATAAAGGTTTGTTTTCTTGAATTTATTGTCTCTTTTGTGTCTATGTGCATAAACGTTTAATATGTTTCATAAAATGATTTCTTTATTTTAGAATTTTTTTAATTTTTTAATTTATTTAATATGTGTTAAATATTTATTTGGCAAAATTTTCTCCCCACAAAAGCACATGAACAATGTATTGAGCCACTGCTTGCGGCCCCATAGGCCCAATAAAAACGGGCCGGTGTTAGAACTATTGAAGAATGAAGATAACAAGGAAAGAGCGGGAGACATCCATGACGCTCTATCCTCCATGGTAGTCACGTTTGACTCTGAGGTTCTGGTTAGTTTGTTTTACCCACTAACGGGTCTCCCTCCTCCTTTCTCTTCTTTCTTTCATGGGGGAATGAAATGTGGTTGATAAGATAATGTCGTGAAAAACAAAAGATGATGCTAGTCCTAGTCTGGGTGTTTTTCTCTTCACGCATATGAGCTTGTCCTTGCAGTTGTGTCGTTTGATTTTGTGCATATCTCAATTAAATTTAATTAAGATCCTTGGTGATCAATGCCAACATAATCATAATCATAATTCAGGTTCCTCTAGTTAACCTGATTTTGTCCGTGATGGTTTTGTGAATTTACAGTTCTGTTATGATAAATAGACAAGAAATCTCAATGCACTTACTCTTCTTTCTTGTTTGGCATAACTTTTATTTACTTGTCCTGTACTGTACTTTTTGTGTGTCTCTCCATGTTCACGATGATGGCCTCGAATTCCCAATTCCTATGCTTAACTCCCGTTTTCTTCCATTTATCCAGTGATTTGTGTCTCCCTGAAAAGAACTTCAACAGTTAGAAAGACCACCTTGGCAGCAACGTTCAAACATGCAGCTTTTATCTGCATCTCCTTTTACGCGTAATTATCCAACCCGGTTAGTTAAGGTAACTGTAACTACTTTAGTCGTGGTCTTGGTTTTAAATTTAAAGTTTAGTGGATGTGCAATTATTAAAAACTCCGACCTTGTAAAATGCGATTTGCTTGGAAGGCACATGCAGATGGAATTGAACAAGGAGGAAGAAGAAAGTGCAATCCAATTCCTTTAAAGCTTAATGAAGTCAAGTTTCTTAGGGCCTTGGTACCACCTCTCGTTGCCACGATATTTGCCCTATCTCCTTTCTCTGGAGCTCCAGGTAAAGGCCTTTCCATCCATTTCATTTGCCAAAAAGGTCACACATCTGCTGCAACTGAAATCTCATAGTCAAATGATTGGAGTCGGACTGTTTTGAATTTTCTGGTTAATAATGGTAGCACTTTTACGTCACTGTATGATTTTAGGCAAGAGTAGTTGAATTGAGTACTTTCTTTCCAATTCTGCTTGTTTGTTATGGGAGCAGGGTGCATCAAGTAAGTTAGTCCTAGTAAAGACACGGAACTTGTGTTGCTATTTCTTGCTGGTGGCTGAAAATTCCATGATTTATAGACTCATCGTTTAGCAGTGTGAGGTAACTATCAATCGGCTTTCGGTTCAAGTTGCAGCTGTAGTTAATTACAGATCATATACTGACTTGATGCGTAAATTGGTCATAGAACTTATAGATCTTATCCTTGTATATTTTGTTCAAATATAGTTCTATCACTCTTAGGGGGCTCCAGATCACCTTGGAAACAGGGAAATAGTATGTAGTTCTGCATGAGATGAACTCATATTCTCTGCTAACAGGTAGGCAATCAGTTATGCTGGCTTTTTGTTAATTTTCCACCTCTTTTGGCCGAATTTTCCACCCTATTCAATATATAAAAGTAATATCGCTTTGTTGTCCTGGTAAGAAAGAATTGCGAATGTCTTAGCCAATATTCATCAGTACACAGGCTCTAAATGCATGACGTGAGACAAATTTTCAAAATCTGCCCCTGGCTCTGGCATAGAAGAATTGGACTGCTATTATAAATCTGGGTTCATGCTTTAAGGATCAGGCTTGTTGCAGCATGGCTCTATTTAAACATAGAAGAATTGGACTGCTATTATAAATCTGGGTTCATGCTTTAAGGATCAGGCTTGTTGCAGCATGGCTCTATTTAAACATATTTATCTTCAATAGATTTAAAGGGCAACTCCATTGCAGCTCGAAGTTGTATTTTTATTCCACACATGATGATGAAATAGATTGCTATAGACTCTCTGTTAGATAATGTGTGAAGTTAGATATATTTATGCACATGTATCTTGTATATATACTTGTTTATCTTTTATTTGGTGTAGTTAAGGGTATTTTTTAGCAACTTAATTTGGTCAGATCAGCTGGTACTTTGGTCATATCGCCATGTATCTCCTCAAATGAGATATGTTCAGATTCTCCCTTTTGCTTGTATATTTTGTATTTCTTGGGAAGCTAATTGAGGCTCTTGTAAATTTACATATCATATATGAAAGAAGTTTACAAATTTTTACATGGAACTGGAACTTTGATTGTGGGGCTACCTTCCTTGGGTTGTTGATTTTGATTTGGCCATTATTGGCCTTTCATTTACAATTAGTAAACCTTCTCTTCTAGCTTTAGTTGCTGCCATCTAGTATGCCTGATATATCAGACACAAGCAAAGCCACTGATGTTGGAAAAGTTCTAGAAAAATCAAATCCATGTGATTTATCCACACAAAATTCAAGTGGTGAACTCTGAACTATGTGGCCATCCTCCTTTTGGTTGGATGCATTGTTGGCAAAATTGTGAGTTAACTATACGATTTCACGAATTTATGATTTTATAAGTTTTTTCTTAATTAAAATAGATTCTAAATTATGTAAAAATAGATTTTAGGTAGAATTATGAATTTAGTTGCACGATGTTATAAGTTTACTATTTCACCGATTTTGCATGATTTTGTATTATTTTACTGATTCTATACATTTTGGTTGTGGGAAAATTATGTGTAATTACTGTGGAAAAGTTATGTGTAATTACTAGCTATTTTAAGAAAGTTAGCTATTTTTAGTATAATTAAAATTATGCCTACAGCTATGAATCCCATAATTCATGGGATTTGACAGAGGATAGTTTCCTTTTTTTTTTTTCACTTGGGATTTTGTATAAAAGCTGACCATCTCTGTATGTAAAATATATTGAAATACATAGAATTTTATTTTTTCTCTGTTTCGATTTTGTGATGGCATCAGAGCTGTTTTTTCTTGGGAACTGTTTTTGATTTGTTTTCTCTTTTCAACCAGCCTTAATCGCTGGTTTCTTTTCTCCATTTGGTCAGCCTTGGTTGCTGAAACATGTTGGAAATAACACAGAATAATGAAGAAACCCAAACCCAACAGCTTGGTGAACTTCAAAGCATTCAGCCTGCATATAGGTTGAATGGAAAAAAATTACCTTAAATGGTCCCAGCTTGTTCGAGCGACATTGAAAGGAAAAGGAAAGATTGATCATCTCATGGGTACAGGACCGGAGAAGGAGGATCCTCG
Organism: Combretum micranthum; assembly: GCA_024138025.1. Classification (NCBI taxonomy): domain Eukaryota; kingdom Viridiplantae; phylum Streptophyta; class Magnoliopsida; order Myrtales; family Combretaceae; genus Combretum; species Combretum micranthum. The sequence continues at coordinate 654,282 of JAMXBD010000148.1, read as the reverse complement.
ATTTGTAGCATAGGATGAAGAAGACTCCATGATCATGGTGTGGTTATGGAATTCTATGATTCTAGAAATTAACGACATGTGTATGTTTCTAACCATTGCCAAGGAGGTTTGAGACGCTATCCAAGAGACTTATTCCAAATCTAAAGATGCGGCTCAGGTGTATGAAGTCAAAATGAAGACAGTGGCTGCGAAACAAAGGATGAAAATAGTGACCGAATATGCCAACCAATTAAAATCGCTATGGCAGGAACTTGACCATTTTAGGCTGGTAAAAAGTAAATGTTCAGAGGATGCAGCTATTCTAAAGGAATTTATTGAAAAGGACAGAGTCCATGATTTCCTGTGTGGACTCAATCCCGAATTTAACCAAGTGAGAATCCAGATCCTTGGTAGACAGGAACTCCCAAGTCTCAATGAGTTGTAACACTAATCCGAGGAGAAGAGAGTAGAAGGTCCGTGATGTTGGAACCAGAAAGCATTGATAGTTCTACTATGATGACTAGTGATGCTAAAAATAGCATTAGACTCAGACAAAGGGATAACTCTTGAAGCAAGAAGGAATCATTAGTCTAGGTCACAAAATCATGATGAGTTATTCTGTACATATTGCAAAAAACCTAGACACAAGAGAAGTGTTGGAAGCTCCATGGAAAGCCCCCAAGCCGAGAGTGGAGTCAAAAAGGGGACCAGACATGGAATAATAGGCTGCCAAACCATGCTGGACAAGTACATATCGCTACCACACCACAAAATGAAGTTACATCTCAAGAGTTAAGTGGTCTTAACTAGGAGGAACTTGAGAGACTGAGATCTCTCATCAATAGTCTTGGGAAGCCCTCAGGTGCTTGGTCTTTGGTGTATTCAGGTAAGTCTCCTCTTTCCATTAGATTAAATGCTTCAGATGCATGCTTCATTAACTCCTAGATCATGGACTTGGGAGCTACCGATCACATGACCCACTCATCCAAATACTTTTCAACCTATACCTGATGTCCTAGCAACTGGAAAATAGCTACAACCAATGGAACTTTAATAACTGTTGTAGGAGCAGGAGATATGCAAATAAACCTAGCCGTGACCCTAAAAAATGTCCTTCACGTCCCCAAATTATCCACCAACCTTGTCTCCATACAAAAATTTACCCAAGATTTATCCTGCAATGTGGTTTTTTACAATGATTGCTGTGTGTTTCAGGACAAGAGTTCGGGAAAGATGATTGGATGTGCTAAAAAAAGGGACAGTCTTTACTACCTTGAGACGCCAAGACAACTAAACATTGCTGAAAGCAGGGTTCTTATACCACAGACTGGTTTATCTAACAAGGAGAACATCCTTCTTTATCATCTTTGTTTAGGACATCCATCGGTTAGAGTCATTAAAACTTTATTGGTAGCATTGTCTTTAAATTTAAGTATTGAAGATTTTCATTGTGAAGTGTGAATTTGCCAAACATAAGCAAGTGTCATTTCCAATCAGTAATAAAAAGAGCTTTATTCCTTTTCATCTTGTTCATACTGATATTTGGGGACCTTCTGTTGTTCCTAATGTTTCTGGAGCACGATGGTTTGTTTCTTTTATCGATGACTGTACCTGGGTTACTTGGTTATTTTTGTTAAAATATAAGTCTGATGTTAGCACTGTACTACCAAATTTCCGCTCCATGGTAAAAAACCAATTCGGGGTTGATATAAAGGAATTTAGGTCTGATAATGTCAGGGATTATTTCAACGATGTCCTTACTCCTTACTTTTAGAAACAGGGGGTTATTCATGAGTCATCTTGTGTAAATACTTCACAGCAAAATGGAGTAGCAAAAAGAAAAAATGGTGACCTCCTTGAAAAAACTCGAGCTCTATTATTTCAAAAAAACATGTCAAAAACCTTTTGGGGGGAAGCGGTTCTTATAGCTACTCATCTCATAAATTGTTTGCCTTCTTGAGTCTTGGAATACAAAAGTCCTATGGAAGTTCTCTCATCCTTTTACCCCAACATAAGAACCACAAAAAATCTTGTTCCTGGGGTTTTTGGATGTGTGTCTTTCGTTCATGTTCATAGTCCAAATAGAGGAAAACTTGATCCTAGGGCTAAAAAATGTATCTTTGTTGGGTACTCTTCAACTCAGAAAGGATACAAGTATTATTGCCCTCCATCAAAGAGATTCTATGTTTCCATAAATGTCACTTTTAACGAAGAGGAATCTATACAAGTGTTATTATCCTCCATCAAAGAGATTCTACGTTTCCACAGATGTCACTTTTAACGAAGAGGAACCTTACTTCACCAAATCCTATCTTCAGAGAGGAGGGAGGGAACTTCACTCAAGAAGATAAGAATCAAGAAGGTTTCTTGGATCCTCTTGATCTGTCCTCTGGCTCTAGCCCTCCTATGTCTATTCCAGAGTCTGTTCCTTTACCGCCTGAGACCGGTATTGCTATACTTGATATCCCTGCTGAAGCTACTCCCATTTCTAAGATTGGTGAATAGTAAAATTGAAAGTTTGATAATTGTGGTTAGATGGAGAAATATCTTTAGTGGTCACAAATTGTGAAAACTTACTTGAAGGGAAATGGCAAGTTGAACCATTTAATAAGGAGAGGACCCAAAATGAGAGATTCCTAGTTTGCTTTGTGGGATGAAGAGGACCGACTGGGGGTGACTGATATCATAGCTATAAAACTCATGCAACTAAATGTGAGTAGGGACCATATGTTTTACTCCTTCTACCAAGGACATACAGGTGATGGTTCAAACAACGTACTTGTTAGTTCAAGATAACCTCGCTGTTGCCAAATATTATGAGTATTAGCTAAGGTAAGCTCTTTGTTACCAAATAGTACAATGTTGTGAATGGTATTTATCTAGAATTTGACCACTATCAAGCACTCCAGATGCATTGTAGATTGGATTTCAAAATTTTAATAATACCTGCAGAGTGTGGGCATATATTCAATTTTGTTGCATGTCTGAATGTGCAGTTTGATCAAGTGCACATGCAATCTTAGGAAAAGAACAATTGTCATCACTGGAAGAAGTTTATGTAGGTATGAGAGCTGAAGAAAGCTGTAGAAATGTTGTGCTGGAAACATTAGTGGGTGAGTGAAGGAAATCAAACTAGTCAATTAGAAGGAGCAATTAATTTCCTGATTTTATTATCTGTATTTTAGGAATTAGTTTCCTAGAATTATGGCTAATTAAATAATATCCTATATATATATATATATAGTAATTACACCATAAAGTAGATTCTATTTTTCAGGTGTTGACCAGTTGACCATTGACTGGTTCTATCCCTCACGTGTGTATATATATATATACACTCAGTTCTTATAAAAAATATATCAATTTTTAGCTTCATGTTTTTTTTAATAAAAAATATGATTTAGCTTTATAGATGAACTTGACTCAATGAGGGTTGACCAATCCCAATTTTGTAATTCGTGAGTATCATGCTCTCCTTGAATGCAAAATTGGGAAAGAATGGTTTATCTTAAAAAAAAAAGTGACATCCATGGTGTGGTAGAATTTACGTGTGGTAGGAGAGAAGCATTTATAGCCTTTTTGATTTGGTGAGTATCCTATGAAAATTCATGTAAGGGCATGAGCATCAAGTTTGCCATGGTTTTGAGGTTGGACATGAATAAATGCAGTGCAGCTAAAAAGTTTGAAAGGAACTTGAGACACTAGCTGTGGGAGTGGATTCTATTAATGAGATACATGGCTGTGGGGACAGCTTCACCCCAAAATTTCTTAGGAACATCGGTTTGAAAAAGTAAAGATCGAACAGCTTTGAGAATATGGTGGTTTTTTTGTTCGGCCACACCATTTTGTTGAGGGGTGTCAACGCATGAACTTTATTGAACGATACCATGGGACTTGAGGTATAGACTGAGATTAGAATTAAAGAACTCTCTGGCATTGTTAGTCTTGAGGTTTTGAATATTGGTTTTAAACTGGTTTTTAGTGATAGCATGGAAGTGCTGGAAAATATGATTGGTCTCAGATTTTTCTTTTATAAGAAATGTCCAACATAATTGGGTATGATCATCAACTATCAGCAAAAACCACCAAGCATCAGTAATGTTAGGGACCCGAGTTGGCCCTAAAATATCGCCATGAATGAGAGAAAAAGGATGACTTGGTTTGTAGGTTGTGGATAATAAGAGCTTTGAGTATGCTTCGCAAATTGACAAACTTCACAATGAAACGAATTAGGATTTTTATTAATAAATAAAGATGGATACAATCGTTTCATGTACAAAAAATTAAAAATGATCTAATCGAAAGTGCCACATCGTGATTGCACTATCCTTATTTGACTGACCAACTGATTTAAGACTGAACTGACCAACATTGAGGACTGACTTTATTATTAGAGATGGAGTTGGACGGATTGTGGATTGATGAGATGTTCACATCAAGAATATAAGGGCCCATACGAAGCTCCGCATTGCCAGTAATCCTCCCCGAGTTCAAGTCCTTGGCAAAGAATTTAGTTTCACAGTGCAGATCACTATTCAATTTACTAATTGAGATCAGGTTACAGTCAAGATTAGGCACAAATAACACAGAGTAAAGAGTAAGAGTGCTTGAGAGATGGATTGTTCCTATCTTTGCTAGTTTGGTGTGTATACCATTAGCTATATGTACTGTTTGAGGACTATTACAAGGTGAATAAGTTGTGAAAAGAGATTTGTCACTTGTCATGTAATTTGATGCATAAGAGTCCACTATGCATGAAGGTGGGGGTATGTGAGGCACATGGAGTGGAAAGGGACAAGGCTATTTTCAGTAGTGGTTGGAATTATTTCAGGAAATGGGCTTGATTTTGATGGGTACCTGGATGTTCCATCGGATTCAGCCATGGAATTGATTAAATGATGATTGAGAAGTTAAAAAAATTAAGGATTTAGAGCCTCAGCTCTAATAACATGCAGCTAAATGATATTTTTTATTTGAAAAAAAAAAAAACATGAAGCTAAAAATTGATATATTTTTTATAAGAACTAAGTATACACACACATACACACACACGAGGGATAGAACTAGTCAATGGTCAATTGGTCAATACCTAAAAAATAGAATCTACTTTATGGTACAATTACTATGTATGTACGTACGTATGTACGTGTGTAGAATATTATTTATTATTTAATTAGCCATGATTCAAGGATACTAATTCCTAAAATACAGACCATAAATCAGAAAATTAATTGCTCCTTCTAATTGACTAATTTGATCTCCTACACTCCCCCTCAAACTAGGCGGTATATGTTCATTAAACCAAGAGTAGAACTTAATTCAATGAAGTTAGGTCGAAATAGGGCCTTTGTCAGAATATCTGCTACTTGTTGCTTGCTGCTGAGAGGGTGCATAGTTAAGATAAATCTCGTTGCCTTCTATTTTCTCTCTAATAAAGTGCCTATTGATTTCGACATGCTTTTTCCTATCGTGATGAACTAGATTTTTGGCAATTGCAATTGCTAATTGGTTGTTGCATATAATTTTAATAGGATCAAAAGTACCAATTTTGAGTTTGCCTAGTAGTTGATTTAACCAAATTCCTTCATATATGCCCTGAGCTAATGCTCGAAACTTGGCCTCAACACTGCTGCGAGCTACCACGTGCTACTTTTTACTTCGCCATGTCACCTAGTTTCCCCAATCAAACGAACAGTATCCGGATGTAGACTTTCGATCAATAGGAGATCTGACCCAATTTGCATTTGTGTAGATTATAAGGGATCGATCAATTGTTTTCTTAAACATTAGTTTTTTTTCATGATCCTTTTCAAGATACCTGAGAATTCGATTCACTGCCTCCACAGACGGATTGCTTAGGGATTGGCTAACAATACGACTACAAAGCTTATGTTTGGCCGTGTATGTGTCAAATATATCAACTTTCCTACCAAGCGTTGATACTGCCCCTTATTCGCTACTAACTCTTCAATCCGAGGCATCAATTTGGTAATAAGATCCATAGGAGTCTCAACCGGCTTATACCCACTCATACCAGTTTCGCTCAGGAGATCCAAAACATACTTATGTCGTGAGATTAAAATTCCTTTACTAGTTTTGGCCACTTCCATTCCCAGAAAATATCTTAAATGTCCTAAGTCTTTGATTTCAAATTCCTTGGACAATAAGATATTAAGTTTTCTTATCTCTCCTTTGTGATTCCTAGTAAGAACTATGTCATCGAAATAGACAATTAATACTGTAATTCTCCTATCTATGAAATGTTTGATGAATAATGTGTGATTTGCTTGTGTTGTTAGAAGGGTGCTCCAGGATGTGGTATAGCGTATGGAGATCATGGACATAACCATATTGGGTGTTTTTTAGATGCAGATTGGGCAGGATCTAAGATAGACAGAAAATTACAATTGGGTATTGTGTGTTTGTTGGAAGAAATTTCGTGTCTTGAAAGAACAAGAAGCAAAATGTAGTATCTTGCTCAAGTGTAGGGTAGAATACAGAGCCATAGCTCAATCAGTAGGCAAAATAATATGGATTCATCAGCTCTTTGCTGAAGTTGGATTTAAGGTGTCACTACCTGCACAATTGTGGTATGATAATTAAGCGCCGCTTTGCATTGCGTCTAGCCCTGTGTTTCATGAGCGAATCATACCTATTGAAATTAATTGTCATTTTATTCGTGAAAAGGTAAGGTAAAACCTGATTGCTACTGGGCATGTCAAAGTTGGGGAACAGTTAGTAAACATATTCACTAAAGCTTTAAATAGGGTTAATGTTGATGATATCTGTAACAAGTTGAGCATGATCAATGTTTATGCTCCAACTTGAGGAGGAGTGTTATGATTTATTAGATATTATAATTAATGTAATGGGAAGTAGGGGTTAGTAGAAGCATTTTATCTATATATATACATATTCACTTTGTATACACAACACATGAAATAGAATTACTTTTGTTCTATAAAATTATGAACATGTTGAAACTATTCAAAAATCATGTTGTGTTAACATAACCCAATAAAATGGAGCGGCTAAGGGAAAATGGATATTTTTTGAATGTAACTGGTTGTCTTTCATTTCAATGAAATGTCATTTAATGTGGTGTTTGATTCATTGAAATGGAATAAGACTGGAAATGAATGACTATTCCATAGGAATAGAATATAGCTGGAATTGCTATTCTAATGTTGGGTTGATTGGAACAGGATAACAATAATGGTTTAGGGAATAAGGGTTGAAGAATTAGAAAAGTACCAATGTACCCCTAGATGTAACTTAATGAAAAATTCAAGTTATATTTGGAAAAAAAATTACTTTTTATTACACCGTTCCTGCATGACCAAACAGCACTAAAGTCCAGCCCCTTTCTTCTTCTTCAAACCTAAAACCAATAGCTACTGCTTTCACCAAGTCCCACTTTCCGATGCTACCTATTTCAAGACCATACCACAAGGCAAACTAAAACCTACCATCTTTGCAACTCAAGCCAACACACCATAGACAATCATTGAACCACATGAACCCCATTACTCCTAGTCATCCTCTTCACCGATGATCCACCGAGCTTAGTTGACTTATCTCCACCAAAACTCAACTAGAGCCAAGACCCAACCTTTCATTCACATCGAATCCAAATTCACCTCCTTCACCGCACCAACTTAGCATCCCATCATCATGGTACCCAACTGGAGCCAAAACCCTAAATCTTAATATTACCAGCATCGTTATCAAGAACACTTCACATAAATCGAGATGGTTTTCTTGCTAACTAAATCGACTTGTTGTTGCAATCAAAGTATCGGAAGATGTTGGCGTAGATTTTCATTTGAAGGGTTCATTTTCATTTCTAGGGTTTTTTCTTTGTTTTGATAAAAGGGTAAATATTGTGTGTGGATATGTTGATTCTATTTTGATGTGAACATGTTTTATTTTTTTTATGGGATAATAACAAAATTGGTATCTGAATTTTTGCAAAAAGATTAATTAGGTATCTGAAGTTTGATTTTGAACAATTTAGTACTTCAATAAAGTTTTTGTTAACTTTTTTAATACTTGAAGTTTGGTTTTGATATTTTTGATACCTCACAAAGTTTTCGTTGACTTTTTTCATCATGAACAAATTTTTTGTGGACTTTTTGTCATACTTTATTTCACTTACTTCAGGTATAAAAAAAAAATTCAACAAAAACTTTGTTCAAGTACCAAAATTGTCAAAATCAAACTTTAGGTATGAAAAAAGTTAATGAAAATTTTATTTAGGTACCAAATTATTTAAAATCAAAGTTCAGGTATCTAATTGTTCTTTTTGCGAAAGTTTAGGTACTATTTTCGTAATTAACTCCTTTTTATTGACATGGGTATTTTTGGAATAAATTTTTGAATTGCATAAGAAATTACCATTTTTGATGTCATGATAAGTAATGGGTATTAATTGCCTATTCCATCCTGCTTGGAATAGCTATTACTCATGGAACACATATTTATAAACCAAACAAAGAATGGGCAATAAGGGTGGCATGGCTATTCCATTCCATCCAACCAAACACATGGTAAGTAGTTACGGGGTGATGCAACACTTTAGCTACTTTCTTGATTAATAAAATTCCTTAACCATTCTTCAATTATGAAAGGCCAGCTCAACTATCAAGTCTACATTTTCCTAATGCTTTATCATGAAGTTAGTTACCTCTTAAATACTTTGGATTTACTGTTTACGTGCAAGACCATACTGCCAACAAGGATAAACTTGATCCAAGAGCTTTTTTGTGTGTTATAGGATATTTGAGCATTAAAAAGTGTATAAATGTTTTAACCACAAGGTAGAAGGTTGCTGGTACCAAAGGATGTGACTTGTATTGAAAATAGGCCTTATTTTAGGAGAAATATTCAGGTGGAGAAATCTGGGTAGAGTGCCAGATTGAGTTTGTTCTACCCATAAAAAAGTTGTACAGCTAATAATAAAAGTTTAACTCCAACCAAACCACCCTTTGCTCTAATCAATCCATCATTTCTTGAAAATTCTAGTCCTAGTAGTAATTTGCTTTTTACTTTGGAAATCAAATGTACTACTCCTAAAAATTGAAACATTATTTAAGAAAGGCGAAGACTACTTCACTCAGTAAGATCCAAGAAGAAGACCCCAACCAAGGTAATGTATCTACGCACTGTTCTTTTAACTCCGAGTGTATTTGCAACCAATGTAAATGTCAATGAAATATCTGATTACTAGGAGATTGAACTACCCATTGCCTTGGAAACCTGGGACTTTGCAAAGAATTCCCTTTATCTTCATTCCCTTACAGTGAATCTCACTGAAACACCAAGCATTAGTGAGTGCAGTTGATCTCATAATATTCCAAGATTCATTTTAGAAGCTATAAGGGATGAGAATTGGACATAAGCTATGGAGGAGGAGATGAGAGCATCACTGAGAAATCAGGCCTGGAAGTGGTTTTCTGGTAATTAAATTGGGAAGTGGTTGCAAGGCCTGGGGGCAAAAAGTTAGTTGGGTGCAAGTGGTTTTTCACTATGAAACTGAGAACATGGCTCATTAGGAGGGTATAAAGCAATTTAGTTGCTGAAGTACTCAGACTTATTGGATAGACTATGGAAACTTTTTTCCTTGTAGCAAAAATAAATTTGCTCCAAATCTAAATATTCGTAGCCACCACTTTATAGTAAGTTGTAAAGAATGCTTTCCTACATGAGAACGTAGAGAAGAGGTATTTATGGAGCTCCCACTTCGATTTGATCATCAGTTCAAGAGGATTACGTTGTGTAAGTTGAAAAAAGCATTATATGGATTGAAATAGTCTCCTATGGCCCGATTTAGGAGATTTCTGAAGCCATGTTCAGATCTGGAAACAAACCAAGTCAAGGAGATCACACTACATTTATTAAACATGGTTGAAATGGGAAGATCACTGTGGTACTTGTGTATGTAGACAACACGACTGTGTTTGGGAATGATGGTTGTGAAAGGAGGAAACTTAACAGAGAACGTGGTGAATGAATTTGAGATTAAGGACATGGGAAAAGTCAAGTTTTTTTTCTTGGCAAGAAGGTTGCAGGATGCAAAAGCATTTCTTTCAGAAAGAAAAACACACCCTAGACATGCTCAAGGAAATTGGAAACTTGAATAGTAAAGCATCATATTCTCCTTGACCCTAACCATTGACTTAGGGTTGAAAAAGGGGCGAATTAGTAGACCAGGGCCAATGCCAGACTTTTGGGATGGCTAATCTATCTTTCACATATGCTACATGGTATATCATATGCGGCTGGAGTAGTTAAGTCACTTTATGCATGAACATAGAGAAAAGCTCCTAAAAGCTGTCAACAAAATCTTATGACACATGAAGGGCAGGCCAGTTAACGGTATATTGCTTTCAAAAGTGCAAGAGATGATAGTTTAGGCATACACTGGTGGTAGTTATGCAGTATTTATGTTAACTAGAAGGTCAACATCAGGATATTGTACTCTTCTTGGAGGAACTTCGGTCACTTTGCAGAGCAAAACATGTGAGCAGTGGCTTGCTTTACTGCAGAGGTCGAACTTAGATGTATGGCACATTGGATTTGTGAGTTATCATAAGGTAAGATTGTCCTAGATGATTTATTGGAAGAAAGATCATTGATGCTTCAGGATAAGAAGAGTGGATAGAGTGAATAATTTTTGTAATAATAAGTCAACAATTAATATCATGCTTAACCCAGTTGCACATGATAAAATGTGTATATTGAAGTCGATCAACATTTGAATCGAGGGAGAAGCTGGATAGTGGTTCATCACCATTCCATATGCTCCATCAATTAAACAACTTACAGATGTTCTTACTAAAGGACCTTTTTCAGCTAGATTTCAAGACTTAGTGTTCAAACTGGGAATATTGGAAAATGTACTTACTTAGACATATTTATGTGTTTATATCTGAGTATATATTATTTATTTTTGTATATCATTGAGTTGTTTAGTTAGGATATTTTTAGCTAGTTACTTTGGTTAGATAAGCTGGCTGATTTAGACGGCTATCTATAGATCTCATTAAATTAGATGCTCAGATTCTCCCTTGCCTTTGTACATTTTGTATTCCTTCCAGAGCTCATTCAAGCTCCCGTAAACCAATATATCTTATACCAAAGAAAAAAAAAAAAAAAAAAGAAAGAAAAAATTTACAACATCTTTGCACCTCTTGAAGAATAGGACATCATATGCCCTAGAATTACTTTATGCACACTACATATTTACTACCAATTTTCCATCTCCAAGCCTGCAGAATTCCTTTTAATGCTATTCTTTGTGTTCTAAATCAAGAGTTGGATTTCTCTACACTTGTCTATAACTCGTTAGAATAACTTTGTTCATCTGGTTGTTGTCCTTCCAAGCAGTTTCTTTTCTTATTGCAGTATTCTGTACTGTCTTAGTCCCTCTAAGGTTGGATTCATTCTTAATGATTGTAGAGATGAAAATGTATTGGTGGTAGTTGCAAGCAACTGTGCTTACTATAGCATTTAATCGTACAAAGTGGTATGATGTGATGGTAGTGGGGTACATTCATGTTGATGTTTAGTTTGCGCAAAAGTTATATGTTGAGAATGTGAAAAATGATCACTTTTCAATATACATTTTCTCCTTGAGTACAAAACCAGTATCAATTGCTGGCTACGGCTACTACATTGCTACCACCTGTGGTAATATATGATCATTGTATTTACTAGGTGAAAGTAAACATTATAAATAGCTTGCAAAAAGTTTTTTTTTTTTTTTTTTTTCAATTTTTAAATTTTGTATTTTTTTCCCTCTTTTGTTCTTTTAAAAAAATCTTGTGCGTAGGGATTGTTAGGAGTATCTTCATATTAGGTAAGAAGTATTTTTTTTTTTTAAATATTTATATATCCTCAGAAGATATTTTTGCATATCTTTATTTACAAAATAGTTAAGAATGACAATATTGAATAAATATGCGTTCACAGATCACTAATAGGTAAGCACAGTTGTTATCCTAAGTACAATAGTAAAGAGATGAAGGTTCTCTATCAACGAGCTTCAAAAGATTGTAGTACTCTCTCTTACAATTACTTAAAAACATTAATCATTACAGGTTCTAATAACGAACATTGCACAGACCAATTTTACTATAATTTACCCATTGTCTAGATCTCTAACTGGCATACATAATAGGTTATTATTTTGGTTTAGTTGAAATTGCAGCTTATGACAAATTTGGTGAACCTATGCTGCATGATATTGTGCATCTGAAGTTAAGGGATTTAATTTCAGGATTCCTTCTAATCCTGTTGTGCAGCCTCATTTGGAGAAACCATTGATGTCCAAAGGGGTGCTCAATTGTTTCGTCGAACATGCATTGGATGCCATGATGGTGGAGGAAACATAATACAGCCCGTGAGATGCATTTCTTTCTTAAATAATATTTTCCTGAAACATTAAACGTAATTTATTGTCATATTCTTGTTAGGGTGCAACTCTCTTTCTGAATGATCTTCAGAGGTATGTATCGTGAGTATGATTCGGTTTTTTATATCAATTTACAGTAACAAGTAAGATATTACCTATATAATCTGATAGTGATCTGATAAATAGTTTGCTGGAATTTTTGAAATTTAATTATTGCATGTTCTAATATTGGTTAGCTTGTTGTCCCTTGTCACTGTAGAAATGGAGCTGACACAGAAGAGGAGATTTACCGTGTCACCTACTCTGGGAAGGGAAGAATGCCGGTAAATATGCAATTAAAAATTTCTAGACTGTATTTAGAGAGCCAACCACTATGACAAGATAAACTATCCTGTAAAATCTTAAAATCATAATTTGCTTCCTTTACAGTTGCCATTCTACTCATTGTGGAGTTTATATAGAGGTGATATATTTAGATCATATTGTTGTGGTGCTAACTTTCGTGCTGAGATTTTTTTGAGTTTAACTAAGGCTCATCAAGTGGATGACTTAATTTTGCATATCGGTGAGCTTAACTTTTTAAATTAGATGGTTGGAGTACTAACTTGAACGTGGTGTTATAGTAGGAGATCGTAAGTTTGATTCCTTGCGTACTTTTTATAACCCCATTAAATTAAAATTGTCCACTTGATGGGTCTTAGTCAAAATCTTGGACCATAGATGAGGGAGGTGTTATGTAATAAACATAATACCCACATCATATTTGTAAGCTTAAGCTTTTAGATCAGATAGTTATGATGCTAACCTGAACATATATCACTTACTCTTGTCCTCTTTGAATGAGGTTTTCTTTCTGCATAATGATTTTGTGGATATAAAGGAAGTATTACCAAGTTGATTCAATGAATCAAAACTGATCGACACAGATAAGTAATGAGTATGCTTTTACTGGAATGTAACTCAGGAGTCAATAAAGCTTTTTCCCCAATTTCACTATTAAATTCTCAAGATTATGGCTGGTGGTTGTTTGTTGGTCTTCTTGCAACAATATTCAGTGGAACTTCATATTTCTTTCCTTGGTATCTCCGCTGAGGTCCTTTGATCTCAAAGAGTACTCTTTAGGCTTGCAAATTGTGAAAATTTCTGACTTTCCATATGAGTTGGTGATGGAGGGAGTTTTGAGCTACATCGCTCCCATATACCTGATAAGTCTATCTGATCTGATCTCTTGTGTAGTATTTAACTGCTGATCCTAATGATTGATGGTCACAGCCACAATTTCTCAAAGATCAACTTTTTACATCCTCTTGGAAAGGTGGTTCCACCTCTGCTGCCAATAAATTTTATCAGTAACTACTCCAGTGAATGTGCTTGTTATGCTGTTAGCCACCATATTATGGCCAGTGTCCCATACGCATTGTTCTATAGCCATGTTCTATCTTGATTCACTATAAACTTGAGTACTTCTCATATTCCATGTTGGATTTAGATGGTTGGTTGCCTGCCTGAATGATACCAAATAGCCCATAAATTCCTTTGCACGTTCAAATGAATGGAGAACCCTCATTAAGTTGAACCATTATTTAGTGGAAGTCCTGAACTTCTATAGCCGAAAGGTTGTCTTCTAAATTAGGTGATGTTTAAGATTTTACTTACAGGATATTGCAACAGCATACTTTATGTGACCTCTCTTGTAATAATCTACAGAAATATCGGCACCGCTATCTTGAGAAAAAAAATTTATTGTGAAGGAGCATTAATTATCCATGCAGGGTTTCGGAGAGAACTGTACGCCAAGGGGGCATTGCACATTTGGGCCTCGTTTGCAAGATGAGGAGATCAAACTGTTAGCCAAGTTTGTGAAGTCACAAGCAGATCAGGGGTGGCCAAACATAGAAATTAATGAGGATTGATTCTTATTCATTACAGGACAAACAAATGCTGCTTTTCAGTATATTAATATTCATCATGTTTAAGCAGGTATATCCATCAGGCACCAGTTCATCTTTTTTCTTTTTTAGTATTAGTGCAGCTAAGAAGTGTAAAATTGACTGTTAATCAGCAGTGGCATGACTTTATTTGCTGGTTTTTGACATGAGAGTTTCTTGTCATATGAGAGTTATACCATTCCATAAGGTGATAAATTTTTTGAGATGCAACCATGCCTATTCTTCAATTGCAATATTTCTGCACATAAATAGTGAAGCAAAGGTTTTGTTATTTCCTGCTTATTGGGTACAAAGGCTGACTTTTAGTTTTCCAACAGCAACCTTCAACAAAATCTTTTTCCAGGCCAACCTATCTACCGATCCTTTTACCTCTAGGTTTGGGTATCTGCTGTCCATGGATTGGACTCCCCCTTTGAAGAGGCTTGGATTTTGTTGCCAAAGTTGCTCCAATCGGAATGCATTCAGCTCATCTTCTTAGAGATGCAACCATTTCTGTAATACATCAGTTTCTGTGATATGCTGCATTAGTATTCTTTTTGTTATCCATCCAATCTAAAAGTTTAAACTTACATATATATGTATGTATATATATATGTGATGAGATGTTATATTTATTATATAATACTCCTCTTACTTATGGTCAGACACTTTGACTGGGACATATCAAATGGATTGCTTACATAAATGCGGTTGTAATGTGTAGGAAGTCATTTCAACTTATGGTTTCCTACTTAATTAAATAGTGTTGGACTGTTGGAGGTGTTGCCAGTCTGACAGCTGCTTGTAAAATTTTTTCTCGCCAAAACGCAAGCCGTCAATATTATTATCGCGTGTGTGTGTATATATACGTGTGTGTCATTGTATAACTTCCGATACATAGGGTTATTTTTGTCTTTCACTAAAACATTAGAGATTTTCTAGGGCTCGTGCTGTCTCTTATACATAATGACTCTATCAGACTTCCCTCAAGTTAATGAAATTCAATCACATACAAATCTATTACTCTGTACATGGTGTATCGGTACAGATACTTCAGATCCATGTGTATTTTGACTGCAAAATGTTCTTTAAAGAAATCCTCGTCCACCTATTATCGAAAAGCATTTATGCTTCTTCTCAACCGGGGTTAGGTAGATTATTTTTCATTAGAAAACGCTAGTAACATTCTTCTTCCAGCTTATGTTATGGGATGGAATTCTGAAGATGTTTTCACTTGCTTTGTTTAAAGCAGCACCTCTAGCAGAGCTTTACTAATCCCAAAGATGCTTTCACTTGCGATGGTGAAAGAGTACATTTGGTGGTATTATTTAAATTTAGAATTTTTTTTTTTAAAGTAAGGTAAGAGAGAGCTATCTGCTAAAGTGAATGATGAACGTTCGGCAAGTGCCGTAAAGTTTAAGAAATCGTTTCATGTACTAAGTGTTAAAAACACTGAAATTAAGTTTGAGGAGCTGATTAGTCTCCTTTGCATGCCTATTGTGAGATTCCAAGTCATATCTCTCTAAGAAATCTCTTATTGGACTCGATTTTTAAGATTTGTTACTAACCTAAAAGATTGGTTCATGGTATTAGATTGGATTAAAAGCCTAATCCCAAAATGACCCTTTATAAAGAGTCCACTTTAATTAGAACCAATCCTACCTCTAGCGGTAAAACTCTTTAACTTGTCATATTTCAAGATCTTATCCTAAAGAGGTTTCTGGTGGATTATCACGTATGCATTATATTTAGCACATAGGCTCATCCTTAATAAGTTTTTTCTCACCACCGTACTTATCAAAAGTCCTACTAGATGTAAATATGTAAGAAGCATGTTGATGGGATAGTTACAAAGGCTCTATTGGGAAGAGTTTAGCCTGTCTGTTGTACCCGGACTCCTTACCCTTAAGATAGATGGAAGTTGGAGAATGTATGTAGATTCATAAGCTATCAACAAAATCGCTATCAAGTATAGAATCTTAATTCTCAAATTAGATGACATGTTAGATTCGATTCAAGAATCTCTATGGTTTTCTATGATTGGCCTTAAGAGTATGAACCATCGCATTAAGATTAGGCTAGTGGAAAAGTGCAAGATAGATTTTAAGATAAAAGAGGTGTTGATAGCCCTTTTGCTTATGGCCCCTAAAGGCTCAATTCGATCTCATCCCCATACAGGCCAATCTCCTTGGCCTGAAGACTAGTAGGCCCTAACAAACGAGCCTAAGTGGGGCTTACCAACCGTTTCTCGCAATCCCATCTTTGTGAAAGGCAATTACCTTATTTGGTCTCCTTACTATTGTGGGTAGAGAGAACTCACTACTTTCATAAGTGGGATCATGCTTCTAGAAAGATTCTTAAATAATCATACTACACTCGCTTAGAATTCATAAAGGCTTGTATAAACAAGATGAAGTTTCCTATTATGAGAGAATCTACTTTCCTAATAAACAGCTCGATCTAGCCATCTATGGAGCCACATTCACTCTCTTCACTCTCACTTGACCTTACCATTACAATTCTTGCCAGCTTACGAACTTAAGCAATGGAGTGGTCGTGTTAGGAACACCCCAATGCCTACCAACTAGTTTTTGTCTTATAGGCTTAAGAATAGTTTTTGTCTTATAGGCCTAAGAATCACTAGCTTTAAGACCAACCCAACTAAGAGCAATGGACCATAGTTCCAAGGGACTTGAAAGTATACTAGTAAGGGTTTGCTTAGAACAAGATAGTTTATAGAGTGGCTAATCATGTCGACTTGGAAATTTTATATAGGATTTTGATAAGGATATGCATCACACAATGAAACAAGTTACCTAAAATTGACACACAACATTAGCTCCCTAAAACTAAACTTAAAGATATGCAAAATATAATCCTTGTGTGATCTACATGTTGATAAGTTCATATAAGAATCATTCAAGTGCTGCTTTGCTTTGTTTTGTCACTTTTTAAGGATAATGCTAATCTACAGTTATGATCTGGATGGCAGTTGAAGGAGTCCAGGCAATAGTATAATTGCGGTATGGATGCTATGACATGAAGTCTAAACACTAGCTTTATTAGAAATGATTAGTAAGCTATTGATCATGTTCTATTGACTTATGGTTTGAACACCATGGAAAGGAATCTAGATGCTAGTGTCTTTATCTAGAAGGAGTCTAGCAATATTATAAGGAGTTCGGGTAGGTAGTCTTTGACAGGTAGCTATTAGAGACATTTAATACAAGGGTAAAAAGGGAGAAAAATGGCAATAACCAAATTTCTTGAAGCCTTATAGATTAAGGTCAATGGTAAATTTAAATATGTTGTTTGGACTTGTAAACTTACAAATAATCTACTTGTCTCACTCTTCTAATTGAACTTTGTCTCTCGTACATTTTATGCAATTTTCCTTGATAGAGATAGTGGGTAGTGCCATTGAGAAATTTTTATTGGCAAAAATCTTTGTAAGCTATAACTCTAGGTTTTTTGTGTGATTTAGTGAGACTGTGAGCTGTGTCTTTTGTGATAATGTGATTGTTGTAAAGATACAACTCTTTTAAATTTTGTGAGAATTTGTTTATGGTGTCTTGGTGTAGCTCCTTGGAACCATTTGAATGTGAATTAATAAAATGTGGTGTAAGTAATCGGTTGAGGCTTTTGGTGTTGATGGAGAGCAGGAGATAGTCCAAACTCTACAATAAATCTAGTCTTGTTTTCTCTAACTCTTCTCTATTAATTATTGCACTTATATTATTATTCTTACATTATTTAAATTTGTTGAATTGCATTATTTAGGTATTAAAAGAGATAAAATTTGCTGTAAAACAATTTGTCCCCTCTTGAGCTTAGCATAATAGTTGTAGTGTTTTTCAAGTTATACTATTTAAATCAACTAATACCTAATTCATATTCATGAGAGCAAAAACAAGTTCTAAGCCCATTCATAGGAAAATTTCTTATAGTATATTTATTTATAGTGATACCCAAGAAGAAAAACTTTTGCTCTTGAAAAGATTATTTGAGGCAATTATGTATGAATAGACATAGGCATAATTCCAGGTCTCGAAATTGAAGGACTAGAACTGGCCATGATTCTCTGGTTCTATGGAACTGATGGTTTCTGGTTTTAGTTTTTGGCACTACAGAGTTACTAATTTTTTTTAAAAGTAAAAATAAAAATGAATAAATAAATTTAGTTTTTAGTAAAAAAAATTTAAACTAAAATAATAATTGATTCTAAAAGTGTTAATTACTTATCAAAAAATTAAAAAATTTGTTTAAGATGCTTATTTATTATATATAAACACATCCAATGTCAATTTTAGTTAGTAATATGAGATTGCAAAAATACTCTGGAGACTAAAAAGGAAATTACAATACAAAAATAGTTCACATTGTTAAGAAAAGGGAATTTTATTTTAGGAGAAGTTAATTATATATGCATTTAAATTATATTTATTTGTGTTATTAATAATAATATATCAAAAAATATAAATAAATAATAAATTTTACTATTCATATATAATAGTTTCAAATATTCATAGATATATTTAATATTATTTTTTTAATTTTTTCTCTAATTTTTTTCCAATGGAATTAGTTGAAATTGTCGGTTCCACTCGATTTTAGGTAAAAAAAACCACCTAAAAGTCAGGAAATCGATGTTAAATCGGTTATGAAGCCATCTAACCGGCCTAGTTCTAGTTTAGTTTTTAGTTTGGAATTGAATCGTGCCTACATCTAGGTATGAAGAATTACACAATGTTAACAATTTAAGTGGTGTTCCTAGATTTGTTGTGTAAGTGGAGGGTTGACAACAAATCCAATGATAATCAAGATAATTTTTTACATGCTTGAATCTAAAGCATTCATGATGTTAAGACTTGTTTATTGACTGCCACTTTTTTATAAGAGATTCATTAAAGGTTTTAGTGCAACATTGGCTCAAGTCACAAAAAAGTAGATTCCAATTGGGCTGAAAGCACCTTCAGAGTATTCATGGACACGTGTAAGAGATGAGTGAAGCACTTGTACGTAAGATACCTAGTTTTCTCTCTAAGTTTTGAGGTTGTTTACCATGCTTTTAGTATACGGATAGATGTAAAGTACTCAAGTGATAGGAAGACCTTCCTTTCCATAGGGAGAACAAAATAATGCAAAATAAAAGGTGCTCTGTATGTTATGGTATAAGCTTTGAGACATCGTAGAAAATTTTTGTTGGTAAGCCCTTTAACACTATGTATTCATGGACACGGTAAATTGCTTGTTGTTTATATTGATTAGCGAGCCCTTTAACACTATGTTTAGGGATTAGGAGTGAAGGAAAATAGTAAGGAAAACAAGTGATATAATATCCACAAGAGTAAATTGAATTTTTATAGTAAGGAAATCAATAGGGAAAATGCATAAAAGTTATTAATTTAATCTAAAGTGAGCAAAATAGTAAATTGAATCTTCATTTCAAGTTTCACTTTCTCTTATTTTTAGATGAGACAAAATCTAAGTTAGGCCTATGGATAATGATACAGTCATTAATCCAAGGGAGATACTTGAAAGACTATAGAAAAGAGTCCAAAAGAACAATTGCAAGTCCGTGGCCACTCTTCTTGCAACAATTGAGAAATTGGAATAAAAGATGGAGCACCAAAAAATGATATAAAGATGTATAGAAATTTAGTCAAGTCACTAGCTTACCGAGAAGTATAAGGCCAAATATTGCTTGCTTAGTTAGTTTGATCTCTATATTTATACAAAATCTATGCAAATTACATTATGGAACAACTGAAAGGATACTACAACATTTTCAAGGCATTTAAAGTGATAGCATTTATTGTATGAAAGGTAAGGATTCAAGCTTTTTGGGGATAGATATAGTGAGTGGGTTAGATCTATTGATGATCATAAGAGTAAATTTGGTTATGTATTTTGATTGGATCAAAAGTTATATCTTGGCCATCAAATAAATAAAAGATTGTTATTATTATCTCCATTTGAAGTAGAGTATATTGCCACAAGAGATGGTGTGCAACATGTGAATTAATGTGACTAACAAGAAATCTGTCAGGTTTAACTCAAAGCCAAGAAGCCCCAACAATTATCCATGATAATATATCAACTATTTCTATAATCAAGAATTTGGTATATCATGGAAGAATAAAAGCACATTGAGTTGCAACATTATTGTATTGGGAACTTGATATATGTATAAGGGGGTAACATTTGACTTGAATTTGTTAATATGAATAAGAAAATCGGAGATATACTAACTAAAGCTGTAATAATAAGAAATTTGAACCATTTAGAAGGTACTTTAAAATTGTAAATTAAGAGAAAGTGTTAAATATGTAATTCACAATTTTGTATATGCTTTAGTAATGGGAAATAAAAACTACTTCAGCATGAAGTGAATCCATCTAAGCTTGCATTGTATATGATGAAATTAAAACTAGTATTCAGCAAAGACAATCTTAATTATTAAATCACAAGCCTAGCAGTTTAGGACTTGACATCCACTTGCCTAGACTTGGCATCGACTTGTCCTAGGTACACATCATGGGCGAAATAATGGACTGAATTGCCCTGCCGACTTGGGGACTTGCTGGTTCACGAGGTGGGTCCACCTAGATAGGAGCCTTGTCATTTAAAAGAAAAAAAAATTCCAAATATGTTGCAAGTTTGATTTTGGGTTTTTTTTTTTTTTTTTTTTTTTTTTTTAATTTGAAGGAGGACCTGTGTGGATCCACCGGTTTTGGTAGGTCCTAAGGTAGGACCCTCTAACCTAGGTCCTAGACCCAGTTCAAAATTGGCCTGACAGGATAGGTTCAATGGAGGACCCTCCGTTGCTAATCTAGATCAGACCTTAGTTGGCTCAATCGGAAAGATGTCTAATCCTAGGTGGATTCAAGCCTTGGTTCTAATTTTTCGATGTCAAGTGTCCTGGCCTAGTCTTAAATTCATGTATGTTCTCAACTATTAAATATACTTTTTGTTCAACTTTTCAACGTGAAATTTTAGAAGTAGTCTAATTATATTTATACACTAAGATTACATATTGAAAATATTTATTTTATAAATGCAACAGATTTTTAATATCTAGTGTTCATATATACTATATATTTATTTGTAAAGTATAACAATTTTAAAAATTTGAATTAGATAGATTTTGTATTTCACTCAGATGGTAGTGTGGTATATGTTGGATCCAGTTGGTTAAGCGCCATAACTTATTCGGTAACCTAATTCTAAGATAAAGAACTGAGCTGGTCGCAAAGGAATCTTTTGGTGTGATGATCCACAGTACCTATTAGACATGGTTTCTTCACGGTCCCTCATGTGCTACCCCTATAAAATAAATCAGCAAGAAAATCCATCGAAACCTGAATTCAACGGGATTGTTTCTTTAATTTGCATCGTGCAATTGAATTATTTCTTGTAAAGGATTCTATGTAATTACTTAAATAAGTTTAAATAAAATTAATTATTATATAATTTTAAAATCGTATGTGTTAAACGAGATATGCAAAAAGCATATTTTCGATTTTATATATCGCATGTTATACATGGGATATATACACACATATCTCATCTTGTAAACAAGAACTACATAGATATTATGTATTATGGACATAACTATGCTAAGGTATACAAACCTCACACCTTGTCTTACACATGCGATATATGTACAAAATCTTATATCTGGTTTTATAGACATGATTTTATATTTTTTTTATTATTATTTCCATTTTACCTATATATATATATTTGTAAGTGTTGCATGTGGTTCACTCGATCGGGTATTGATATGTGGATGGAAATGTTTTTGAGCTTGCTTAGCATTTACGTAACTTGCTTATAATGTTTGTATATGCAGATTTAAATTCTTATAGTCACTGCCACTGGTATATTGTTTTTACTAAATTTAGCTAATTTTGGTAGTGTCGTGTACAAGCTTAACACTAATATTTCTGGAAGGATGATATGGATGGGCAACCTTAGGCTATGTGAAGAATATGGCCATATCAATGATACAGTCCGCTAGCTTAACACTGTATTGTTTTCTCTTTATCCTTTCTTTTAATTGAAGATTAACATCATATCTTCTTCTTGGATTAAGAAAGGATTTTAACTTGGGAATAGAAAAGAGTTTAACTTTACTAATATGTTGGATATCAATAAAGTCATAAAACTAATTAATTCACATTAACACTTATTTGATTTAAATAACCGGGAAGAATCGATAAAGAAAGTAAGCTATCACCTTGTAATATTTCACACTAATAAAAAAAGTTTCATCACAATCGAGATTCAATAAGCCATTCCATTATAGATCCGGAATTATTTTAACCAAAATTCATTTTCTTTTGATTTCATAAAATAATTTCTTTATTATCACAATTCGACCATCATATTGCGTTAGATGGGATTAAAGTATTCTTAACTTTTAATCTTTTTATATTAGTGCAGCAGCCATCCATGAGGCAAACATGAAAATGGATGTTATTCTTAACCGCTGAGCTAAGTGAAAATGATGATGATTGTGGAAAGCATTTTCACATTTTTAACTTGATTCACCTTCACATCACTCCTTAGATCATGACTTAAGGCATTGATTACTTTAAAGGAAGCCCCACTGGAGCAAAAGGTTTTGATTTTCTAATAGTCGGTAAATCAGGTTCAAATCCTTTGAAATGTGACTTTTTATGGACGTTGATGTGGCAAAAAATTATAAGGTGCAACCGACCTCTTTTGGCTCAGAAAAACCGATTGACATGAAAACGAATGCGATTTGAAAGGGTGTCCGCTACTCATTGGTTGTCAATGAAAACATTTGACATGGAACTTCAGACATAATGACTAAAACCGTCGATTAATCACCAATAAACAACATTATCGTAGACATGGGTTGTCAACTAAACGTTTTTATCATTATTTGTCATTATCCAAAATGATGTTTGTGATGCTCTAGTACATGATGAACAAGGAAAACATAATGGCAGAATCACACCTTGAAGATAAACCCAGCAAGTACGACATGCTAGATTGATATTTATCTACATCAAATCGATATGATTTCTGTGGTCACCACAACCCTAGTTGACATTTAGAAAACAAAATTACCATAGGATCTCAATCTTTTACCAGATAATTGTCGCCCACAGCCAATGTCCAATTTGAATTGAGTGGAACTACCAAATGCAACTATTTTATAATATGATTTAATTTACGGTTCAATTTGGTTTAAACTATTTAACATAGTTTGCTTTAATATAGATAAACCAAATGGGTTAATGTTACAAATGGTACTTTAACTTTGAGAAAATATGCAATTAGTTACTCGTATTTTGAAATTAATCAATTTAATATCTAAACTTTAAAATTGATTAATATAGTACCAAAAAACTTTTTGTGTATGTTAATAGTACTTTCGTTCAGTTCTTTTAGGTACTAAATTGATCATTTCAGAGTTTTTCAAATAGTAAATTGATCAATCTCAAAGTTAAGGTAACTAATTTCATATTTTACCAAATTTAGTACATTATCCCAAACCAAATAAATAACTTTA
Source organism: Combretum micranthum (assembly GCA_024138025.1). Classification (NCBI taxonomy): domain Eukaryota; kingdom Viridiplantae; phylum Streptophyta; class Magnoliopsida; order Myrtales; family Combretaceae; genus Combretum; species Combretum micranthum. Next base: position 630,413 of record JAMXBD010000148.1, on the reverse strand, counting down.
AATGGAATCGAATCAAATTAAAATAATTTTCTTAAAGAAGAAAAATGAAATTATTTAGATGCAAAATTTCTCATGTAGCTTTATATATACTTGATTTGATTTTTTGTTTTTTTGGGCCCAATACTTGATTTGATCTACCATCATGTATTTTGCTTAATTTCTATTGAATTTTCTTTTTAGACAATCAATTGAAAGAGCTTTATTGATTAATGTAATAATGGGTATATTAGCACTTGGCTTAAGGAAAATAACTTTGTTTCGATAACTCTCTCCAAAAATTATTAGAATCAAAGAAATTTAAATTTAAAATCAGACTTAGAGATGTGCTTAGTTAATTATAAAAGACCATGACCAAGGAATTGCAATTAAAGTTACTCTTGACCTTTGCTAACTACCAAATTCAAAATCTGGTATACAAAATTGAAGAACCGCATTCAAAATAGGTTAAATTGCAGCCTCACCACATGTCAATGAGGCAGTGGGACAATGAATATTCTTGATTGCATAATCAACATCTGGAACACATAGATAGATTAATAGATATATCATCTTTACGCATGATCTTATGAAAACTTCTTCGTAAAAGCATCCAAATTTTTGTCGGCATTTTAGCAATCCAACACTTGGAAAGCTTCAGTTGACGTTCTTAGCACGTAACTCATGTTGCTTTGCTGTCAAACACCTCAAATTTCCTATTTTCATCGAATCTAAACTAGCTCAAAGGTGATATCTTATAATCTAAATATTTATGAACTAAGGAATCACTAATGATTTTGTAATGATCCGTTTGAAACATAACAATATGACACATTATTTAAAAAAATGTAAATAAAATATATATTGAAAATAAGAGAATAAAAATTACTCAAAAAGAAAAGAAAACTTTGAATAAAAAAAAAATTCTGCTACTTCAAGGCTCAAGAGTGGTTGGTGGCCAAAACGTGGAGAGTTCGGTTTGGATTGTCTGTTTTTCATCTGTATCTGTATCTTTTTTAAAATGATATGTGTAAAATATATCCGATTTGCATCTAAATTTTATTTATATTTGTTCTATTTGATCTTTTGATGAGAACTGTCAATTTTTTTTATCTATATCTATTTCTTGATAAATAATTTGTTAGAAAAAGTTTGAAAAAGTGTCTGTATCTGCCGGAAAAAAGCCAAAACAAACAGACCCTATTCTAGGTGGCTTTTGATCACCCCCTAATTTGCGGTAAGTGGATTGACTTTTAAAAATTCTGTAAATTTTATCTTCTCTTTCTTTTTTATTTCTTATTTTTTTTGTTATAAGTTAATATTATTATTTATTGTCTATACATGTAGAAGAATAAAATTATGCTTAGGATTGAATGATGCTGTCAGTTACAAAGTGTTTCCGTTTACAAGTGGTTTGAACAGATCTTACTAAACTTTACATGCTTTTGACATTTAACAAACATGTTTGTGAAAAATTTCCTTACCGGAAAAGTCTCCTTAAAAGAACACTTCGTACTTATATTTAGTGTATTAATAGATTGGAGAGCCATTTAGAGATTATATGTCAAGATTCTCGAAAGTTGTCCTCTAGATCTCAAAGTTGGATATAGGAGTTACATTACATGAAGCTAACCTGGCGGTTGATTCCTAAGGCAATTCTTTTTTGAATCTCTATGCAAGAGTAAACCAATAACTTTAAACCATTCCATGGAAGAACCGTAAAATACATTGTTGATAAGTGTGATTTAACCTTTATTTAAGAAGGGTATTTAGGTTGTATTTGATGTATTTTGTGGAATTTGATGAGAAATTGTTCCTTAATTTGCTTAAATTTTGATTTCACGAGTTTGAAAGATTAATGGAGCTTTAGAAGAGGATTAAAGAAGATAGGAAGAACATGGGCTTGTGTGTATCTCGTATAGCTGAAGTAGGAGATCCACGATTGGGAAGGATAAGTCGTGTACTTAATAATAGATCAAGAAGGAACATGACCTGATACAAAGCCTCGTGTTTACTTGAGTTTCTTAAGGAAAGTTGATTGAAGGAAACCAAAGAGGTGCACGGTCCAATACCCTAGGCCACACATCACCCGTGTACTAGCATACGATTTAAGGAGTTTTAGAAGATAGAATGAAACATAATCCATTATAGTATCCATGTATTGCTTGTACTTCTTTGAATATTTGACACATCTTATTTAATCTTTGATATCTTCTTAATTAGATCTATATCTAATATTACAAGTAGGGTTGCAAATGAGCCGAGCCGAGCCGAGCCGAGCTAAGCCGAGCTTTTCTTCAAGCTCACAAGCAGGTTCATTAAGGTATTGCGAACAAGCTCGTTTAATATATTAATATAATATTATTAAGGGACAATGTCACAAATAATACCTTAAACTTTGGTAAAGTATGTAATTACGTACTTGAGTTTTGAAATTGATCAATTTAGTACTTCCAAAACTTTGAAATCGATTAATTTAGTACCTAAAAGAGTTTGACGAATGTACTATTAGTATACACAAAAGGTTCTTTCAACTATTAAATTGATCAATAAAGTTTACATACATAATTGCATATATTACCAAAATTTAGGTATCGTTCATGACATAAACCCTATTATTAATAGATATTAATATAATATTATATACAATTATTTATGTTAATTTAATATTATAAATGTAATCATACACAATTATTTATGTAAACAAGTCGACCTTAGGCTCTTTTAGCTAAACGAGCTTGAACTTGGTTTGTTTAGCTAAAGAAGCCTAATGAGCCAAGGCTGGGCTTGCAAATCCTTAATGGGCTCGAGCTTGAGCCTATAAATTTCAAGTTCGTTGAAGCTTAGTTAGGCTTGAGTCTGTTAATTTATTAGATGAGCCAAGCCCAAGCCTTAAAAAGTTTAGCTTGGCCTGACTCGTTTGCACCCTTAATTAAAAGATACATAAGGACTCTTTTGTTTATAAATAGAGTTTTAAAGAGAAGAAAAGAGAGCTTATACATATGAAGCATTCAAATCATTCTAAAGAGAAAGCAAGTCAAGAAGAAGAATTATAGAGAGAGAAGAATGCAAGATTTTGTCTTCAAAGGGCTTTTCATTCTTATTTCTTATGTTTATTTTAGTCTCTATTGTGTTTATTGAAAATATTATGGAGGAGTAGAGTAATTAGTCTAGATATTGAAAAATCCTAGAGTTGCCATGTAAATTGGGATTGATTCCTTACTTAATAAATTATTAATTTCTTATTCCTAATTATGTGTCTTGAATGTTCTGGAGTTAACATGCTTGAGATATTAATTCTTGTTTGGTTTTATATTAATTAATTGAAACATTACTATTGTAATATATATAGCATAATTAGAAAGATTTGATTGTAATTCTAGAAATAGAACAACATAAATCTTTTGTATTAGATTAAATTAAGATTTAGTCTAATCGTTAATGCAATTCTTGGATTGATATTAGTTAGTAGATCTAAGAATCAAGGATTAATAATCTTGAAAGAGATTTTAATTTAAAATAGGAATTCCATGGATTAAGAAATTATTAATACCAATTGAATATTATATTTAAGAAACTTACATAGCCATTTCTAAAGGTAATTCAATATCTAGATGATCTTGCAATTGGATTTGATTAATTTGAATTGTGATTTTGAATGGTAATTATATTAGAGTTATGAGTAGAATTAGTAATTAATTATATTAAGTTAAATTATTAGGATAGATAATAGGGAAATAAGTAATACTAGTAATCGAAGATCCTTGTGGGAACGATCCTATGCTTATTTGATATATTATTATTCAATATGTAAACTTGCCTTCTAAAGTGATCTTAGCATAGTACATCGGTACAAAGTTTTGTTGACTTTTAGATCACCGATATTAATTATCTAGGAGGATAAGATGGCTTGATAGGAAATTGAGACAAAACTGAAAAAATAATTATAATTTTCATTCATAAAATATAAGGAGTATACATAGTCTTTTATAGTACAAAATAGGAACCAAAAAAGGAAAAAAAAAAAAATCACCTTAAGACTAGAAATAATTAATCTTAATTGAATCCCTCCAATCAAGGAATATTGACCTTTGAACAATTTTTCCTAAGATAATTACAACTTTTCTAATCTATAATTTTGTATTTACAACTCATCACATCTCGACACTCTCCCTCCAGCTGAGGAATAGATATTTTCGATTCCCAATGTGAACAAAAGTTCATGACAGCTTGAACTATTCAACCCCTTTGTTAGAATATCAGCTAATTGACATTTGACGGAATGTAGGATATACATACTAACCCTTCTTCTAATTTTTCTTTGATGAAATGTCTATCAATTTCAATATGCTTCGTCCTATCATGCTATATAATCATTGAAGATAATCTTCAACCAGAGAAGTTCACACAATCCTTGAGCCATTGCTCTAAATTCCGACTCAGCTGATGATCTTGCCACTACATTTTGCTTCTTGCTCTTCCATGATACAAGGTTACCTCTAAGAAAGACACAATACCCCATAGTTGATCTTTACCTACTAGAGACCCTGCTTAGTCAGTCGGTATACGTTTCTAGAGTAAGAGTATCATTCTTATTGAATAAAATCCCCTTTCCTGGGTTCCCTTTCAAATAATGTAATACCCTATAGGCAACTTGAAGGTGAGGTTCTTTTAGATCATGCATGAATTGACTAATAACACTGACTAAGTATGCAATGTCAGGCCGAATATGAGCAAGGTATATAAGTCTTCCCACCAATCGTTGGTACATTCTCTTGTCATAGCTGCTTCTTCTTTAGCTCTCCAAGCTTATGATTTGGATCCATTGGGGTAGAAATTGGCTTACACCTAATCTTCTCTATATCTATCAATAAATCAGTCACATACTTTTGTTGAGATATAAAAATACCTTGTTTGGAATAGGCCACCTCAATACCAAGAAAATACTTTAGTTTCCCTAGTTCTTTGATCTCAAAATTCTTGATTAATTTTTGCTTCAATTCAAGTTTCTCTCTTTCATCATTTCTAGTTATTATGATGTCATCCACATAGACTAGTAAAGCAATTACTCCCTCTGCAACCGAATGTCTAATGAAGAGAGTGTGGTCACCTTGGCTTTGTTTGTACTCAGACTCCTTCATAACTTTTGTGAATCTCCAAACCATGCCCTAGGATATTGTTTTAACCCATAAAGAGCTTTCTTCAATTTGCACACCTTGTTACCTGTGTTTTCCTCAAAACCGGGTGGGATGTTCATGTATATTTATTCTTCTAGTCACCATGAAGGAAAGAACTTTTGATGTCATACTGTAGAAGTGGCCAATTGAAGTTGGTAGCTAAGGATACAGTATTCATTTTCGTAACTAGAGCAAAAGTCTCCTGATAAGCTACCCATAAGTCTGAGTATATCCTTTGGCCACCAATCTTGCTTTGTATCTTTCTAGAGATCTATTAGCTTTATACTTCAATGTAAAATCCACTTACAATCTACGATATTCTTCCCTCTTGATTTATATACAATATCCCAAGTCTTGCTCTTTTGTAATGTACTCATCTCCTCCCTCATAGCATCCCTCCATTCTCTTTTTGACAATGCTTCAGAAACAATATTTGGAATAGCGATGGTGTTTACACTCATGATGAACTTTTGTCAGGTTAGTGATAAACGTCTAAGAGAGACATAGTAAGATAGGGGTAAAGTGGTTGTTTTGTGCATTCTCAGGTATGTTTTCTAAGAGAGATGGGAATATCCAAGTCATTTGTTGGGTCAATAGTTGAAGGGTCAGGTCTTACTATGATCTCATCTTCAGAGTTTGAGTTGGAAGCTTCTTGAACTCTAAGGCCTGAGGAGGAGGACTTTTGAACTTGTGTTTGTTCTGAAACTTTTTTCCTTGAATATACCAGTGGGGACTTTGGGTGATTATGAGTGTTGATGGCTGGTTCAGGAGATGGGATAGTAGTTTGAGTAGGAGATGACTTTGAGGACTCATCAGTAGTGCGGAGAAGTGAAGGAAGGTCAAGAGGGCCAAAGGAATCACAAGGGATATCTTCATCATTGTAAGGGCCTTGGAGAAAAAAGGTGTATTTTCTACAAAAGTGACATCTACAGAGATGTAAAATTTTTTTGATGAAGGATGGTAACACTTATACCCTTTTTGAGTGCAAGAGTAACCAAGAAAAACATATTTGATGGCTCGAGAATCTAACTTGCCCTATGTTAGCCGTGGATATGAACAAAAGTAGTGCACCCAAATACCCTAGGTCTAAGACCATTAGAGGTTTTGAAATGTGGGTAAAAGGTTTTGAAGACTTCTGTGGGACTTTTGTTGTCTAGTACTCGTGAGGGAAGTCTATTTATCATGTGTGTGGCAATAAGAACAAACTCAACCCAATTAGATATTGGAACATTCCCTTGAAAGAGTAGGGCTTGGGTGGAGTTAAGTAAATGCCTAATTTTTCTCTTTGCTACCCCATCTTATTGGGGTGTGTTGACACATGATGAATCATGGATAATGCCTTATGATTAGAAGTAGGGTGATAAAATATGATAGAAGTAATCTCTGGCATTTTCTGTTTTAATGCTTTTGATTTTAACTCCAAATTGTTTTTGAATCATTGTATGGAAATTTTGTATGACTTGGCTAACATCAGATTTTTGTTTAAGAAGAAAGAACCATGTAAGCCCAGTGCAATCATCAATGAAGGACACAAACCAATGAGCTTCGGATACGTTAGGTATATTGGAAGGATTCGAAATATCACTATGAATTAAATGAAAAGGATGGGTACTTCTTTTATTGCTAATAGGAAAAGATACACAACTGTGTTTTGCCATCTCACAAACATTACAATGAAACTCAAAAACCTTTATTCCATAGAACAAATTAGGAAACATGACTTTTAAAACCCTGAAGAAAGGGTAACCTAGATGTAGGTGATGTAGCCAAATGGAATCTTTATTTGAGGAACTGAGAAAAGACACTAAAATGTTGCTTTGGGATGGTTTAATGTAATAAAGGCCACTTCTTTCCTTAGCAAGTCTAATCCTCTTCCCCGAGTTTTGGTCCTTAAAAACACAATAAGAAGGGAAAAAAGTGGCATAATATTTAAGATCATTGGTGAGTTTTTGGATGGAGATGAGGCTAGCGGATAATTTAGGTACATGGAGAACATTTTTGAGGATGAGAGTAGGTGTAACATGTATGTCTCCAAAACTAGCAACAATAGCTAACATATCATTTGCCACTAAAATCTTCCTATTGCTTGGGCAGGGTTATAGGAATGGAAAAATTGAGATGTGGGAGTTATATGGTCTGTGGCGCCGGAGTCAATTATCCAAGAGTGGGGATAATTTTTTTTTGAGGCATTCATACAAAAAGGAAATGAGGGAATACCTAAAAGAGCTAATGAGCAAGCTCCAGAAGGCTTCTTAAGTGACCCCAACAAGCTTCCTATCCTCTCGACTTCATGACTGTTGAGCTCCCCTTCAACAAGTTTTTCTTCGGGTTTTGCCTCCTTTGCCATGTATACTTAGGGCTTTTGTTGTCCTTCACGAGTTCCCTACTTTCGGCTTGAAGGCTTCCCTTTCAGCTTCCAACACTTCTCCTTTGTATGCCTCAGTTTCTTGCAATAGGTACACAGAGGTTTTCTTTGTTTTCCTTCTACTAGTTGTCTCTTTCTAGTTATTAGGAAAATTCACCTTTTCCTTTCTCCTAGTGATTTGGTCTTGCTTCTAGGGTTGAGCCATCCACATTTTGGCGCTCTAGCATGACATTCCTTTGGCTTTCTTCTGCTTGAACTAGTGAGATTGTTTCTTCCAGAGATGGTGCGTCATGTTTGCCAAGAATTTGAACATTGAAAAAATCACAGACACGATCCTTCTCTATAAAATTCTTTAAGATAGCCACATCATCAAGGGATTTCATCTGAAAGACTTGATAATGATCGAGTTCTTGCCACAAGTTTTGCAATATATTCGCATATTTTGTGATAGATTTATTACCTTGTTTAGTAGCTACTGTTTTGACCTTAATCTCACACACTTGAGCAGCATCATTGGCTTTTGAATATGTGCGACGAATGAATTCCCATATTTCCTTTGTTGAGGCTAAAAACATGCAGGTGTCACTAATTGCGGGCTCTATGGAATCCCATAACCAGGACATTATCATGGAATCCTCTTCATCCCATGCTTCAAACTTTGGATCCTCCTTTGTTGGTGGCATTCCAAGAAGATGAGAAAGTTTCCCTTTACCTTTGAGATATGTGCAGACAAGTTGCGACCATTTGAGGTAGTTCTTCCCATTGAGTCTATTGGAGGTCCGAATGTTTTGTAACTCACCAATTTTCTGGATAGAATTGGCTTCTTTGGAAGAAAGAGTGATTTTGGAGGCAGACATAATGTATAGAAAATAAATCGTTGAGGGCTAAAAGAACAAAAATCAGCAAAGAAGGGTGAGTGAAAAAAAATCAACAATGAAGGCTGAAAAAAAATTATGTTGCTGCCCTCCCCACCCTCCCCCACCCATTACCACAAAAAAAAAAAAAAAAAAAAACCAGGAAATTCCTAAAGCTTTGATACCATGACACAAAATTGAAAAAAAAAATTATAATTCTCATTCATAAAATACGAGGAGTATACACGATCTTTTATAGTACAAAACATGAACCAAAAAAGAAAAACAAATCACCTTAAGACTCGAAATAATCAATCTTAATTGAATCCCTCCAATCAAGGAATATTGACCTTTGACCAATTTCTCCTAAGATAATTACAAATTTCCTAATCTATAATTTTGTATTTACAACTCATCACATCTTGACAGAAAATGATGAGCCTAGAATAGAATCAGGCAAGGATAATGATAGAAAAAAGGTAAGGGCCTAATCAAGGATTGATTTGGTCAGTAGAAGAACTAAACCATTACACCCTCTTCATTAAAGAAAGGGGCAAACAACAACACAAAATGTCTATTCAATACTTACACATAGTTTGCCCTGCTTATTAAACGTTTGGCGACTTTTTCTTAAAGGTCCACAATAAAAATTTCTTACGGCTCCATAGAAAATGAGGAGTAATTCCAATCGATGCAAATAGTGACAAGTACTACAATTATCATCATGATCATAGACACAATACAAATGAATGTTTTAGTTAAAGAATGTTGTTTAAGATGCTATATAACATGGCTCTTTAAGAGAATGTATCACTAACTTGAGCAATAATATTGAAAGGCCGACTCAACATTATTAGGTAGGACAAAAACACCAAGAGGATGATAACTAAGTCAACTACTGGCAAAACCGAGTTCTTAATGTTGTTATTATATGATAGTAGGAGGGCCATACATCATGAATGGCTTGATATTGATAACCAAAGGTCAATGAGTTATACACCTCCAAACTAGATGCTTAAAGTGAATGATTCCATATCCTTCGCTCAGAAGGATTTGAAAATGATTCAAACCCTCCGTTAAGATGCCTTGATTATCTTTGGCTTGTATAGCCAAATTCCAAGTAAAAAAAGTAAGGATTAACATTGGGAGACATAAAAGTACTACAGAGAGGAAAGTTGCCATTGAAGAAGTGATGAGCATTAAATTGCAATTGATCAAGAAAAATAAGAAAATATAGAAAGTTACCTATCACACCCGTTATCCAGGCTATGATAACCATTGAAGAACAACGTGGAGATTATACTCTCAGTTATGCCTGTGATATGGAATGTGCTGCTATGATAACACCCTTGATCTGCCCACGATCAATATTGAAGCAACAACAGTGGCGATCACTGATAGGCATAATTAATCATCATTTTAAATGGCAAATTGAGTTTATTTTATGGTTTATTGATGGGATTCTTAATAGATTAGGTACTTAATTATATATATATATATATATATTTCAGGTCAATTTTGAACACATTGGCAATATAAGGAAGAAATGTGATGAGAATCCAACCAAATTCAAGCAAAGGAGCAAGAAGCACAAAGGGAGTCCAGTTGTACGGCCGTGCAATTGTCAAAATGGAGAAAATATGGAAGTAGTGGCTAGTACGGGGTCTTGTACGCCCGTACATAAATCAATGAGGAAGGAAAATAAAGCATGTTCTAACTTGTACGCCCGTGCAACACTTGGTTGAAGAATAACTCTAGTATTTAGTACGCCTTTGTGTATGCCCGTGCGAGATGAAAAAAATGTCAAGAAAGTGCTTTGTACGGTCGTGACTCTAAGAAATATGTCGTGAATATTTCCCTACATTTTCCTGAAACAGTGTGATGTTGAACATTAAAAAGCAAAGTCGTTTATTTTCATATAGAACTTTCAGGAAATGTGTTTTTTGAGGGAAAGACACCACACCCATTGTATATAAGAGGGGATTCATTAACACCAAAACATCTATTTGAAAATAATTCTAAGTGTTAGTCGAAGTGTAGTTGGGATTCTAAGAAGAACTCGAGAGAGACGATTGGATCCAAGTGTTCGTGTGTGTACAAACATCTATGTTATCATAATTCAAAGGGTTTTTATTTATTTTTTCTTATCTTACTCTTTTTGTATGTTTAATTCTGTTATCGTTATGTTTGTTCTATGTTTGTTTTCATATCCCAGCATGAGTGAGTAGTAATTAGGGTGTTATGAAGTCATATTAACATGAATTGTATATATATTTGTTATTAATCTTTTTAATTACGAATATCTAGTGATGGGTCTTCAATAAAGTTAGGAAATTGTAGTGCACGACATAATCCTACATCAGATCTCATTGGAAAAGGTTGAGAAACAATTCCTTTGAGTAGATCTAAGGCACTAGAACAAATTACTCTTGTTGATAGAGATATTAATAGGAAGTTTGCTGCATGTTTTCAAGGAATTTGAGGATAATAAGAGTTCTAATGCAATTCTGAATTGGCTATTAACTTAGAAAAGATTCTAGTGGATACAATTAGGATTAGAATTGATCTATTATGAGAATAGTGATCATGAATTGAGAATTCCGCAGATAAGTGATTAAATGGATGAATTTAGTTAAGTCATGTTAATGTGATGGAGTAACCTTGCTGTATATTGTGTTAGTAGTTTTGTCAATTTCGTGTTTTACATGTTATTGTGATAAAATTCTATAGCCAATATAGCTTAGTTGTAAAATTAATTGATTAAGTAGTTAATTAAACCTGATTTGATTCGATTGCTAGATAATAAATAAGAAGGCGAGTAGTACTATTTGTCAGGGCCCCGATGAATACGACCCTATAAGCCATTCCTATACTACAATTGATAGGTGCACTTGCCTATTGTTGATCTGATATTAGGAAAGGATTATTGGATATTAATTGTTAACTCAGATTGGAACTAATCACACTCTTGGAGACATTGTGATGATGCATCATTCCTCATATCATGCCTGTGGTCAACTTGAAGATTGATGTCTAGAGGAGATAACGCCTTGCATGCCTGTTATGACTTAGTCCGTTATGATGCTAAAGATTTGATTTATTTTAAATCTTTTCTTTATCTTATTAAATATCTTTAAAGTAAATTTGAATATATTCAATTAGATATGTTATCCTTTAATCTAATTTATGGGTATAAAAGGAGACTTTTCTATGTAAAAACATTATTATTATTGAAATCGAATCATTAGTGAATAAAATTTCTTTTTGAGAAAACCCTACTTTTATCAATCAATTCTTTGGGGCGAGATCATCTTATTCTTATCAATTGGTTATCAATTGTGGCGAATATACCACTTTAGCTAATTTGTGAGTCATATCAAATAAGCAAAAGTGTGCTTCAGGTTGTTCTTAGTATGTCATATCCTGGAATAATACTGTCCATATACTTTCTTTCTTGTTTTTCAAAAAAACCCTAATACTTGTGTTAAGTCTTGGGATTTCTTTAAGATTAATTATTATTAATCTATATTTATCCTAGTGATTATCTTCCTAAGTGCTTTATTGGTCTTCTTATTGATTTCTTAATGATTGTCCTCCTAGGCCCATCAAGAAGAAGTTCAAAAATTGGTAAAGGCATGATTCTTTTTTTGGCCAATAAAGCCTGATTTATTGGCCAACATGATGCTGGTTAAGAAGTTCAATCGAAAGTGGTGCATGTGTGTTGATTATATAGGCCTCAATAAAGCTTACCTGAAAGTTTATTTCTTTCTCCTCAGGATTGATTAGTTGGTTGACTCTTCTTGAGCTTTATAGATGCCTTTTCAAGCTATAGCTAAATCAAGATAAAATAGGAAAAATGAAGTGCATACTTTGCTCATCATCACCTTTGGCACCTATTGCTATAATGTCATGCCATTTTGTCTTGATAATGCAAGAGTAACATACCAAAGGGTAATAATGAAGGTCTTTAAGCCTCAGTTGGGTCAAAGATGTATAAAGAGTCATAGGAATGATAGCCACTTCTAATAGGTTTTTGTTTAAAAGTATTGAACACAACACTAAATTCTTCAAAATATTGAGAAATACTGCTAAATTCAAATGGATTGATCAATGCCAAGCCGCTTTCATAGAAATGAAAAAGTTCTCGGCTCATCCTCCTATTTTGTCCAAGCATGTTCTAAGATAATATTTGTACCTATGTCTCTTGGTTAATGGTAGGGCCCTCTCTTTTGTCCTTGTTTAAGCATAAGGGATGGAGCATTGGTTGGTGTATTATGTGAATCACATTGTTTAAGGACTAGAGGCAAGGTAAACAAAGGTAGAGAAGCTCACCCTTGTAGTAATCATTTCTATGTGGTGTCTTCGACCATACTTCGAAGTAGACTAAGTAATTATCCTTATGAAAAAACCTCTTCGAAGTATTCTTCAAAAACTAGATGCATCAGGGCAAATGATAAAGGACGTAATGAAGCTCAGTGCGTTTGACATTCAGTATGAATCTCATGATGCTATTAAGGTATAGGTGTTTGTAGACTTTATTGCTTAATAACGAGTGGGAAGAAAATGTCATCGAGAAAAAGGATAACTTGGGTAGACACTTCATGTTGATAGATCCTCCACATAAAGGGAAGTAGAGTAGGGCTTGTGCTTAAAGGTCCTTTTGGTGTAAAAGTCTACTACATGCTTAACTTTAAATTTGATGCTAGTAATAATGAAGTGGAATATGAAGCCCTCATCATTGGATTAAAACTTGCAAAGGAAATTAGAGTCGAGATGAAAGGGGATGCAACGATTAAGCACATAGCCATTGTTAAAGAGCTAGCCTTTGAATTCACTCTTGCAACATCTATAAGATCCCAAGAGATGAGAATTCTAAAGCTAACAAGCTCTCTAAATTTGCTTTAGCAAGCATAGTGTTTTTATTGAGTTTCTTCCAGAATAAAGCATCAATCGACAAATGGTAGAAACAAGAAAAACCAACCTACCACCCCTCCAACTTACTTGATGGACCTTATTGTTGACTACCCTTTACTACTGAATTGACTCATTTGATTGAGTTGTAAATGAACTATAATTTTTACCTACAGCGATTTCTTGTTTGGTTGTTTGAAGAAATTTGGAAATGGTTGAAGATTTTAAGAGAACAAACATAAGGAAATTGGGAGTAAAAAGTGTGAAAATGTGGGATTTGGATGAATAGAAAGGACTTAAAGACATGGATTACAATGTGACAATTTCAAGAATCGAGATTAATACCCATTCTTGAACCATTATGTTTCTTGCGGGCTAAATCCGACAGTTAGGAAACCCTATCATGATGTGGCACATACACACGTGTTCGGATGTATTGTGTGCATAACCAATTTACACTCGATATATGCCACCCTATAACACTTCGCACTATAATATGGAAAAGGAAAACATTTTTTCATGTGACAACCTTTTGATAGGCATTTTTCAGGTCAGAATTCACAAAGTAATTAAAATTCATGCAACTTTAGTTGATGGGTGATTTTAAACTTAAAGCTCCTTAATGTTAGTCTAGCCTAATGGGAACATCGAGCAATCTAGTGATTTATTTGTCAACCTCTCGTCTAGACTCAATGTCAATAATGAGGCAACGTAGAATAAGGTAGTGGCTAGTTTGGTCAATCACAATCATCCTTCTTGCCATACGATCACTTTACTCAAATTATTTTACCACACTTATGAAATTCTTGGGAAGTGGCTTGGCCTCTACTACTTTGATAACTGGAGCTCCATTAACTCTATGAATATGGAATTGCTTTTTACAATTGCCATTTGTAATTCTCCTATAAATATCGTTTCGAGATGTCTCTTAGGGACTAATTGATAATATCTAACTAATAATTTGATACAATATTTACTTATTATCTCTAACATCATACTAAGTTGACCGTCGGAGTGGTTGCACTGGATAAACCTCGGTGCTCACTGACTAGACCCATATTTAAATTACTCTACTAGTAGAAATAAGATAGTAATTATATATTTACATAATGTGAACAATTTATTCATGCTACAAATAAGAGGTTTCAGGTACTAAATTTTAGTTAGAAATTGGGTGGCATCAATCAATAATTTAGAGAATCAAGTTCGCTAGTTAGCCAAGCTAATGATTGAAAGAGTTTAATGCTCGTCTCGGTACCACTGAACTTGACCTTAAGAAATAGATTCATATTCATGTGAATGTCACATTTAATACATGTAACATTAAAAAAAAAAAGAATATCTCATTTTATACGTGCGATATTACGTCGATATTTTCCTAACTAATTTTGTCTAATTGCTATTTGTGTGAATTTTTTAGTACATTGGTAAACTAAAAATTATCTCATTCTTTACTCATTGAAAGAATTTTGAAGCACGATAATTTTTAATAAATAAACAAATGAAAATTATTTCAAAGTGATCTTTTGATTTGGGAAAAGAGTCTAAACTAAGATACTGGTTGGATTGTTTGATTTTTTTTCATATTTTATCTGTATCTAATATGCATTTTATCTATATCTGATCAATATCCATTTCTTGACATGCAGTTTATGATAAAAATAAGATACCAAAACAACCACAATAAGACAAACTAAACAATTTACAAATTGAACTTGAGATTAATTGAGCCAAAGTGTCTATTGACTCCAATGGCTTGAATAAAATTTCAAGTTATGAGCATCTCTAAGCTCTAGCTTCAAAGATATATATATATATATATATATATATATCTTCACTTAGGTCGTCCGTGTACTAAAAATAAACACTAAATTTCAAAAGTATGAAAGGTAATGAATTTATAAAATAGTATAGAAGTGGCCTTAGTTGACTCAAGTAATTAGGTTTTGGGAGGGATGATGCTTTTGAGAGGTTAACACCTTCTAACTTAGATGATAAACCTGAGATTATCGATTGAAAACTTGCTAAATTGGTTAAGAGAAAAGTTTGAGAAAATTGAACTATATAATTAACTGAATTGAATGCTTGATTGAAGTAGTTTAGGTTTGAGGGAGTATTTTAAAACTTAGTAGCCTAAGATTGTTTGGTCTAGGAATTATTGACGGATGGAACTACTTTGATTAATTAAAGTAAGGAATTGACTCTTAATGGAATTATATTTAAGGAAGACATCTAGTGAATGAGCGAATGTAATATATATTTACTACTAATTATTATGTTTACTGGAAAGAAAATATGCATAAAAAATTTGAAGTTTCTACATTTTGTTTAAGAGTACAGGCTATTCTTAATTGTACTTAGTGAGTTACTTCTTGTTTTAAAATTATTAGTTTTTGTTTAAATTGTGGATAATAACTTTGATATATGTAGATTAATTTGTGAAATTTAATACAGTTAAGTTGTGACATATGATTATAAATTAAGTGTTTAAAGATGTATATATAAAGAGTGATTCAAAGATGTTTACATTATAAAAGGAAAGTTATAAAAGAATTTGTGCTTATTACAAAAAATATAAATTGATAATTTTACTCAAGTGTTCTATGCATTGGTAGATTACTGATAATTATAAATTATCATTAATGAGATTTTAAATAGTATATTTCATTTTGTTTGCTTGAGATAAGCATAAAATTTAAGTGTGAGGAAATTTGATGAGTCATTTATATATATATATATATTATAAAGGATATTTTCATATTTTCTTATGCTTATGGAGGAATATTTGTTATTCTTGTTATTTATTAGGTAATTATTTTATTTTAGGGTTTTTTTTAAGAGAAGATTTGAATTATGAAGGTAATTGATTTATTTTTGGAGACTATTGGAGATTTGGATGGATTATTCAACTATATGCCTTGAAGAAGATTTGTAAGAAGGAGAAATTAAGGGTAATGGAAGCATAAAGGAGAATAATAGAAGAAATACTTGAGAATCTTTGAAGATAAATGGAAATAAGATTTTTCATAGTGAACATGGGTTAGCTGTGTACTTTTGGTAGTTATCCGATTTAACATATTTTGTGCATTTTTGGTTATGCTATAAATACTATAAGAGGATTTTATGTATATGTTTTTATAAGTGTTCAGGGTGAAAAAAAGAGAACTATGAGAGATTTTTAAGAGAATGGAAAGAGAGATATAGAAGAGATTTATTTTAGATTAGAAGAGCCATTGAAATCAATGAAGATTAAATTTATTGAGTTTATTCTATTCTATTTTTTCTTATTTATAATTGTTTTTCTACAAATATGATGATTAATACTGTGTTATTAATGATTATGAGTCAATAATTTGGTTAAAACTTTGGTGTGATATTTCTAGAGGAATTATGTAAATAAGGATATTATGATTTGATTGAAATAATCTTATTATTCTCGTACTTATCGACTTTTTTTCTTATTTGCATGCGTAAGAAAGTCAATGTTTGAATTAGATATTATGTGCAGTTAATAGTACTTCATATACATAGTCAGATCTGCATAACTGAATAAAGTTGCATGCAATCCCAAATACTGGAGGCGGGGCGACATAGTTTTGCTAGATTGAGGTGAAATTGAAGAGAACAATTCATGGAATGAAGGAATAATTAATTAACAGGTGTGTTGATTGATTTAATTAATGCAACGTGAGTTAATTAATTAGGAAAGTTCTAATTAATTGATCTACGGATTAGTGATCGTTGATTTGAAGAATCTTTACCACAATCTACAAGAGAAATTTTCACGATGTGGAATAATGAGAATAAATAAATTGGATTTGGTTTATTATTCATATAGATAACTTTAGTGATAAGTAGTAATGCATAAGTATGATTAAAAAATTAATATTAATTTTAATTTAATTAAAGGAATTATAATTTAAATTATTTGAGTGAGATGATTGATTAAGAAAGTAATTTTTGTGATTGTTTTAGTTTCCTTGTAGGACGACATTTGGTCTCATTAGCTATGTTATACCTAAAATAGGTGCGCTTGACTACTCTCATCAATTACTGTTACTTGAATACTTGCACTAGTGTACTTTGCCAATTTACACATTCAAGCCATCACCACAATGATATATTCGCAAATAGTAATCTCATTAGCCAATACCATCAACTATCTAGCAACTTAGCCAAGTCTCCGCTCAAAATATTTACATCAAGTAACTATCAGTAGCTTATAGACACGAATGATTTGCATTTTCTTACCAAATTGAAAAGCAAGTCAGAAAGCAAGGGTACTTACCCAATTTAAGCTAAAGGAAAAAACAAAAGAAAATTTCTTACCCATCCCGTGACATTCAAATGATCCCATTATTGGACACAAAGGATCAATTAATATATAACCCACGTTAATAGTTTTTAGTTTATCCTACAATTTCACACTTTTTTTTTTATTTAGCCACTTACTTCAAATCAGCATAGGAACTCAGCTTTGATATTTGCTAGTTTTATGTAAATTGATTTGAATTATAATTAATTACACTAAAATTTAATTTGGCAAAAACAAAAATCATTTGTAAATCTTCTTTATAATATATTAAGGTTCTAGAATCATAAATATAGCAAATGCATGTAGGTTATCAAATAAATAATAACTATTTTATAAAATTTAGAAAATGGGTAGATTTCAACAAAATTAATATAATAATTTCGAAAATGAAAATTTTTGAAGAGTCCTTACAGGCATGCATGATATACATTTTTAAGAATGTATATGATTAAATTTGATTATAATGGCTTTTAAGCATATTTTTATTTGGGTTTAACTCTTTGAGCTAAGATGAAATATCCTAAATCTTAACCTAAGAAATATAAAGTAGATAGTTTAAATGAATCAAATAAGTAAATAATAGAAAATAAAAAATAATTTGATGTAAATAAGTTAGTAAATAGATTTGAATTGAAATTGAGATTTGAAATATTTTACAAGATCATCTATTTTCCTTAATAACTATTCTTAATAAATCAAACTATCTAATTCTAACCCAATTCTTTATTTTAAACTCGTTTTATTCCAAATTCAAATTCCTAAATCTCAAAGCAAATGTTTTAAACATTTTGAAAACTCCTAAACCCTTAAACTTTAGTTATATTTAATTTTGTAAGATCTTATTAATTTTTGAAATAAATTACTTGCTTAAAAATATCGGTTTTAGACCAAAACCCAATTTAAATATTAGTTTCTTATCAACTAAACTTCTAAAGTATGTTTCTAAATCAAGTTAGCAATTTTATACTATATATTCTCAAATTATTTTCAAATTAGCTTTGGTACTAAAGATAATTATAAAAAAGGTTTAAACTTAATATCCCTATTTTAAAATATCATAATTTTATCCTATTCCTTTTCTTTTTAATTATTCTTTTCCTGCCTTCTTTTCTCTTTCTTTTCCTTTGCATTTTCATTTCTCTCTCCCTCTCTTTTCTTTCTCATTCTTTTCCTCTCCTTTCTTCCTTCCATCTCTTAATTTTTCTCCCTAAATCTCAATTTCAAAAGGAATAAGAGAGAAATCAAGTAGAAAATGAAGATAGGAGAAGATAAACCAGGCTAGAAGAAGAAGAACAAGAAGAAGAAGAAGAAGAAGAAGAATAAGAAGATGAAGTGTAGAAAAGATGAATCAATTTCATGTTCTTGCTTTAAAGCTAAGTATAGTTGTTTTATGTTGTTTTGATTCTTGTTTTTGTTTATATATGATGAATTGATGTTAGTTATAAGTAGAGTTTATGGTAAAATGGTAGAGGAATGAGTTGATGAAGTAATGAAATGTTGAAATATTAATTATGAAGTTATGGAAGTTGTTTGATGTTGGGAATGTGGAGTTTTTATGTATTTAGTGTTGTTAAGTGAGTATGTTGAGTTGTATGTTACTCTTATAGTGTCTTAGTTGATGTAGGATATGTAAAAATTGATAGAATGGAGTTTGAAAAACAGGAGATTTCGTAATCCCTTCAAATTTGTTAATCTCAGGCATAACTATGCCCTTATAGGGCTCGGGTTGGATAATTTTTGGAAGTCATGGGTGTGATTCTGCCCTTACTAGCCTTTGACCTTGATGTTTTAAAAAATCACGAGCATGACATGGCCTTAGTCACCTCTGATCTTGGTGTTTTTAACATGGCCGTGAGTTTGTCCTTGCTAGCATCTAGTCACCGTATTTTGATCATAACTTTTTCATACGAACTCGGATTGAGGTTATTCAAAAGGAAACAGAAAGTTTAAAAAGAGATCTAAAACTTTAATGTTTTAAGTTTTTGTAAATTAAAAAGTATTAAAGGCTAAATTTTTTTTTTCAACTGCTATGTTTTCTAAACAAAGTTGAAAACTTATGTTTGCTTATTAAAGGTGTGTATTCAAGTACAAAATGAACTTAGCTAATAAATCTAGGTTCAACTTGAAAAAATGAACTTGAATGAATTAAAATAAATTAGATTGATTAAGTTTAATAAGCTTTTCTTAGATTAATTTAATATAGATTTAAGTTAATAAGAACCTTAAATATAAAATGAACTTAGTTAATCACTCTTAGTCCAACTTGACTAAGTAGATTTTAGTAAGCTAAAATGGATTATATTGATTAAGTTTGATTATTTCAGATTAGTAATTGGACTAAATGATTGAGTATAATCAATTTTGGCTAAGTTAAGTTAAAATGGTTTTAATAGCTTATAATTGGCTTAGAATAATGAGTTACGATAAATCATGAATTATATGGGGAATATATTGTTTCAAATGTTTGTTTGATTAGGAAATGAATATTTTTAGTATATGAATGCTTTGTTGGTGGTTTTATAATAAGAGATTATAAACAAAGTGAAAAGAAATACTTTGATAAATAAAGGAGAACTGTCTGTATTTTGGCGGAGCAATCTTCGCAGCCATAGGCGGGTTCCTATTTAGTGTCTGATCAAATGGGGGTCTTAATAAAATGAGTTTGATATAAATGGATAATTAGTCTAACTTCTTATATGAGTTTAATTCTTGATTTACAGATATGAATACCTGATTTATCTTTTGAGTCGGCTTCTAATTTCTCTTTTAAGCATGTTTGGATTTCATATAAGAGATACGTAGTAACTTGCATGGTAGTTGTTAGGATAGACATCCTAAAACAAATTAAAACTTTAACTTGGCTTAATAATTGATGAGTGTTGGTTATGTGTGGCTGTTGAATCCGATTTGAGGATTAGCAACTTTGTTCGAGTGGGCACGGTAGTTTAGGCGCTTAGGCCACTAATCACAATGTAATGATCTTTCTTAGTGGCTCGACAGGTAATTGATAGGGAGTATTGTATCGTTGTAACATTTGCTTATTCTTAAAAAGATATAATATGATTTAGTTCACGCTTATGGGGACGATTGAACTATTTGATATTATTGATTAAGTTAAGTAAAGTTGATAACGACTGTAAACCCTATATGAGATTATTTTTCATTATCGGTTAGATCAGAGGTATAAGTATTCGGGCTGCTTATATCAACCCCCTGAGTAGCTACGGTGACTCAGGACCCTTAGATTCCTGCTCTGGGGTAGTCGCTTGTGGGGGCCATCGGTGCGCTCTTTTATTGCTGTGGTAGTGAGCTAGGGATGGTAAATCATTTCTTGGATTGTTTTGGAGTTTGAGTGCTTCAGTGTTGATTTGTTTACTTTAAAGGAAAGATAATAACTTACTGGTTGATGCATTGTATTTAGTTAAGCTCGTGTGTCACTCTGTGTGTGATTGTGTTACTGTGTACTGAGCTTTGGCTCATTATTGTTATTATTTTCTTTTTCCACGTGTTGAGGATGTTGATGATTTGATGATCATGAAGATGATGATGTTGATGATGATGGTATTGTTGTTGTTAGTGATGCTTGGCTTGGGTTTTGGGTGATGTTGGATGAGTAAAGCAGGTTAAGATCGTGGATTTGTTTATTGTATTTATTTTTATTTTGCTTTAGGAGCTAGATTTCTATTTTTAAGTTGTAATATTCTTTTAAGGGCTTAGTTGAGAAGCCTATATATTTATATTATCTTTAAAAACTTTGATTTTGGGAAAATGATCTACTCTTGAAAGTATATTATAATTATGTTTTGTAAAGTCTATTATGAAAGTTTAAATCCAGTTGTTTTAAGAATCTAATTGAACGATTTTATAATTTAAAATCGGTTAGCAAATGTTCGAAATAAATGTATCATTCTAGGAAGCCTAAGCGTATAATACATAAAATATTATACGTGGCAGTAATGCCTTAATTAAATTTTAGGGCATTACATAAGGTGACATGACTTAGCAAGTTAGGCCTAGCTTATTATGATGATCAAGGGAGAATTGACATGGTAGACTTAGAGGACTTGTTTGAATTAATTTGTCTAATTCAAACCTTTTTGAAATTGGCTCACATACTACAAATAAAGGCCTTAATGGGTCTAGGTCCGTAAGGAAGCTCTCTTTAATATTCATTATGAGAGGAACTTATCCTGATCGTTGGTTGTTTATCCCATCTAATGGATAGCATCGACAAATAAGCTTCTTATAAATATTAGTCTCATTTGGATAATTGAAAATATTAGAAAAACTTTGTCGTGCTACTAGATTTCTGTCTCAGTGAATCAATCATTTAATCTAGTTAAAAGAGTGCTTAACAAGGTTTGATACTACCGAGTTCCCTCATCTATCAAGTGTGTATTCAAACTTACTAAGATTGCTTACCCTCCTCCCTGCACACTTCTTGCTTGATTATCCCTGTACATGTCGTCTTTCTAGGTTACATGTACCATGATAGTATTGTGACAACACATGATTATCTAATCAAATCTTAACACCCACAAAGAGTTCCTATGAAAACATTTAATTTCAGAACTATGTTGTTATAGGTTTCAAAGCACCTTGCCATTTGCAGAGCAAATAGTGTCGTTGTTAAGTTTATTGTACGATACACTTCAATTTCTTGAAAATAAAAATACTACATTCATCACTTAAAATAGAAAATAGATAAATACCTATATAATTTATGAGTCACATATTTTTAATAAAATTTATAGGTTATGGGTGGATTTAGTACCTCATCATTTTTGGAGTTATGGTTTACTACCAATCACCACTAAGTTATTAGAAATGTTCATCTCCACCCCAAACTTTTAAGTTCAAAATTCTACTAGTTGCTTGCTCTTAAGGCCTTCAACCAAATTGACTTAATTCTACGAGAATTTACCTATAATTTTTTTTGTTTGGATATGATCTTAAGGTATGTTGGTGTTTTTGAATTAGGTAAAATGTTACTTAAAATGAGAGATTACTTGAGAGTATTTCAGATTGATCAGAGAGAAAAATTGAGAAAAATGAAGCCTCCATTCATTTTCTAAGTATATATGTATGTATATATACATATCAACTTGTTTACGAAGTTACTCCTAACTTATATCAAATTACATGTGGCTAGTTATAATTTACAATAGTTATGCTTGTTGTTTTCCCTTTCATACATGTACATACATTTCTTTAAATTAATTTGCTAAACGTTCATGTATATATATTTCTTATTTCTACCTAATTACTTAAAATTATATAACACACGTACATACACACATTTTTTCTTAGTCATGCATGCGTGATAAGCCTCATGAGCATGCTTTATTATTTATTTTTTATAAATATTGATTTGATTATTCATATAGTCGATCTATTGATCTCATTACATCTAGGAACTTGACATTTAAGTTTTCAATAAATAACAAACTATTTCATTCATGTTTCAATTTTAGCATTTGGACTCTAAATTTTTCCAAGATAATCTTATGCAATTACTTCATTGACTTTTGTAATCTGGTCATAAAATTTGAACCCTATTAAATGAATTTTCTCTAAGTATTAAATTTGATAGCTTAGAACTTTTGCTGTTACACATATCACATTTTTCATTCTCAAGTATGAGTATCTAACTTGTGAATCAAGATCAACACTAACAACTAAGTATAATTCATCAAAATCATGTTCAAACATTAAGTTCATGTTCCTTATAACTATTGCATCAAACAATTGATGAACTCAACCTTTAACATCACAAAAATCTTTTAATCCATGCAATTCAATTCCAAACTTCTTATAACTTCATGAAGTAATCAAATCAATAATTGAACACATAAGTTAACATTCAATGTTGTATAAACTGTTAGGGCTCCATTACACATCTAAGGGGTAAGCAGGTACATGTAAGGTAGGGTATGATGAAACCTTACTTGCATTCGAACCCATAATATATAGGGACAAAATTTTATACCTAAAATTATACCCATCCTAAGCTTTATATCTTGTAAAACTTAGGTACTCTATGGAACATATAATTTTTCCTCATTGTAAATTTGAAGTTTATAACAACATATACGATTAAATGTAATTTGTAAAACTATTATATTTTCACACATTCATTGAAAAAACTTGTTCAAAGAAATTTAGAAAGTAAATTCTTAATATCACAAATTATATGATATGAAAAATTTATTTATTTACAAGAACTGAAGGCTATAATAAGTACTTGTGAAACATGTTTTTGTTGTATTAAACAAAATTATAAAACCTATAACTAATTCCAAAAGTAAAAACTTTTAGCAACCCTAAACAACACTTCTATATAATTTAAAATGCAAGCACATACATCTAAAGACTTTTAAAATAAAAAAATAAATTATTTTTTTAAAATATAAGTTATTCTCCAATAATTTTTTTCAAAAGGTAGTCTACAAATGATAATTTTGAACAAAAGTGATCACAAAATAAAAAACATAGTATTATTATTAGGGTTAATTACAAAAGCATGACTTATGTTTTGATCAATTTGCAAATACATGACTTGTGATATTTTTTTTTTTACAAATAGGTGAACCAAGTTTCAATCAAAAGTGTTGTTATTATTTAATAGTTTTAGAATGTCAAATGTCAATACTTTATTGGCCATAAAAATTAATTTTACATGTTTTTCAATTTTCTCATCTGAATTTTTTAAATATTTTTATTTATTTAATTTTATTTAGTAATACTTTTTATTAAACTAATTTTTTTAGACCAATAAGATTCTAACACATATCCCACTAATAGTAATTAATTATAATGATACTTTTGTATGACACTTGAGTCACTTATTTGTAAAAAAATATAATATAGGTCATGCGTTTGTAAATTGGTCAAGACATATGCCATATTTTTGCAATTAACCTTCTTATTTATTTTTTATTTATTAACATCAATTCATTATTTTTAATAGAAAGGATAGAAGGTATCTTGAAACTTGCACCTAGAACATGTAAATTTATATATATAGTATATGTTTCAAGGTAGATACAAGATATAAATACCTCATACTCATATCGTACCTTATGAGAACAACTTCTAAATAATCATACTTATACTCTACCTTAAGACTCTAAATACCTACCAAAATCCTACTGGATTATGCAAGGTATGGTGGGTACCCTGTACGACAGAATTATCCACATGCCTCTACATATATGTATTTCACCCTATTTATCATCTAAACTCCATTGGTTATCATTTATTTAACCCAACTTAATAAGTAAACACAAAAATCAAATAACTTACCTCTTTAGGAGCTTGAACTAACTTCAATCTTCAAGAAATCTACCTCAAACCTACTTAAACTTCAATATGAGCTTCCAAAACCAAACACATCTCATAAACATGAAATTCACGCCAAATTACTTATGAAGATTTATAAACCACAATTTAGCTTTAAATCACAAGAAATTTTGAAGTTCATAATCTCACCTTCACAAAACTAAGATTTCACCTCTTAAATCTCTATTCAACTTAATTTTGTTCTTCAATTTATCCATATTAAATTGATTAGATAAGTTTCTACTAAAGTTCTTATCAATGGGATATTTAAATATAGCGATGGAATGATTTGTATCTTAAATTGGCTTAGCTCTTTTCGTTAAGCTTTAAGATCTCTAAATTGATTCTCAACCACTTGATTTGAGCCATGAAATTGAAAATCACCCCTAGGCTCTCTCTTATTTTTCTTCCTACATATTTTTAAACCCACTTATTTTCATGTCTTCTAACTATATTGCTCTTATTTAATCTATTAGTGCTTAGAAGCAACTTAGTTTTATGATATTGAGGCTATTTAAAATGTGTTTTTTCCCTCTAATTACGATGCTTGGAAGTGATAATTTATTTAAAGACACTCTATTAATTAATTAAATATTTTATATGATTTACTTTTTGTTCATTTAATTATATTCTTTATTTTATTCTTCATTTCACTTCTACTTCTTTGTTTGAGGTATTTAAAGTGGGGAAAGATGCCCAATAAGTACCTACCTTTAGGTACAAGTTACTTATAAATTTTGGAATCGAAATCTATCTTATGACACCTTGGATTCAACTTAGAACCTATATCTTACCCTGTAAAACTTATAAGGTTGTATAGGTACCATGTAGAACTTATTAGATTTTCAATTACTTTTTTATGATGCAAATTGTTTAGAAAATTTAAATATCTTGCTAATGTTTAATGGCTTTGTAACTTATGCTCTTCAATGTATCATGTGATAGTATCACAATATTACAATCTTTCATAAAGTTTTGGCCAACTAGCTTAAAATAAATAACAACACCAAATTTGTTATAGAAATTTATACATATAATAACTTTCCATAAATACATAAACATAAGAAAATTCTATACTTGCATAAGAAAATTCTATACTCCCATAATGTTCTTTAATGGGTTTGGTCTTGTCGATTATTTAATAACTCATATTTTATCTAACTGTAATTGCATCATTGAAATACTTAATATATTAATTACTATACTTATTTTAATGCTTAGATGATCGACAATTCCATTAACATGATTGTAGAAGTTCCCCATAAACATAATATAGCAATATAAAAAAAGATTAAAAAAATTTTGACTCAAAATATGTCTGATCAAACATGTTAAAGTTATAATTTTATGTTAGATTCAATATTCAAACTTATAACTTCTCTAGGGCTAGTATAGAATGCCTTGAAATTTATAACCTATATACCTTAATGTATAGGTTCTAAGGTGAGTATGTCATATGAAGATATCATACCCATACATTTCTTACCTCACAAAAGTAGGTTTCAAAATCTATCTTGCCCTTCAATATCCACTTAAAAACTACCTAATCGAGTAAGGTGGAGCATGTCATATGAAGATATCATACCCTTACATTTCTTACCTCACAAAAGTAGGTTTCAAAATCTATCTTGCCCTTCAATATCCACTTAAAAACTACCTAATCGAGTAAGGTGGAGCATAGTACATATTTTAATAAAGATACACACTTCGCCTTTATGTTACCCATTCAAAATGCTTTTAGCAAAATAACTAATTTGGAATCTCTAATAAAAGAATAATAATAGCCTGGGTACTTGAATAGATGAATAAATAAATAAATAAAACCCAAGAATTTGATTACTAACATCATAAACAAGGGATTGATAAGTGAAAGGCAGAATAATGAGCCGCTGAAGGCCATAAACTACCTAATCAGTTTATGACCATATATAATCTTATCTTGGTACAACAATTGAATTAATAAAGAACATTTTCTTCTGCATGAATCGATCACAAACTAGCCCTTTTGATCCCTCCATCAGAGAATGTAACCACAACCTCCATGTTGTGTTTGATTGATAGTAATGGAATTGATATTCTACCTTCATTACTAAGAAATTAATATGTGAAAAGCAGGATAAGGAACGACTAATTCACATGAAGTAACTATTCCCATGTTTGGTTTGTAAAAAATTCAACCATGAGAAATGTCTACTTTATAAAATATGAAATATATAAGGAATCCTTATTCCTTTTCCTTACTAATGGAATTGATATTCTTTATAAAAATCATTTTAAAAAAATAACTTTAATCATAAAAAAGGAATTATTATTCCATTTGAGACTTATTTCATTCCAACGAATCAAACATGGTTTTAGTATATTATTTTAACTTATGAATTTGTGTATCCAATCTTAAATTAGTACCAACAAATCACTTGTTTAGATGAACAATGATTAGATACATATATTATTTTGATGAATGGTAGTAATAGTACGAATTTTTATAAAACCATCCATATATTAAAATTTTATTGGTACTTATGTGTCATTGGATAATCTATGTATTTTTTTTTCAATGATTTACTTCCAACTTAAAATAATTAAATACGTTTCTCAATAAATTAAGTCTCATTTACTATGTATTCCCTAGAGGGAATAGCCACATAATTTCTCCTTCACTCCATATGGAATTAATATTATTGCTATGTTTAGGTCCATGGTAAAACAATTCTATGAAAACTAACAAATAGCAATTTATATCACCATCCTCATGAAAAACTACTTAATAATTTATTTATTATCTTCTCATAATCCTCTATCTTAGAGGCACTATCATTGAGCCCATTTCATTTGGTCACAAGGAATGTAATAAATAATTTTCTAATATAATATGTATATAATAGATATTTAATTTTTCTTTAATCTAAACAATTTCTTCTCTTTGTTGATAGATATTTTTTATGTATGTTATAATTATTATAATTCTATTACATTCTTATTGATTACAACTCAACTATCTCTAACCCATCTCTCAAATGTGAAGTGAACGAATTCATAGTATTAAGTTTAGGATTGATCAATAAATATGGATGAAAAGGCAAGGTTGATTAACTATTTTGTGGTACGTCTGATTTAATCTTTTTTTTATTAGTTTTCGTTTGGAGGCTAGATGCTAAATTAATCTAAGTTAATTTAAAATTATAAATTAATGTGGTGCTTATGTGTAGTACGAACACTTGTGTGAAGAACAAAGATAGCTGATTAATAAGTTGATTGGGATCATAGGTGAGCCAAGTGATTGGAATAATGTGATTTGTGATTTAGGTGCTTAGGCTATGCCATGGATAAATGGTTAGGATTTCAAGATGGATTTGAATTGGAAATTTAAAGAGAAGCTCTTAATGGGATGTAGTCTTCAATTGGGAGGCAAATATGTGCGGTGGATGGGGAATTCATACTATTACTAGATTACAAGCATGAGGAGGTCTTTAGCACCATTTTCTTAGTTAAGAACTTTACTTCTTAAGGTTTTTACCATATTGTAGTAAAGTCTTTCTAAAGCCTAGAATTTTTTTATCAAGACTTCAAAATATTATTTCTTTAGTTTTTTTGTTTAAATTTGAGTAATATCTAATAAACTAGTAGAAAAATGAATATATAATATTTGAGATATTAAATAGCTTTTAAGACCTAAAATAAATGATTTTGCAGATAAAGTAAATTGATTCTTAGTATGATGAGGGGTCTTTAAAGAGTTGCCAAGACACCTAGAGACCTTAAATAAGGTCATTATTATACATACTCCAATAACATTAATTAATGCTGCATTTAGATGGTTAACTTGTATATGTTTTGTGCTTTGTGTGCACACATTCATGATAAACTTGTTAAGCATTATTGATTATATTTGTTAGGGTCTGGAGCATGCCTTCAACGGGAAGAAATCTATTGGGCTTTGTGGAGAGTTATACAAATGGACTCTTGACACCATTTATAATCAAAAACCTTAAGGTAATAGGTTAATGAGTCTTTCCTTCTTATAAACTCTTCATATAAGACTCATATTTCCCATGTGGGATTCTTACACTTACACCCAAACAATCTCCAAACAAGTCATACAGTAAAACTCTTCTTTCCACATGGTAGGCCAACTATGGGAGTTTCCTAGCCGAACCAGGCTTTGATACCAATTGTCAGGGATTGGAGGGGTTTGGAGTATGCCTTCAATGATGAGAAATCCAATGAGTTTTGTAAAGGTTACATAAATGGGCTTTTGACACCATCTATAACAAACAACCTTAAGACAATAAGTTAATGGGTTTTGCCTTCTTATAAACTCTCCACATAAGTTCTATATTTCCCATGTGTAATTCCTACGCTTGCACCCTAATAATATTCTATACGAAATTTGATTTAAAAAATTTTAGGGACAAATGAATTGAAAGAACAAGATAAGCGTTTGGATTCTAAGACTCACATGTGCTTGCCAGTAAACGAGCATACATGAATAGTTGAAGCAATTTATCAGGCTGGGGACATGAAATTCACCTTTTTTCTAAAACTTGCCCGACCCGTTCTTTATTATATGACAAAAGAAGTAAGAACAGACTCATTTACCAATGAATAGAAATGAATAAAAAGGTCAAAGGGGGCACAAAAAAAAGGTACGCATTAACTAATAAAGTTGTTTACCTCCTTGTTTAATTGTCTTGCAACTTGACCTATATCCCACTAATTTTTAGACTGTTCCAAACTTGAGCCTTGTGAAATTGAAACATGAAAAAGATTCGGTAGGTTACCCTAAGTAACTTTTTCTTTCTTCGGTTTGCTAAAATAATAGTCAGTTGACTATCCTTACTAGTTCTTAGCAACTAATACTTAAACAACTAAAAGGAAGCTGTAAAAAGAACAGGGTGGTTAAGTGTACTCCTAGATAATTACGTTTATATTATTATAAAAAGGTTTTGTTCAGTATATGTATATCGCAGGCTTTCCTAATTATTTTGTTTTATTAATGTTTCAAACGGTATTAGTGAAAATTCTCGTTCATCATTGCAGTTCTAAACTCCCAAAACAATGCTGCGGGAAGACTCAATACTATCGCATGTCATCTATGTGTGTGTATGTATAAGCGGTTTTGAAAAAATTCCCAGTCTCATTAATTTTAATAGGATCAATCTCTTCGGCTATTAGACTACTCAGATTTATAGTCAATTATAATTATATAATTAAAATAGTTAATATAATAATTATTACATTTATTTTAACGGTCATATTATTTATAGAATAATCCAGTCTCAAAACAATAAAAACTCAAATGGTTTTATATGTAAAATATTAGCAATTGTTTCCTTTTTAAAGATACCCATTACCATATACGCATTTCAATTAATGCACAATATATATATATATATATATATATAATCTTTTTTTTTCCTTATGCATGGCCATAGATTATTTATTCATCCCAGATGAGTTTAAGTCTAAAAGTAAAGTGGCTATCACTAAAACTATGATGATAAATAAATACATTATAAAATTTCTTATATTATGGTTACCTCTAGGGTTGACTAGAAAAAGTTCATGATGGTTTGGTTTTGGGATTGAACCAAACCGAATTGAACTGTGGAATTAAAATCGAACCGAACTGAACTACTTTCAATAAGAAAAAATAGAAAATAAGCAATATTCTCTAGTTTTAAACCCCATCAAGATTTCATTCTACCCTACTTACATTTCCCTTTTTCGTTTATTTCATCTCATACTCAACCTTTGTAGTCTACTCACTTTCCTTCGCCTTCGTTTCTCATCTCTCAAGCAGCCACATCCCTTCACTATCACCTAAGATGCAATGTTATTATGATATAATGTTATATTCCTTTGTTTATCCTTAATTTGGTTGCCAATCTTTGGTTGGAAACTCAAATGATTATTAGTAGTATAAAATAGAAAAATGTGTTTTAAAAGCTGTTCAATACAAATTTAAACAAAAAACTAAATTTGTCTTAGAACCCTAACTATTCAAAAGGAGATTAATTAAGCTTTTGAGCCGACTCTTTCAAAATTGGTTTGGCCTGATTTGGCAGTGTTCAACTTGGTTTGGCCATTATGCTGAATCTAACCACTAACATTGTACATCTAACTTCATTGATTGGCTTGGAGTGGGAGGGATGGAGGTCTATTTATAATTAATATATATATATATATATATATATATGCACACATATATTCACACATAGACACATATGTATACTGATCCGAAAGATGCTAGATAGGAAATAAATAAACTAATCAAAAGAAAATCATTTAAATTTAGTTTATTAATGTTGAATTTTTAATTCCCATCAGAGGCGATTATTCTTTGTCCATTTGATGTGATAACAAAATGTCTCGATTTTCTAAAATATACTGCAAAAGGCTTGTAAGCATCAAATATATATACATATGTCTATATATATATATGTATATGCTAAATAGCTGCAAGCAGAATGGTTGGCGTATCCCAAGTAAAGTACGTTTTCCATGAACTCTTGAAGTCAGCAGATAAGATGCTCAAACCACAAAATTAATTTAAGATAATTGAAAAGTGCAATAATTTACATTATAATATTCAAAATTTAACGTGGCACCATTCTCAATCAATAAGAACTAGTGTCTACTATGGGATGACAAACAAAGGGCATCTGGAAAATTTAAAACTATCTGTAGGAAAAATATTATACATAATCAATGTATAAATAGTAATAATAGAAATTTTAACGTATATTATATATAAAGTACGAATTATAGTTTTTTTTTTCAGTAACCATTTATTAAATACCCACTGTATATTTATGGTATGATATCTAATAAATTATTTTTCTATTAATACAAGTGAATAAATAAAATATTAATTCGTGCGGCCAAATAATTAAATTCAAATCAGGAGAGGAGATGAGAGGGAGAATACTCAAAACCTACTTTCAAAGGAAAACCCTAATTTGGACTTTGCTTTATCACACAACCACCGCTACTACCTACCTTAATCAAATGAGAAAGATTCAACTCTTTAGAGCTAAATTACAAACCAAAACCATGTGAACCCTATCTCCAATCAACTATTTAAATAACAGATTAAAAAAATATTAAAATAAAAATAATAATAAAGTAGTGTGGTCCTTCCGTTCCATTAGGGCTTTGTCTATATGTCATTGTTTGTCAACCAGACAGAGAAGAACCACCCAAGGCTAAAGACAAAAGGATGGCCTCAACTGATTCCACCAACCTGGCCTATACATATACACTTCGCATGGATAATCAGATAACTATTTATTGAAATTGTAGTACAGTCGCTTCGCTGGGACCAGAATCTGCGTTTCCTGCACATGGAGAGAAAGTGAGAGAGAAAGCAGACTTCTAGTCTGGTAGCATCGCCACACCCACGATCACAAATAATAATTAAACTTAATTTTATCATGATATATATAGCCAGTTAATTTTACCATATAAGTTTGTTTTACGAACACAGTCATAATCTAATGTTTAGCTCGATAATATTTGTTGAAATATTATTATACGTGATGAATATTTGCTGATCTGGGAATGATGCATGTCTCCATCTTGTCCGAAGTAATAAATAATTACCACGTGTTGAATATAATTAAAAGTTAAAAAAACTTCATAAAATAAAACAAACAATCATTATCAGGTAATACCTGGTAAGTGTTTATTTGTCAAGACAAAATTGAAACAATATTTCGGCCATCTAATATTAGAAACCAAAACTATTTTGTAACTTAGTTATATGAATATTGATAACTTAATGGATTATTAGGTCTAATACCCTTCTCCACTAATATTGCAATATGTATTTTGAAATACAAAAAAAATACTAAAAGGTGATATATTAAAATAGTTAAATATTGGTATAGTAATACATGCAATAAATTATTATGACCTATATCCTATTTTGTAAGATATAGTGGTATTGAATTTTTCACCTAGAACTTACCCCATGACACTTTATACCCACCCTATATCCTACTTTGTAAGGTACAGTGCTAGTAAACTTTTTGCCTGGACTTTATCCCGTGACATTTTATATCCACTCTATACCCTATAAAACCTACAAGGGTATAGGGTATCTTGAATAACTTGTAGATTTTTTCATAAATTTTCTATATTTTTTCTTTCTTTTTAAAATTTTAAGCTTATGTATTTGATATAGTTTCATGTAATGTATAAAATTATCTTATTTTCATACGTTGATTCTAAACTAGTGTTGTTATATTCGAATAGATTTAACTGGTTCAACTTGATATTACCCATTGATCATTAACTCTCCAGCATGTCCAGGTTGAATCCCCAAGTTGATTTTAACAACATTGCCACAAACAATATGTAGAAAGGTATTTTGAACGTAATTTGTTCCAAATCACCATTTGTCAACTATTGCCATTGAAGTCTTCTCAACGATCAACATCCTATCCTTCAAAAAAAATTTCTATCAATTATTTATCGTCTTCATTAGACTCAATTGTAATAGGTTCTCTCACATTCTCACTTAACACAAATTGAAATTTGAGTTTCATCAATTTCCTTCTTTCAAACTCATTTGAACTCGCTCAATAGCTATAGGCATGATAGGGACATTAGCCCTCCAAATTTAATGCCTATCCTCTAGACTTATGGGGAATACATAATCACTCCTGAAAAAGAGACAGCTGAAAAGACTAAAATGGAATTAGTTTGATAAAGTTAGGAATTTCTATTCTACACAAGATGAGGCCCAACCATGGATATAAATTAGTACCATTAATAATATAAATCAGTACCATCAATAATACTATTACCAATGGAGCTTATACGACGGTCTTATCGATAGGATTATTAATAACGAGATTATAGAATTTCTCCCGTAACTAATCCCTTACACATACCCCAAGAGAGCTCCATTGTGGAAAGCTTTTATTCTTGGCATAATAAGCAAGCCACTGGGGATCAGTTATAATTCTCATGGTTCCCTTTTGGAAAAACTCAAGAAATACGCCCTTAAGATATAGGTTAAATGGCCGTCCTCTACCGAGCCGAATCTCAATAGGGAGTAGCTGCCAATTCCATATCATGTACACTTCCTCCAACGTCAAATGCCTACCTTGTTCACTGTACGTGTTGGAGACGAAAAGCATTGTTTTTGGGAATCACTATTAGGAATAATGTAAAATTGCTAATTTTTGGATGGATTTAGTCTCTTTCTAGGCTACCTTCAATAAGTTTGTTTGCTGAATCGTGAATGTCTTCAACCCTTGTCCAGAATGGCGGCTAAAGTGTGAAGACAACATATATTATAATGTTTGATTTAGAGTTTTTGTTTTAAACAAGCTAAATACACAGAACTAGAGATTGAATAAAGAAACTGGAAAATGGAAAATGAAATTGAATTTAGTGTGACATGTATAAACATCAAGATAAGAAAACCATGGGTAAGGCTAAATAAAACCAACAAAAGTACAAAGTTCACCCGTACGATCTACTATCTCCCTGACTGAGTCTTTGATGTTCTTATAGCTCTCATACTTCCTCTAATACACTAGATAGCATATTAATAGTCTCTATGAACCAAACCCTATTCTACCGTATGAGAAATTACAGAAGAAAAGAGAAAAAGTAAAAAAAGTAAGAACTAAAGAAACAAAATTAGACAAAACTGGTCAGCTAACAACCTCATGAGTTGACCTGCCTTTCTCACCTTGTGTTCTATCTTTGCCTTTGTCCGTATCTTTGCCTGTGTTCTCTATGGTTGAGACACATGGAATATATAAGATGCTTCCTAACACTTTGATTATGATATGCTTATGTATCTTATCTTTGTTCTGATTTTTCACTTGAATGTCAAAACGGATCACTTAAGATAAAGATTTCTCTAATTATAAAAATATATATTTTTTTATCCCATTAATCATTTCATTTTTTTTTTACTTGATGATGATCAATCATTGAAAATAGATATAATGTGCTTTTGAACTTATTATTGTTTCTAAATGTCTATTATAGACTAATGTGTACAGTGCTTTCCAATGGCATTGGCACTTTTTACATAATAGCTGCTTTGCCATGTACATCTTTTTCCTACTTTGACCAAATTAGTATTCGTATAGTATTAGTAAGTAAAATTTCCTCCCTTTCTTTAATAGAATCTTGGCCTCAAGTTTAAGGAGAACTTAAACAAAAGAAAAAAAAAACGTAAAAAACACAAAAAAAAAAAAAAAAAGAAAAAGAAAAAACATAGGACTAGAAGTCTACGACCCATTCAAAATGAGAAGTCTCGGTAAACATGAAGCTCTACCGTAAACCATTGAAAAAATGCTTCTGATGCGGCAATAATGACACATGGGTCTCAATGAAAGTGTAGCTCACCCACATCTTCGGATATGTTGGGAGGAACAATCTCTTGACCCTAAAAATTTACACTTCTGAGGCAATAAAATGAGATAACAATCAATCCTTGTCCATGCACATATGCTAATTTCATAACCGTGGAAAAATCTTCTGCATGTATGTGCAAATCGTACACCATAAAAAAATCCTTGTTCTTGCAACTTCAAATGCGTATAACTAGTATTGTTGTCTGTCTTCATTGGCGTCAGTTCAATGTATGCAAAAGAGTGGCTGGTCTTACCTCAAAGAGAGTGCTTTACAGAACTGTATGTCCATTTTCCATTTTGAACATTGTGACTCTACCTCAAAACGACAAAAAAAGAAAAAAAAGTCTTGATGACACTTATGTTGAAATAAAGAGAAGGATATTATATGCCTAATTGTTGGTTGTAACTTAACAATAATGAAGGTGCCTCTCATGCTGTAGGATAGTGGTCCAATACTTGCTTAAAAGTAAGAGTGACGGTAGTAGTCACTATTTTATGACATATTCCTCTTGAGCCAATTCATTATATTTAAATATGATTATCTCATTATGTAACATAGGCCACACACACACACTTGGTTCAAAAGTAATCAAACTCAGCTCCCAATTATTGATGCTTTTAATCTTGTTTTTAGACAAAATTGAAGAGGGTAAATTGTGTTATTAAGGTAATAAAAATAGTAATGAAAAGTTTGATTGAGTTTTAAATTAACTATTTCAAATTTTAGATACCAAACTAATTTTTGTGCAAAATTTATCTACCAAATTTGACAATTTCCCAATTAAAAATTCATACATATTGTTTGATAATCAGTAAGTGTTTCTAATACACGTATCATCCTTACCAACGTGTTTATCATCTCAATGCAAATTTACCAAATATGTCGGTATCTATGTGGGTTCTAGAAAAACTAAACACTACTATTAGGGCACAATTGTTATTGTTTTATCTTGCCTAATAGGTTCTAGATAAAACTGAACACTACTATTAGGACACAACTGTTATTGTTTTGTGTTGCCTAATATCTTCAAAGTGTTGTATAAAATTAGAAAGGATAAAGAAAAATATTATCAAGAAGAAACAGAAGGTGTGTGGTTTAGTGAGTATATAAAATCTTTAAGCATGATTACTTTAGCATAGTTGCCCCATGAAGTAAACTGATGGTTGCATTACATCCTCTCACCCTGTTAATTAAAGCTCATGGCAAATGATTCAAGGTGGATGCATTGCTCTTTCTCTAGTTTATAAAATTCAAACGATAGATCGACTTTGAACATCTGTACTGATGAATAACAAAAAAAGATAAAAAAAAAAGGAATTATTATACTAGTAATGATGTAAAAAGTGATGAAGGAAAGAAAGATTTTAATTCAATCTCATGTGATCCGGCCTATAATTTATTACTTGTAAAGAGAATTCAACAAAACTCAGAATTTTGCATGCGTGCTTCCGTTTTTCTAGTTGGAACTTGAACACATGTTCTTGAAATCCATGATCACGGCCAAAGAAAAAAGCGCACGAAATGATAGAGGCTGCCATCCTAGAGTAGAAATTTATTTGCAAAAAGGCTCAATATGGTCTACCCAAAATCAATAACCCTTGCACCTAAAAACAGTTGTGGTTGATGCAACACATGTCTAGTACTAATAAACTATTTACAATATCGACACTGTTTACATAAGTGGTTGCCCATGTTATTAATTTTTTCTTCCAACTTTGACTATTATAGGGTCTGTTTGAATTGTCTGATTTTCATCTAAATGTTATCTATATCTGATTAGTACCTATATATTATTTGTATTTTATGTGGTTGATTTGTTTATGAGTAAAAGTATCAATTTTTTATCTATATATGTTTCTTGACAAACATTTATATGAAAACGGCAAAAACTAAGATGTCTAACAATTAGAAAAAGATGAAACAAATTGTGTTGTATGTAGTAGAATGACTTAATTAATTTTAGTTAAAACTAAGGAAAGCAAAGGATTCAAAAATGAAAATTTGAGCTTGACAAGTACTAATTTTAACAAGGAAAGTTCCAATTTGAAATTACAATTAAATTTTAAGTGTAAAATAATCAATAGTCTAAGTATAAAAATTTGATATTAACCTTATTAATTAGTTCATGGCAATAAGTAAGGAAATGGATATCTAAAATTTCCTAAAATTAATCCTTTAAAAAGCTATCACCTGTTTTCAGTGGTTGAATTTACAAGGAAGGAGATAATGTCATAAAGTGACTCGATTGAATCCATATCCAATAAGTAAAGAAATCCAAGTGCAAATAAGAAAAGTTTTTGAAGCGATTGTTTCTTAATTAGTTTAAACCAATAGCTGAGTGCTGATGACTCATGGGCATAAGTGAAAGAGCATAAGGACATGCAAGGAAAAACAAAAAAACTTTTAAGGGATTGTTTTTAAATTGCTTCACCTTGAATAGACTTATAAAACCTAGATAGTTATGTCAATAAATCAATAACAATCATGTATTTTTACGCCATATATTTATGCAAATATGATGTGCAAATCGAAATTCATTGCTCTATATGTAGTTCTATTACTTTATGTTACATCAAAATCATAAAGATTACAATAATCGTGTCGTTGGAAAGATATTATTCAGGTTTTTTATCAAAATTAAAAAATTATTGTGTTTTGTCTAGAATCTATACTAGGTTTTCCTTTATAAAAAATTAATTGATTTCTAGTTTCTTAATTATTAGGACATAAATGGCTAATTAGGGATATATTGCTTGATTTCTCAAGGAATAAATTTCACTCATTTAGTCATTTGAAGTATTACGCTAATTGAAATAATTTTCTTTTTATCTGTGGTTTTGAAAAAAAAATTGTATTGGTCAATAATTGTAAATCGTATTTATTATATATGAATTCTTTGGAAAGAGATTAGACGAAGTTGCCAACAATATATATATATCAAAGAGATATGAAAATCCTATGTAATTAATTGTATACATGTTCTTTTACCCTTTATAGGACAGTATTAAAAACCTAAGTGGTCCCTGGATACTCACTTAGATCCACAATTATTTTCTACTCATGTCACTGCAAATCAAAGAGAGAGAAAGGGGAGGAGACAGTGAGGCAAAGGCAATTAAGGGGTCAGCATCAATAGCTGTAAGGTCCAAAACCTTCCATTAATTTCTCTCTCTTTTTCTCTCTACATAGTCATAGACAGAGAAAGAGAAAGACACAAAGAGAGGTACATTTATATAGTAAGGGAGAAGAGGAGAGTCACGAGAGTTGGGTACCTTAAAAAACATACAACCTTCGTGTTTGATTCTACCTTCTCCTCCTTTGCTATTATTTTTCTTTTGTCAAAACCCTTTTTTTCTAAGAGAGATCGAAACAAATTAACTCTTTGGAATAAATACCGAATCTCAGTTTCATCAAAATTTTGCTAATTTTCTCGTCTTGTTAGGTGATGCCCCCTTTTTCTTAATCACAATCACATATTACAACCTCGTCTCTCCCTGATGTTTCGGTTTTTCATGGCCAGTCGATATATAGTGCATGTGTTGGTTTGAGAGGTTGAAGCTGCCAGCATGATCTGGTAAAATTTTTATATATCATCTCCCATGATTTTACTTTTACTAATTCATTAGGGA
Organism: Combretum micranthum; assembly: GCA_024138025.1. NCBI lineage: Eukaryota > Viridiplantae > Streptophyta > Magnoliopsida > Myrtales > Combretaceae > Combretum > Combretum micranthum. Next base: position 591,459 of record JAMXBD010000148.1, on the reverse strand, counting down.
GAAAATGATTTTTAGATTTATAGGGTATTTAGATCTTTCATTACTGATCCACATATTGGTTTTAGAGTACTAAGAAATTTTAGGATTTATTTATTTATTTGTTAGATGGAATAAGAATTTAACACATAGTATGAGTCCATACACTTTACATATACATTTTTAGATATATATGCATACATATAGGAGGGTTTCTATCTATCAGGTCAGCTTGCAGCTTCAATCACTCGTTTCCAGCAAATCTTGAAGAGAATCCATGTCCAAAGCCGATCTCTCTCCCCCAGCAAAACATCAAAGAGCTTCATCTTAAACAACTAATGAACAAATCCAGGTTATTCCTGTATTCTCCCTACTATATACATGGAAACTTTACTAATTTGTGTGATTGTAATCCTGAATGTGTATATATTGCACTATAAACTTTTTATAATTAGCATATCAATTTTAATACATACATATATTTATATAAATATGTGTTTCTGTGTTATTAATGTGATTATAATAAATTAAAATAAATATAAAGAATTTCCCTAGATTATTGTGATGAGGCACAATTAAAATTTATATTTATGAGGTGAGAAAAGTTGTTATGTTCTTAACCCTAATCAGCTAAGTAGATATTGTATGCGTGATAAATCGGCAAGGGAATCTGGCTGTCTTTCCACCCTTGCAATTTGTCTGGACCTTGTATGTTATTAATAAGCCGATGATGAGCTATGTATATAAAACAAAATGCAGAGACACATGAAGCACAAGGTAAGTTGGAGTTGGAGAGAGAGATGGATATTGACAATACGTTTGGTATTAGTTTTGCTTGTTTTCTTTTTCTTTTGCATGTGTCCCATGCTAGTTACCAAGGGACCGCTCAGATCACATCCACAATTGCTAAGCTAGTCGGCTCATTCCTCTCACAACAATTTCTTCTTTTCTTTTCTAATGTCCTTGGACTTTAAAAATGATTTTACTCTTAAAGCTTAACTTACATATTAGGTGAATTGATTAGTAGTAGATAAGTATTGAATAAATTATTGATATAGGTTGTGCTTATAAATAAAAATACATGAAATGGTACATTTTAGAAATAAATCCTTTCTACATTTACTTTCACTTAATTAATGTCAATTTAACCCCTTGCCATATTCATGTGTGTAATCAATAGTTTAGATTATGAGACAGAGAATGATGTCATAATAATAACACAATTTATATTAAAAATTCAAGCAATATTAATCATTTATTTATAAATTGAGAAAAGTACAGAGAAATCTATGTTACTCTTTTTGAAACTACTTTCTCTTACCATCAATTCTCCATATATTATTAGATATTCATGATAACTGAATTTTTCGCTTAACATATAAATATCAATAACTTTTTTTTTGTTATAAATTATATTGCTTAACCCTGTAATCTATATAAGTATGAGGAAATCAATGTTATTCTTTTTGAAACTACTCTCTCTTACCATCAATTCTCCATATATTATTAGATGTTCACTTATAATTGAATTTATCGCTTAAAATATAAATACCAATAATTTTTTTTTTTGTTGTAAATTATATTCATCACCCCTATAATCTATATAAAAATACTGATGTTAACATTTTTCAAGGAGTATTTGTTGTATTTTGAAAAAAAAAAACCAAAAAAAAGAGATCTTGTTACTGAATCTTGTTCATGCTCACATGATACATGTATTTTGTAGGCATGTTTCCGTATGCAACAGAGCACCATAATATGGTGGGTCAAATTACACTGAATAATTGCATTACATGAATATGTATGCTTAAAAAGGCATGCATTGATATGATTTTTGGCAGCAAGGAACTAGGTTATACCCACATGGGTGTGCTGTCCGGATGTATTGACAATGTCGATTTTATTGGACATAGCAACAAACTGTCCATAAGATTAAGGGACCATGTGTTCGTCTATCCATGATTAATGTCCATAAACATCCTCAGATAACTGATTCATTTTCTTTAAAATGATTTTAATACTATCACATGATAACACAAGGTAGTACTAACTATAATCATGTGCTCCAGTTTATTAATATTCAACAGAATAGTTTGGAAAACTTATTATAATGTGGAAAAGGATATATATATATATATATATATATAAATATAAAAGCTAGAAGGATATGTGTTGGTGTCTTAAATGTTTTTATATATTCTTTTATTTGTGATTTTGCATTACTCACCTTCATGTCAATATTATTTTTGAAAAAAATCACAAAATAACTGCTCATGTCTCTAACTTCTCATATAATGTATTCTAAAGTGTGGTGGTTAGCATTCATCTTTTTCTTCTCCTCATAACACACTTTTTCATTTTTTTCCCCCCATATTAAACACAGATTTTCATGGGTTCTTCTCTCCTTTTCAAAACTTCTATTCCTTAATTTTTGTATGTAATTTATTATACTTATAGTTTATTTTATTTTTCACACGCATTACGGGTGTCACCGCTAGTATAGTAGATAAACACATTTATATAGTTAGGCCAAAAAAACAAAGAGTTAGTAATCGCAAATAGAAATGGATTTATGCTTCTTAAACTGGTTTACATGGTCCATTGTCCATTCCTAGTATATATAAAGCTATATTTGTTTGTACCAAATCATCCTTCATTATAAAAACAAACAAGCAATTAAATGAAAAGAAAAAAAAAAAGTCTAACTTGTTACACGGTAATAGAGAAAAGGGTTGAATGGAATAACTATTTGGCAAATATACTTCACAGTTATCATGCATGTTGCCTGAATTCTCCAGTATTTCAATGAATACGAATCATACCCGTTAGTTTTGTTTCTAGGTTTCATTCTATTGATGATGATGCTACTTATTCTTAGCCCTAGATATAGAAATTCTTTAACCATTTCCTTTACTCTGCTGGCACCAAAAGATTAAAAATAAAACATATAGAGTCAAAACAAGTATTTTTCTATTTCGTCATCTAGAGTGGAAGAATTGATAAGTTTTTTATTTTTTATTTATTTTACCCTTCGTGTGTGGGGTTTGGAGGGAAAACTTAACTAATGAAAAGATTAGTACTAAAAAGCTGCAGCTTAGACGATTTGTTCATGCTGTGTACTTTAGTAGGGATGTAGTGGACATTGTCCTAAAAAAAAAAAAAGAAAAAAAGAAAAAAAGGAAAAAGGAAAATATAGGTAATAAAATAGAAATTGAGCCCAATGTACCAATCTGCAATGATTATGGATGTATAAATATGGTAAAATTTTTTCTTTTGGATAATTTTGTAAAAACTATATATTGTTTATACCGCTTACTTAAAATTTATACAAATGAGAAATTCATAGTCAAACATTTACAGGAATCAATTTTTTTTTTTAATAAGTTAGGCCTTTTAGATGCGCATGTTACACGTTCGATATGAGGTTTATAATTATAGTTTTGCTATTTGTAAGGCATTTCGTAGTTTATCTCTTGCAACTGATGGCTAACATTTAACAGGACCAAATCTCTTTTAGAGTGGTGTATTTTTTTTTTTTAACTTTTTTAATGAAGGAAATAAGATAAAGTTGAAAAATAGAACACGACATAACCCGCTACTTTACGGAAATATTTAATTTATTTTAAAACTGCAAAAAACAACAACCCTTATATTTCATTATCAACATTACCTTGGTTACGTTTATTTAATAGATTTGAGGCAGTAGCGTCATTAAATAATCAATTATCTTTTGTCAGATATATTTGTATGGTTAAGTGAGATTGGCTTCGGTTGGAATTATATAACATGTGTGATATATATGTAGTAATTATTTTAGAAACCATCCGCTGTCTTATTTAAGTATTAAAACATAATTGGTAGTTACCCATAATATGTATATATATATATATATATATATATATATATAGTGTGTATTATCTATTGAATATTTTTTCATGATAAAGCAAATATACATGAAGGTCAACTGATTGTTATTCAAACACAACTATATATGGAAGTAGATATTTTGTCTTTGACCTGTGATACTTGATATCATTGTAACTTGATTAAACGTACTTTAGAGAAAAGAATTTCATTCATGCTCAATTTCATGGTCACACGTAATAAATTTATGATGCATTTTCATGGGAAAATTGAAAATATATCTTCTTACATTCTTCAAGTATGCTTAAGCTCTTATCTTTAAAGTAGAATTCTGAGGTGCCAGAAAGGTGCTTCTAGACTCAATTTCACTATTTTGTACTATGATAAAGATAATTAAAAAAAAAGAAACCTAAGGCACAAATTTAATATTTTTAAATGGGCAAAATGATTATATAGAGGAGCCAAAAAGCATTACTTTTGAATATTTGGGGTTTTAAATGCTCAACTGTAAGATAAGGAAGTTAAGTACACATGGAGGAAATATAAGGAAAAATACATATTACCCTTAAAATTAATGTAACAAAACAATGGTATGAATTCTTAAAAAGACTAAAGTTGCATTGGGTTTCTGGTACAATATATGATAATAAGAACAATTTAAGACAAGGAGAACAAATAATATACAATATAAGTGAAAAAGTATGATTCATGTTTCTATACATGTTTGATGTACTAAGTATCATAGTTATATGTTATTTGTCATGCATAAGTACTATATTAGAATAACAATTTATAGTTATATATTTTTCATTTCAGCCATCACCATTGTTGTTCCCATCACCTTTAGCATAACCACTATGTCACCACTACCATAATCATCATAGTATCGGCCAAATTGTTGACTACCCACACCTACGTGATATTGAAGTAGTGATATTAATATACACTTCTCCATTGGCAATAGTAATGATGATGATAAGGTGATATCTATGTAAGTTCAATAATGGCCATGATGGTGTAGTATGATGGAGGTGTTAGTAATGTAATGGCTGCAGCAATTGAAAAAAAAAATATTTTGCAGTGAATTTAAAGTCATAATGGTGGTGATGCAATACAATAGTGTGATAAAAATCTATGAGATGGTGATAATGGTAGCAAAGAGGTGTGGATGGTAGCACACTATGATAATAATGTGGTGATGATAATGATTGTGGGCACTAATGATAGTGGTAGTAGTGATAACAATTGTGGTGGTGGCAACAATAATGGTTGTGGTGGTAGTGATGACAAGTGGTAGTAATGGTGATCAGTAAGGTTAGAGGTATGATATAAGGTGGCAGTGGTAGTAGGTGAGTGGTGTGATATAAAGATGGTGTGAAAGATGAATTGATGGTAGTGCACAATGATAATAATGTAAAGATGATGGTGGTAACTTGGTACTATTATTATATTAGTAATAGCAATATCAGTGATAACAATGGTGGTAGTTGCAACAGTGATGGTTGTAGCGGTAGTGGTGATAAGTGGTGGTAATGACAATAGTAAGTTTGAGGTGTGATGGAAGGTGGGAGTAGAAGTGGCAATAGTAATAGTTTAGTGTTTTATTTAATATATATATACTTATCCTACTCTAAAATTCTAAGTCAAAAGGAAAAAAATCTTGAATTTCATGCGGCACCTTATGCAGTGCTAGATTTTTTTTTTTTTTTTCTGCAACTACATAGTGAGTTTTGTTTTACCCATTTCCTTTAAAGTTATGAATTAAGCACTAACATAATACAATACTCAATGCATAATTAAATGTGGTACAATAATACCACATTTAGTTTTTGTTCTTTCCAATACCTTAAAAAGTTGTGAATCAATAACTACTTAATAAAACAATGAGGATCCAATAGGTAAGAAGCCTATTTGTCTCTACAAAATTTTTACTCTCTCCTTGGTTATTGCACATACACACATACATACATAAAAGACCTTTTTCAACCGTTGACTAGTTGTCACTCTCACACCACTAAACCCTACATCCTTTTACCCTTTCATCCATTTCACTTTTTTTTTTTTTTCTTTGTTGTCTTTGTTAAGTTTTTGATTTGGTTTTGATGGTAATAAAATATATATTATGTGATTATTAATAGGTTTATTTAGTGTGTAGCATATATAGTAAAATTACAAATGTGACACATATGATGGATTAAGTTGACTTTTCAATCACTTGAAGGTCTAACTCCATTTATCAAATATATTTGGGTAGCATATTTGATATTATCTACTAAAGTTGGATAATTTTGTTGGAATTAACTTTTAAGAATGGAATGAAGTTTAGTTTTGGGTTTTGGAATGAATATTGCTTCTATATTTGGATGTACATTCAAAGTTGTTATCAAGTCAAGGTGGATAATGTTTGGGGGGTTAAAGAAGCTGGGAGCTTTCAATTCATTATGCAAAGTTAGCTACATGATAAACTTTTCTCCAAACAAGTTTATACTTGGCTGCTATGTATTAATGACCATTAGCTGTCTAAAGTCATTTCAATGTCAAGGAAGTCAATTGGATAACAATATTCATTTGTCTCTTGAATCAAATATGATCATCATCAAGAACGTCTAGTGATATTTTAATTTTACTAGCATCATTCAGAATGTATCTAGTAACTCAAGTATATTTAAATTGAAGAAATTAGATTTGTAAAAGGTATTCAACAAGTTGTCAACATGTCTAGCTATTTATCATTGTGATTTATGAGCATAGATGCTTAAGTAACATGTGTAGCACTTAAGAAGTAGGTCAGTTAACAATCTTAAGTTTATTTCGATAGAGTGGAAATTGTTTGATTATCAATTTGCCAAAATAATAATTATGCAAATATAAATTGTATAAAAATAATTACAAAAATTATGAGAAATGGTATCTAGTTGATGTGATTAATGTACTTGCACATAAATTGCAAGTTATACATGCTATTTTCTATTGGAATATAATGCTCAATCGTATCTTGTTCATGTGGTTTATTTATTAAAAATTAAAATTACATGTAACAGATACAATTTTACATTGATAATTATGTAATTAAAAATGATGTAACTTGTATTTGGTAATTTTATTTTTCTATGATTGGTAGACATACATCTCACCCTTCGATAGATGCTTAGTAGAAATTATGAAGTTTAAAGAAATTGAAATATTAGTTATATGTATTTTCAAATTTAAACTTGAGATAAATAGATGAATTGAGTTTGTTTTCAGAACATATAAGAAATATAAATCAGATTTTGAAGGCATTCAAATTCAAATGAAGTGAAGTTTATTTATATATTTATGGGATAAAGTTTGAGCATATTTTTTTAGGAAATTGTGCAAGATATCAAGAGAAAATTTAGGAATAATTTTTGGATGAATTTCTTCATATTTTGATGGGATTCCAAATTCCAAATATAAGTTATTTATACGCCCATAAGGTAAGGTTTAAGGACATATCTAGAAGATATTGTGGTGAAGATTGAAGAAAAAAAATATATACATATATTTTAGATGAATTTTCCAGTCTTTTTAGGATTTAATAGATTCAAATCTCCAAGAGCCAAGAGATAAACATCAATCTTCAAATTCTTTCAAGTAGTTTTTGAAGTGTAACATATACATTTCCAGAAATAAAAATGAAAACATAAAAACATCTAATCAAGATTATCATGTTTAAAGTAAACATTTAATTTTAGCTTATTTTGTTCATTTCAATTGTATTATGAGTTGAGAGAAGAAACTATAGTGGGTAAAATTTATTCCTCATTTGTGTTTTAGTCTTGTCGCGAGCTTTGTTTGAGAATTCTATTCACTATAGATTTGTGTCAAGGATATTAGTGAGAAAAAGTAGTGAGTTTGATTGCCAATTGATTTGATTGATTGTAATCACTCTGAGATTTATTTTGATATAGTGAAATGATCTTTGTGTGAGTGACTGGATGGAGCTAGAAGAGTGGATTGATAAATTAGGTGGAACCACTATAAATCTCCTAGTTTAACTTTTTATTCTTAACCTCCTTTATTATTTTTTTTCACTTCCCCTTTCTCCTTCATCACTTCTTTTTTTGTCTTTCCTTTGAAGACTTTTCACATTTTTATTATAACTGTTGCTTCTCTTTTTGCTATTGCTTTAAGCTAAGCATTGAAGATAGTGTACAAGGGTTAAAGGCAGTAAAAGGGTCGAAATAAAAGTTTCAGTCTTCAAGTTTAATTGTAAATTTTAATTTTGTTTATAGATGTGTCTTATCTCTTTACTATATTTTCTTCAATGATAATACTAATTTTACATTCTTTTGTTTTTTTTTTATAAATTATGCTGTTAAATGGATTATGAAAGTTAGAGTTGTAAGGATGTATCCAATGTAGATCGAGTGTCATTGGCCAAAAAAAAAAGAAAAAGAAAAGGAAAAAAAGATTAGAGTTTAGATATCTCATTTATTTGTTTGGTTTTTTGGTACATTTATTTATTTAAATGGGATGAATAGCACTTGAAAAACGTGTTTAGTAAGAAATGTCACAATTGGCATGCGGAATTGTTCATAATAGAATGAGTTTGAATAAAAGGAATGGAATGGAATGAACAGGAGAATGAGAAATCCATTATTATATTTGGATATGTTTACGGAATGGAATAGAATAGAATGGTATGTAATGGAGTGAGTGAGTAACCTTATCATACAGGATACCCTCTCAGACTTGCTTGACTTGGTAGAGTCTGGATACAAAATTTTTAGAACCTGTTCTATGGGATAGGGTACGCATATGAGCTTTCCATACCTTGTACCTATCTTGAAACCTGTAGTCATCTAAATAGAAGATACATGTTCCTGTGTACTCCATACACACTCAATAAAAATTGAATAAAATAATACTAAGTTATTAACAATAAAATAGTATTATTTATTTCTATTAATTTTTTTTGTTAACATAAATATTACTTAAGACAGTGATTCTTTTTTGCTGTCTTGACTATTTGGCTTTTAATAGGGCTACATAACTTTAATTACCCATAACAACTTAACCTGGACAATACTTTGTGTATTATCTAAAGATAATTAAACTAAAATACAAATTTGTTAATGATTTTTTTTTTGTAAATATATTCATTCTTTTATAGTTTTTATTATTTTCTCTTTTTTTCCTTCAATTAAAGAAAGTTATAGGTTTCAACTTTCACACATAAATAAATTTCATATATTACAGAACTTATGATATTAATAAATTACTTTTTAAATTAATTTCCATTGGTTGTTTATTGTAAATATATAAAAATAAGGTAATTTTACATACTATATGAAATTGTATATATCACTATAGACTTAAAATTTAAGAAAAGAAAAAAAAAAGATTAAAGGTTTCATAAAAAAATTCACAGGTTCCATAGGGTACCTTATGGGTTTTATATGATCCATGGTATAGGGTAGGTATGAGATGCTACTAGATATGTTCTAGGTAGAAGAATCAATTACCGTACCTGTTCACCCCAAGTATGTAAAAAAAATTATCAAAAATACTCTTTCCAATAAATATAGATAATAAATATATGTAGGCTAAAAAGTTAAATAGAATTGCGATTTTGCCTTTTGAGAAAATAGAATCAAACTCCTTCTAAATGGATTATCAAAGTTAGGATTGTGAAAAGGATGTATCCAATTTAGATGGAGTCTCATTGGTTAAAAAAAAACAAAAAAAAAAAACATCGAGTTGGATATCTCATTTATTTGTTTGGTTTTGCCATACATTTATTTATAGGATGAATAGCACTTGAAAAACCTAATGAGTAATAAATGTCACATTTGGTGCAATGGAATCGTCCAGAGTGGAATGAATTTGAATCAAAGGAATGGAATGGAACAAGAGAGTGACAAATTCATTATTATGTTTGGATATATTTATAGAATGGAATAGAAATGAATTGGCATGTAAAAGGATTTATAAAAATACCCATTCCAATAAATATAGATAATAAATGTATGTAGGATAAAAAGGTAAATAAAGCAATAATCATTAATAGAGATGGACTAGAATCGGGATTTCGTTTTTAAGAAAGTAGAATCAAATTCCTCTTATAAGTTGGAATCGTTGATTCTAAAGAATCATGATTTTTACTTTTAAAAATGCTTCTAAATATAAGGAAAAGTGATGAAAATCGAAATTATGATTTTATTCCGGTTCATTTCATCATACAAGATGTACTAGGCAATAATAAACTAAAAGTGATCATGGCTTTGTTAAACAGGAAAGATTCATTTGTCATGTGAGAAAAGATACCGAATGCATAAATGAACTTACACAATGATGATCTAGGTATTTCCATGGGCATGCGTCAACAGTACCTGAGATTTTTTTTTTTTTTTCTGTTTCCTGAAAATAATTTCTTTCAAACAATCAGTCATATGGATTTTATGAGATTTGCAACCTGGTATGATCTTCATAGTTAGTCAAACTTTTATATATCTTCTTTAAATAACATAGAAAATATATAATATCGGAATTTGATGAAACTATATTAAAGTTAAAAATACCAATTTTCGATTGCATAGACAAGACAGAAGTTGTTCAAGTATGTAGCAATATAAGCTTAGGAGCTAGCCTCAACATCGTTACACCATATAGTATGAGGATTTTAATATTTAGTTTTAAGATTATATTTACTTTTATTATTTTAGATTTATCTACTATATTCAATTAGATATTCATAGATATATGGGTTAATGATAAAAATGGTATCTCAACTTTTGCAAAATATTCAATTAGGTAGTTAAAGTTTTGTTTTCAACAATTTGATACATTATAAAATTTTTGTAGACTTTTTTCAAAGCTGAAGTTTGATTTTATCAATTTTGGTATCTAAATAAAGTTTTCGTTGACGCTTTTTATACCTAAAGTAAGTTTGATTGTGTATGAAAAAAGTCTACGAAGACTTTATTCATGTACCAAAATTATTAAAATCAAATTTCAAGTATCTTATTGAACTTTTTGTAAAAGTTCGAATACAAAATTTTTCAAAATAAAACTTCAGGTACCTAATTAAACATTTTGCAAAAGTTCAGGTACCATATTTGACATTAACCCTTAGATATAATAGGTAAGCATGTAGAATTAGATACTCATAGATATAAAAGGTAAGATATTTAGATTTATTTTAGATTTACATTTTATTATTTTTTTAGGTGGCTAAATAGTAGCAGTTAGATCAAGTTTAGATCGTAAGACTCATATTTGACCATACTTTATTATAAATAGTTTTTTTATTAGGGTTTTGAACAAACTTATTGATATTTTAAATAAATAATTTTTTTGAAAGTGTGATTCTTTTTTCAAGGGTGTTGTGAGGCCATCAAAATATTCACAATAGTATGAGGCTACCAAACAATCCTACTATTATTATTATTGATTCAAAAATCATAATTTGTCATAATTGGAATTCTATCTGCCAAGGATCACTTGTGATTTCCAAGCATTGTCCAACAGAAGGTATAGACGTTGTTTGCTTGGCAAGATTATTATGGTTTGATTATTCTTGCTACTTGAGGTGAGTTTTCTTGGCATTCTCTATCATAATTCTTGTTTAATTTTAATTTTCATGATTAATTTTTCTACAATCCTCGAATTGCATCCTTTTCATTAATTATTTTGCTTCTGTATTTGCATCACATTAACTCAATGGATGAGATGGGGGTTTACTTATAGATCGTAGTCCTTAAGTTTGTAGAAAGACAACAGTATGGTGAGCCAACTTGATTAGAAGCTAAGAGAAGGAGAAGAAGAGATGAAAACATGTGGCTTATGAAGTTTTTAAATAAATTGAAGGTTTTCTAGGAACATTACTATAAGTAGGAGTTATTTTTTTTCAAGCATCTATTAAGCAACAAGATAAAGCAAAAGATGAGTATATGAATGTTTAGTGAAACCTTCATTATTTGTTGTATTTATAACTAGTTGTTGCATTGTTCAAGAAAAGAAGCCTAAGCTACTTTGGCAATCATAAGTTGAATAGATATAGCCTGTGGATTTTCTACATGTACAACTCCTTCTAATGAGTCACATTTCAGGAGTACGTTGCATTTGATCTATTAGATTGAAATTGGTATTCTACTTCTATTATTGCGAATGGCCTTTCTTTGTTTGGTCTATAAAAATTTCTATCATAAAGAATGTCTGTTCCATACCATGGGGAATAGATGATGAATCTCTATTCATTCCCTTCACTGAAGGAATAACTATTCCAGAAAAAAATAGATTTTGTTGAAAAAATAACTCTAATAATAAAATTAAAGAACCGTTATTCCTTTCTATCATTCGATTCCAATGAATACTTTAGTGTGAAAAATGGGTATGGGCTTCAAGATGTTTTCTTTAAGGAATTTTTAGTAGATTAATCATTGTATTATAGTATTCTTGTCCATCATGTAAGCGAAGTTCAATCCCTAACAATGGTGTCTATGCTCGCAAGCATATGTAAGTATACTGTGTAAGTATATAAAATTGAGAGTATAGTTTTAAAACCCCTATTCAATAACAATTGATTTGTCAGGGGAAGAAGAATAAAGACTATTTTTTTCCGGGCCAAAATACAAAAGCTATTCTTAATCTAGAAATTTATATGTGTATATATATAATCATTTGGTTTCATAACAAATCGGAAGCACTAAAAAACTTACAAATTAATTAAGACTTTTATCTTATAGTATTTCACAATACTACTTTGTTTAATGAAAATCAAGTGTATGCAAAAGTTTTCCAATATTGCACAACTATTAACCAAATCACCAACCAAGCTATATAATTCAAGCACCACAATTGATTATTATTGGAAAAGAATTAATGCAGCAAGCTCAATGGAAATTAAAATTGCATAAACCAGATAGGTACTGCTATTCCAATTAGAGCTTATTGTTATGATCAACAATACTAAATTCATGATTGTTAAAATCGCGAGTTAAATATACTATTTTACAAGTTTATGATTTTATATGTTTTTTCTTAATTAAAATAGATGAAAAATTATTAAAATACAGACTTTAGATAAAATTATGAATTGAGATATAGGATTCTACACCTTCACGATTTTACTTGATCTTGCACGACTCTGTACGATTTTACTAATTCTATGGATATGAATGAATAATAAAATCACGATTTTGACAACCATAACTAAATCAATAAATTCATCTCTTATATGTTCTTTTTTTCCCTCAAGATTTTTGGAGATTTTATTTATTAAATATAGGATGTTCATCCATCCATGTTACTTGAAATTCATGATATATTTTTAACTTAATTGATCATTCTTAGGAATGCCTTAAAGTCGATGTCTAGAGGAACCCATTAAAAAGTTAATAACAATTTATATAATCAATTCAACCCATGAGTCAAGCAAGTTAAGCTACATTATGAACCTTCAACTACCTCAACTACACTTATTAACAATATATATGTATGTATATAAAGAATAATATAAGACAAAAAAAAAAAAAAAAAACTTATCATACTTGGAAGTCAAATGCAATCTACAATGAGAAATGACAAGGATACTCAATTCGGGAAATATGAACAAGCATTAATAAAATAATCTACAGTTAAAATCGATGATTTCGGCAAATGAAAAAGTTTGGCCATAAGAAATGTAAATGAGAGCACTTGGTGTCTTTTTGGTATTCTAGAGAAAGTAAGAACACAGTATCGAAAAGTTGTTAAGGATTAAAATTAATATGTGGTTATAACTAAAGGATGTAAAATAAGAATTATTTAACTTTATATGGAGGTTTATGGCTTCCCCATATATAACACTTCAAGAACCAGGAAAGAGGCCTTCGGTTGTGTGAAGGAACATTCCTACAAGGTTCCTTATAAGGAAATGGTGCACGTGTATTTGACCTAGTTTTATAAAATTAAGTCCTATGATCTCTCTTTTCTACAATATGGTCAATGTTAGGTAAGTGCACCTATCGTATACAATGTAGGAGTGGAGTATAGGGTTGTCTTCACAAGTATCGTTAATTATTACTAATCTTCTTCTTGATTATTATCTATCCAAACAAATTAAGTGAGTGATTCTATATTATTAGCTACACTACTTTAATCCTAGTAGTAATAGTTCACTATTGCAATTACCGACCCATTGGATTAATGTAAAACACAACAAAAGCTTGGACTTGCTCCTCCATTAGATTTAACATGTACATTATACCTAAAAAAGACATTGTTATTTCCTTAGCTGTTGAATTCCAAGGATAAATCAATGTCTTTCTCAAGATCATTGATGTCTAACCCTTAATCTTATACACTGGAATATCTCCTTACTTAATAGCAAATTAATATCGCATTAAATTCAAGAATTCACTTCTAACATAAACTTGAGCATAAAATTTCACTATTTTATCTCTAGAATCATGAGCAACCTCTCCTTACAGCTTAGATTTATTCAACAGGACAATTTCTTATTCCGTTATCGAAGAAATCTAACCTAGTCCTAAATTATGCAGTATAAAAATTAGTATTCATGAATGGCAACTGTAAGAATTATGGAAATCTACAATGATTTATATACAATTTGTGCTAGTACATTCCAATCTACGGTGTTGTAAGCCTAATTAAATTACTCATGCATCATACAACACATCAACATAGCAAAAATAAAATAAAATAAAATAAAATAAAGACAATAACAACAGAACATGAAAACAACATTTTTTTCACTTGAACATTGTTTGAATCCAATGTTGTATGAAGTACAATGTGTTTCCTCTTCATTCCCTCTCGAGAATCTCTAAGGAATTTGTTATAGGATGGTGCAATAAAACATAAACTATGAACATGTACATTTTTCATGGAAAAAAACTAAATTATGTCGGTTCAGTGTTTAAAATAATGATTTTCCTCTCATTTGCAATGTTTAGATCTTCTATTTATAGTTTCTACATGACTAGACATGAATGGCATCTTTGCTTAGTCTCCATTGGCCTTTAACTCTCTTTTGAAAGTGGTTATTTTAATTTCTAAAGTGGAAACGAGACTAATCATGTCATGCCCTAAAAACGGGCCTAGATGGATAACCTAAAGTTATCATATCACGTGTGCACTTGTAATATAAGAACCATCTTGCAAGTCAGAGTTTGGAAGCCTTTACCTAAATAATTACTTTATAAACATCTAATATAAAATTAGATTTGTGATAAATAAATGAAATCCAATTTCCTATAGTCCACTAGAACTACAGAGATTCGGTATCCCCTGTCAAATAGTAAAATAGAATGTATCATCTACGTTTTACAAACTTGAAACTATAACATTACAAATCCAATCCATAATCTAAACTCTATTTACAAGAATTGAAACTTAAATAAACTATACTATCTATCTGTTTCTCATATCAAACTCGTCTTCTATCTTCAAAGATTCTCCTTCATACAGGCCTATCCTTAAAACCGATGCTTCAGCTATTCCTACAACAGCACTGTAGGGGTGTGAGCTCAATCATAGCTTAGTGGATAACAAAACCAAATCACACTACAAACAAGTATCAAGCAAGTTTTTGTTTAACAAACACATGCAATGCACGCTCATCCATATAATACGTATAGTTTGAATAACCAGAATTAAAACTAATAAAGATTTATGCCCTCTCTTGAGGGTTGAAGGACTAAATACATGCCATTCACGCCTAGGAGAACTATGAACTAAGAAAGGGGGTGCATACTCAACCTTGAGCCTTCAGCTCATATCTTTCTTAGCACAATAATTCATTTCTTTTATATTATAGATATAACTGTCAACTACCCCTTGGATATAGCCAAGGAGGGAGGATTTCATTTTGAAATACTTTTATTGAAAAATAACCTCTAACTTCCCCTTAGACTTAGCTAAAGAGCGAGGATTTTCTTTAAAATCCATTTTATGGAAATAAAGCCTTTAACTACTCCACAGACAAGACTAAGGGGTGAGGACTTCCTTTTGCATTCATTTTGTGCATAGATCAAAACATTTACTCTATCAACCAACCCTTCACTTCTCTTAGAACCACATAACTTCCCTAAGTATTAAACCTTAAAGCTGCCTCTAACACGGGCAACGTCCTTCGGTTCCTGCTTAGTCCCGGTGAAGCCGACAACCCTACTAGTAGCATCCATGCAGACCCATTGGCCTAATCAAGCACTACTATAGAATCAAAATATTAATACCTAATGTGAACACCTACCAATATAAATGTGATGTAATGTAATGCATGAAAAATTCATGTAAAGGTTAAATAATAATTATGTCTTATTAGTTAATGTCCATATCATTTTTAGATAATTAACATTACATAAATCACAATTAACACCACAAAATTGTTTTCATTTATGGTTTAGTGAGTTATCAATCAAATGCAATCATCAAGTAGCAAATGGATTCCCGAATCCCATGTATAATCAATTAGATTTATATTATTTCCAATGCAACTAGATTACAAGCACAAGCAATGTGATGAGATTGTTGTTATCCACCTAGCATCCAAGCTTAGTCTTCACTATTCTCTAGGAAGATTAAAGCATCATCCCCATCAATCATCCAATCATCAATAACATTATTATCAGCACCAAATCATCACCATCTTCATATGAAATCCAAATAGGAAAGGAAAGTTGACTAAAGAAGAGAATATAATACAAAAGCAAACACTTGTTCAAGAATTTGGATTCATTTTAAGATCCTATTTGGTTAGACAGTAAGTAGGAACCCCACCATTGCTGCAAAGTTCGTCCTACGAAGATACGGACAGTTCTCCATTGTCTGTCAAAGTATTTCTTTTCTCTTTGTTTGTAGTCTTTTGTTACAAAAAACAATATCAAAACATTCATATATATATAACACTCATTTCATAAAAATCTTATACTTGAAACAACACATCCCCCTTATTACTTAAGGTCTAGTATATTACAACCACATATAAATCATTTACTCAAAGGATTCATGTTGATCTAACTTAATCATCTCATTCATTTAATCTTAGTGAAGTTCATTAGATCAATTAACTTTAGTTGTATTACTATTTGATTTCATTTCTAAGAATCATGTTAACTTAAGTCCATTAACTAATTCATTTGATATGCATAGATCATATTAAGTCTCATTTAGTTACTAAATTAGATTAAGCCAAGTGAGGCTTAGATTTGTCAACTAAGTTCATTTTATGTCTAGGAAGTCTAAACTTGTTATATTAACTCTTTACTCTAATAGTCTCGAAGAAGTCATGAATTATCATGCTTAACTACACATACATAACTAATGAAACAATTATATCTTAATCTTTGTTATTTCTAGAATTTGCTAAAACTTACAACATAGCAATTACAGGATTCTTCCTAAGCTTTTCATAGCATTTGAAATCCCTTTAATTCGAGTTCAGATGATGAAATTATGATAAAATCAAGTTAACTTAACAAAGAAAAGAAAAACAAAGGAGATTTGGATCCATACAGGTTGTGCTAAGGTTGGTGGTGATCACCACGACCCCCTCTACACTCCATATCAAGGAGCGTGTAGAATTAGCAAAACAGCAGAGGCCACTACACCCCTTGCCATGCCCCTGTGGTGGCTCAACAGTCGGCACCGTGGCTACTATACCCCTTGCTATAGCCCGTGGGGAGAGGTGTGCCAGCCTAGAACGCATCCTCTGTTTTTCTTTCATTTCTTCAAGCCTTTTTTATACATGTTTTATCCATAAAAAACCATCCCCAACACCTCATCAGCTCATCAAATTAACTTATAACACTCCTATATCCATCATTATACCTTATTTACTCAGTTCATTTCATCAATCATCTAATCTATCCATGAACACACATATATACTTAGGTCTTTATTGTTCAAGATCATACACCATTTGTTTATAAGTTTCTACTCAAGATTTACTCATAACTAGCATTGAATCTTTATATAACAACAATCACAACAAATAAAAACAAGAAACAACATCATACTTACATGTTGGATGAAATACATGGAATATGTTTTTACGCCTACTATCACTTTCTTCGCTCTTGAAGCTTTTACTAACATGTTTTCCACCTTTTTTTTTCATTTCTAATTTCATTCTATCTCATAATCTTCTTGAGATTGAGATTTTAAGTTAGATTTGTGAAATGGAAAAAAAAAAGAAAAAAAGAGGAGTAGAGAAGAAGAAGAGAGAAAACGTAGAAAAGAAGAAAGGAGGAAAAAGGAAGGAAATTGGCAGTAAAAGGAGAGAGAATAGGATTAAATAGAATAAGACCAAAATTAATTAAGGGTATTTATGCTTAAGGACTCCGATTTAATCTTTTTAGATTAGGATATTAAGCATTAAAAATAATTAGGAGAAGATTTTAGAATATAAATAAGTAAAATCAATAACTCAACTTACAGATCAAGTTTAGAAATTTAGTTTTGTAAAACTTGATATTTAGTTAAGTTTGGGCTTAGAAACTGATATTTTTAAATAAGTAGGTAATCTCAAAATTCATGAAAATTGGAGATATAGAATTTAGATTGAAGAACTTAAGAAAATTTTAGATCATTTATAGATTAAAAGAAAAGAGTATTCAAATTAAAAATGGATTGATAAAATAGTAAAATTTTGCTTGATGGGAAAAATACTTAAAGTAAATAAGAAATTTGAAAGGAAAAAAGTTCAAATTGACAAAAAAAAAAAAAAGGATTTAAGAAATTGGGTTCATGAAATGAATAATTAAAGTAGATAAAAGATTGAAAAGGAGGATTTGGAATCTCAAATTCAATTAAATTTATTTATTAATTGACTTATTAATCTATCCATTTAAAACCTATACTTCAAATTACTTATTTTAACTAAACTACCTAAACTCAGTTATTAAATTACACTCTAAACAACTTTAAGATTAATTATCCATTGGTAGTTGATATTATATTAGCTTTAGTTTTCATAATTCTAAAGCTATTAATCGTTTTAAGATTTTATTTTTTTACTTACTTTTTCATTGTTTTATTCCAATTAATTTAGATTTAGATTTGTTATTGTTTTTACTTCTATTGTAATTTTGAATTATTTAATAATTTATTATTTATTGTGTTAATATCTTTTGCATTCATTATCCAATCTGTTTAATATTTTTGGTTGAGTTATGCTTCCTTGCTATATTAATTTGGGGTTTGTTATAATATTTTTATTTCCATAAAATGGCCTAAAATTTAAGGTATATAGGTTTTAGTTCCATTCTTTTATAGTTATTTATTTACTTATCATTCATTTCTTTAATTATCTGGAATGTTTTATTTATAACTTTGGGTATTATTATTACTTACTTGAATCTCATTTTCATTTATTGGCACACACACACACACACACACACACACACATATATATATATATATTTAATTTCATCCTTGTTATTTTTATATAATTTTATCTTAAAAAGTAATAATTCAAAATTTTAAATAGTCATTAATTTATTTAAATTTTAATATTCTTAGATCACGAGAAATTAAGAATGTCTTCCATAACTTTTCTTAAAACTTGTTTAATAATTTTACATTATTTTCTTAATGATTATTATTTCTAAATTATATGAATTTGGGTTATTACAAATCACGCCCTCCGTCACAACTATTACTTAGGCCGTGATGTCTTAAAAATCAATTGTCTGGGGCTAATCACGACCATGACATCACCAGTGATCCTAGCGGCAACAAAAGTTAAATCCCTATCACGACTACTACATAAGGCTTAATGTATTAGACACAAAACTATTCTTGATGATCATGGTCGTTATATGACCAATGACCTAAGCGGCTCCAAATTTACATAGCCTATAATGCTCATGGTGTTAGCTTGGTCTTTAAGATGTGAATGAGATCATGACCATGATATGGCCAGTGGTCTCGAATTCTAATTTTTCTTTCTCTTATCATGACTGAGATTAAGCTCAAAAGTAGATCTGCATAGATCACTGCCACTATCATGGCTATAACAATGGTCGTGATACACGTAGTTCTAATTTTTTTCTCTTTTTCACACCCACGATTGTCTTCTAATTCTCACCTGCTTATATTGCCATCGATATTACAGGTATGATGTAGGCCTTGAGTAGCTATTTTGGTACGTAAACTAATCCAATTTCATCCAAATGTTGCCAATTTATCCTTAGTCACCTGAAAGGAATATATTTATAAATTAAGTACCAAATCTCTTAAATAAAGCATAAATAAGAGTATGGTTAAGCACAAATTGACCCTAATGTTACATAGTAAATAGCCCCTATTAGGACATTGCTGACAACATGAACTTTTTCAAATGAAGTCTTAGGAAGTTTGTAATAGTATGGGACTTTGTTTATATGGTTTGAAACTTTTCCTAAACAAGTCTATAATTTCTTATAAATTATTCTTGATTATTTGATCTTATTCCCCTTCATGCTAGACTTTATTATGCCTGTAAAAAAAACTATCGAAAAAAGACAATACATAGTTAAAAACATTATTGATAATTTTTGTAATCTTATTTTCGTGTCAAGAGTAGTACTTGAAAAAAAAAAGTTATTCGTCAAATGTGTCATGCCCAAAAACAAGGCCACTAGGACTTTTGCCATATACTCATATAAAAAAACAAGCATATAAGGCTCTTAAATCTATATACCAGTGGAATTGCAAGAGGTCTTCAAAATTCTCTAACATACTTAATTTATTAATATTGGTAAAAATCTATTTTAGCATTTGTACAACTCATGCAGTTGATCAATTAATAATAGTTTATTAAGTATTAAAGGAAAACATAAAACTAGAATAACTATTTGTCTCTGAGAGCTCAACTTAATCATCCTCTCTCATAAGGCTATTGCAATGCCAGCACTAGTGTCTAGTCATAACCCATGTAATCAATTCCCATCATCATCATGACTTGAAAAATAAGGAATGAGAGAAAACACTTTGCATGGAATGCTATGTACAGACATGTGCAATGTCACAAAACCATATTGAAACATTGGAACAAGTTTTAATATTAATCCAGAAACAAACATAAACTTATTAGTGTACTTATGCACTTTCACATTTTTGGAAATCAAACTCATAAGTGACCAAAACGAATAAAAGCCTCACAATAAACATGAGTAAATGTCTTACAATAAATATGAGCTAGAAACCCTAGATGAACATGAATTGAAGTCTTACAACTAATACAATCCTTTTCCTCTCAACTAATATGGATAGAAATCTCACAATAGATACTTGCTTTGACTTACAACTAACATATGTTGTACCCAACATTTATAAAAATAGTGCATGCACTAAGAGTTCCCAACACTTTAATAACCACTTCCTATATGTTGCAATGTTTTTGCAAATTAGTCTTCATCACACACACAAAAATAATATTATTTAATCAACTTGATTTACTACTTATTACGAAACCTTCATACAATAGTAAACATGTGCTAGGTGTTATCATAAGCATTAATGATTTGAGTCCTCAAATAATACAACTTATTTATACATCAAGAACTAACCAAGAAAAAAAATAATTTTCCTAAATATGAACTTTGTTAAGTCATCTCAAAATTTTCGATATTTATAGATATTCTAACTTAGGTTTTGGCAAGTTTATTAATTGGTTAGCTTTGTTGAAATTTTGTCGCTAGGTAAGTCAAGTTAGAACAATGGCCTATCATAGCTTAGCATAACTCATTTATACATGCTTTAGTTTCCTAATGGATTGACTAAGGATGCCTTCTAGTACCAATCTATCCTAGTTATTGAGTCAATTTTCCAAAAAATTCATCTTTCCTCAATTCACATGAATAGTTATAAGTTTCCAACTTTTAATCATACTACTATTTATATCTAATCTCTCTTTATATATTTCTTTAAGTTTTTCATAGAATTTCATCCTTTTTCTTTCTCCATTATTTCTATCAAAACCCAAACAACTCATAAATTAGAACATCTACAAATCCATAAAAGTTCTTCCATGCAATCTATAATAAAGTAAAGATGGGCTTTCTATTATCTTAATGTGTAAATAAGGGTGTTTCCACTATCCAACACAAGATTTGCTACCATAACTTGCTTGTTTTGTTCCTTACAAAATCACATATTTGATCTATGAATGACTTGTTGATGAAATAATGACAAACCCTTACTATTTGTTATATGAAAATAAGTTCTTTTGATTATTTATAATCTCTCTACAATAACTATTGTAAAAGTTATCATGGATTTGAGCTGTGAAACATATGAAATAATGATAGAGAGGTTTCATTGGTTTTTATACCTTTCTAGAGGATTATTGAGTGCCTGAGGGTTTAAGAGGAAAGTGTGTCCTTTTGAAACTTTTAGAAGTATGATGCTAGGGTTTTAGGAAGGTTTACACAAAGAATATGAAGGGTATTTAGGTTTAGTGTGATATAAGTGGCAAGGATGTCTTTAAGGTTTATATATCACAATACTTAATAAGTGTTAAAAGATCCATATTTTCTATACTCAATTGATATAATTTTGCATTAATTTTATGTAAAATTCTTAAAAGAAAGATACTTAAGTGTTGAATATTTGTTTTTTAGGGTTCAAGTATTTATTTGGAAGATTTATGGATGATTTTAGCAAAAAACAAGGAAAGATTTAACAAAGGCTACAAAGTGATGATTTTCAAGTGTGCACAACGTTCATGCATGGCCATTCAGATGCTTGTGTAGAGGGAAAGAAGGTGACCAGCAAGTATCTTAATTCATGCCCTAGCAGCTGCACAAGGTAGTGCAAAAGCAAATAACTCGATTTGAGAAGAAAAAAAGATTTGGAGTTGTGCAAACCCTGTGCACGACCGTGCAGAAGATTGTGCAGAACTTAAAGATGTCAAAAATCCATTTTTTCTCATTGTACATGGCCCCGAGCACGTCGTGCAGACCCCCCATGCACACATGAATTTTCCCTATTCTATAAATAGTCGCCTTATTGATTTATTTGGCATCTTGAGTCATACATTGGGAACCCTAGGAGAGAAAAGACACACTTGGAAGAGAAAGATTGTTTTGATATCATAGATTATCATAAGATCATTCAAGGGTTGTATTTCTACATCATGTTTCTATTCTACTTCTCTAGATATTGTGTTTTTCTTGTAAACTCCATGGAGGAGTAGATTCCTAACCCTAAATCTTGTGAAACCCTAAACCCAATATGAATTGAATTGCCTTGATTAATGAGAAGTTTATACTTTTGCATCTATTCATATACTATAATTGTTTTGTGATTGATTTATGTGCAAGGTTAATTACATGCATGATTCTTATTAGATGGAAGAGGTTTTATCTAGTAAGTTAGATCTTCATGAATAGAAAAGTCACATGTTTCATCTAGAGATAGAGAAACTTTGATTTGCTGCAATAAAGATTTGATCTTTGCTTGTGAACCAGGATCTTTAATGTGATCTTGTATTGATATTAGTTAGGAAGAGGTTTCTATTAATTCATGCAATATTAGAAATTGATTAACTCGAGGTAGAAATCAGTTCAATAGGAAGTTCATGCAGTGCAAGGTGTGAATGAGTCATTAATCAATATATCTTTATATGAAAAGTTAGGGTTTAGGGTAGAACAAGATGAGGGGTATGTTGCATATCTTGTGATTGATTATAATTCTTAAAAGCTTTCATAAGGATCTTAGGGTTAATTTAATTAGTTAATTAGTAGTTGATGATAATACATATCAATTTAAGAACTAGACTAAATAGTGGAGAAAGGGTAACACTAGTAATTGTTTCTTAGATTCCTGAGGACGATACCTGATTTTAATCATATACTATTTTGAATAGGTATACTTGCCTTTGCTCGATCGTAGGATTAATTCTAGGTTTATAAATTTTAAAGTTTGATACGATCAGTTTTGAGCGCATCAAGTTTTTGGCCGTTTCCGGGAATCTAGCAATATTAGGACAGCCTGATTAGCTACTAATTTATTCATTTATCTTCTTTTGCAATTTAATTCTCTTTCTTCTTGGATACTTCATAAACTCTAATATGCTTTCATCTTTTAGTTTATGCCAAGAAGCTCCTCATCGGAATATATTGACCTTGATCCTGAGATTGAACGAACACTTCGTAGAAGGTTGAGAGCTAGGAGAACCAACCTAGAAAGACCAAGCACCATGGATGGAGATAGGAATGAGGTTGCTCTTAATCAAGTTCATGGGAACGGAAATAATCCAATTCAAGTCGCTGCAAATGATCTTCATTGACCTATGTGTGAGTTATTTATGCCCACGATCGATGGAGTTGCACCACCTATTGCAATGCCTACAATTCAGGCAAACAATTTCGAGTTGAAGCCTGCTTTAATCCAAATGGTGCAAGTAAACCAATTTGGTTGGGGAACTACAGAAAATCCACATGTTCACTTAAAAAGTTTCCTGCAGATTTGTAGTACTATTAAAAGCAATGGAGTTTCAGAGGATGCTATACGCCTTAAACTATTCCCTTTCTCTCTTAGGGATAAGGCAAGTAGTTGGTTGAATTCTTTACCTCCTCATTCTTTGACCAATTAGGCTCAAGTGGCACAAAAATTTCTAGAGCAATTCTTTCCGCTTAACAAGATAATCCATTTGAGGAATGAGATATTTTCTTTCTGTCAATTTGAGGAGAGTCATGTATGAAGTCTAGGAAAGATTCAAGGAACTCCTTCGGCATTGTCCTCACCATGGGATTTCCCTTCATGATTTAATTCGGATATTTTATACTTCTCTTGGTGATCAATTGAAGACAATGATTGACACCGTGGCTAGTGGAGGTTTGATGAAAAAGAGTGCTCCTGAAGGTTATGATTTAATTGATGATATGGCACGTAATACATTCTATGGCACAGTGAGAGGACTAAACCAAGACATGTTGCTGCGATGCATGAGTCAGATGAGATTACTAAACTTCAAGCACAAGTGGCATCTCTTACAGCTCAGATGAGTAGAATGCAACCTATATCAAGTGCAGGATCAAGCTATATACCGAATATAGAAATTTTGTCTCAGAGTGAGGCTCCTATGAGTTCAATAGGGGATTATGATGTTTCTAGTGTTGCTTCTAGCATTGAGGATGTCAATTTTATGAATAAGTTTGATAGAACTTCAGGGAATTATAATCCTTATAGTAATACTTATAACCCTGGCTGGAGGAATCACCCTAATTTTTCATGGAGCAACAAAATGCTCAACGATCAAACAATCCACCAGGATTTCAGAGGCAACAACCAACAATTACCAGCACCTCAACAACCCCCTACTTTACTACCACCTGAGAAGAAGTCGAACGTTGAAGATGTGCTGGCACAGTTTATTCAGAATTCTGATGCTCGTCACAGAAATCAAGAGGCTTCCATTCATAATCTTGAGAAGCAAATTGACCAATTGGCTAAGTTGATGTCTGAGAGACCTCAAGGTTCACTCCCTAGCAATACTGAACCAAATCCTAGGGAGCATGTAAAGGCCATTAATTTGAGAAGTGGGAAGGAGTTACATCCCGACTTACCAAAGGAGCAGGATGGAGAGAGAGTCAAAATCCTATTGGTGAAGAAGTGGAACCCGAGAGATCAAAGAAGGAACAAAAATCATCACCACCAGTTGTGAAAGAGTACAGGCCACGGATTCCATATCCAGCTCGCCTCAATCAGACAAAGGACAAGGAACAATTTGGTAAATTTTTGGACTTATTTAAGCAGTTACACATTAACATTCCTTTTGTTGAGGCGCTTTTACAGATGCCGAAGCATACAAAGTTCTTGAAAGAACTCTTATCTAATAAGTGAAAATTGGAGGATGTTTCTATAGTGAAGTTGGGAAATTGCTCATCTATCATTCAAAATAGGCTTCCTCCAAAGCTGAAAGACCCTGGCAGTTTTACAATCCCCTGTGTGGTTAGCGATATTAATGTTGAAAAAGCATTGGCAGATCTGGGAGCAAGTATTAATTTGATGCCCTACTCATTCTTTAAGAAGCTAGGACTTGCTGAACCTAAACCCACCAGGATGAGCTTACAGCTTGCTGATCGTTCTGTTAAATTCCCTCAAGGGATAATTGAAGATGTTTTGGTGAAAGTGGGAAAGTTCATCTATCCAGTCGAATTTGTGGTTCTTGACATGGATGAAGACGGAGATGTACCTCTCATTTTGGGAAGACCCTTCCTTGCTACCGCCAGAGCATTGATTGATGTAGATGGAGGTAAACTCACATTAAGGGTAGGTGATGAAGAGCTGGTGGTTACAATTGCTCCGCCTTGAAGTATCCGATGAGTACAGATGATTCATGCTATTCGGTCGATATTATTGATTCCTCTGTCAATGAACACTATGCAGAATTATTATGCAAAGATGAATTAGAGTTGAGCTTGACAAGAGGAGAGGAGGAAAGTGTGAGTAAACCAGAAGTAGAAGCTTGCAAAGAACAACTTGATGCTGCAGAAGAGATTACACCTCTTGGTGGGTTTGAAAACTTAAAAGCGGGCAATGAAGCAAGGCTTAGGAGCTCTATTGAAAAACCACCTGTTTTGGAATTAAAGCAGTTACCAGACTACCTGGAGTATGCCTTCCTTGCAGCAGATTCCAAGCTTCCGGTTATCATTGCTTCGGATTTATCACAAGAACAAAAAGATCGATTACTCACAGTTTTGAGAGCTCATAAGCAAGCAATCGCATGGCAAATTTCAGACATAAAAGGTATCAACCCTCTTTTTGTACTCATAAAATTCTTTTGGAAGAAGGATTGAAGCCGGTAGTGCAGCCATAGAGAAGGCTAAACCCCAATATGAAAGAGGTGGTTAAAAAAGAAGTCATTAAGCTTATGGATGCTGGACTTATATACCCTATTTCTGATAGCAAGTGGGTTAGTCCGACACAGGTTGTACCAAAGAAGGGAGGGATGACTGTGGTCCCCAATGATAAGAATGAACTTATTCCAATGCGCACTGTAACTGGATGGCGAGTTTGCATAGATTATCGGAGACTGAATGATGCAACTCGGAAGGACCATTTCCCTCTTCCCTTTGTAGATCAGATGTTGGAGAGATTAGCCGGCATATGTACTACTGCTACCTAGATGGGATGTCCGGATACTTCCAGATACCGATTGCTCCAGAGGACCAGAGAAGACTACCTTCACTTGCCCTTATGGCACATATGCCTACAGACGAATGCCATTTGGGTTATGCAATGCACCGGCTACGTTTCAGTGGTGTATGTTAGCTATTTTTTACGACTTGGTAGAAAAAATCATGGAGGTCTTCATGGATGACTTCGCAGTTTTTGGGGACTCATTCTCGGATTGTTTAGAGAACTTAGAAAAGGTGCTAATTCGTTGTGAGGAGACAAATCTAGTATTAAACTAGGAAAAATGCCACTTCGTGTGTAAGGAGGGCATTGTGCTTGGCCATAAAGTTTCCTACAAAGGCATTGAAGTCGATCAAGCGAAAGTGGAGGTGATTTTAAACTTCCTCCCCTAAATTTAGTTAAGGCCATCAGAAGCTTTCTAGGCCATGCTGGCTTCTATAGACGCTTCATTCATGAGTCATGACTTCCCCAAAATAGCCTGGCTTCTAACTAAGCTATTGGAGAAAGATGTGCCTTTTCATTTTACATCCAAATGCCACCATGCCTTCGATGTCCTCAAGGAGAAGTTGACCAATGCACCCATCATGATAGCTTTGGATTGGAGTTTGTCTTTCGAACTCGTGTGCGATGCCAGCGATTATGCCATTGGAGCTGTTCTTGGTCAGAGGCGTGATAAACATTTTCAACCTATATACTATTCTAGTAATACTCTTACAAGTGCTCAATCTAATTAAAGAGATGTTGGCTGTAGTGTTCACATTTGACGAATTTAGGCCGTATCTCATTCTTTCCAAGGTGATCGTATATACGGATCACTCGGCCTTGAGATTTCTGCTAACTAAAATAGATGTGAAACCTAGATTAATCCGATGGATACTACTCCTACAAGAATTCGATGTGGAAATTTGTGATAAGAAAGGGGTGGAAAATCTAGCTGCTGATCACCTCTCAAGACTTGAGAACCGCTATTTAGAGGAACTCAAGGAGGAAGATATCAATGACTCTTTTCCGAAAGAGTAGCTATATGTGATACATCAGCTCATGAATGTGGAAACACCTTGGTTTGCAGATTTTTTAAATTATTTAGTGGCTAGAGTTCTTCTCGATGGCCTTAATTCTCATGCAAAAAGGAAGTTCTTTTCAAAACTTAAATACTACTATTGGGAGGATCCTTTCCCATTTCGGGTTTGTGGTGATCAAATGGTTAGGAGGTGTGTCTCCCACAAAAAGGGCTGGAAGATTTTGAGTGAGTGTCACTCCGGACTTGCTGGAGGTCACTATTCTGCTAACCGGACTACACATACGGTTTTAGAGGCCGATTTCTATTGGCCTACAATATTTAAGGATGCCCAACATTTTTGTGCCATATGTGATAATTGCCAACGTGTTGGAAATATCTCGAGAAGAAACGAGATGCCTCAAAATTTTGTTCTTGAATGTGAAGTGTTTGACTTATGGGGCATCGACTTTGTCGGACCATTCCCCACTTCTTATGGGAATAAATATATTTAGTAGCAGTGGAGTATGTGTCCAAGTGGGTTGAAGCCCAAGCACCGGCTACAAACAATGCACGAGTTGTTGTAAAGTTCCTTAAGAAGCTATTTTCACAGTTTGGAGCCCCTAAAGATATCGTAAGCGATAGGGGAACACATTTCTGCAATGTCCAATTGAAGAAGGTGTTGAGAAGATATGGATTCACACATCGAATTGCTACACCTTACCACCCCCAAACAAGTGGTCAAGTGGAAGTCTCCAATCGTGAGTTAAAGCGAATTCTCGAAAAGACGGTGTAGCATAATAGAAAAGATTGGTCCGAGAAGCTTGACGATGCTTTGTGAGCATATAGAATAGCCTATAAAACACCTTTAGGGACTACTCCCTATAGGATGGTTTATGGGAAATCATGCTACCTTCTAGTGGAGATTGAACATAAAGCACATTAGGCAATCAAATTGGTTAACTTTAATTTAGGAGATGATGGAGAAGGCAAGCTTATGAAAATATGAGGATTTACAAAGAGAAAGCCAAGAAATATCATGATTCACATATCCACTAGTCAAGGGAGTTCAAGGAAAGAGACTAAGTTCTGCTGTTTAATTCCCGTTAAAACTTTTTCTAGGAAAATTGAGGTCAAGATAGTCCGGTCCTTTTGTGGTTAAGAAAGTATTCCCACATGGCGTGGTAGAGCTTGAACACCCGAATCATGACAATTTTAAAGTCAATGCCCATTTCTTGAAACTCTATTTGAGTGATGGAGCAGAATGTGAGGATCGAGAGGACTTTCGACTCAAATTACCAAACTATTAGCTGACGAAAGTGTAGTACGTCGAGCCAACGACGTTAAACAAGTGCGCTTCTTGGGAGGCAACCCGTGTCTAACTTTGATTTTGGAAGGTTCCTCAACTTAATTGAAGGAAGTAAGACTTGATTTCTTAGTATGGGAACACATAACTTCAAGTAAGAATTCTCAAGTTTTAATCCCCTGCGTACCTAGTAAGTTCTTTTTAGCCTTATTCACTCATAACGAGGTGCACAAAACTCGTAAGACTTGTCAATATCTGCATAAAGTTGAACCCAGGCAATACTTGAGACAAAACACATCTTAAAATAGCTACTGGACACCTTTTCACATCCTGCACGACCCCGAGCATGGCCATGCAGAAGCTAAACCACACTTGAAATCAAGATAACAAAGTTTCGGTGCACTTTTTCACATCCTGCACGACCCCGAGCACAGCCATGCAACTTCCCATGCACACTCTAAGTTCAACCAAGGAGGCCTCGGTGCACTTTTTCACACCCTGCATGGCCCAAAGCATGGCTGTGTAGGCCCCCTTGCGTACACACCAACATAGCTTCATTCGCTCTCGGGTCACGTTTTTCCACTCTGCACGGCCTCGAGCAAGGTCGTGCAGGAGATTGGGTACGCACTTATAAAAAAAAATTTATATAAAGATGTCTTCTCTCTCTTACTCTTTTATTGGCGTGACTTTAAATAGCACAAACCCCCTCTTCTCTCTACGATACGGTAGTAACACACCACCACACTCACAACCAAGATCATAAACTCGTCTCGTTTCACTTGTGCTTCCACACTCAAGTAAGCATCCCCCTTTCCCTCACTTTCTTTCACGCAAATGCAATTTAGGCACTCCAATTTTTCTGTCATGGTGAGTAGGTTTAAGTGAGCTATAGTTGCATGTGTTTGGTTTTGCGAATGTTGTTGAAGTCATGAGCTGTAGACACTATGAATGTAGTATTTACTTGTGGTTGTCATAGTTTCCATGATTATTTGCGCGAAACACTACTTATTAGTTCGATCGGTCTTGAATGCTAGGGTTCATGAGATTTGTGGATGTGAAAATTTTTTTGGGCTTTTGCTTTTTCCTTGCAATTAAGCCGTTTTACTATCATTGTTTGCAATTAGTTTCCACCATTCATGCTTATATGGCTCCATTCGGAATTTTAGGGTTTCATGTATAAGATATTGGGGTTTTCACGAACCTAAGATTAAATGGGTATATTCTTGATGATTTCATGATTAATGTGGTTCCCTTAATATGTTTTTCCCTATAGCTATAGTTTGCACTACCCTCTGCACGACCTTGCAAGTGACTGAGCTACTCTGGTTTTATTATTATTAGGCTTAATCTTCACTCATTCTTTGTTTAATTGTTCCTAATAAGTTGTTGCATCATTGTTATAGAAGCCAAGCACATCTATGAACTGTGCTCTACTTATACTGAGTTATGTTTAACACTTGCTCACTATTGCTTTTACAATGTCCCTGATATATGCTTGTCCTTTATGTAGAAATGCTGTGAACCAAACGAGTAGCGCACAAGTCCACAAATCCACGATCTAAACGACAGGCTTCCACTTCCTAAGACAAGAAAAAGAAGCGGCCTTAACAAGAAGAAGAAGACGTAGGGCCAATTTGCTTTGTCAAATACTCTGAGCAAGAGTAGAGCAAGCAAAGGAGAGAAAAGCTTGAAGTGAAAGCCTTCATGAATAATGAATATTTGGATTGGAGATTACTCCGAAAATATGGCCTTGAGCAAGAAATCTGATAACTGTTAAGTGTAGGACCGTGGGCCTCATTCTTTGAGATAAATGAGCTAGCTTATAGGAAGTTACTCTGGAATTCCTATCCACTCTCCAGTTAGACAAGTATGACATGTATTTTCAAGTTTATGGCAAACAATAACATGCCTATGCTCATAAGTTTGGCATATATTTGGGTTTATATGACTTTGAAGGATGCAATGAGGCCAGCTTGACAAAACTGCCTAAAACTTGGCCGTCTGATCTCACCGCCCAACAGTATTGGGAGCATCTATGTGGATCTGCTATTCGATATCAACCATCTCGTTCCAAAGCCACATCAATGACTGATCTCAACTTGAAGGTGGTTCACCACTTGTTGGCACATATCATTGGAGGTTGCAAGAGTAGTCACGGTGTGGTAAACAACTTTGAACTGTTTCATTTGTACAGTATTGCTACTAAAACAAAGATTAATGTGGGTTTAGAAGTGGCTATGTAAGCCCCGAAAAATTTCAGTAAATAATTTCAAGATGAACTTAAAAAATAAACCCTAAAAATCACTCCAAATTAAAACCGAATTTCGACAAGTCCTAAATCATGAATGAATCCAAAAATTTCTTAATCATGAGAAAATGAAAATCCTTAAAAATAAAATAAGAACTCAGTGGTCTTCAAATTCAAAACGACTACGTACGAAAAATTCCTTATTTAACTCCGACTTATAAAAACGGGTAATATAAAGCCCAAAAACAAATTATTAAAAAGCAAATAATGATTGACTTTCGAAAATATAACTCAATCCAAAAATTCCGAAAACATTAAAGGATAGTAAATACTTACAAAAATGATATATAAAATAAATTTCTCAAATTAAATATGTTGTATAAACATAAAATATCAGTTTCCAATTTGGCAAAGATCTAAACCAGAAAATCACTCGGAAATCCTAGCTGGAATACAATAGATGAAGTCCGGCAATCTAGCGCCCCTAACCTTAGAGGCCGAGATGTAGTTTAAATATGTGGAGTAGCTCATAGTAATATAAGTTTGTTTAAAAATATCATATTGGTAAATTTTTGACCTATTTCGAACCCGTTCGGATACAGACTTCGAAAAGCGTGTCCCGGGGCTCGAGATATCAAAAATATACTAATAGTACTGTTAGACTCGTAATTTCATAATATTTCTAAATATATCAGTTATATAATTTTTCGGGTTATAAAAGTTACAGTTATAACCTTTTTATCGTATTTCCATTATCAATAATTGACTAGTCTTTTGTACTATTCATTTTTATTTTATTACAAAAAAATTTTATTATTCTTATAAAGCCTTATATTTTTAGATAAATATTTTATATATTATAGAAAATTTTGTTTTTCTAAAATTTAGTTAGTTCGGGCTTTTACGGGATCAGATTCTGTTTAAGATCTGATACTAAAAATAAAATAAATTAATTTAATAATTGAAAAATATTTTAAAAATATTTATATTTTCATAAAATAATTTTTTTAGAATATTTTGGGTTATAAAAATATCATTTATAGCCTCTATTCGCGTATTCTGATCATATCGGTAACATAATTGTTAAAATACTAAAATAATTCAAATAATTATTTAATTTTAATTATGAAAAATCTGCTACATATATTTGGAATAAATTTTATAATTTTATTTTATTTAAATTTATTTTATTAAGAAAGTACTTTTACAACCTATACCTTCAAGTACACCTTACACATATCACTTCCTTTTCACTTCAATCTTTCTACACATTATTCCATACTTCATGGCAGATTTTTCCTCTTCTTTATGGCTGCCATTATCCTTTATTTACTCCAATTTGACTAAATTAAGTAAATTTCACTCCTTCTTAAAGAAGTTACATTACACATTAATTATACAATTCAATTTTGAGTCAAATTTCAAACAACACTCTCTCTCCTCTCTCTCTAATTCACGTGGACAGCTTCCTCCCCCCATTTGCTGCCTTGTTTTATTTT
Organism: Combretum micranthum; assembly: GCA_024138025.1. NCBI lineage: Eukaryota > Viridiplantae > Streptophyta > Magnoliopsida > Myrtales > Combretaceae > Combretum > Combretum micranthum. Next base: position 558,475 of record JAMXBD010000148.1, on the reverse strand, counting down.
TTTCTCTCTTTCATTCATTTAATACACTCATTTTCTCTCTTTCCTTCATTTACTCACTTTCCCTCTTTCATTCATTAACTTTTCTCTCTCATTTTTCCTCTCTTTCTTCTTCATTTGCTCTTGTTCTTCCATGAAAAACAAGCTGCCCCCTTCTTCTTCCATGGCTTCCACACTTCATTCTTAAAGATTTCCAAGCAAATCTTCTTCCCAAAGCTCCATAGGTGATATAGGTAAAGTATAATGAAGGTTTCATGCATCAAATGACCTTCCATAAGCTTAAAAGCTTAGGATGATGATGCCAAAAATGAAACACTCCTTTTCTCTACTTTTATTATCTTGTATTTCAATTATTTTCTTGTTTAAAGTTGATATATTTGTAGATCTAACTTTTTGTAGCTTTGATTTTGTTTATGCCATATATCTTGTTATTTAAGTTGTTATTTTTGTTACTTCTTATGATTTATGCATAGATCTATCATCCACATGTTCATCTTAGTGATTCATGCATTAAAAACTAGTTTAAAAGACTAGATCTAGTGTTTTGAGTTCATAAATGCATTAGATCTTTGTTTTATGCTCATGAGCAACTTGTGATAGCATGATGATCGTAGGAAAATTGTAGGAAACTCAAGATCTATTTTATTTTCAACAAAAATCAATTTTTAAAATTCGGATGAAAATGGAACCATATTTAGAAAAGTTGTTTTTCAACTCCATAATGTGTATTTTTCATTTAAAATGAAGGGCTTAGGGTATAGACAACATAAATGAATGATTTTGATAAGGAAAGTTTAGATCTATGTTCATATTATGTGTAGATCTTAGATTTGAACTTGAACAAAAGTAGTGAAATTCGTATTTTGGCAAGACTCATTTTTAAAAACCACTTTCCAAGTGTCAAAATGTAATTTTTACTTAAGAAAATGAAGGCTTAATATATGTATATCATCAAGACTTCTTTTTACAAGAATCAAAAGTGATTTTCAAAAGTTATTTTCAAAATAAAAATTCTATTTTCGGATTTTGGCCAAGGCCTATTTTAAAAACATGTTTTCCAACTCAAAAATGAAATTTTTATTTAAGAAATGAAAGGCTCTTAGGATAGGATAAGTAAGGAATGGATTTTCATGAGCTTAGATAGCTTTTATCAAAAGATATAACCAAAAATAAATTTTGTAAATTTGGATCCTAACCAAGACCAATTTTAAAACCCATTTATCAACTCCAAAACACAAGTTTTATGTGAAAAATGAAGGATATAGGTAATAGATATCATTAAATAGTGATTTTTATAAGTTGAAATGAGTTTTGATGAGATTAATGTGTAAAACAAGAAGTAGGATCAAGATGGAAAATTTTGAGTTAAAGTAGTCAATTTGTGAAATTCGTAGTTTTGGATGATGCCCATGAAAACACCTATTATCCAAGCTCAAAATAAAGGTTTTATGTAATGAATGGAGTCATTAAGTAATAGGTACCATAAAGTCTTAAATTTTAATGCATTAAATAAGTTTTTCCCAAAGGAATCATTCAAAAAGTGGATTTTCTAAAATTCGGATTTTTGAGTAAATCATATTGCAAAACATATTTGCCAAGTGTAAAATGCAAATTTTTGTGTAAGAATGAAGTCCTTAGTGGTTATGTATGATTGAGCCCTAATTTTCTAAATATCAAATGATTTTTACTTAAAGGAATCACTCAAAAAAACCAATTTTTACCAAATTCGGATTTTGGAATCAACCCCACTTGAAAACATTTTTACAAGGTGTAAAATGGAAATTTTTATGTAGAAACGAAGGTCATAAGTAATATATATAATGAAGGTTAAATTTTGACAAAAGTAATTATATTTTCTTAAGTAACAAATCCAAAACAAATGGAAATGATCAAAGTTAGAAAACTAAATTTTTTATAAGTAAGTTGTTATTATGGTCTTGCAAAATAAAAAGTTACAAAATTTCTTTTTTGCAAAATCATCAAGATCATGCATACATTAAGCTCATCTCATGTCATTCATGTTAGGAAATCATTCATATTGCATATATAGCTAATCTATATAGTAGGAACGTTACAAACATTTACAAAACTATTTTTCGGAAATTGAAATTGTTGCTGCCCTAATCTGATCCGAACATTTTGGAGCTTCAAAGTTTTCAAAACTTAAATATAATATTAGAAATAGATAGATTTTTCAAAGTAGATAGAAATCGATATATAATTTGCGAGATTCTGAGTTAAAATAACCAAGTTATGGCCGTTTTAAGTTGAAATTCCCTCTTAGGACGCGAATTACGAATTTGATAGTTCGTACAAAATCGTTTGGATTAGTTTGAGTTGAAATACGTATTACAGTATTTCTTCCTTTTTAGGTGACCCTAAAATCGACGATTTCCTGCCACCGAATTATTATTACTAGAAGACCGGTGATCCAATGGCCGTATGAGTTTTCTCCTCATTTTGATACCTTGGTTGTGTTTGTAGCTAGTTGCGTTAGAATTATAGGAACAAGATAAAAATCGATATGAATGGGGATGGGATATGTGATGAGACTGTGATGAATGTATGCCAAAGAATACTAAAGCATATCGAAACCACAATTTGATTGAATAACTGTACCGTTCATATTATTTCTGTTATATGTGTGATATTGGTTAGTCACTCTAAAGAATGTATAAATATTTTTTACCTAAGCAAAAAAGAAAAAGAAAAATTAAATTGGTCATGCATCGCATTGGACATATTGCATTTGGTAGCATGCTATCCTATGCAGGTCGATCGGTATGGTCTAAGGACTCGTTTGGATAATGAGACCTGGGATCAGAGCTCATTCATAGGAAACTAAGGTGCATTGAGGATGCATTCCATATATGAGCCTAGTCGAGGCGAGTGCTATGAGCCGAGGGCTTGGGGACTAGCAGCGGTCGTGTAGACTTTAATACCATCCCTAACCCAAGATACGGAGGGCGTAAATCCGTTCTGTGTGTGGGTTCTAGATACCCATACATAATTGTTTGCTCATGTGTTTGTTCATGCATAGCATATGGTTGATTATAACTTGCTTGTTATGGTACGGAATTAAGGGAATTCTCACTAAGCTAGTATAGCTTATACCCCTATAGTTGTTTAAATGAACAGGTTCTCTCAAGAATACAAAGTGGGGACTGAATTGGTTGAAGCCGGGAATGACTCTGGGATTTTGGCAAAGAATACAAATGTTTGAAGTTATCAGCTAGTTTCTGATTTGTCTTGTAATAGTTTATGTAGGGAAGTCTCTAGATGAATGTAATCGAAGTTGAATGATTTGTATTTTGAAGTATAGTGATTTGTATCTAAAGTATAGTAAATTTGTATTTCCTTTACATTGTTACTTAATTGTATCAACATAAAATGTATCATTTCGATGTGTCTCCTTTATATGTTAGATGCCTTGTACATATATGGAAGCCTTCGCGTGACTGAGGTGGTCATTCTTAGGCTTTAATATTGTGTACGGCAGACTGCCACGTTTAGAGTACCCTTCGGGGCGTGGCAGGCTAAGTTTCTATTTAGGCAAGTAACAGACTCGAGGACTAAGGGACTTTACTGTGGTGGTTATGTTACAAAGTTCCTCGAGGGTTTTCGGATTTTTGAAGAACCATCACCAACTAACTTTGGAGTACCTACAAAGAAAATTTCGGATGGTCCATTTCCTGGATGGGGCTTAATTAAGCTTGCCAATCTTTCTACTCCTTCTAAAGGAGTCCCCACCCCTTCTAAAGGAGTTTTCACTCCTTTATCTGCATCCAGCTCCCAGGTCCCACATCTTGACAGTGATATTCAGCGGTTACAAAGAGACTTCTATGAAGAACGGAAGCTGATTAGAAAGGAGAGGAAGAAGAACAAACGGTTTAGAGCTTCAGTTTGGGCATTTTTAGAGAAAATTGTTGGTTATTTTTCTCCTCCCTTTACTGATCTACCCACCTATGAGACTTCACCTGAACCGGATTCTCCTGAGCCCGAACCAGTCAAGAGAATGGGAAAAAGCTCCCATTGAAATTGTATCTGAATCTGACTCTGATTTACCTGCAGAAAAGGAGGACGATGAGGAAGCTGAACAAGAGGAGGAGGATGAGGGTGAAGAAGAGGAGAATGATAGTGATGATGGGGATGATGTCACAGATGGTGATGCTGAGGAGTCCCCTAGTGGCTCTAATGATGACGATAATGATGGAGAAAAATGATCCTATTTTCTGATTTTTGCACTTATTTTTGATTTGTACTAATGAGTGCCCTACTTGTGGGACAACTCATAATTTTGGCGGACTCCTTTGGGAATACCTGGTTAAACTTCAGGATAGGCTAACTTCTTTTTAGCTTTGCTTTTTGTTTTTGTTTTTGGTTTTGTCTTCAGGCATGATCTATTTTGGGTTCACAAGATAAATGTTGATGCTGCATTTTCATATGGCTTTTCTCTTTTCTCTTACCGGTTGCGAGAATCTCATGATCAAACCTCTACATGAACCGGGGAAATTCTTGTGTTCTTTCTCTTTCCTTATTTGTTCCTTCTTGAAATGACATTGAGGACAATGTCTCACATTAGTGTGGGGATAGGGATAATTAAGAAAGAAAATGTGGGTCTTGAGTATACATTTTTTTTATTATGCATTGGATCATATTAATTGTGTTTCAATTTGAAATTTATTTTGATCTTGATAAAAAATCCCCATATGTTCATGTTTGCAATTGTGCTTCAAATCTAACTATGAACTAACATATCTTGAAAATATATTCGAAAAAAAAAGAAAAAAAAGAAGCATTCAAGCTAAGTTGAATTAAGATGAAAGTGGCTGATATAGTACCTTACTCACCTATTTTGTGATCAATTAGTTAATTGAAATTGTAGGATAAAATCTAGGTGGGATAAACTCACTTGCTAATTAGTAATGGAATTTAGGGTCTAAAAGTGAATCGAAGTTCTTGGTTGAAAGTTAAATGGTTATGGTTCTGAACTTGTTGATTTGTATATATTCTTTTCAAAAATTTTGAGAACACTCTTAATCTTTAGTGAAAGAGCATATGAAATTCATCACTTGGTGATCCTTCTTAGAATTAATCTCTTTTAAACCTTTGTACTAAATTGAATATTAAAAGCTTAGTTGATATGGGCAGGCTTTGGTCCTTCAGAAGAGCAAAGTTTGACCCCGCTATTAACTACACAAGCTTCTTACATCTGAAAAAAAAAAAAAAAACTTTACTCCAATGACTCGAGTATTTGAGTTATGAGTATTCAACCTTGAATGTTGGAGTGAGAGAGAGTTCTCTGGGGTCCCTTTAAAACCTGATCACTTGAGTGATGAGCCCAAGATGTGCCGACTCAATGAACTCACTATAACGAGAAGGAAGAAATGACATAAGTTCAATTTCTGAACTTGAAAAAAGTTGAGCTGAAAAGATGCGGGTAAAAACCAGTCCAGAGGAAAAGGAAAGAAAAGATACGAGCTAAGACTCATCCCTCTGAAGGCTCTAATAAATTATGAAGAGATTTAAACTAAAAGGAGGAAATCCAGGGGAAGGATTGATGCAATTACTTTCACTCTAGATTGTTGTGCTTAGAGAAGTTGTTGAAGAGTTTATTTATTCATTAAGGAGTGGTGAACTGTAACTGGGTCTCTTTTACTATTGCTTGGCCTTGTATTTATTTTGTGACTTTGGAAGCTATTACTAATCGATAGGGGTAAAGTTTAACTTACCTAGATTAATCTTAGAATTTTGATTTTAGTATGCTAATTACATTTATATAATGGGTTTGAGCTATAGATACAAAGTGAGTCGCTATAATCTGAAGAAAAAATTTTTTTTTGAGTATACTTGATGACAGATCTTCATTGTTCTTAGTTATTTGCTTGAGGATAAGCAAACGGTTAAGTGTGAGAAAGTTTGATAAGTATTAATAGATCCATATTTTCTATACTCAATTGATATAATTTTGCATTAATTTTATGTGAAATTCTTAAGAGAAAGATACTTAAGTGTTGAATATTTGTTTTTTAGGGTTCAAGTATTTATTTGGAAGATTTATGGATGATTTGAGCAAAAAACAAGGAAAGATTTAACAAAGGCTACAACGTGATGATTTCCAAGTGTGCACAACGTTCATGCATGGCCATTCAGATGCTTGTGCAAAGGAAAAGAAGGTGACCAGCAAGTATCTTAATTCATGCCCTAGCAGCTACACAAGGTGTCACGGTCCTAGACTTTTCGCTAGCACAGTGAGACCGTGCGACGCTTACTGTCCTACCCGAGTAGTAGTAAGCAAGCCTAACGCATCAATAATCAATTAGTGATCAATACCAATATCTGTAAGCAACAAACGTAGGCAATAGTAAGTAACTAGCAACAAGTAAAAAGGGACGCGGGCAAGAATCGATCTGAAAATGAATCACACTTTATTAATCTCATGTACAGGCAACAGTAAAGTGTGTGTGGGGGTTTGTGTAAACTGGAATATCATTGATTGTGGGCAGTCAACCAGTGAGTAAGAGCTTCTATCCAGAAGAGTACTTACACCCCCACAAAGAGCTTTATTAGCTTTTGTGGTTCTTGCAGGAGGAGACATTAAAATTGGTGAGGAGGCAACACCAAAATTAAAATAAGTAAATAAAAAATATTTACAATAATCCCCCCTTCTACTCCTAGTATACAACAGATCGTCACACCCTCCCCCACTTAATCTATTGACGTCCTCGGCAAGGTGTGCTGGAAGGCTTGAGTCTTCCTTGCTTTAGCTGCTTTCCTCTCAGCATGAGGCATAAGATCTTCTTCTATCTCCCAGCTGTTGTCTTCTTCTTCGCGATCTTTCCACTTCACTAAGTATTCAGTACGTACTGCTCCAGTGGTTGGATCTTTGACACTTCGTTTAGCAAGGATGTCTTCGACAGCTTCTCTGACGTTGAAGTTGAACTTGACATTCGGCCGCTTTGACTCGTTACGCTTTGGGTCTTCCATGTCAGAGTAATATGGCTTCAAAACACTTACATGAAAGACAGGATGAAACTTCAATCCTTTAGGAGGCTCCACTTTGTAGGCGGCTTTTCCAATCTTGGCGATGATGGGAACTGGACCAACATACTTCTGCATAAGTCTTTTGTCTTTATGCTTCAGTGGTCTGATCTGGTCTGGAAATAGCCTGATGAGGACTTGATCTCCAACATTGAATTCTCTGGGTCTTCGCTTCTCATCTGCCCATTTCTTCATACGTCTGGAAGCTCTTTCAAGATAGACCTTGGCAACTTCAGATTTCTGCTTCCAATCCTTTGCAAACATATAAGCTTTTGGGCATTTCCCTGTATACGGCGCTGCCACTGTGTGGGGTAACAGTGGTTGCTGACCCATAACAATTTCCATAGGGCTCTTGTTGGAGGAAGAGCTCCGCTGGATGTTGAAACAGAACTGGGCAATATCCAGCAAATCCACCCAATTCGTCTGGTTGGCAGCAACAAAGTGCCGCAAATACTCCTCCAGCATCCCATTGAACCGCTCTGTCTGTCCGTCACTCTGAGGATGGTGGCTGGAGGACATACTGAGTTCGGACCCTAAAATGCTGAACAATTCGGTCCAGAACTTCCCTGTGAATCTGGCATCCCGATCACTCACAATGTTTTGAGGCACACCCCAAAACTTCACAACATGCTTGAAGAAAAGCTGGGCAGTCTCTGTAGCATTCGAACTCTTCGTGGTTGGAATGAAGGTGGCATACTTCGAAAACCTGTCTACAACAACAAAGATGGATGAGAGATCACCTACTTTAGGTAAGCAAGTGATGAAATCCATGGAGACACTCTCCCATGGACGAGAAGGCACCGGAAGAGGTTCCAACAACCCTGCAGGTTTCTGCCTCTCGATCTTGTCCTGCTGACAAGTTAAACACGTTCTGGTGTAGTTCATCACATCTTCCTTCATATCCCCAAAAAACCCTGCTTCAACAAGCTCATCATCCTCTGCCAACCGGGATGTCCAGCCCACAATGTATCATGGCACTCCCTCATGAGCGCCCTCCTCAAGTTCCCCACCTTGGGAACATACAGGCGTCGACCTTTGGTGTAGATCAACTCCCCTTCAACCCAAAATCTGCGAGTCTTGCCCTCCTCAATCAACTTCTTCAAGTTCTTGGCCAACAGGTCTTGGCCCAAGTGTTCTTTAATCTGCTCTCGGATAGTACCAGCAATTTGACTGGCAGACTGTTGGGCTATCTCGGCCAAATAGGCCAAATCTACTCTTCTACTCAAAGCATCTGCCACCTGATTTGTACGCCCACTGCGATACACAATCTCCATATCAAACTCTGCAAGGAATTCCTGCCATCTCGCCTGCTTGGCTGACAGTTTCGGTTGAGTAAGAATATGGCTGGCAGCAGAATTATCAGTTCTCACAAGGAACTTCGACCCCAAGTAATGCTTCCACGTTCTGAGGCAGTGCACAATAGCTAACAGCTCCTTCTCCTGTGCTGAGTATCTGCGCTCAGTGGGGTTTAGCTTCCTACTCTCATATGCCACTGGATGGCCCTCCTGGATCAGCACTCCACCTAAGGCGATATCAGAGGCATCCGTGTGGACTTCAAAAGGTTTGGAGATGTCAGGTAGGGCAAGGACCGGCTCCTCTGTCACAACCCGCTTCAACTCATCGAAGGCAGCCTGACACTCCTCATTCCAAGACCATCCTCGGTCCTTCTTCAAAAGATCTGTAAGGGGAGCAACCCTCCTGGAATACCCCTCTACAAACCGCCGGTAATAATTGGCAAGTCCAAGAAACGAGCGTAGCTCAGTGACACTTCTTGGAACAGGCCACTCTCGAATAGCATCTACCTTGGCTCCATCCATCCTGATGTGCCCTTCTTCGATCACATGCCCAAGAAAGTTGATGCACTTCTGGGCAAAAGCACATTTCTCACGCTTCACATACAAATGGTTTTCCCTCAACTTCTGAAATACCATCTGCAAGTGTTTCACATGGTCCTCCAATGTCCTGCTATACACAACGATGTCGTCTAGATAGACAACAACAAATTTATCCAGATAGTCCCGAAAGACATTGTTCATTAAAGTACAAAAAGTTGCAGGAGCATTAGTGAGACCAAATGGCATCACCAGGAACTCGTAAGCCCCATAACGAGTTACACAAGTAGTTTTGGGCTCATCTCCCTCAGCAATGCGGACTTGATGATAGCCTGAGCGAAGATCTAATTTGTGAAATATTTGGCACCACTCAGTTGATCAAACAAATCAGCAATAAGAGGATGGGATAATGATTTCTCACTGTAAGTTTGTTGAGAGATAATCAATACACATCATCTCAAACTCCCATCATGCTTCCTCTGAAATAAGACAGGAGCCCCGTATGGTGCTTTCGATGGACGAATGAAACCCGCCTCTAACAACTCATCAAGTTGCTTTCTCAATTCTGTTAGTTCTGAGGCGACATTCTATATGGAGCCTTGGCAGGTGGTTTGGCCCCTGGGATCAACTCAATCTCATGATCCACTGACCTTCTTGGAGGTAACTCCTTCGGAGCTTGTCAGGCATAATGGAACCATACTCCTTCAGGACACTCTGAATTACCTCTGGAATCTCAGCATTCCTTCCATCCTCCTTCTCTGTCAAGACAGCAAGGAATGTTGGCTCTTGGTGTTGGAGCCCTCGCTTCAATTGGAGCGCTGAAAGCATCATTGCCCCAATGCTCTTATCTCTGCTACTCCCACTACCAGCTTTCCTCCTCTGAACGGGCACACAACATGGCTTCTCGCCCATAAACATTAGGCAATCAGCTGCTGGAAAGGAAGCAACTCGAGCATTCCTCAGAAATTCTATCCCCAGGACTATTCTGAAGTCATCTAAAGGGACAGCAGTGAAGTTGAGATTCCCGCTCCAATCTCCAACCTTCACCTTCACACTCTTTGCAACTCCTTGAACCGGACAGCCTTAGAGTTTACAGCTTTAATTTGGCTAGAATCATCAGATAACACTAGCCCCAATCTCTGAGCTTCGGGCACATCAATGAAATGTGTGTGGCTCCCGAATCAATCATTGCACTGGCAATCTTGCCGTTGATGTGCAACTGAACAAACATCAGTTCGTTGTCAGTCTTGGTTTTGCTGGACTCTGTGGAGGCTTTTCCAACGGCTACAACATGTGTAGAGCTCCCATCCTGCTCTCTTCACAATCTTCCTCAGATTCCTCATTCGGACAAACACCCTCTGCCTTCTTTGTTAAAGCATTGAGTGCAGCCTTAGTTGGACATTCTGCTACCCTGTGAGGTCCGTTACACAGGAAGCAAGCAAGTGGTGGCTTCTTGCCACTGCTTGAAGCACCATTTTTCCCCGTCTGTCGAGAACCATTGAATTTCTGGCCCCCTCCATTACCTTGATTGTTAGAACTTGAGGCTCCCCCACTTTTGGCTTTGCCCGACTTGCCAGACTTTCCACCATCGTGTCCCGACGATGCACCCTTCCCTCTGGAATCATTGGTGTAGTCTGTCAAGCGCTCAGCGGCTGTTTGCGCTTGAGTCAAATTCTCAACCCGTTGCCTCTGCAACTCATTCCTGGCATATGGCTTCAATCCCTCCAGGAAATAGAACAGCTTATCATCTTCACTCATACTCTTGATATCAAGCATAAGTGCCGAAAAATCTCTGACATACTGCCGGATGTCATCGCCATGGCGAAGCTCACGTAGCTTCTTCCTGGCATTGTACTCAACATTCTCAGGGAAGAATTGAGTTCGCAACTCAGTCCTCAACTGTGCCCATGTCTACATGTGCCGTACCGTTCTGGATCTGCTCATATTTGGTGCGCCACCACAGCTTGGCATCACCAATTTGGAACATAGTAGCTATGGAGACCTTTGTGCCCTCATCATTGTGTCCCATAGTTAGGAAATATTGTTCCATGTTGAAGATGAAGTTCTCCAACATTTTGGCATCTCTCACTCCAGTGAATGATTTTGGCTCAGGCACTTTAGGTTGACTACTAAGAGCTTGAGCATGAGCATGGGCGGGAGCATTTGCAACAGCTCGCGTCAGCAATGCGATTTGCTGCCTCAACTCCTCTACTGTCTCTACAGTAGCATATCTCATCAACCCGTTTCTCAGCCCATCAACAACTACTTGAGATTCTTCCCGAAGAGTTTGCACCGCTGAATTCTTCAGCCATCACACCAACCCTCGCGGTGTTTTCTTGACTTGATGTCTCTACATCAGTCATCCTCTGATTAAGCGGCAGTAAAGCTTCAAGACGCCGAGAAATATCCATAACCTGCACATTCAAAGCTTCTAAGCTTCGAGCAAACTCTTCTTGTTGCGTCATGGTTGTTCCCACTAGAATAACCTAAGCTCTGATACCAACTGTCACGGTCCTAGACTTTTCGCTAGCACAATGCGACCGTGCGGCGCTTACTGTCCTACTCGAGTAGTAGTAAGCAAGCCTAACGCAGCAATAATCAATTAGCGATCAATATCAATATCTGTAAGCAACAAACGTAGGCAATAATAAGTAACTAGCAACAAGTAAAAAGGGACGCGGGCAAGAATCGATCTGAAAATGAATCACACTTTATTAATCTCATGTACAGGCAACAGTAAAGTGTGTGTGGGGGTTTGTGTAAACTGGGATATCATTGACTGTGGGCAGTCAACCGATGAGTAAGAGCTTCTATCCAGAAGAGTACTCACACCCCCACAAAGAGCTTTATTAGCTTTTGTGGTTCTTGCAGGAGGAGACATTAAAATTAGTGAGGAGGCAACACCAAAATTAAAATAAGTAAATAAAAAAATATTTACAATAATCCCCCCTTCTACTCCTAGTATACAACAAATCGTCACACAAGGAGTGCATAAGATAGTGCAAAAGCAAATAACTCTATCCGAGAAGAAAAAGAAGATTTGGAGTTGTGCCTAACCTCGTGCATGGCCGTGTAGAAGGTTGTGCAGAACTTAAAGATGTCAAAAATCCATTTTTTCTCATTGTGCACGGCCTCGAGCACGGTCATGTAGACCCCCCATGCACATATGACTTTTCCCTATTCTATAAATAGCCGCCTTGTTGTTTATTTGGCATCTTGAGTAGTATATTGGGAACCGTAGGAGAGAAAAGACGCACTTGGAAGAGAAAGATTGTTTGGATATCATAGATTATCACAAGATAATTCAAGGGTTGTATTTCTACATCATGTTTCTATTCTACTTCTCTAGATATTGTGTTTTTCTTGTAAACTCCATGGAGGACTAGATTCCTAATCCTAAATCTTGTGAAACCCTAAACCCAATATGAATTGAATTGCCTTGATTAATGAGAAGTTTATACTTTTGCATCTGTTCATGTATTATAATTGTTTTGTGATTGATTTATGCGCAAGGTTAATTACATGCATGATTCTTATTAGATGGAAGAGGTTTTATCTAGTAAATTAGATCTTCATGAATAGGAAAGTCACATGTTTCATCTAGAGATAGAGAAACTTTGATTTGCTGCAATAAAGATTTGATCTTTGCTTATGAACTAGAATCTTTAATGTGATCTTGTATTGATATTAGTTAGGAAGAGGTTTCTATTAATTCATGCAATATTAGAAATTGATTAACTCGAGGGAGAAATCAGTTTAATAGGAAGTTCGTGCAGTGCAAGGTGTGAATGAGTCATTAATCAATATATCTTTATATGAAAAAATTAGAGTTTAAGGTGGAACAAGATGAGGGGTATGTTGCATATCTTGTGATTGATTATAATTCTTAAAAGCTTTCATAAGGATCTTAGGGTTAATTTAATTAGTTAATTAGTAGTTGATGATAATACATATCAATTTAAGAAATAGACTTAATAGTGTAGAAAGAGTAATACTAGTAATTGTTTCTTAGATTCCTGGGGACGATACCTTGATTTTAATCATATACTATTTTGAATAGGTATACTTGCCTTTGCTTGATTATAGGATTAAAGTTTGATATGATCGGTTTTGAGCACATCAATACTCTTGGTTTTTAAATGTTTTCCATTGTATTTCTTTCACTCCCCCATAAATTAATTTCATCTTAACAATTTAATAAATTTGGTTTTAAGCTTAAATGGTTTTTACTTCTCATATGTTCCTCACAAGATTGCTTTAATTCACATTCTCTTGCATCTACAATCCTTATGGGATAATTAGTCATTCACTTCCTTTTTTTTTTTTTTTTGCCCCCTTGTTAGGATGCTTCCTTAATTCTTATACACCTAGCCTCTTTCAACATGGATCAAGTTTCCATGATGATGAGGCACTCTTCCCATTTTCTCATTTCCGCTAAAAGTTATGATGGTGTAATGCCCTAAATTTTAAGGACACTTACAACTTAGTAATTGTCTTTATCGAATAGGGACATGCAAAGGCTCAGATTCTTGCTATAAACCATAATTGAACAATTTTAACTCCAATTCACACTCTTACGGATGGTTCACAATTACAATTAATAATACTCTCTTCTTATCATAAAAGCAACATGAACCTCACATACAAATTGTCACATGCTAGGTGACTCATGTAGATCACTAAGTTTACCAAAGCCTAACATTAAAATCATCATCCTTAACTAAAAATTAATACATAGGTAGTAATAATACACATATCATTTACTAGGAATCTCTATTTCCCAAAAATCATTTAAGAGTTCACATATCAACAAGCCAATGTTCGAGACTATCGCCCTTCCCATGGTCCATAACAATACTCTAACTGGAAAATCCAAATTCCACCAAGGCAACACTTGTACCTGAAAGAGAAAAGAGTGAGCTAGAGCCCAATACTGTATACCAACAAACACACATATGACCAAGCATACAAACAGCACAGGCAGACCTAATTCTAATGCAACAACCAACATTTTATTATCTTCATTTTAAGCCAAACAAGCAACACATGGATAACTTAGTATCTCACCACACATATGTATAATAATACATATGTATGCATGATGTGGGCACTCCTCAAGATCCCAGAGCCCAAACATGAATATTGGGTACTCCCTTATATTCTCGAAATTGATACACATAGATTTACCTAGATCATTTTCATGCACGACTCCACTTAGGATACCATCACACATGGATCATCGAAATGCCACAATGATAGCGTGGATACTCTCCACCTATTACCAATTGCCACGCATAAGCAATAAACACATATTTATAGATGGATAATTAATTAGTTTGTTTCAATTTCTAACTTAACAGCCATAAGCAACAAACAAAGTATACACATACCTAGAATGGAAATTCATCGCTATTCTAGAATCTTGTAAACCTGAGTTAAGCATTTGGTATCTCATCTATGCATCTAATTCCATCTATAGGTTTTACTTCCTATAGTTCTCGCTCTTACCCAAAAGTTATCAACACTTACATATACCATTGCTTTTGAGATAAGGATTTAGAATTGAAATAAAAAGAAAATAGACAATTAATTTTTTAATGTTTAGTTCCAAAGTTTTAAAGTGTTTTTAAACCTTTAAGGATGAATTGAACAAGTTTCAAAAGTTTTTAACAAAGAAAACACAAGTTATCAAAAGCTATTTTCTACACAAGTGGCAACACCAACTATGTTCTCACTTGTGTATTTTTACTTCTACATGAATAAGCTCGTGTACTCATTCATGTGGGAAACAGAAGCATATTTTTTAGACTTTAAGGATACCATTTCAACACGACTCTCAACACGACTCGTATATCCTCTTGTATACTCTTTCGTGTGGGAAACATAACCTTCAAAACTTGAAAAGCATATGTTATAAAGTCCTACACAAACCCAAATATGTCTTGTGTACTCGTTTGTGTGGGAAACAAAACTTAAGCACTTGATTCCTTTATGAGTTTTCACAAAGTTTCAATCTTTTCTCATTTCCCAACATCAAAACATTACATGTAAACAAATCAAACTCTTATGCACATGCCTAAACATCCTTCCAACAATTCTTGCAAACTAAAGATTCAGCTTTTATAGAAAATTTTGTTACCTTGTTACGAACTTAGTAAATTCTTTGTTATCCCTCCTTTAATAATATTTTATCTTTCTTATTCTATGATTTCTTCACTATCACCCTCACCTTCATCATTTTTCCTTTGGAAAATTCACTGCTAACCCTCAAAGCATTGTTTGTCGTGTTCCCTCATATGAATCATGAAAAACAAAAAGAGAATGTAACAGAAGCGATTACTCATAGAAGATTTTTATTGAAGATCTTCAAGATTTGTTGAAGATTGATAGAAAGGAGGAGAATGAATTTTTGAAGCGTATAGAAGAAGAATGAGAGCAATTATATAATTTTTCACGTTCTTTCAATCATCATATCTTTTTAAAGATAGACAAAATTACATATATACCCTTTTATTAACATTGTTAATTACCCTTCTATCATCCTCTATTTCATTTATTTATATATATATATATATGTAATTTTTTATTTGGGATATTTTAGATGGATTGATATTTGACTGGTAGTATCACTTTATTAACTCTAAGCATGATGTGCCTTGTTTGTGATAAAGATAAGAACATGATGAAATAAAGGCTAACAAGAAAATTATGGTTACGGTTTGTGCGTATAATTAGGACATATGGATGTAGACAGTAATGAATATGAATATCATGCACCATAATCGATCTAAACTACACTAGTACATATATGATATTAGGCGTAGATATTTCCTAGTGGTTTGTTTGCCACAATCTTGAAGATTGATAAAAGTAGAGAAAGAGCACAAAGCTCAATAACTTTAATCAAAGATTGCATAATGAGATATCACAACATCTATAGCCCTTAAATGTGTAGTTTAGGGAAAAATTATATAGTTAACTAGAAAAATTTTAAAAATAAAATGCAAACATGATTCACTATCTAAGAAGAGTTCGCTTATTGGTTCCTAAAGAATTGACTTTCGGTCCAACTTACCAATTCAAAAGTGAACATCTTTTGCTTATTCACTCATCATATGTAATAAAGAAGGAATTGAATTCCAATTCAATAGAAATATAATAGATGTGCAATAGTCATTACAATGTTTACTTGGTATAAAAAATAAAACAAGTAATTATGGGAATAAAAGTAAAATAATTATAGAGAAATAATAATTGTATAGATAATATTTTCAAGATAGATGTATTTATAATAAGAATTGAAAATAAAGTATTATTTATTATTTTGCATAATGACAATTTCTCTTAACTAAACATTATAGTAACAACTTTATATAGAATGAATAGTCATTCCTCTTAAATGAACGGGCTTTTTGTAGTCTGTTAAATAGCTTGTTGACTAGGATAGAACTAACCTTTTTAAAATATGTTGAATGTAAGCACTTCCACCGTCTCTTGGTTCATTTCTTGTTTTTAAGTAATCATATCAAATAATTAGTAAGCAAAATTAGTAACATAAGTGTAATTACATTGAATTTGTCTCTTCAACTTGCCTATTTATGGACAATTCTACCTTAGCAATTTTGTAATGTTTTATGAAAACATTATGTTCTTCAACTCGCCTATTCATGGGACTATTTTTGACCTTATAGTATTTTTGTAAATTTTTATTATAACATTATTCTTTATTTTATTTTTTTTTCTTATCCTGTCCACAATATGACAATTTAAACATTATTGAAAGATATCTTCGCTTTCACTCTATGAAGGATGGACAACTTAAGGGATTTAGAAGCGGCCGAAACTCCAGCCATAATAACAATAATAATTTGTTAAAGTAAAGTGAAAATAGAACAATTTGTGTTTGAAAAAAAAAAAAAATCTTTTGATGGTTGTAAACACAATAAAGTGACCAAGTTCATGTCCTTGCAATTATGAGGTTATGGGTTCAATTCCACTAATGTATTAGCTGCTTCCTGAAGTTGCATTTATTTTCATGTTCTTAAATGGTAAAAATGCTGTGAAATGATGAAAAGTGATTCCTACCAAGTTTGTCACTTAAATAACTCATTCATTCTTCCTTTTTGCTAGGCCACCCTTATTCCACATCTTTTCTTACTTAATTCACCTCCTGCGAGTAATCCATTTGACTTAATAAGCTTTACATCAACAAATAATTTCCATTGGTCAAATACAAATTATTAACATAGAATCCGGATTTGATGCTTTATAAGGTATTGGTCTTGAGATGAATTAGGATGAATAATAAAAGTTATCTTATTTTTAAACATAAGCCAGTAATGTTTCGAAAACTTATCATGGTTTTAATGATGTTTAATATCCATTTCAGAACCTTTACTCCCATTCAATATCCTATAGAGATTCCAAAGGGTACCTTAGTTAATGCCTGCTGTAGGCCTTTTAGGAGACACCTTTTTATTAGTTACTAATATCCCACTAAGACGTGTCTCTAAATTTTTATTTACTTTTTATTTATTTATTTTTTTTTTTGGGGGGCAGCATATTAAATCTAACCTTGACCACTCGTTAGGAAACAGGTCACACTTAATCTTCCATCAGTCCCTTTTGACAAAATTTTGATGTGATTACTCATCCTAATCAATAATCAATAATCAATTTTGTAAAATCTGGTATGATTAGACACAGAGACAGAGAGCAAGAGATTCGCTTCTCGTCATTTAAGTTGGATCACCACATGAGTGATACACGAAACTAACTTTTGCTATCGGTATCATATATAGGAAGAAAGGAAAGCCTTCGATTGATCTACTTATAGTCATGACTCACGAATGATCCTTACTTCCACCGAAAGAAAAGTAAAAACTTTTCTTTCTTATCTGATTAGTTGACTTGGGAAGTAAGGTGAAAAGGAATTGATTTACAATCGAACCCAAATCAAATCAAACAAACATTAATATTATAACTATTATATATAAAGAATACTATTTTAGAGTAAATTAGGTTGACTATCCCTCTAAATTTTGCAAATGTGTATATATATATATCTACATCTATATAATTTAAGTTAAAACTCTTTCATTCGCTATACATTTGTATCATATAGTTTTATACGATAATTTATCAATCTCTTTAATATTATTATTCGATCATTTTATTTAAGAAAATAAATTTATTGATGCATTCGGTACTATTGGCTAAAGAAAGGACTGATGATTGATATTTAAATTTGTTAACTCTTTTTGAGACACATTTTTCTATTTCTTTTTCATACCACGAAAACCACTTATCAATTTCTACACCAATTCTTCCACCTTTACACATATAAAGGTGGTGTAATCTCTTTTATCCAACCTCCTATCCAAGTTGTCACTGTGGTCCATTTATATTCGGTAGATATATGGTTAGAAATATGAATTCAAGCTAGAACAGCGAGGCATAATTAGGTTATTTGAAGTCACCACAACTCAAACATCGTAGATAGAGCTTGCAAATGATTTTAGATAAGAACCATCAATAGCTAGATCTGAATTATGAGAATGAAAGTAAAAAGGAGGATTTACTATTATGGATCAAAATAACCTATGAGTTTGGATTACTCCATGTAAATTTGGATGATTGCACGCTATACAAAAAATTATGTATGGCATAAAGAAAAATAAATGTATTGTAATCATTCTTAGTTACATCTCCTATTTTTAGTTTTTCTGTTTATTTATTTATTGGGTTAATATCAACACACCACATTTGCATGCTATAAATGCTAACGTGTCATCACCACATTAACATTATTAATTATTTTTATATAAAAGTTATAATTATGTATATTAAATTTGTTGGAGTAGTTAAATAAATTAAAGTAAATTCTTAAAAAATTATATAACAAGCTTGATTTTTCTTTAAAAAGAAAATTGCAGCAAATATAAAAAAATATTTTTTTTATATAAAATAATTAGACTAATTATAATAAAAAAATGAAAAATAAGAAAAGGACAAAGAAAAGGAGCTACTAGTTGTTTGAAGCGCCCCTTCAAAGCACTAAAACAGCTATGCTCGGAGTCCTACCGTTGCCCGCGAAATCAATAAAACGCCCTTCTAACCAAATCACCCTTCTTTCCTAACATTTTCACAGTGATCATTAACTTTCATTTTACTCTATACTACAAGCATCGTCCTTATGCGTTATGCCCTTCAACTTGTGTAATCAGGAAGTTGGAAGGATCTTTAGACTATTATCGGAGATGACTGGAGTTTATAGTCAATGTAAAGAGCAGATTGAGTGAAAACATGGTTATGACAAAAACAAATGCTATTATAATAAGTTTGAGATAATGTTGCCAATGGTATCTAAATTTTGATAAAATATGCAATTAAATACTGATTTTTTAAAATTAATTAATTTAGTGTTGAATTTTAAAATTATTAATTTAATACCTGAAAAAATTTTAAAATTGATCAAGTTTAGTACCTAAACGAAATTGACAGAGTTGCTATTGGCACACAAGAAAATTTTTTTCCAGTACTTAAATTGGTCAATTTCAAAGTTTATGTATTAAAATGATCAATTCAAAGTTAATGCATTAAATTGATTGTTGAACTTTATGTTCACAAATGATTTTGATGTGAATAATTATTACACAATTAATTATTTAAATATCCTTAATTGTTCAAATACTTAAAATTTATTATATATATATATGCTTTATATTTGTTCTGCTGTTATTTAAGTTTTAACAAAGCAAAAAGTTGAAGAAAATCAAGGCAAAGCTATCGAGCCTAGTAAAAGAAAGGTGGAGGTACTATTCATCAGATAAAGATAGAAGACTGGAGTTTTGGGCAAAAATTGTGAACTCAAAAGCTAAAGTTTTGGGCAAAATCGTAAAGTCAATGACTAAAGTCTTAGGCAAAATTGTAAAGACAAGAGCTGAAATTTTGACAAAATTTATAAAGTCGAGGGCTGAAGTTTAGACCTCGACTTTATAAATTTGCCATCGACTTCATAAATTTGGCATTGGGCAAAATTTATGAAGTCAAGGGCTGAAGCTTAGGCCTCGACCTCAAATCTCGATTTTAGAAATTTAGCCCTCGACTTTAGAAAGAAAAGAGCTGTTGCAATGCATTAATGCATGTGTCAGACACATTTAATGCTCTTTCTCTACTTTTGACTTTTATATTTTTAAAACGTTCAGCTCATTAAACACAAGTATGGGTTGTCAGAAATTTTTTTATAATTGACAAATTTTTATCAAAAGCTATAAATATAATTTTCCTCCTCTCTTTAAAAAAACAGAATAAGTATTAGAAATTTTTGAATGCACAGTAAAAATGAAAGCAACATTCTGTAAAATTTTTTTACTTGTGTTTTTATTCTCATTCTTATTAATTTGAATTTTTTTAAGAGAATAATTAGTGCTTTGTTTCTAAATTTGCTGATACACTCTAAATGAGAGTTTGAGCACTGTTTAAGATTTATAAAAGTTGATCATCTGTTCGTTTAAGGAGCTCGGTTTGTAAAAGGAATTTGTAAAATTTCCAAAGTATTTTCTATTGTAAATATGCTCAAGTAGGAGCATTTCTTTGTAAAGGAAATTTTATATTTCCTTAAGAGCTTTTCAATTTGTAAATCTACTCATATAGGAGCTGTTTGTAAAAAGTTCTCAAAGGAGGCATTTATAAAAGAAGTCATCATGTGAGGCATTGAGAAAGTCTTCGTAGAGGCAAAGAGAAGTCCTTCGTTGAAGGCAAAGAGAAGTCCTTAGTGGGAGGCATTTGAAGTCTGGTTGAAGTTACCAGCATCGTCCTAATTGCGATTAGGCGGGAAGTCCTCAATGGGAGGCATTTGAAGTCTGGTCATGTGTTACCAGCATAACATTTAATTTATCAAGTGGAAGTCCTTTGTGAAAGGTAATTATAAAAGTCCTATTGTGATAGGCATTTGTTGTAATTCCTCATCTAAGAGGTGTATTGATTTTGGAATAATCAATATAGTGTAAAAGTTCTTTTTGAGGCATTTGCACCGTGGAGAGTAGGCAATGGGCCGAATTCACGTTAAATCCTTGTGTTGCTTCTTTTTCTCTCTCTGTGTGCTTCTTTATCTCTACTTATTTGTTAATTAGTTTTAATTAGTTTATTCCGCTGCATCTGTTTGTTTAAGTTTTCTTTTCTCTTATCTTAATTAATTAATCTAGTTTGATAAAACAAAAAATTTATAATACTTAATTCACCCTTCCCCCATCCCCCCCCTTAAGTATTCCTTGTGTATTATTTCTAACATTGATCAATTTCAAAGTTTAAATATCTAATTTGCATATTTTATCAAGGTTCATATACATTATGACATTAACCCAATTGTAATCTTCGATGATTTTAGAGATGTAGACATCATTTGGAATTTCTACTTTTTCAAATTTTCTTTTGTTCTTTTATAATTTACTCAATTATGTACTATATATAATAAGTGTTTCTTGATGCACTAATTTATAAATAAACCATATGCTCTTTTTTAATTCTTTTTCAAATTTATTTGAGTTTTTTAATTATATTTTGCTTATATAATATATATATATATATATGTTAGTTGTGCATCTGCAATACAATGCGAGTGCAAAAATTAAATATAATTATAAAAAAATTAATTTTGATGATTATAAAAAACCAAACTACATACATAAGTTTGAAAGAATAGGTAATTATAGAAAAAGAAATAATAATATGGATGAAAGAGAAGGTGGTTAATAGTAAGTGTGAACAAATAGGTAGCTGTAGAGAGAAAATTTTGTGGAGGATGAAAGTTATATGAAACACTATTTTAATTCTTTATTTTAAAATATTGAAGTTGAATGAAGGATATTCACATGATAGTAATAGATCTTTTATGTTTATGTTTGGTGCATTTTTTTTAAGAAAAATCAACTTTTCATAATTTTTTAAAATTTCCTTTTTTATTTTATTATTACAATCAATTTAGTATACATAATTATAATTTTTAAATAAATAATTAATAATTATGATATGAAAATTACACATAAGCATTTATTGCACATAAGCGTTGATATAAACAAAATTGGTAAGTTACACTTGAGGTCACAACATTTTGAGTAGTTGAAAATAGGTCATAAAGTTTACAGAAGTGAATTACTTGATGTCACTATTGACACCTGTCAATAAGAAAAATAATTCATATATTTAATTAAAGTTTAGAAGATTCGTTATTTTATGACACATGTTAACAAAGACCCTAATTGACTTATTTCTCTAAATATTATGACTTCTTTTTTATTACTCGAAACGTTGTGATATCAAATAAACTTATCTTTAAACATTATCACTTTTCAGTGTAATTTACTAAATTACCCTATTTTATCATATATAATTAAGTAAAAACATGTAAAATGAAAATTACATTTATTTTTTATGGGTGTAAATTGAAATAAAAAAGTGGGATTGTAATAATGAATAATCATAAGAAAATTTTTAGTTGAGCTCAAGCGTGTTGAGATGATTCTTTGTTGATTTCTTGCCGTATCAATTGCCATACCAATCACATCAACTTTTTGGAGTAATATCTACACATAATGTTTTAAAGTAGAGAGTGGTTACTAGTTACTGGTCAGGTATTGATTAGACCAATGTATTATCTAAAAATAGAAAACAAGTTACCTATCAAACCTTTTGTGGTAAACTTATTTAGTGTGCTAAAAAAAAAAAGAAAAAAACTTTCCTAAATTTCAAGACGATGTCACTATATTATACTAACTTCAACTCTTTAAGAGGTGAGATTGTATAGCTATACTGACCTCCATCGTTTCAAAGTACCCATGGAACTTCTTAGCTGCAAGTGATTAGTTCTTTGCACTCTTTATTTTTAACCTTTGAGTTGAAGTTGCTGGCAACGTACCATATGTACTAGCCCTAGGCCACACTGCATTATCCCACTCAATTGCATGCTTTATACGGGCATGGCAATCAGATATCAAGAAGATGTTTGTTCGGTCCTTAATGAAATTTTCTAGTAAATTTAGGAGGAGCTAAGTCGAGTAAACTCTGTCTCTTCGTCGACAAGTGCATATGATAAGGACACAATATAATTTACCCCATCCATTGCCAGTGATAAAGAGCTTATGCTTGTATTTCCTAATAGAAGGTACCGTCAACAATGATAATGGCCCTATAAATCATGAACAATTATTGGTTACTAAACAAATTAATTAGGTATTCAAATATAGTCAACTGCTTCTTAATAACATATTTGCAATATGGAAATGCTTTAACGCAAAGTTTGAATGTTTAGAAAAGTTTATCAAAGAACGCATGCCTTGGAATGCTTGACTTTGCAATTCTCTACTCCACCTTTCTTCCTAAATTTGCCTCATAAAATGATTTTTAATAGGTGTGGAAGCTTAGGATAAGAATCCTCCTACGTGTCATACACTTACTCAATAGCCTTACGCTTTGTCTCCTAAATTCTCTTAAGATGAAGCATGTACCCAAACTCCTTTAAGACGGTTGTTGAAGATCCTTCACTCTCAAATAATGAGAATTTCAAATCTCCATTATGGTAAACCTGGACATGTTGGTGGAGTCCAACTGGGAGTGATCATGTCTAGTGATTTCATTTAAACATGTGCACAACCTTGGATCTAATACCTTAAAGTTGTAGTGGTTTGATATGTACCACATCTTAACTACTTGTATGAGATCATTTTTACTCTCAAACTGCATTCTAACCTTGAATTCATCACCGAAACTTTAATTTCCATCAATCATCTCTTGCTCATCATCAAATGTAACATCGCCATCACCTACCTCTATTGTGAAAAACGACACTAGCTCTAAGCTCCATACTGCACCACATCTATCGGAGCCACAAAGTGTTAAGTAATCCTCTTCCGTGATCCATGGATATCAAGAATCGACTATAGCAATCCTATCCCCCCTTGTTCACATCTTCACTATAATAATCACTAGATTTGCTGCCTGATGATTCTTGTACCGCTTCATTATTAATTTCATTACTCCCTCGTGGTACACCCATTTCAAAGTTATCCATTTGGACATGGCTACTAGTTATTGTCTCGGTAGCAATGGCAATCTATGTGCGCACCCTTTACTACCAACATTCCCATGAAAGTCAATATATCTATTTTTATCAACCTTAGATACATGTAGCAACTCCTTTTTAAATATCTATACATATATTGCCACTGAACCCTTATGTAGACCAACAATTCTTGAGCAGCATCATTATCATCATTGGAACCACCTCATGTTGTAGTGTCTTATCTCTAAGGGCAATTGTATGGAATAGCTCAACACGACGTGCCAACCTATTTATCTTAAGTTGATTGCATGTTATCGCTAGGATTTGCAAATAGGTAGAATTTCTACACACACTGACCACATCAAGCAGTCACCTATTAGTGTATTCCACGAGTTCTTTATTTAAAATCATTTTAAAGAACAGAAGTTGAAGTTTTTGAAAACTTATAAAACTAATATATTCTAGTCAACTTCAAAAGCAACTACAAACATTAGGCAAGTGTACCTACTAGAGTAGCATAAAAAATATTAAGTCATATTCTAGGGGATTGTTGGCATCTACCTTACTCACTTTCATCGCCAAAGAAAATTTAAAAGATCATAATGAAAAACAGAAGCTATATTAAAGTTAATGAAATATGTACAAATGTTTTAGGGTAAAATTGAAGATGGGTTTGTAAAAATGCAAGATGGGAGCCTAGGGATTTGCTTCACCAATTCCTTATCATGTGATTTATTAACAAACTCGAGAGAGAGTTGTTCGCTGATGTTTTTGCACTGTTGGATTCACTATGGTAAGTTAAAGCCTCTCTCAAGGTTAATAACTCTAGATCTAAACTAGATCAATGAATCTCTTCACAAGTTATCAGCTGTCTAGATCCACATAAGTTTAAGAATCCTTTGTTTTAAAACCAACCTAACAAATTTCAAAAACAAGTGACAAATAGTTTCACCATCCCTCTCTCAAGGTGATTATGAGCAATTCCATTAATGGCCCAGATCTATTCAAAAGAATAATCTCTCAATCTATTCAATTGAAATCAAGCATAAATCTAAAAGATGCATCATACATGTAGACTCATGAAAATAAATTCAACCTACTAATTACAAATACCCCATCAATGTTTACTTGAAAGTGCATTTGAAATCATATGAATCAGATTTAATTCACAAACCCTAAGCTATATGAGATTATTTCTCTATGGATGTAAGCATTAAGTAAGAATTCTAAAGAAATAATATGGCATTAACAAAGAATATTACAAATAAAGTTCAGAGTCTTGCAAAAATATAAACAATGGGTTAAAATGATTTTACTCGGAAAATATGAGATTTCTTAATAAAAAGATACGGTTCTTTTGCCAAAAAATTATCTTTCTATACTACATTAGGAATTTGTTACATATGCTACATATTATTATCGCATGCCTGTGGATGTTTGTTTATAGGTTGAGACACAAAAATCATGACGATTTTTTTTTTTTGACATAGCAGATTCTTTATAACAGAATTTGTTATTTACTCTCACGCACGTGTCATAAATTGCCAGCTCATGAGATGACTTTTTGCGAGGTAGGTCAAGTGCTTAAAAGTTGCACAAAAGTCAGGGCTCAAACTAAGTTAAGGCATTCTACTGAAAATTGGCTCGAGCCTTTGTCCAAGTTCAATCGTAGGGTAAACGAAGATCGTCTAGGACTCAAAGGTAGCTCTAGATCAAAGCTATACTTTTCCTCTTAAAGTGTGGTTTTGTATGCTTCAGTCGCTAGGTAGATTTAGGGCTCGACATTGTGGTGTGAAAAAAGCTATTTCATAAAGTTTAGGGCTCGATCACCTCAAAATAGACATCGAGAGTCATGTTGGAGGCTCGATGTAGGGCGCGACAGACCATTTTGCTCATTTTTCCTTGCTTTTTGTCCTCAACAAGCACTTTTGTAAGGCTCGACCAGTTTTGTTTTGCACAATTGATGTTGTTTTGCTCTAATCTAATTCAAACTACTTTGATTTTGTTTTTTTTTTTTCTATTCTAGGAGCTCAAAAACAATATTTAAACGATAAAAGCACTAGATTCATGCGAATTCACCTAAAATACGCCAGATTAAGCTCAATTCTTATAAATAGAATAAAGTAAAATAGACTTATTAAATTTCTCTACACTTAAGCCTTTACTCGTCCTCAAGCAAACATCATTTCAAAACCAAATAGAGCTTTTTAAATAGGAAGATAAATCATAAATGGAAATTTGACCATATCAATTAAGCTTAAATCACCTCAGCACTTTAAGTATTCAATCATCCCATCAATTGTGTTAAAGTTACTTATGCTAAAATCATATAACTTATCCCAGTAGATTTGTCTTTACTCTTATTATTTAATTCAGAATTTTAAAGTAAAAATTATTCAAAAGATCAAACAAAGTAAGAGGAACTCAATCAACTTTATGCCCTTATACATATAAGTACGCAGTTTCTTAATCATCTCTTTAAGCATCATAATTAAAGGTAAAGGCATATACATCAATTCATCCATTAAATCTTCTTTCCTATTTGTACTTTTTATTTTATTTTTATTTATTATTTATGTACTTCAAAGCTGTAGAGGGGAACATTTTTGCCTTCTTGTTTACTTTTCCTCTGGATAGGTTTTGGCCGCTTCTTTTCTTTTATGACTTATTTAAAATTCAAAGAGGGGTCAAGAAATTATTCTTTTGAGGGACCAAACTTGCCCATTTCAATCCTAAGTGTATGGTTATTTTCTTTTTAATTTTTTGTTTTGTTTTTAATTAAGCATAAGGAAGAATCATCAAATTATGAACACCATTTGAACATTTAGCAGAGATTATATAGCTCTCAAAATGACTAAATTTAAGAACATACAAATCATTTAAGCTTATACAAGTAAATTGAGTAGTCTTACTGGGGACCTTAAGCTTGTTATAGCTCTAAAATTCTAAATCAAATAACAAGTAAAACTATTCCACATGAATATCTATAAAGTGATTTACATAAAGTAAAGCAATTTGCACAATGTAAAGCTAACTTAATGTTATGATGATTTTCACTAATTGCTTTGTTGAGTTGACTGGTGATTTGGTTTCAAATTTTTGAAAAATTTTGGTCAAATTCTAACCATTTCATTAAATTCCTATAGTTTGTGAGAAAAAATAATCAATTAAAGCACAAATAATCTATTCTTGAACAAAACTTTTAATTTCATACTCAACCCAAGTCTTGCTAAATCCCTTCCCCTATACTTAATTTAAACATCGTCCTCAATGTTTTAAAAGATGAACAAATAAACAGGCGATGAATAGTATCATAATTTTAGAGCAAGATTTAAGATTAGAAATTTTAAGAAAACTTCTCTGTTTAAAGTTTGAGGGTTGGATTTTTTGTTGTATCCTTCATTGCCTTATTGATTCTATTTTACATACAAAGGCAAAACATGATAACACATTAGTATATACCATGGTTCGATTAGAGCTACGGTTGAATTATGGATAAAAACTTATAAGGTTAAACATAATCTTGCACATGAGTTTGATTTATTTTGCCACAAAAGATATCATTTATAGTAAAAGAATATAAAAAATATCAACGAATACAAAGAATATAAAGCTATGGGGCTAAGGTCATCAAAGAATAAAGAAAAAGAATAAAGAATAAACATTCATCGAATTATGAATTGAAGAGAAATTGTTTCAGAGGATCAATTTGCTCTTTTGCCTTTTCTTTTATTTTGTTTATTTTTATTTTCTAGCTTTCTCTTCTCCTCCTTCCATTGTCGTTATAGAGCTTGAGTGAATTCTTCATCTTTCTTTTCTTGCTTATCCAGGCCCATATGTCTCTTATAATTCCAAAGATGCTCTTGCTCTTCTCTTTCCCTTTGCAAAAATTCTTCCTTTTCCTTTTCCTGCTTTGTTCTAATAGGTAAAATTGGTCTCCCCTCTACTATTCTTTGGCACTCCTCCTCGAGCCATTTATCATATTTTCTTTATCGAGCTTGACTCATGAAATTATTGTACATTATCTACAGGAAATCTTTCTCCATTTAGCTCAACTTAACCTCCTTCATCACTTTCTTGAAGTCGTATATCTTCTTCAATAATTAGGGAGGCACATTCAATTAGGATGTTGTGAGCTACTTTTTCCTATACTCTTTTAGTAATTAAGGAGTCACATTTAATCAGTTTGACTACCTTGTAGCACTCCTCTTTGTTGACAGTCTGTCATACCATGGTTTTGACTACCTAAAGCGTGTCTTCTTCTTCATTGATTTTTTTTTTCAAGGGTCTGTATAACTTGCTAGTAAATGGCTTCGAGGATTTCTTCATTTGAATTGCTTAAGGGAGGACTTGTGATTCTAGGAACTTTATAGGAGGAGATTGATGTTGTGGTTTCCTTTTCGACTATTGTGGTAATATTTTCCTCCATTGCTAAATTACTTTCAATTCTGTTAGTCCAAACTTCATTGTTAATCCCAACATTTATCTCAACTTCAAGCTCATAGAATTCTTCATCTGCTGGCAATTGGTCAGTTTGTGTAACTTGCTCTACTTCAACAAGGGTTTCGTTTAGGTTAATACCACTAGGGATTGTGGCATTGCCTTTTTCTTCTATTGTTATGGTAGCTTCATTAGAAGTTCCTCTATCAATTTCTTCCCTTACTGCCTGAATTTCCTTTATTTCTTGTTGCTGCAATGGGGGTGTTAGTTAGATGTAATGGTAGAACTCTCCATCTGTAGGCTCTCCTAAGTTGACATCATCTGTAATTGTTGAAGAGCCTTTATGTAATTGTAAAGTTGTCCTCATAGACAACAATGGAATTTTTGCATCAACTTCATCATATCATAGATTGTTGCTAAACTATGCCATCTTATTTTTTCCCTACAACATCATTTTGCTTCCTTCTCCTCTCAGTTTCATCTACCACCACTACCTCTTCAACTCCAGTTTTGTTAGCAATTTCTTACACTATTTTGTCCAAGAGGATAGAATTATGCTCCTCATCTGAGGAGTCATCATGTAAGATCAGCTTCCTCCTCTTTGGGATAGGTTTCTTAGCCTTTTTTTAATGCTCTTCAGGAGTATGTGGATTGGAGCGAAAGTGTTTTTTGGTGTGGGCTCCAAGATTGGTGTGTGTTTGGGTTATGGCTTCATTGTCCTCACATGTAATGTGAGCAGGTGACTCAACCATTTGTGTTCAAATTGGTTATGTTTAGGGTAGTGATTGTAGTATAAGTTCTGTGTGTGTGGGAGAGGCTAAGTGTATATGAGATGAAGAATGTGTATAGGCTAGCGAAGTGTGTGGGGATAGTATGTGTGTTTGGTAAGGGGGTGATAGTATGTAGGTAAAAGGCGAAGGTAGGCTAGCATCATTGTCATTGTCATGCCCCGGAGGATACCCTAAACGTGGCAGTCCACCGCATATAATATTAAAGCTAATGAATAATAACCTTAGTCATGCAGGAGCTTTGATATCACATGTAAGGCGTGCTTCCAAGATAGCAAGAGACTCACAGGGGTATTACGGTTAAGTAGATAATAAAAGCATGCAAGAACTTATATAAATAAACAGGTGATTTTCATTTGGATAATAATCTCTTACAACTTCTTGTGAGCATTCCCCCGATCTAATTAGTCTTGTTTAACTAAGCCATCATCAAGATATATATAAATATACCATGTGTCTACTATAGAGATTTTTCTTAGAAGTCTATGTTCAAAACTAAATACATATAACTTCTCCCAAAAACTCCTAGTAGCTTTGGCTCATACCTGGTAAACGGGGCTCCTTGGTGCCAACCATAGGTAATCATACTGTAACAAAAAGTTATAGGAGTATAAGCAAAACTAGCTTAGTGAGATAATTCCCATCTACAAAACATTT
Organism: Combretum micranthum; assembly: GCA_024138025.1. Taxonomy (NCBI): domain Eukaryota; kingdom Viridiplantae; phylum Streptophyta; class Magnoliopsida; order Myrtales; family Combretaceae; genus Combretum; species Combretum micranthum. The sequence goes on along the minus strand of JAMXBD010000148.1, from coordinate 528,662 downwards.
TCATAATTCAAACAAGTATTTAAACAATCATATGAGAATACACCAATCACATGAGCAAACAAAATACACAAGATTAACCGGAAACCATGTGTAGAATGGGTTTTACGTCATCCATGTTGGGGGTTGGGTGTTACAAGCTCATATGACCATCAATATTTGTAATTTACTAGTTCCTACTCACCTATAAACTTTCCGACTCCTACCTACCTATGTAGACTTTCTGGCTCCTACTAGCTACCACCACAACTCCTCGTTTCCCTACACGAAGAATAGTAGTGAAAAAATGTGACTTACAAATATGATATGCATGAATTATTTTCAATATGGGTTTAACCAAATAATGTTGAGTTCAAGTTAAAGGTGATCAAAACAATATTCATCATATCAATACTAGAGAACATAAATTATTCATCAACTCCTCTTTCATATTCTTAACTTTTATTCAATTAGTCATGAATCCAAGTCACACAATATTTGTTCATTTATCTTTTTCTTATTTTCTAGTGCTACTACTTACAAGCACAACCAAGGAAATACAACTAGTAAGGGATTAACTCACTCCATGATGATCGCTCCTAGTCGAAGTAGTCTTCCGGGAAAACGATATTGGATCCTTATTCACCTAAACAAGATGAAATACCTAAAATGAGTTTTTCATAGAATTTCTATTTTTGAAGATTCTAAATCTATCTTAAATTTGCGGTGAAATCGGAATGGAGGAATTCCAACTTAAAATGGCCATAACTTTCTCATTTTAACTTAGAATTTTGCATATTATATATTGTTTTCTACCTATTCGAAAATATCTACCTATTTCTAAAGCTATTTTTATCAAACTAAGTCGTTTGAGTTTTGAAATAGTGGTGATATGATTCACCACGAATTTTCACAAAACTTGTATTCCTTCTTTCAATAAAAACTCATATCAAAGAGATAGATATTATAATAGTTTGTAAAACCTTTGAAATGTACTTATATATATATATTTATTGGCTCATATCAACTGTATGTAAATAATGAAGTTGTCTCAAACTATGAATTTTTGGTAAAAGTAAAGTCTTCTAAAGAAAAAGTGAAACTTTTGAAAATTCCTCTTATTTTGCTAGAGAATATCTCAAGTTATTTTAAATGAGTATTTTTATTTTCCTTAATTTCATTTCCTTAGTCTTTTTAAATTTTCAAATAATGATTTCTATTTTTTAAGCTTAGTTGCTAATACTTTTTGAAAGTAACAACAGTTCTATATTTATAGAAATAATTTCTTTATTTCTTAAGATCATTCTATTTTTCTATGAAAGGAATTTCTTGGTGTTTGTCATACTAGTATTAATGAAAAAGTGAAGTTTAGGAAAACTTTTGTTTACTCAAGAATTTCTTTTCATGTTATGTATGTATTGCAAAAATTCCTACGAACTTCTTTAGATTTCTTTAGAAAAGTTTGTTAAGATAAATTCCTAAGTTTTTGTGGAAACTTACTTCCTACTTTTATTTTTAGAGAAGAATTTCTATTTTAAGAAAACTTTTCCTCATTTATCTTGTTGAGACAAAATCAATATGTTCATGCATGATTATGAATATGAATCATAAAATTATAAAAATATAAGAAAGACATAATAATTAAAGAAATAAGCTAGTAAAGAATATATCAAGTATTGGAACGTTAGCTTCATCAAGATATCCCGAGACTAAGAATAGACTAGTCCCAAAAGAAAAACAAAGAAATCGTTATGACTTGATGAGGACAAGTCTAACACTAGAAAAACTAGTCTTAAAACAACATAAAAGTAAATAAATTGCAAAAAAAAGGAGCTGATAAGCTCTAAAAGATATATATAGCTATATAGATATATTTAGATAAATATATATGAAAGCAATATAAAAGAAATTAGATTCGTGAACAAAAACAAAGTATGAACTTATTATTGCTTTCTTTAACCTTCATGGTTTAAAAAACACACACTAAGCTCATACTATGTAAATGAACATAAAGGAACTCTAAAGAAGAATTACCTATCAAGACTAATTTTTGACAGAATTTTGAGAGAGAAATCTTGTAGAATTTTAAGAGAGTAATTTTAGTATATGAAGGTGTGAAGGAAGTGGAAGGATGATGGGGTATTTATAGAAAAATATGGGAGTAAAATTGTATTAATTAAATAAATGAAAATTAAAACAAATTAAGGAGGGGTAGGGGTATGGCTGTGCTACAATGAGTGCAAGAGAGGGAGAGAAATTTATTTTTTGTATTTTTGTTAATGAAAACTAAGATATGAAAGATGTAAGGTGGTATGGGAAATGAAAATTGCAAGAAAATAGAGGTATGGTTTGTAAGAGTAGGTTGTGAGAAAAATTAAAGATAGATAAATAGTGTAATGTAAAGTAGACATGACAATTTAAGTACCGGTAGTAAGAAAATACACGTATAATTGCGATATCTGATATTTTTAGTTACCAAAAAATTATAAAACTGATATTTTTGAAAACCTTATATTTTTACGAGTCTAATGGTATATCTGGAATATTTTTACTAATTGAGCCCCGAGATACGCTTTTCGAAAACTGTGTCCGATCATGCTCAAAACGAATCGCAATTTAACTAATATGATATTTTTAAGCTTTCTTAGGTTATTGCGAACTATTCTACATACTAAAATCTTACTTACTTTCTTAGGGTTGCTTATATGGGATTGCCGAACTTAAAAGGTTACGTCTGACTAGGGTTTTGTTGACTTTAGAATTTCCGGTTGACTTTCTAATTAGGGTTTAAGCTTAAATGATTACAAAACTTTGGGGGTTATATAGTCATCAATCATCATGATTTGACTCTGCCATTGTTTCCTTAGGAGGTGATTTGGATCTTCTAGATTGAGGAAGACCATTAGCAAACAAATCCAAGATTTGTTTCATTGTCTTCTTTAGATTGTTCATGTCCTCCTAAGTTTTCTTCTTGAAATAAGCCAGTTGTTTCTTCATATCTTTCACTTCAGCTTCAAGCCTGTTGAAGTTGGCTACTAATGGTTGAGATGTAGTTACTTGAAAAGGCACCTCAGAATGCTCTAGCTCTTGCTCTATAACAGCTGCTATTGCTAGCTCTTGACTAGTAGTAACAGGTGGGATAAGAGGCATTGGTCTTGCTGCTAGTGTGGCAGCAGGTTGAGCTCTTACTTCCTCTAAATGTCAATCTCTAAATGATCTCTTCTGTAGCTTCTTAAAGTTGCATACTACATCTAAGCCCTTGTGTTAGCCATAATTCCATATTCTTCAATATTCTAGTTATTAATCCTCCCAAAAATATCCCTTTGCTTTAGAGGCTGGCTTGGGTTTTGATCTTCCATGCTACAATCAGCCTAATATTCATCCTCTTTCCTCGCATCATACTAATTTAGGGATGTAGCTCTACCTTTGCAGTAGTGGATGCACCCTCTGCCTTAGAGAAAATACTCCTAATGAGCAAATAGTGCAACATTCTTGCACTTGAGCTTTTAAAGTTCGAGACAGTTGTCTTAGAAGGCCTAAAAGTGCCCTCAATCTCCTTTGCTGCAAACTGCTTCCATTCCTTCTCTAATACTGATGTAGGCAACTTGTTAAATTCATCATCACCCAAGATTTCAGCATCTTCATACAATCCCATGGCAACAATGAACTACCCCATTGATACTTCTCTATATTCTCCAAAAGCGAAGAACGCTAACCAAATCTCTCATCTTTGGCATACTACACCCATATGCTTCTTCTCTGATCTCAAGTACTCTCTACCATGCTTAGTTTGGCATTTTTTGTTTGTCTTTGAGTTTGAAGTTGGGATCTTTTAGGTGTCATTTTTGCAAAAAGAACGTAATTAACATAAGTATTTACGCATTTAAAGCTCAAAATAAATATAATCTTGCCCTAGTTTATTGACTAAAACAAAACTGTCTACTTCGAAGAATAACCTTAGGGCATATTTGCTCAAATTTTTTTTCTAAAACAACCACATTGTTATTCCAACTTGATTTTACTGTCTTTAATGTTAAAATTATCTTTTTCAAGTAATCTAAAACAAACTAAGCATATATAGAACTTCAATAGAGCTTAAGAGTCGCAACAAAGTTTCTGACAAATTACCTAAAGTTTTAGCTTATAATGGTGCATAAGATAATTATATCAACCTATTGTTATCACCAAGCAAGTTACTTTCTATCGAGCATAATAGATACCAAAAATTATGTACAAACTGAAACCCTAGAATACTTAGATTAATATGTTATTTAACCTCAAATAAAATAGTAAAAATAAAGGAAAAAAATAAGAAATGAGCTTACCTTAGAAGTTTGATTCTCAGAAAGTTGAAAAATAATGATTTTTTAGTGAAATTACAATTGTAAGGTTTTTCGAGGGTTTTGAGAGTGTTTTTCTGGTTTGTTAGAATTTTTGAATGCAGTACTGAAAAAGAGGGAATGAACAGTATTTATCCTTTTATATTAAAAGTGTGACGGTTCAAATTTTTAGACTCAACTCAAGGTTGTGGCTTTATTTTTTAATAAAAGAATTCAAGAATCAAGACTTTAATGCAAGTCATGACTTATTAAAAGAATAAAGAATTATTAAAATAAAAAAAATCAAAGCCTAAATCCAGACCTTTATTTCAAACTTGCAAAATAATAAGAAATTATAACTATCACGACCTAAGTAGAGTGCTCGACCATAGGGCTCAACTGAATCTGTGATCAAAACTCATTCAAATCTCCATGTCGTGGTCTTGGCTTGAAGCCATACTTATCAGATAGATCACCTGTAAAACACTTAAAAACATCTTTAAAATATGGATTAAGCTACATACTCATTCATGTCCCTCTCATGCATCCATTCAAACAAAGAATTTCATGAAAGAAACATCATCATTTAATGATAAAATCAAATCAGGTTTCAGCAGAACCTAAATAAAGTCTTACAACTCACAAGCAGACATTAAAAAAAAAAAAATTCCTTCTCAAGAGAATACTCGTCCTCCTCAAACAATCAACAAAATTCAAAAAGTCTTTAAAAATGAACAAACATCAAACATTGTTTCTAAAAACTTCCACACTCAAAAGAAAGGTAGGATAATCATCTAGGAATCTTTCTTTTTTTAGTTCTTGGGCTACTTTCTGGGGTTGACTTTAGTATTAGTTTGCAAAGATCCTTGGGATTTCTTTAAGAGGAGTTTTGAAATATGTCTTAATTGTGTTTCTAGGTTATGTATTGCACCTGTATGATTTCTTAAAGTTGTATCAACAGTCTGCTGCCTTGCTTTTGTTACTTTAATAAATTGAGGAATCAATTCCTCTAAAGAACTTTTGCTAACCTAAGAGACATCTAACCCTTGACCCTACTACTTTTGAAAGTTCGGTAGGTTCAAAGTAGATTATTGAAAATTGTTATTGTTCCACCTAAAATTTGGGTGGTTCCTTCAGCTAGGGTTGTAGGTGTTGCTATGAGGATCATTTTTAGGACCATTAAAATTGTTCATGTGCTCCATATTCTCAGAGATCATTCCCTCCTCAATCTATCCAAGACCGCCATCAACCATGTTTACTTGGCCACTACGAATGGTCAAACTCTCTACTTTCCTACTTAGGACTTTTATTTTTTGAGGTTAGATTAGCTATTACATCAAGCTCAAAGACTTCCCCACTCTTTTTTTGTTAAACTCACAGAGGACCATTAATAGTGACTGTTGGCCATATCCTCAAATAGTTCAAACATTCCTAAAAGGATTTATTGTTCAGGCTCCCTCCTGCTACTGTGTCGATTAGCTGCCTAGTTCTATAGTTCAATCCATTATAAAAGGTTTGGACTTGAGTCCACTCAAGAAGTCGGTGGTGTGGGCAAGGTCCTAGCAGTTCCTTCTACCTCTCAAATGATTCATGTAAAGTCATAGAGTCAAGCTGGTGAAAGATGGCTATATTAGCTCTAAGTTTAACTGTCCAAGATGAGGGAAAGTATTTCCTCATAAACTGCTCAGCCATTTGTTGCCACGTTATTATGGAATTCCTAGGCAAACTATTCAACCATTTCTTTGTATTACCTCTCTGGAGAATGGAAACAACCTTAATTTAGTAGCATCATACGAAGCACCATTAATCTTAAAGGTATCGCATAGCTTCAGAAATTGCTACAGATAGGTATTTAGATCTTCATCTTGAAGTCCATCAAATTGAACATATTTTGGCACCATCTAGATGACATTCGGTTTGATTTCAAAATTAATTGCAGTAACTCTAGGCCTGGTTATGCTAGTGTTGGCCCCATCCAAGGTTGGTCTACATAACTAAAGCATAGTTTTGGGTTGGTTTATTCTTATAGGGTCAAATTTCTCCAAAACTTCCCTACCTCCAATCTTATGTTTAATTCTTGTGGCCATATTCTCTAGATTCAATCTTTGTTCCTCTCTTGCTATCCTTTGGTTAATACGTCCTATTCTTTGTGGCTCTGGAGTAAATGGAAATAAATGGTGAGTTTGGCACCTAATCATAATCCTATACTTTTATCTTAAAAGAATTAGTCTACAAATAAGCTATTATTATAATAGACGAATAGTAACTAAAACAACATACTATGCAAAATGAATAAAAGCATGAAAAAATGAATGAATTAAGGAATAAAAGAATTTTGTAGTAAGTGTAAACCCCGGAAATTTTCCACATTAGTATACGACCTTTCAATAGATTATATGAACTAGATAATAGATTTAGATTCTAATTAAAGTCTAAGAATAGATCAATACCTAGAATTTGGTTAGATAAAGGATTTAGAAATCAAATAAAGAATTTCTTTAACCATAGTTGATACCAAAAACGAGATTTCGTATCTTGAATGAATAATTCAATATGATTAAAAGAAAATCTAAAATCTAAACTCGAAACTTGTTCTACAAATAGATTTGAATAGGAAAATATAAATATAGAGATTAAATGTTTGTTTTTAAACTTAACAATAATTCGAGATTAGAACGATGAGTAGTAATGAGCTTAGATTTGAATTTAAACCCTAAATTCAAGATTCTTAGTTAAAATTAAACGCTACTAATAAGATTTCATGATAGGTAACAAAACTAAAGATACATATATAGTTTAACTTATGTATCAGAAGCGATATTAAGTAAATAATTATCTACGCTTATAGACAGAAAACGATAACTTAAGGATAAACCGTTAGGATTATAAATACACAACGAAAACATAAACTATTGTATAACTCGAGATCTGAACTTCAAATAAATAATCGAATCATACTATTGTTCTAATTCGAGCTTTCTTAAGCTATTGAAGCCTAAAACAAAAATTGACCTAATGAGCTTAAGAAATTTTAATAGCGGGAGATAAAATTATACAATTAATTAACCACGTATATATAAAACCTAAAATTATATTATTTGATAAACTAAGTGTTTTGTATAACCCTATAAACATGTTTTTATACAAAAACTCTCAAACATTAGTTAATTTGTACCCATATAACTTGTGAAATTATCTTAAAACTAAATTAAAATAATTAACTAATATATATATATATATGTTTTTTTTCGGCTGCAAATTCGGTAGGAAAGCTACGGGAGGAAGAGAGAGCCGGATTGATCAAATAATTCACTAAATTTGTCAACAAAAGCAACTTAATGACCAATCACAAAATGCCAACTCAACTTAGCATTAATTGGCATGAAAACAACAGCCAAATGAGAACAAATCAAAGGAAATTCGGTGGGAAAACGCAGTCGAAGTCTTCTTCTTCTTCTTCTATATATATGTGTGTTAAATGCTCATAATGAAGAAACAAACAATCTTCATTATCTCTCAAACTTTCCAGAACAAATCTACTCTCGATTAGCAACCAACACCACCTGGAAACAGAAATCGAACCGAACAAAACACTCAAGTTCGAATCCAAAGAAAAATAATACAAAAAACCCTTGGATATGAGATCAAAGGTAAGTTGATGAAGTTCAAATGATTTTCTTTCAAATTTAAGCATTAAAACTGACTTATGTTAATCCTAGGAACGTAATCCACGCAAAAACGAGCTTTGAATTTCATCAAATTGACTCAAACGAGGTAAAAATCTGAAACCCTAGTTTTATTTTCATAAAATCGAGATTAAGATTATATATATGTAGAAGTATTAAGAGTTGTTGTATGACTATATATAAGTTATATAAACACTTACAAACAGTTTAGTAATGTTTTTAACGTGGAAAATTTAAAGAATAAGAATCGGATCATCGAGGAAGATGATGAACAGTGCTAACACTGTCTAAAAGCCGGCAGTGTAGTCACTCAACGCCGGCGGCTTACATGGATAGGCTGGCGGCTTATAGACGGCTTGTACTGAACAGAAGCTACGTAAAATTTATTTACACGTAAACATGAATGTAAGCCGACAATCTAGGGATTTACACCGATGACGTAGGACCGGCGTACCTTGAAAGCCGATAGCTTTCAAAGCTGGTGCACCCAATATAAAATAATTTACAAAACCAAGGCTACACCATCACCTGGGTTTGAAAGCCGGCGGCTTTGAGCCGGCGTACACCCATTTTTCTTCAACGAAGGCTAGTTTTAAAACAAACAGAATACATATATATATATATATATATGCAATATACCTACTGATTATATATTATATATATACTAATACTGAATTCATTAAGTAAATAAGTAAATACAAACACTTATAATATTTTGATTAATAATTCTTAAACCCTAGAATTAAGGAAAAATATTTAGTCTTAATAAAAGTTATAATTAATCAAATATTTGTTCTAAATAGATAAAATAGGTAAGAATGGAAATTGAAATAAGCTAAATATTTGATTAATGTGATTTCTAAAAATAACAAGATAATTATACGAGATAAATTAAGAGAAACACTACGATACTAAGTAATAATAAATAAATATAATTTTCTACATTGAGTCAGTATAGGATAACACCAAATCAGTATTAGTCATTACCAAAACTTGATAAATATCGAGTCTAGGACACTAGTCACGTATAGGAATTTAATTATATAATATATTGATAAATACTTTATTCATGTTAATAGGTGATTTTGAAACGCTAGAGGATCTAACAGCAGATTATTACGACTGAGTCAGTATGAGCAGGTGAGTAATTCAGTCATATTGTATTGTTTGTGCTTATAAGTAGTTGAATATGTAATGCAAAGATAATCAAACGATTGTTTTGTTGAAAGTATGTTATGATCTAATTGTATGATTGATAAAATATCCTTACAAAAGTGATAATGCAATGATTTGATGTTGTGAAGTAGTATGATGTTGATTGTGTGTAATATATGATCACTACGAAATTTAATAAGAATTATTGACTTAAAGAAATAATATGATCATGCATTGCACGAATTGCATTATTGCATATATTGGGATGACAGCCTGCTACGTATTAATATTTCGATTCTCTGTTAGTTCTTGGTTATTCTAATGTGTTAGTTCTTCCAAGGCTTTCTTTGTTCCGTCGGTTGTACGGGAATTAAGTGGCACCGAAGAACGCCGCCCGTAGTATCGCTTTGAAATGATTAATACTTAGGGAGTTTCTAAGGTGAGTGCAGAGATGGTCAGCTTAATTGATTATATTCAAAGTGATAACCCTAAAACGAGAAATCGTTGATTCTCCTGTGTACTTAGTCTCTCCTGGGCAGGTGGGTCATGGACTAATGGTTCTTCAACCCTTAAAAAGAGGGCGTAAATCTTTTTCCTATTTGGATTCTAGATCATCCAAGCTTGTATCTGTGCATATGGTTAAGTGCTTGCATTGCATATGATTTACTAATAACTTGTGTGATGTATGATATGTCTTGTTATTCAGTGAGCTGTGGTTTCGCTTATACTCCAACAGTCTTTTCAGGTTTACTTTACGACCTTGGTTAGTCACTTCCAGGAATATGGCTCCGGTAAGAGCTTAGGAGCTGGAAGTCTACGGTTATATTTTGGTTTAATGGTTATGTACTATTAGAATAGATTATTTAGTTGTGTACTTCAAAAGGACTATTTGGTTTGTAATAGTTTTGTAATGTTTATGTTTATGTTTAAGATAGCAGTTATTCACTAAATTATTTCTTACATGTATTTATCATTTCTTATCAAGCAACTAAAAGATCCTGTTATTTTGAAAACCTGTCATTCTCTAAAGGTAATCTAGTGATAGTATTCAAGTGTGACTTGTTTACTACTACTAGGGTACCCTTGGGGCGTGACAGAAAGATATACAAAACGATAAAGAAAAATAAAACAGCATTAAATAGAAATATTTACAAATAGGTAAGATGCTATATACAGAAACAAAATAAAAACAAAACAGATATATACATTATATACATATATACAACAAAAATGAAGGAGGGTTAGCATTATTGATAGAAACAAAAAGACACAAATATTTACACAAATACAAGAAAAACTATAAACAAAGGTATATTTACAAAAAATGAAAACAAAACAAAAGTGAAAGCTGTTTACACTATTCACAAAATTAGCAACTAATCTAATAGACGAAATACTTACAAATAGTACTTTGTTAAGCTTCAATTTTATGAATCCAATATAGAGTTTCCCCAGCAACTACACTAGAAAACTTGGTGCTTTTGGTGAGTTCTTCGAATTCAAAACCATTTTAAAGAATATAAAGTTGAAGTTTATGAACATTTAGAAAACTAATAGGTTATGTTCAACTTCGGAAGCAATTATCGATATTAGGCAAGCACACCTAACGAAGTAGCATAAAAAATATTAGGTTGTATTACAGGGGATCGTTGGCATCTACCTTACTCACATTTCATTGCCAAAGAAAATTTAAAAGATCATAATGAAAACAAAAGCTATACTAAAGTTAACGAAAAATGTACAAATATTCTCAGGGTAAAATTGAAGATGGATTTGTAAAATGTAAGATGGGAGCCCAAGGATTTGCTTCACTAATTCGTTATCATGTAATTTATTGACAATCTAGAGAGAGAATTATTTGCTGGTGTATTTGCACTGTTGGATTCACTAGGATAAGTAAAGCCTCTCTCAAATTAGTAACTCTAGATCTAGACTAAGCCACTGAAATCTCTTCGCAAGTTATCAATGGTCTCGATCTGCATAAAGCTAAGAATCCTTCATTTCAAAAAAACCTAATAAATTTCAAAAAAAAGAAACAGAAAGTTTCACCATCCCTCTCTCAACACGATTATGAGCAACTCCATTAGTAGCCCAGATGCTAGATCTATTCAAAAGAATGATCTCTCAATTAATTCAATTGAAATCAGTCATGAATCTAAAAGGGCACCACACATTTAGACTCACAAAATAAATTCAACCTACTAATTGCAAATATTTCGTCAATGTTTACTTGAAAGCACATTTGAAATCACATGAATCAAGATTTAGATTCATAAACCCTAACTTGTACGAGATTATTTCTCTATGTATGCAAGCATTAAGTACGAATTCTAAAGAAATAATGAGGCATTAATAAAGAATATTACAGATTAAGTTCAGTCTTGCAAAAATAAAAACAATGGGTTAAAATAATTTTACTTGGAAAATATGAGATTTCTTAATTGGAAGAAACGGTTCTTTTGCTAAAAAATTCTCTTTCTATACTATGTTTTGAATTTGTTACATATGCTACATATTATTATCGCATGCCTGTGCGTGTTTGTTTATAGGTTAGAGGCACAAAAATCATGATGATTTTTTTTTTATTGACAGAGCAGATTCTTCATAACAGAATTCGTTATTTACTCTCACGCACGTGTCATAAATTGTCGGCTCAGGAGATGACTTTTCGCGGGGTAGGTCAAGTGGTTAAACGTTGCACAAAAGTCAGGGCTCGAACTAAGCTAAGGCATTCTACTGAAAATTGGCTGGAGTCTTTGCCTAAGTTCAACCATAGGGTAAATCAAAATCATCAAGGGCTCAAAGGTAGCTGTAGATCAAAGTTGTGCTTTTCCTCTTAAAGTGTCATTTTGTCCTGGTTCAGTCGCGAGGTAGATTCAGGCTTGACATTATGGCATGACATAAGTTCTTTCGTAAAGTTTAGGGCTCGATCATTTTAAAACATACATCGAGGGTCATGTTGAGGGATGGATATAAGGCACGACGGACCATTGTGCCTCATTTTGCCTTATTGTTTTGGCCTTGACAAGCACTTTTGTAGGGCTCGATTAGTTCTATTTTGCACCATTGATGTTGTTTTGTTCTAATCTGATTCAAATTACTTTGTTTCTACTTCTTTTGATTCCAAGAGTTGAAGAATAACATTTAAGCAATAAAAGCACCAGATTCACAATAATTTACCTAAAAATTCGTCAAATTAAGCCCAAATTCCTATGAATAGAATAGAGTAAAATAGATTTATCCCTATCGTAACTCATACAATAATTCCCTTTTCGCAATGGTGCCACGAGCATATAGCATTAGCTTAGCCTTATCCATTTCCACCCTTACCTTACCAGCTTAGAAGAATAAGCTTGAATACATGAAATGTGACAATGAGTTATCTTAATTTGATCAAAGTGTTATATTACTTAAACATCACATGCCATAATTCATATTTCCTTACTGTATGTTATGTGTTGATGTAATTTTATCTTATAGGATTGTAAATATGTGTTACAACCTATATAGAGAGAAATTATAAGATGTACTCGATACCTACCTATTTAATTAAGTTTTGTTAAAATAGTTTGAAACTAAAACTTACTTTTTAACATTTAATATTGCATTGGAGGTGTAGATATATCAATCTTAGAATCTCTAAAGTTTTACTACCTAAATAACTATCAATGTAAACCCCTAAATTTTTAGAATCGGTTTAGCATAAAACCCTAACCGGAAGTCAAACGAAACCCTAAAGGTCAACAAAACCCTAGTTTGCCGTATCCATCTAAATCCGGCATTGCCGTTCTCTTTGGCCCGGAAAAACGAAGTTAGGATAATTAGCTCAAATAGCTCGTAATAACCATAGGTTTTATAAAAGTTTCAGTTTCGCGAAATTCGGTGTCCTTCGAACCCGATCGGACACAGTTCTCAAAAACGTGTCGGAAGCCCGGACTAGTAAAAATATTCCGAATATACCGTTAGATCCGTAAAAATATAAGTTTTCCAAAAATATCAGTTTCGTAATTTTTCGGTAAGTAAAAAACAACAGATATGGCTACTATACGCGTATTTTCTTACTACCGGTACTTTAATTGTCATATCTACTTTACATTACACTATTCATTACTATTCTACACTATTCTTTTATCTCTACTTTTTCTTACACCTATTCTTACACTCTACATAACCTATAATCTTAACTTTTTACCTTTCCCATAACTTTATATCACATCTACCTTACTTATTACATCTTTTATTTAACAAAATACAAAAAATAAAATCACTCCCTCTCTCCTCTCAAAAGTGGCCGGCACCCCTTCTCTCTCTTCCCTCTCCATTTGTTTTAATTTTGCATTTATTTAAATCACACAAAAATCACTCCACATTTTCCTATAAATACCCCCCTCTCTTTCACTTCTTTCACACCACTTCTACACTAAAATTACTCTCTCAAAATCTCTCTAGAATTTCTCTCCAAGAAGTTCTTCAAGAAGTTCTCTTTAGGCTCATCTTCTTTAGGTAAAAGTTCTTCAAGAAGTCTCCATGTTCATCTACTTAGTATGAGCTTAGTGTATGTTTTCTAAAACCATGAAGGTTAAGAAAGCAACATTAGATTCATACTTTGTTTTTGTTCATAATATCAATTTCTTTATGTTCCTTTATGTTCCTTATATTTCCTTTATGTTCTTTATATTTCTTTTATGTTCATAACTATCTACTATATCTAAATAACTATATACATATTCTTTAGAGCATATAAGCTCATAATCTTGCAATTTATTTACCTTTCATGCAATTTATTTACTTCAATGCAATTATTTATTTCAAGTTGTTTATAAGACTAGTCTCTAGTCTTAGACTTGTCCTAATCAAGTCAAAACAAGTTTTCTTCTTTCATTTTATTTCTTTATGGGACTAGTATTTCTTAGTCCCGGGAGCCTTGAAAAAGCTAAGACTCCAATACTTGATTTATTATTTATGCTTTATTTTGTTTGTTTATTATTATTCTCATAATCATGTTCATTAGATTGTTGTCCAAAAGTTTATTTTCCAAAGATAATGAAATAAAAGAAGGCTTTTTGTCACTTAGGATAAGTTTATGTGAAATAAATATAAGATAACAAAAATAAACTCATTCATTTTCAAGTTACAAAAGAATTCACTATGAATTTAGAAACTATTTTTACTTAAAAGCTAGTTAAATCTTTGTTACTCTACCTTATCTTTCAAAAGAAAATGTTTTGTTGCAAAAATGGTTCTTTTCATAAAGAAAGAAAATAAGACTAAGGAAATTTAAGTAAGAACCTCGCAAACAAATAGACAAAGAAAATCTATGTTTGAAAATATTCCTTTTCAAGTTACAAGAAGAAGATTATAGAAATTAGTTTTTCTACAAAAAGTCTTATTATTCCACTTTGTTTTATAAAGAAACCAAATTTCATGCATGGGTAATTGTTTTTTGAAATAAGAGACATGAGAAAAAGAATGAGAAATACAAGTGAAATTTTTGAAACAAGTAAACAAAGGAATTTACACAAGAAAAATGAAGAACATCATATTTCCTAGAAAACTTCAAATATAGTATTAATAAAACTTAGAAAGTAGAAAATTTTATTTTCAAATGCACTTAGGAAAAGAAATAAATAAAACAACATAAAACGTTTTTAGAAAACAAAGAAAACAAGGTATTCATTTCAAAGAATTCACAAAAACAATTTCGAAAAGCTTCAAACCGACATTGTTTTACTAAGAAAAATAATTTGGACAACAAGACACTTGAGCATGCTTAAATATGAGTTATATAGTTACAAAAAGAAATTTTTCAACTATATAGATAACTAAGTATTTATCAAACAAATTTTGATTTCTTGAACCAAAGTTGTTTTTACTTGAAAATCCGTGGTGAATTTTGTCGCCACTTTTTCAAACCTATATGGCTTTTTTTGGGAAATAATTTTAGAAATGGGTAGATCTTTTCGAATAGATAGAAATCGGTATATTATATGCGCGATTCCAGTTAAAATGACCAAGTTATGGCCATTTTAAGTTGGAACATTCTTCTATACGAACTTTAACGTTCTTTGACATTGTTTTGTCAAAATTCAAGAAAATCTTCAAGAAAAACTCATTTGGGTATTTTCTTTGGTTAGGTACCCGAGGAAGGATTCCTTTACCCCGAGAACTATTACGATTAAGTGGAGTGTGTGAACGACTCATCCGCTTAGAGGAATAGACGACAATGGCATCGTGAGTTTATTTCCATTAAATGCTACCTTGTTGTGCTTGTAAATTAGTTGCACTAGAGTTAGGAAAAGATAAACCATATGCATGTAAAATAATTCCTTGAAAGAATTCTAAGAATATCGAAGCCGAATTGTTCTAAGTGATTGTTTTAGTTTAATATTGATTTGTGTGAAATTCCTTGATCACCTAAAGTTGAAAATAATTATGTTATGACTTTATAAATTAATGAACTCATGCATACCACGAAGTGAGTCACATTGCATGGTTGGGTTATTATCCTTGGGTGAGAAGGATAGTAGGCTCATGTCGAAAGCAACACTTGGCGGAAGATCCGAAAGCGATTGCTTGGCGGCTTAATGGAATATGCTTGGCGGTTGATCCGAAAGCAAGGTCAAATCAAGTAGGTTCGGAATACTTGGCGATGAGTGCTCGCAAGTATAAAAGTTTTTTATGAATGCTTGGCGATGTGTGCTCGCAAGCTTAAATTCTCTATTATTAAAACTACTTGTTTTGAGTATCACCAAACCCCGAATGGAGGGCGTAAATCCATTCAACATATAGTTCCCGGAAAGCTATATGATTGTTTGCCCACGTGTTTGATGCATTACATATGTGTGATTAACCAACTTGTTTGAATCTTGTTACAAGAAGTTATTTATGGAAATAGTTCTCACTAAGCCTATTAGCTTATACCCCATAGCTACCTTTTGCAGTTTCCGTACTTATGGCTAAGGCCACGTGGACCATGTGGGCAGGTAATCCCTTTTGAATATTAGAACTCTGGATAAAGTATATCATAGTATTAGCATGCAATATTTATATAATAGCTTAGTAATTTAGGGAATTGTTCCTAAGTATGCACAGTCTTTGTTATGAACAAATATTTATTGTGAATCCTCTTTTCTTAATATGTTTTTATATCTCCTTAAGCTTCATCATTCCATATATGGTCCTCTAAAATTGTGAAAGTAAGCCTTACACTTAATATAAAAGCTTTTGGAAATGACTAAGGTTGTCATACTTAAGCTTTAATATTGAGTGTGGCGGACTGTCACGTTTAGGGTACCCGTTGGGGCGTGACAATCAAGTTTTAAGGACAATAACCATAAGTATAAAGCATGCATTATTCCTTATATTTGATTGTAGAGCACATACTAAAAGGAACATAAGGGGCCAATATTGTGTGCTCCAACCTTCGCCAACTTATAGCAACTTTGCTAGATAAGGTATTATAGATATCAGATATAGATATGTACACATGATTATTTTCATACAAGAATTATTGCACAAAATAATATTCTAAGTTGGCATGTTGAAACATTTCCAATATCAAGGCTCATCGGGAATGCATGGTAATATACAAATTTATCAATGAGGCTTCAAAAATGAATTTTTTACATAATGTAACTACACATATGAACAATATGTAAATTACAACATTAGAAGCTATGAAAAATCAAAGGAGAATTCAAATAACTTGCATATGGAAATGGAACATGAGCTATAGATTTCGCAAAAAATCAATTGAAATAAGAGCCAATCTATGCTTAGGTGGGGCAAATTGAACAAAACACACCAAGAAATCACATTAATTTCATCAATTAATTGGAGAAATTGGGATTGGGACTTAAGGTTAGTGTTTGTGTGTGATAGAAATTGGGAGTGGAGGAAAATTCGGGAAGAAGAAGTGTGGCCGGTAAATTAGTCCTGCCAACCTCGTCTCTTGAGGTAACAAGGTTGTAAGTGAGTAACTTTATCTCTTTAAAAGATGAGTTTGAGTTGCTTAAAATTAGAATTATTTTTATCCTAGTGGTATTTTTATAATTTTTAAAAAATTAGTAATATTGATTTCATTTTCCCTATATATATATGTTTTATATCGAGGTATATATCAAGGGTTATTTTCAACCTCAGATGGTCATTTATCAAGTTGTGACTTTTCATAAGATTTTTGTAAGATTTGAAAGTTTAGAGGTATATTTGTACCAAGATGAAAGTATATAAGGTTATTTGCATTGAAAAAAAATAAACTAAAACAAAATCTTACTATTGAAATTGAAATGTTTTTACATCCAAACAAATGTAAAGGATACTTGTTTTTAAAATCTTGTAAGATGAAAGGAATGAAAATAAAAAATGAAAGACAAAAAAAAAAAAAATCATCAATTCCATGTTAGTAGAATACAAAAACAACTTCATAGTTTGCAACTGTTTAGGGCTACAAATGAGCCAAGTTGAGCTGAGTTTTATAAGGTTCAAACTCAGCTCGTCAAAAGAGTTTTTAAAAAATTTAACGATCTTAAGCTAAGCTAAGCTAAGCTTTTACTAGGCCTAAAAAATTTAGGCTCAAGCTCAGGCTCAATAAGAAATCCTTAGCTCGAGCTTGGCTAGTGTAAACCCCCAAAGTTTTGTGATCAATTTAAACCCCAAATAGAAGGTCAACTGGAAATTCTAAAGTCAACAATACCCTAGTCAAACGTAACCATTCACCGGCAATCCCGTATTCATAACCTTAATTAAGTAAGTAGAGATTAGTATGTAGAATAGTTCATAATAACATGAGAAAGCCTAAAAATATCAGATTAGTTAAACCGTGATTCGTTTTGAGCATGATTGGACACAATTTTCGAAAAGCATGTCCTGGGGCTCAGAATGGTAAAAATATTTCGAATATACCATTAGACTCGTAAAAATATAAGTTTTCAAAAATATCAGCTTCATAATTTTTCGGTAATTAAAAATATCAAATATTGCAATTATATGCGTATTTTCTTACTACCGGTACTTTAATTGTCATGTCTACCCTATATTACACTATTTATTACTATTCTTTACTATTTATCTATCTCTACTTTTTCTTACAACCTAGTCTTATAACCATACCTCTATTTTCTTATAATTTTCATTTCCAATAAAACTTTACATCTTTCATATCTTATTTTTCATTAACAAAAATATATAAAAAAAAAATAAATTTCTCTCCCTCCTACACTCAAGAATTGCGCCGGCCATCACTCCCTCTCTCCTTAATTTATTTTATTTTTCAATTATTTATTTAACACAAATTTCCTTCCACTTTTTTTCTTCTTTTTTTTTTTTTTATAAATACCACATCTTCCATCCATTTCCTTCACACCTTTCATACGCTAAAATTACTCTCTCAAAATTTCTCCAAGAGTTCTCTCAAAGTTCTCTGAAGTTTAGTTTTCATAGGTAATACTTCTTTAAGTTTCCTTTATGTTCATTTACTTAGTATAAGCATAATGTGTGTTCTCTAAAGCCATAAAGGTTAAGAAAGCAACAACATGTTCATCCTTTTTTTTTTGTTCATGAATCTATTTTCCTTTATGTTGGTTATATATATATATATATATATATAACTAAATATATCTATGTAGCTATATATATCTTTTAGAGCATATAAGCTCCTTTGTTTTGCAATTTATTTACTTTCCTTGCAATTTATTTACTTTCAAGTTATTGTAAGACTAGTCTTTCTAGTCTTAGACTTGTCCTCATCAAGTCAAAATAATTTTCTTTTCCTTTGGGGACTAGTCTATTCTTAGTCTCGGGATACCTTGATGAAGCTAAGGTTCCAATACTTGACATATTTCTTTACTAGCTTATTTCTTTAATTTTTATGTCTTTCTTATGTTTTCATAACTTTATGATTTCATATTCATGAATATGCATGAACATATTGATTTTTGTCTCAACAAGATAAAAGAGGAAAAGTTTTCTTAAAATAGAAGTTCTTCTCTAAAAATAAATGTTGTTATGAAGGAAGTAATTTTTCATTAAAAATTAGGAATTTATCTTAACAAACTTTTTCTAGAAATCTAGAGGAGTTCATTATAAATTTTAAGAACATAGAAATTTTTAAACAATATATACATACACTTTATAAAGTCATAAAATGGAAAAAAATTCTTGATTAAACAAAAGTTTTACTAAACTTCACCTTTCATCAATACTAGTTTGACAAACACCAAGAAATTTACTATCATAAAAGTATAATGATCTTAAGAAATAAGAAAATTATTTTTATAAATATAAATTATTGCTACTTTCAAAAAGTATTAGAAACTAAGCTTAGAAAATAAAAATCATTCTTTAGAAATTTAAAAAGACTAAGGAAATGAAATTAAGGAAAATAAAAATACTCATTTAAAATAATTTGAGATATTTTCTAGTAAGCTAAGAGGAAATTTTCAAAAGTTTCACTTTTCAAAATCTTTAGAAGACTTTACTTTTACCAAAATTCATGGTTGAGACAACTTCATTAATTTCATGCATTTGATATGAGTCAATGAATACATATATAAATACATTTCAAAGGTTTTAAAACTGTTATAATATCTATCTCTTTGATATAAGTTTTTGTAAAAAGAAGGAAGCAAGTTTTGTGAAATTCGTGGTGAATCTTATCACCACTATTTCGGAGCTCAAATAACTTAATTTGATGAAAATAGTTTTAAATAGATAGATCTTTTCAAGTAGGTAGAAAATGGTATATAATATGCGAAATTCTGAGTTAAAATGAGCAAGTTATGGCCATTTTATGTTGGAATTTCCTTCAATCCAATTTTACCGCGAATTCACGAGATAGTAGAATCTTCAAAAGTAAAAATTCTATGAAAGACTCATTTTGGGTATTTCATCTTTTTTAGGTGAAGAAGGAATCGATATCGCCTTCCCGAAAGATTATTTTGACTGGGAGCGATCATCATGGAGTGAGTTAATCCCTTACTAGTTACATTTCCTTGTTTGTGCTTGTAAGTAGTAGCACTAGAAAATAAGGAAAAAGATAAATGAACAAATTTGTGTGATTTGGATTCATGATTAATTGAATAAAAGTTAAGACTATCGAAAGAGGAATTGATGATATTATGTTTTCTTGCAATGATATGATGAATATTGTTTTGATCACCTTTAACTTAAACTCAACAATAATGGAATAACCCTATATTGAAAACGATTCATGCATATCATATTTGTGAGTCACATTTATTTTTCACTACTATTCTTCGTGTGGGAAAACGAGGAGTTGTAGTGGTGGCTAGTAGGAGCCGAGAATTCTACATGGGCAAGTAGGAGCCGAAAAGTCTACAGGACAAGTAGGAGCCAGTAAGTCTACAATTATTGATGGTCGTATGGGCCAGTAAGCATCCAACCCTTGACATGGAGGGCATAAAATCCATGCTACACATGGTTTTCAGTTAATCGTGTGTATTTTGTTTACTCATGTAATTGATGCATTCTTATATGTTTGTCTAAATACTTGTGTGTTTTATGGAAATGTTTTGTAGATGGGAGTTATCTCACTAAGCTAGTTTGCTTATACCCCTATTGCTTTTTGTTACAGTATGATTACTTGTGGTTGGCACCAAGGAGCCCCTTTTGTCAGGTATAAGCCAAAGCTACTAGGAGTTTTTGGAAGAAGTTCATATGTATTTAGTTTTGAATGTAGACTTTTAAGAAAAATCTCTACAGTAAACCTATGTTGTATTTATGTATATTTTGATGATGGCTTAGTTGAACAAGACTATTAGAATAGGGGAATGCCCTATGAATTTATAAGAGACTTTTATTCCAATGAATATAACATATAAGTTCTTGCATGCTTTTATTATCTGCTTAAACGTAATACCCCTGTAGTTTCCTACTATCTTGGAAGCACACCTTACACGTGATATCAAAGCTCCTGCTGACTAAGGTTGTCATTCATTAGCTTTAATATTATGTGCGGTAGACTACCACGTTTAGGGTACTCTCCGGGTCGTGACAACTCGTAAGCTCAAGCTGATAAGGAGCTTATGAGCTCAGTTTGATTAGAAGCTCATTTAACAAACTTACGAGCCAAAAATAAATTGAATAATTAAAAAATAAACTTAAACTTCAAATGTAGCACACAAAGCATTACAAATGACTCCATGTCTCATTTATTAATTAAGATATGTGAAAATAACTCAATGGTGTTGCCTCTCACTCATGAAGCAATGTGAGACTTATAACTTATGCATTTTCATACACAAGTAATACATATCACACATGGAGAATATTCTTTGTGATCCGGCCTTAAAGCTAGGCCACATTACTAAAGAGGTAAATCCAAGTGGATGGCTTTGAGTGGTATAACTTTTATAGAGTATTAGTGGCAAGTTCCTTTGCCAAATAATTCATATGGGACAAGAAATAAAGAGATAGGCACAAGAGCTTTTGTCTTTTGTCCCACATGAAAGCAACACAAGCCAATACATCCCTTTCTCCTTATAAAATGAAGCTTACACTTACATCTTTTTTGTTTTATTTTTTACTTACATGAATTTGAAAATAAAATCTTATGTATAAAATTTAAGATTTAAAAAATAAATTTAAAATGAAAACTTAAAAATAATTTTAAAATAATAATAAATGAAATATTATAATAAATAATATAAAATATTGTATATTATATAAAGATCTCAAAATCACTTAGTTAAACAAACTTCATTTTGAGTTCAAGCTCAGCGTGTTTACCAAATGAGCTTGAGCCAAGTTGAGCTCGAATAGCTCGTGAGTAACTCAACTTGTTTGCACTCTTAAAACTAGAAGTGATGTTAAGGGGATCTAATGCAAATCTATCCTTATTTACTCAACCTTTAAAGAATTAGATTTTCAATCAATAATCCTTTTAAATAAAATGAAAGGAAAATGTTTCTAATAGTATATTATATTTATATAACAATAATGAATTACCATAGATGAAATACACATAACTATATATTTGTATTTTTGTTTATTTCATAACACTATTTTTATCGATACCTATTTAAAATTAATCTCATGTCACATTGGTATGTAGAAATTGTTTAGACTTGAATGAAATGGAATAGGATAGATTAGAATGTGATGAGTTCTGAAATGACAAATGGAATGTTTATAAAGTGTGTTGTGAAAAATTTCCCTACTAATAAATATACTGTGATAGAATAAATAGCTAAGTTAGAAACGTTGATTTTGTTAGTTCTGATAAGTCACATTTCTGGCTTCTAAGAAACCCATCCAAATATTGGAAAAGGAATTGAATTCAAAATTGAGATTTCATTTTAGATTCATTTCCATGTACAAAACATGACACTAGAGAAACTTTCATAATCAATGCCCTAAGATCTATTTAAAATTCGAATACCTATATTTCATTTTCTTTCTTTTCTCATTATTATTTCTTACTAATTTACCTAAGTTAATATAACTTTGTCTATGATTTAATTAGTTGACACTTTGTAAATTTGCTATTAATTCAATCTTCTACAAAATTTCTATCATTTTATGGGTTCTATTTTTTAAAAGTACTAGCATAGAGAATCATTGTGACAATTCCGGGGGAGGATCGAGTAGGTTTTTTCATTGCATCTTAGGTAAAGTTTCTTTAATAGGCATATGATGGTTGGAAGATTGTAGATGGTTTTCACAATTGTAAATAAATCTATAAATAAAAAGATTCAATTGAAAAAATAAGTACCTTCATTCTTTAGGTTCATTCTTTTACTCTTGGAAGTACGCTAAGAGATTACCTTTTGTAGAACTTTGTAATGAGGAGTATTATTTGATTCATGAAGAGGAATGCAATGGGCCCTTTTATTATTATGGTTACTAAGCGCACTATAATAGGGCCCTATGAATCTTATACCTTTGTTTCAGCAAAACATTCTTATCCCCCTATCTCTTTCTTCTCAAATAGATGTCTTAAAACACTTGGATCTACACTATTCTTATTAGATTCAATCAACATTAATCTAACTACTTTTATTTATGATGTTTTTTCTACGTAAATTACCATTAAAGTAAGGTGGAAGCTCCTATGAAGAAGAAAGAGATAAAGAAAGAGATGTCAAACTTTAGAAAATAAAGGGATGATTTTCCTTTTCCAGTTTTCATTTCTATTTACATACTACTAGTGATAGTTATGAATAGTTTTGTTTATTTTGTTACATTCTATTGCTTTGTAGTTACTGTCTTGTTTGTAAATAGATATAATTTTACACAAATCCCCTCATCCACTAGGTCTCCTAACTATGATCCCTTTAGTTATAACATTTTTCTCTCCTCAACCAATGCAACCTTGACCTTAAGGTTATGATAGTGATATGCAAGTTAAAAAACTCTTATATCCTCTAAAGTTATCTTTAGATGGTAAAGTGTAGCCACTGACCAATTATAGTGGATGTGTTTGCCATGTCTAGTCACTACTTTCTATTTTAGTTAAGATAGAGGTTGAATAAATGGTTAAACACAACATTAGAAGATAAATCTAAGGATGGAAAAATCAACCCATGTACCTTTTTGAATGTAGAGACATGAAAGAAATCATGAACATAGAGCTAGTTGTAAGTTGTAACCAATAAACACAGGTCGCGGTTCGTTGAATCAACTCAAGAAGAATATAATACCTTTAGTCAAATTTGTAGTGGTTGCTTGAGTAAGTGAAAATTTATTATGTGGTTGCAACTTGACAAAAATTTTATCACCTAGCTCAAATTATATCTCCAACCTCCTTTGGTCCAAAAAAATTTCAATATAGTCTGAGCTTCTTCAAGATTTTGCTTCAAAGTCTTGAGAATTTGATCTCCAATACTCAAATCTATATCAAGTCCCTCTAGTTTTGTATCCCTCGTACATAAGAGGGTATCACTAGGAGGGTCATGACCATACACCACTTAAAACTTACACTTAAATGAAATTAGGTGTTATAGGCATACTCTGTCCATGATAAATACTTGATCCAAACATTTAAACAATCCATAACAAACTTTATAAAATCTATTGGATAATTTCATTCAAAACATGTTTTATCCATTAGATTGAGGGTGGTAAATAGTACTTATATTCAATGTAATTCCATTGAGACAAAAAACTCCTAAAATTTGTCAAAAAAATGGGATATTAACACATTTGTACATAAATAACTTTGTAATTTGAACACCATTTGAGTACAAAAGAGATGTGACTTTGGTGGTAGTAAAATTAGACCCCAAATCCCCTAAGTGACATTATATAAAGAGTTTCTCAACTACAACTAAAATCACTATGTGGCTTTTAGAGGCATGTAATGAAATTTGTTAATATCCTCACAAACCCTCTTAGGAATTGGAAGATGGTCAAATAAATCAGCTAGTAATTTTGTCAAAATACTTGACTTGTTGACATATGAGACACCACCAAACATATCACTCCACCTAAGAACGCATGACTTCCAAAAAAAAAAAAATTCACTAGACAAATGTTTATAAGTCTTCATAAGTCCATAATAATATGAGTTAAGAGAAGCATGATATTCATGCAAAATAGTAGGAATAAGATAATAGTGAGGCACCGAAAATAATTATGGCCAATAGTACACAATATTATCCTTCCACTACAAATCTTAATTTCTATATCATTGCTTTCCCCTGCTTCAAGTCGCATATTAAGTGTTGAATGGTAGTAATCATGGTAAACTCTTACTCTAATATCTTAATAAATTAAATGCAAAGTGCAAGGATTCTAAAATATACTAGGGATGTAAACGGTCGGGTTTGGGTCGGGTCATTCTGTCCCAACCCGACCCGATTATAAAATGGGTGTCCCAGAACCCGACCCGACCCGATTATAAAATAAGTGTTACTTTATTAAATACGTGGTCGAAACATTGAATGAGGGTTTAGACATTACATGACATTGACTCATTAGTCTAGAATTTTCTGTGCCTTTGGGGAGTCGAACAATTATTGAAGGAGAAGATAAGGCTTTCACAAATGCGCTTTACCAAAGAAATCCGTGAAACAGCTTCGCAAAGTTCCAACTTTATCATATCCTAATAGATTTTGACAAAAAAAATCAAAAGAGAAAAAAAATCCTGATTGATCTTATACAATGCACTATCAGTAGCATCAATATCTAACGTAAAGATTGCTGTCAAAAGACTTCAAAATTTTGGCCAAAAAAAAAAGAAAAAAAGAATTCAAAATTTCTTGAAAAAATCTCTCTCAGTTTAATTTTGGTCTTTAATTCATTTCGAACAAGGTTCATGTAATTTTTCCAACCTTTTTTTATATTGTTTATTATATGTAACTAAATATATTTAACATTATCTTTAATCTATTACATAATTAAATGCATCATTTTATTATTTCATTAAATTATTATCGTAGTGAGGCATGTTGAGGAGGGCAAAAATTTTAATGGAGTTGATAAAGATCCTAATTTTTTTTAAAAAAATTAGAAAACGTTAAAGACAGGTAAAAAATTATTAAACATGAAAATTGAATATATAAGGTAAAGTCAGTAACTCAAGATATGTCATTGCCTAAAATTATTAGAAGACTTACATATATCTATATATATATATAATACATCCAACTCAAAATAATAATAATAATAATAATAAAATGATGACACTACACGACAATCTATATATTCTTGATTTATTTGTCATTATATACATATATATATAATATCTATTTTTTCTGAGAAAATTAATTTTTATACTTTGTTGTGTTGCATGGGAAAGAAATGAATTTTGAAAAAGTGGGGAAGGTTACACATGGAAATCGATTTTCTCTGGATAATTAGTCAGTGATTATTAATTATAAATATAATTTATATCCTATCATGTGACTCAATACATGAATAACAAAATGATTATATGAAAAGCATCATTCAACTAATAAACAAGTAAATTCCTTAAACTAGAATTTTTAATTTTTTTAATTAAATCGGGTCGGGTTTTCCAACGGGTTATGAGTATAACCCAAAACCCGACCTTAAACCCTATAGGTCTGACCCTATAGGGTTTTTAGTGGGGCGGGCGGCGGTACCCTATAACGACCCGCCCCGGTTGCATCCCTAAAATATACTATTTGATCTCCTCCTTGTCTAAATAGTCCTTGACTTGATTCTCATAGTCTTGTTTGTGCATAATGGTATAATCTTACCCCATTAATTTGGAAAGATATAATATATATATATATATATTTGGTATTTGAAAGACTTAAGTTAACACTTCTTTTAAGCTTTTGTGGCCTATTCTGATTATAAAATATGTTCCCAACAAATGTTGCCGCCATAATAGCATATAATTCACTATCATAAGCAAAAGCCTTGCGTGTAAAGGAAATTTTTTACCAAAATATGCTATAGAATGATTCTATTGTAATATCACAACTCCCACATCATTGCCCACAATGTTAGTTTCTACTACAAATTGTTTCGTGTAGCTTACTAGCGCTAACATTAACGCTTTACACAAAGCATTCTTGAGCTTATCAAAAGCCTTCTCCAATCGAAAAAAAAAATTATCTTACTAATCCATATCATTAAGTAGACTTGATATGATTGCAAAGCCATGAATAAGTCTTCGATAATGTCACGCCCCGAAGGGTACCCTAAACGTGGCAGTCCGCCGTACACAATATTAAAGCCTAAGAATGACCACCTCAGTCACACGAAGGCTTCCATACTATGTACAAGGCGTCTAACACATGGAGGAGACTCATCGGAGTAATACATTTTACGTTGATATAGCTTGAGTAACAATGTAAAGGAAATACAAATTTACTATACTTCAGATACAATTCACTACACTTCAAAATACAAATCATTCAACTCCAATTACATTCATCCACAGACTTCCCTACACAAACTATTACAAGACAAATCATAACACTAGCAGATAACTTCAACCATTCGTATTCCTTGCCGAAATCCCAAAGTCATTCCCGACTTCAGCCAATTCGGTTCCCACCTTGCATTCTTGAGATAACCTGTTCATTTAAACAACTATTGGGGTATAAGCTACACTAGCTTAGTGAGAATTCCCTTAATTCCGTACCATAACAAACAAGTTATAATCAGTCATATGCTATGCATGAACAAACACGTGAGCAAGCAATTATGCATGGGTATCCGGAACCCACACACAGAACGGATTTACGCCCTCCGTATCTTGGGTTAGGAATGGTATTGAGTCTACACGACCGCATCTAGTCCCCAAGCCCTCGGCTCTTAGCACTCGACTCGGCTAGGCTCATCCAAGAATGCATCCACATGCGCCTTAGTACCCCTGAATGAGCTCTGGCACCGGGCTCGTTATCCAAACGAATCATCCACGGACCATACCGATCGACCTGCGTAGGAGTAGCATGCTACCAAATGCAATATGTCCAATGCGATGCATGACCAAGTTTAATTTTTGCTTAGGTCAAAAACATTTATACATTCTTTGGAGTGACCATTCAATATCATACATATAACAGAAATAATATGAACGGTGCAGTTATCCAATCAAATCGGGATTTCGATATGCTTTAGTATTCTTTGGCACACATTCATCACAGTCTCATCATATATCCCATCCCCATTCATATCGATTTTTATCTTGTTCCTATAATTCTAATGCAACTAACTACAATCACAATCAAGGTAACAAAACAAGGAGAAAACTCACTCGGCCATTGGATCACCGGTCTTCTAGTAATAATAATCCGGTGGTAGGGAATCGTCGAATTCGGGATCACCTAACAAGGAAGAAATACTCTAATAAGTATTTCAACTCAAACTAATCCAAACGATTTTATACGAACCTTCAAATTCGTAATTCGCGTCCTAAGCGGGAATTCCAACTTAAAACGGCCATAACTTGGTCATTTTAACTCGGAATCTCGCAAATTATATATCGATTTCTATCTACTTCGAGAGATCTACCTAATTCTAATATTATATTTTAGTTTTGAAAACATTGAAGCTTCGAAAAGGTCGGATCAGATTAGGTCAGCAACAATTTCAATTTCCGAAAAATAGTTTTGTAAATGTTTGAAATGTTCCTACTATATAACTTAACTATATATGCAATATGAGTGATTTTCTAACATGAATGACATGAGATGAGCTTAATGTATGTATGATCTTGATGATTTTTGCTAAAAAGAAATTTTATAACTTTTTATTTTGCAAGACCATAATAACCACTTACTTATGAAAAATCTAGTTTTCTAACTTTTATCATTTCCATTTGTTTTGGATTTGTTACTTAAGAAAATATAATTATTTTTGTCAAAATTGAGTCTTCATTATATATATTACTTATGACCTTCATTTCTACATAAAAATTTCCATTTTACACTTTGTAAGCATGTTTTCAAGTGGGGTTGATTCCAAAATCCGAATTTGGTAAAAATTGGCTTTTGAGTGATTCCTTTGAGTAAAAATCATTTGATATTTAGAAAATTAGGGCTCAATCATACATAACCACTAAGGACTTCATTCTCACACAAAAATTTGCATTTTACACTTTGCAAATATATTTTCCAATATGATTTACTCAAAAATCCGAATTTTAGAAAATCCACTTTTTGAATGATTCACTTGGGAAAAACTTGTTTAATGCATTAAAATTTAAGACTTTACTACATCTATTGTCTAAGGACTTCATTTAACACATAAAAATTGCAATTTGAGCTCAAATACTAAGTGATTACATATGCATCATCTTAAATTACGAATTTGACAATTTGATTACTAACTCAAATTTTTCCATTTTAATTCCATTACTTGTTTTACACATTACTCATGCCTAAGCTCATTTTAACTTGTAAAAATCATTGCTTAATGATATCTATTACCTATATACTTCATTTTTCACATAAAGCATGAGTTTTAGAGTTGATACATGGGTTCTAAAAATTGGTCTTAGTTGGGATCCGAATTTACAAAATTTATTTTTGGTTATATCTTTTGATAAAATCTATCTAAGCTCATGAAAATCCATTCCTTACATATCATATCTTATGAGCCTTTCATTTCTTAAATAAAAACTTCATTTTTGAGTTGGTAAACATGTTTTTAAAATAGGCCTTGGCCAAAATCCGAAAATAGGATTTTTGTTTTGAAAATAACTTTTGAAAATCACATTAGATTCTTGTAAAAAGAAGTCTTGATGATATACATATATTAAGCCTTCATTTTCTTAAGTAAAAATTACATTTTGACACTTGGAAAGTGGTTTTTAAATATTGGTCTTGCCAAAATACGAATTTCATAATTTTGTTTGAGTTCATAACTAAGATCTATACTTAATATGAACATAAACATAAACAAATGCATGGTAATAAGCTATAAACATCATGGATCTAAACTTTACTTATCAAAATCTTTCATTTATGGTATCTATACCCTAAGCCCTTCATTTTAAATGAAAAATACACATTTTGAAGTTGAAAAACCACTTTTCTAAATATGGTTCCATTTTCATCCGAATTTCCAAAAATGGTTTTTGTTGAAAATAAAATAGATCTTGAGTTTCTTAACACATTCCTACTATCCTCATGCTATTACAAGTTGCTTATGAACATAAAACAAAAGTCTAATGCATTCATGAACTCCAAAACTCTAGATCTAGTTTTCTAAACTAGTTTCAAATGCATGAATCACTATGTGGATGATAGATCTATGCATGAATCATAAGAAATAACAAAAATAACAACTTAAATGACAAGATCTATGGCATAAACAAAAATCAAAGCTACAACAATTTAGATCTACAAAATATATCAACTTTAAACAAGAAAATAATTGCAATACAAGATAATAAAAGTGGAGAAGAGAAAGATTTCATTTTTGGCATCATCATCCTAAGCTTTTAAGCTTATGGAAGGTCATTTGATGCATGAAACCTTCATTACACTTTACCTATATCACCTATGGAGCTTTAGGAAGAAGATTGGCTTAGAAATCTTTAAAAATGAAGTGTGGAAGCCATGAAAGAAGAAGGGGGCAGCTTGTTTTCCATGGAGGAACAAGAGGAAATGAAGAAGAAAGAGAGGAAAAAAGAGAGAGAAAGACTAAAGAATGAAAAAGGAAGGAATGAGTAAATGAAAGGGAGAGAGAAATGAGTGTATTAAATGAATGAAAGAGAGAAAAAAAATAAAACAAGGGCAGATTTTGGGGAGGGGATTCACGTGAATTGGGAGAGAGAGAGAGTGTGTTTTGTTGAATTTTGACTTGAATTTAATTTGTGTAATAAATGTGTATGTGTAGCTTCTTAAAGAAGGAGTAGAATTTATTTAATTTAGTCAAAATAGGAATAAATGAAGGACAATGGCAGCCATAAAGAAGGAAAAATCTGCCATGAAGTGTGGGATTATGTGTAGAAAGATTGAAGTGAAAAGGAAGTGATATGTGTAAGGTGTACTTGAAAAGATGGGTTGTAAGAGTACTTTCTTAATAAAATAAAACAAAATAAAATAAAATTAGAAAAATAATTCCAAATAATTGTAGCAGATTTTTCATAATTAAAATTAAATAATTATTTGAATTATTTTAGTATTTTAACAAATATGTTACCGGTATGATCAAAATACGCGAATATGGGCTATAAATGATATTTTTATAACCCGAAAAATTCTAAAAAATTATTTTATGAAAATAACAATATTTTTGAAATATTTTCCAATTATTAAATTAATTTATTTTATTTTTAGTATCGGATCTTAAACAGAATCTGATCCCGTTAAAAGACCGAAATGAATTAAATTTTAGAAAAACAAAATTTTCTATAACATATAAAATATTTATCTAAAAATATAAGGCTTTATAAAAATAATAAAATTTTGTAATGAAATAAAAATGAATAGTGCAAAAGACTAATCAATTACCGTAATAATGGAAATACGATAAAAAGGTTATAACTGTAACTTTTTTAACCCGAAAAATTATATAACTGATATATTTTAGAAATCTTATGAAATTACGAGTCTAACGGTACTACTATTGGTATATTTTTGATATCTCGAGCCCCGGGACACGCTTTCGAAGTCTGTATCCGAACGGGTTCGAAATAGGTAAAAAATTTACCAAACTGATATTTTTAAACAAACTTATATTACTATGAGCTATTCTACATATCTAAACTACATCTCGGCCTCTAGGGTTAGGGGCGCTAGATTGCCGGACTTACACTATTGTATTCTGGTTAGGGTTTCCGGGTGATTTTCCGATTTAGACCTTTGCCAATTTGGAAACTGATATTTTATGTTTATATAATATTTAATTTGAGAAATTTATTTTAAATTTTATTTTTGTAAGTATTTAATATCTTTTAATGTTTTCGGAATTCTTGAATTGAGTTATATTTTCGAAAGTCAATCGTTATTTGCTTTTTAATAATTTGTTTTTGAGCTTTCTATTACCTGTTTGTATAAGTCGGAGTTAAATATGGAATTTTTCGTACGTCGGGGTTTTGAATTTGAAGACCACTGAGTTCTTATTTTATTGTTTAAAGATTTTCATTTTCTCAAGATTAAGAAGTTTCTGAATTCGTTTGTGAATTAGGACTTATCGAAATTCGGTTTTAATTTGGAGTGATTTTTAGGGTTTATTTTCGAAGTTCATCTTAAAATTATTTATTGAAATTTTCCGGGGCTTACAGATAATATCTAGATGAAACCAATAAAAGCTTTTAACTCCTTAAAAATAATGGGAATAGGCTTTTGAACAACTTCTATCTTAGTACATTCAAGATGCACCCTCTATTTAGAAATAATATGACTAGGGTATTCAATGGTGTCCTTTCCAAAAGAACACTTAAACTCCTTCAAATTAGATTGGTTATCCAAGAGGATTTGAAGTACACGACCCAAATATTATGTTGATCCATAGATGTAATGGAAACTCAAATATCATAGAAAAACACAATGACAAACTTCCTCAAATGGGGTTAAAAGAGTCTATTCATTGTGGAATGAAAAGTTATTGGGGCATTACTAAGGTCAAATGACATTACCACAAATTCATAATGGAGTTCATTTGTTCTAATGCTATTTTAGCAATATTCTTTAGATGAATGCAAATCTAATGGTAACTAGATAACAAATCTAGCTTAAATATTAATCTTATTGAGAGCTTGATAGTTAATACTAAATTACTAAGAACCATATTTTTTTTTTCACTAACAACATAGGTGAGGAAAAAGGACTTATAATGTGTTGTATAACTCCTTATGTCAACATATCAAACACTTGTTTCTCAATTTCAACCTTTTGAAATTTTACTAATATTGGTAAGGTTTTACATGAAAAGGTATAGCTTCATTAATCAAGTGAATCTTGTGTTGTACATGATGAAAAGGAGGCAATGATGAAGCATGAAAGCTAATACTTCCTAAATCTTTTGTATTCATTATACTATCATCTTGAGAAAATTTAGTAACTTATGCATCATGTATTGTATCATCATCATCATTATCTAACAATCTTTAAAATTATGCTCTTTATGATGATTTTCATCATAATTATAGAACAATCCTTGCTCATGCTTAGCCATCAATTATGCATAGGCAAGTTTCTTTATAGATAAGATAGGTTTATAAGATAGGATAGGCAAAAGAGGTGCTTAGGCATAGTAGAATTAGGTTGTGAAATCGAAGCAATAGATCTATAAATGTTTGTGGCATAACTATGAGGTTTTTAAAATTGGATAGTAGAATACTATCAATAAAAGCATGAAAAAGATGTAAAAGATGAAAAAGTGCATTTAGTGTAAGAAGTATGATAAAAATATTTAGCTTCATATTGCTTAGCCAACTAGATAACATGCATTAAATTAGTCAGTTATGCTAGTTGAACATCTCTATAAGTATAGGGTTTTAAACTAGAAACAAAGTAGCTTAAAGAAAATGATAGTGGCAATCCAACTATCCTATTTGATAAGGATTTAAATTTTGATTGATAATTTTCAAGTGTGTCATGTTGAACCAATTTTTTACAGTAGTCCTTAAGCATTATCATACCATAAAGGGCTAAATTGCTACTCCAAAGACTTTGGTAAAATTATTTCAATAACTTTGTAGGAAATATAATTTATTTTGTCATTTGTTGTAATTAGTTGGAAAGTTAATGGTAGGAGGTAAGATTAGTGTATTATCACCACTAACCATGTTACAAATGCGTATAAATGGGTCTTATTATGTGAAATTTTGGTATTTCATAAAGAACTATTTTCTTCTTTGTTTTTCATCATGGTAGCATAGTCCAAGATCTAGGGCTAATAAATACATATGAGCTTTGTCAATGAAACCCTAAATATCCTTGATCCCAAAATTAAATTTAGGAATATTTGTCCATCTAATCTTACTTCGTCAAAGATGAATCAATTCATCACTTCAAAACTTAACCCAAGTTCCTTAAATCTATCAAAAATAGATCAAACACTCTAAATTATTCAACATAGGTTGAATGGAAGTAATTTTTGTGAATGGTTTCAGTATGTAAAATTGGTGATGCAGGAAAGGCTAAGTATGGGTATTTAACAGGCTCATGTATTACTCCTATTCAAAATACTCTAGCATATAAAATTTAAGAGTTAGAAAATGCATTAATCATGACTTGGTTAATTAGTTCAACGGAACCTAAGAATGGAAAGACCTAACTAATCTAGATTACAATTCACAAAATTTGACAAATAATTCAAGACATTTATTCTAGAGTTGAAAACGCATCCCAATGCTTCAAGATTAGATCAGAGCTGCATTTAACATCTTAGGGAAACCTAACAATTATAGACTATTATAACATGTTAGAGTAATTATGGAAAGAGATGGATGTGTTATATAACTTTGGTTAGTCTTGTGTAGAGGATGGTATTAAATTATCAAAGATGGAGGAAAAGGATCATGTTTTTTATTTCCCACAGCGGCTTAATCCAGACTTGGATGATTTCGAGGAAGGTTGTTGCATAGGAAACCTTTTCCAAATATGAAGGAGGCCATTGTAAATGTATGAAGAGAAAAAAGTTGGAGGAAATATGTTAATATCCCATGCTCATTTTGACTAAAGTAGGAGCTTCGACTTTAGTTAGATGAAGGGAATATGCATGACATTTGACACTAAAAGGCCATAAAAAGGGAATATGGTGTGATGTGTGCATACCTAATCATACTGTGGCACATGCTAGAAGTTACTTAGAAAGCCAGAACATCTGAATCTAAAAAGATCAAGGATGCCTTCTAAAAGCGTGCATTTGGTGGAAAGTAATACATCAAGTAATTCTTTCTCAAAACTTATCTCTAACATTAGAGCAAATTGATATGTTGCATTAGCTCTAAAGAAAGATGCAAGTCAAAAGTGA
Organism: Combretum micranthum; assembly: GCA_024138025.1. Taxonomy (NCBI): domain Eukaryota; kingdom Viridiplantae; phylum Streptophyta; class Magnoliopsida; order Myrtales; family Combretaceae; genus Combretum; species Combretum micranthum. Next base: position 494,158 of record JAMXBD010000148.1, on the reverse strand, counting down.
AAATGATAAGGCTAATGGAGTGTCTCCTAGTGTAGCCATTGCCTATACAGGTAATTTTTTTATGAATAAAAACTCTTATAAGAGTGACAAATGGATTATAGGTAGTGGAGCAACATATCACATGTGTAACTCTTCGTTGCACTTCTCTACATTTACTCCGGGTGAATATCATACATTATTAGTCAATGGAGAATGTATTGTTTCAAAAGGAAAGGGTAAAGTGAAAATAAAAGATCTAATGTTAAATGGTACTTTATTCATGCCTTAGCTACAATATAATCTAGTGTCTATTAGCAAGTTGACAAAAGATTTGAATTGTAAAATAACTTTTACCTCTGTTTACTGCTTATTTCAAGACCAATCCTTGGAGAAGATGATTAGAAGTGCTGATGAAAGATGTAGTCTTGACTATTTGAAAAGTTTGTTTGATTCTAAGTGTTTGGTCACTAACAAAAGTTAGTAATGGGATATTATGCTATTGCAATTGTGTCTATGACATCTTAATTTAGTTTGTTTGAATTGTTTGTTTTGAATTTGTTCATAAACAAAGACATTGGAATTTTGAATTGTGAACATTGTGTTATTTCTAAATTCAAAAAGAATTCCTATAATACCAGACCTTATGTCCCTTCTAAACCTTTTTACCTTATTCATATTGATACTTAGGGACCATCAAAAGTCCTTGCACTTTTTGGATATAAATGTTTCATTACACTTATTAATGATTACTCTTGAGTATGTTAGGTATTCCTCTTAAAGGAAGAATTAGAAGCTTTTACTATAGTAAAAAACTTCCACAAGTTTATTATAAATATGTTTTAGTCTTAAGTTCAAATCTTAAGAACTGATTAGGAATACTTTTTAAGGGAATCTGACAACTATCTTATCGAGCATGGTATAACTCATCAAAGCTCATGTTCGTATACTCCTCAATAAAATAGAGTATCAGAGTGTAAGAATCGATAGTTAGTTGAAACTACTCGGATGTTGTTATTTTCAAAGTATGTCCTAAATTATTTTTGGGGAGAAGCAATGCTCACTTTAGCAATTGACTTCTTTCTAAAACTTGGGGATTCAAAAATTCTATGAGTGTTCTATGTGATTCTTATCCTTAACTTCATTTTCTTACTTTCTTGGCTCCTAAGGTGTTTGGATGCACAACATATGTCCTAAATAATAATCTAAACAAACATAAATAGAAGGAAAAACATTAAAGTGCATTTTTCTTAGCTATTCTTCTAGTCAAAAGGGCTACAAATGCTCTTATCCCCTAGCTAAAAGAATGATAGTGATATTAGATATTTGATTTTGTGAGGATGAGTCATATTATGAGTCCAATCTACCTACTTATACATAGAGTAACTTACATGATCCTAAAATATTGTGTTTTTCACTTAATTTCTACCCTATATGCCCTTCTATTGTGGAACAAAACTCAAACACAGAAATTGACCCATGTGAAACACTGCAAGTAGAAATTTATGTAAGAGTAAGTGAGTCACAAGATTGTGCTTCTAAGCATGTAAGCCCGAAAATTTCAGTAAATAATTTCAAGATGAACTTCGAAAATAAACCCTAAAAATCACTCCAAATTAAAACCAAACTTTGACTAGTCCTAAATCATGAACGAATTCAGAAATTTCTTAATCTTGAGGAAAATAAGAATCCTTAAATAAAAAATAAGAACTCAACATACTTCAAATCCAAGACCACTACATATGACAAATTTCGTACTTAACTCCGACTCGTAAAATCGGGTAATATAGAACCCAAAAACAAATTATTAAAAAGTAAATAATGATTAACTTTCGGAAACGAAACTCAATTCGAGAATTTTGAAAACATTAAGAGATATTAAATACTTACAAAAATAAAATTTAAAATAAATTTTTCAAATCAAATATGTTGTATAAACATAAAATATTAGTTTCCAAATTGGCAAAGATCTATACCGGAAAACCACCCGGAAACGCTAAGTGGAATACAGTAGTTTAAGTCCGGCAATCTAACGCTCTTAACTCTAGAGGCCGAGGTGTAGTTTAAATGTGTAGAATAGCTCGTAGTAATATAAGTTCGCTTAAAAATATCAGATTGGTAAATTTTTTACCTATTTCGAACCTATTCGGATGCAGACTTTGAAAAGCGTGTCTCGGGGCTTGAGATATCAAAAATATACCATTAGTTCCGTTAGACTCGTAATTTTATAAGATTTCCAAATATATCAGTTATATAATTTTTTGGGTTATAAAAGTTACAGTTATAACCTTTTTATTGTATTTTCATTACTATCAGTAATTAATCAGTCTTTTGCACTATTCACCTCTATTTCATTACATGATTTTATTATTCTTATAAACCCTTATAATTTTAGATAAATATTTTATATATTATAGAAAATTTTGCTTTTATAAAATTTAGTTAGTTTCGAGCTTTTACGGGATCAGATTCTGTTTAAGACCCGATACTAAAAATAAAATAAATTAATTTAATAATTGGAAAATATTTGAAAAATATTTTTATTTTCATAAAATAATTTTTTAAGAATTTTTCGGGTTATAAAAATATTATTTATAGCCCATATTCGCGTATTTTGATCATACCGGTAACATATTTGTTGAAATACTAAAATAATTCAAATAATTATTTAATTTTATTTATGAAAATTCTGCCACTCATTTAAAAATATTTTTCCTAATTTTATTTTGTATTTTTCTTAATAAAAAGTATTTTTCTAGCACTACTTCAAGTACATCTTTCACACATTACTTCCTTTTCACTTCAATCTTTTTACACTTTATCCCACACTTCATGGTAGATTTTTCCCTTCTTTTTTCTGCCCTTGTCCTTTAATTTACTCCCAATTTGACTAAAATAAATATATTCCAATCCTTCTTAAAGAAGCAACATATATACATTACTTACACATTTCAATTTTAAGTCAAAATTCAAACAAATTCCCTCTCTCTCTCCCTCTTTCTTTCACGTGCAGCTCCCCTCCCCTTGGCTGCCCTTGTTTTATTTTTTCTATTTTTCATTTAATATACTTCTCTCTCCATTTAATGCCTCTCAATTATTTCCTTTCATTTCCCTTTGAAACCCTCTCTCTTTTCCTCTCTTTCTTCCTTTTTTTGTTCTTGTTCTTGCAAGAACACAAGCTACCCTCACTCCTAAACTTTGCTTCCACACTTCATTCTTGAAGATTTTTAAGTAAACTTCCTTCTTAAAGCTTCCATAGGTGATATAGGTAAAGTATAGTGAGAGTTTCATGCATCAAATGACATTCCATAAGCTTAAAAGCTAAGAATGATGATGCCAAAATGAAACACTCCTCTTCTCTATGATTATTATCTTGTATCATTCTTATTTTCTTCTTAAAAGTAGTTATAATTTGTAGATCTAACTTTTTGTAGCTTTGATTTTCGTTTATGCCTTAGATCTTGTCATTTGAGTTATTATTTTTGTTATTGCTTATGATTTAGGTATATATTCATCATTCACATAACCATCTTAGTGTTCATGCATTTATAACTAGTATAGTAAGCTAGATCTAGTGTTTTGAGTTCATAAATGCATTAGACTTTTGTTTTATGTTCATAAACAACTTGTAGTAGCATGATGATAGTAGGAAAGTTTTAGAAAGCTCAAGATCTATTTTATTTTCAACAAAAATCATTTTTGAAAATTCGGATGAAAAATGAACCATATTTAGAAAAGTTTTTCATTTAAAATGAAGGGCTTAGAGAATAGATAACATGAATGAATGATTTTGATGAGTAAAGTTTAGATCTATAAGTTTATAGTTTACTATATGGATTTCTTTTATATTTATGTTCATATTAAGAGTAGCTCTTGGTTTTGAACTCAAACAAAAATAGTGAAATTCGTATTTTGGCAAGACCCCTATTTAAAAACCACTTTGCAAGTGTCAAAATGAAATTTTTACTTGAGATAATGAAGGCTTAACGTATGTATATCATCAAGACTTTTTTACAAGAATCAAAGGTGATTTTCAAAAGTTATTTTCAAAATAAAAATCTCATTTTCGGATTTAGGCCAAGGCATATTTTAAAAACATGTTTTCTAACTCAAAAATGAAGTTTTTATTCAAGATATGAAAGGCTCTTAAGATATGATATGTAAGGAATGGATTTCATAAGTTTAGATAGATTTTATCAAAAGATATGTCCAAAAATAAATTTGGTAACTTCGGATCTCAACCAAGACCAATTTTGAAAACCCATTTATCAACTCCAAAACTCATGTTTTATGTGAAGAATGAAGGCTATAGGTAATAGGTATCATTAAGTAGTGATTTTTACAAGTTGGAACGAGTTTTGATGAGATTAATGTGTAAAACAAGAAGTAGAATCAAGATGAAAATTTTGAGTTAATAGTCAACTTGTAAATTCGTAACTTTGGATGATGCCCATGAAAACATCTATTATCCAAGTTCAAAATAAAAGTTTTATGTATTAAATGAAGTCCTTAAGTAATAGGTATCATAAAGTCTTAGATTTTAATGCATTAAATAAGTTTTTCCCAAAGGAATCATTCAAAAAATGGATTTTTAAAAATTCGGATCTTTGAGTAAATCCTATTTGAAAACATATTTGCAAAGTGTAAAATGCAAAATTTTATGTAAAAATGAAGGCCTTAGGTAGTATATGTTATGAAGACTCAATTTTAACTAAGATAACTAGAAATTCCTAAGAATGAATTCCAAAACACTAGTGTGATGTCAAAGTTAGAAAACTAGATTTTTCATAAGTAGTTGTTATTGTGGTCTTGCAAAATAAAAAGTTATAAAATTTTCTTTTAGCAAAAATCATCAAGATCATGCATACATTAAACTCATCTCATGTCATTCATGTTAGGAAATCATTCATATAGCATGTATAGCTAATCTATATAATAGGAACATTATAAACAATTACAAAACTATTTTTCGGAATTGAAATTGCTACTGTTCTGATCTGATCCGACTTTCTCGAATCTTCAGAGTTTTCAAAACTTAAATATAATATTAGAATTAGATAGATCTTTCAAAGTAGATAGAAATAGATATATAATTTGCGAAATTCCGAGTTAGAATGACCAAGTTATGGCCGTTTTAAGTTGGAATTCCTGCTTAGGACGAGAATTACGAATTTGATAGTTTGTATAAGATTGTTGGATTAGTTTGAGTTGAAATACTTATTAGAGTATTTCTTCCTTTTTAGGTGATCTCGAAATCAACGAATCCCTACCACCGGATTACTTTTACTAAGAGACCAGTGATCCAATGGCCGAATGAGTTTTCTCCTTATTTTGTTACCTTGATTGTGTTTGTAGCTAGTTGCATTAGAATTATAGGAACAAGATAAAAATCGATATGAATGGGGATGGGATAGATGATGAAATTGTGATGAATGTATGCCAAAGAATACTAAAGCATATTGAAACCGCGATTCGATTGGATAACTGCACTGTTCATATTACTTTGTTATGTGTATGAGATTGGTTGGTCACCCTAAAGGATGTATGAATATTTTGACCTAAGAAAAAATTAAATTAGTCATGCATTACATCGGACATATTGCATTTGGTAGCGTGCTACTCCTACACAGGTCGATTGGTATGGTCCGATGAGTCATTTGGATAATGAGATCTGGTGCCAGAGCTCATTCATGGGAACTAAGGCGCATCGGGAATGCATTCCATGGGTAAGCCTAGCCGAGTCGAGTGCTATGAGTCGAGGGCTTCGGGACTAGCAGCGATCGTGTAGACTTTCAATACCATCCCTAACCCAAGATACGGAGGGCGTAAGTCCGTTCTATGTGCGGTTCCAATACCCATACTTAATTGTTTGCTCATGTGTTTGTTCATGCATAGTATATGGATGATTATAACTTGCTTGTTATGGTACGGAATTAAGGGAATTCTCACTAAGCTAGTGTAGCTTATACCCCAATAGATGTTTAAATGAACAGTTATCTCATGAATGCTAAATGGGAACTGAGATGATTGAAGCCGAGAATGACTTCGGGATTCCGGTAAGGAATAAGAATGATTGAAGTTATTAGCTAGGTTTTATGTTTTGCCTTGTAATAGTTTTATGTAGTGAAATCTTTTGATGAATTGTAATCGAAGTATAATGATTTGTATTTGAGTATAATGAATTGAATTTCCTTTACATTGTTACTCAAGTTGTATCAATATAAAATGTATCACTCCGATGTGTCTCCTCCATGTGTTTAGACGCCTTGTACATAGTATGGAAGCCTTCGCGTAACTAAGGCGGTCATTCTTAGGCTTTAATATTGTGTACGGCGGACTGCCACGTTTAGGGTACCCTTCGGGGCGTGACAAAGCATGAGGATACATAGTCCTATCAAAGACCACTTACTAATATTGAGGCAATTGAGAATGATATTGATGCTCCCATAGCATTGAGAAAAGGGAAAAGATCATGCATCAGGTATCCTGTTTTGAATTACATAAGCTAGACACGTATTTCTAACAATTGTAAAGCATTTTCTAACAAATGTAGACAAGGAGAAAATACCAAAGAGCATTCAATAGACAATGAGTCATGATCAATGGCAAAAAGCAATTTATGAAGAAACAAATGCTCTTATTCGTAACAAAACATAGGAGATATTTAGCCTACCAAAGGGTAAGAGAGCACTTTGAATCAAGTGGGTTTTCACCATCAAGTATAATGTTGGTGGAATTGTGGAGAGATACATGTGAAGATTGGTTGCCTAAGGTTATACTTTAATATAAAGGTTTGATAATGAGGAAACTTTTGCACCTATTGCAAAGTTAAATCAATATGGTCTTTTATTTTTAATAGTGAATTTAGATTGGCCTCTTTGTCATTCAAATGTGAAGAAAACTTTTCTAAATGGGGAACTAGAGGAAAAAATATATATGAAGCTCCCTTCTAGCTTTCAAGATGATAAGTATCATGATAAGGTATGTAAGCTTCTTAATTCTCTTTATGGATTATAACAATCCCCCCGTGCATGATTTACAAAATTTAACTAAACTTTAATTAATTTTAGCTACAAGAAATGTCAATCTAAACACACATTATTTGTGAAAGTTAGAAGCAATAACTTGAGGTCAATACTTATAGTATATGTAGATGACATAATCATCATAAGGGATGATCACCAAGAGATTTAGCAATTAAAGCAATACAAAAAAAGGAAAATTTGAGACAGAGGAGTTTAGAGAACTAAAATTTTTCTTGGGTATAGAGGTTACAAGGGTAGGCAAGGTATTTTAATTAAATAGAGAAAATATATTTTAGATTTACTTGATAAGACAAGAAAGCTTAATCATCATTTAGTAGCATTAATTCTAAACTAGAGAAATGTGGTTGATGAATCAAGTGACAATGCTAGAAATCATGTACAAATTAGGAAATGTGTCACGCCCCGAGGGTATTCTAATAATAATAATCAAGAATCACTCGATTACCATTATTAGGTTACCTCCTAGGAGTGACATGATTTCCAAAAACAGGATCTTTTAGTTGCTTGGATGGAATAAACAAACATATATAAGATGTAAACTAGTAAACAACTTTTACAAACTATGATATTACAGATCATATGCTTTATAAGTCCTTACAACTATAGCTGATGATTCTAATGCACTTTAAATGCACACAAGTCTATTACAGATATAGATATTCTAACCCTATACTATACTTTAAGCTTCTGACTTCTAATCTCTTACCGGACCATGCTCCTGCTAGTAATGAGCCAAGGTCGCAAAGTGAACCTGAAAGGACTGTGGGAGTGTGAGCTAAAACACAAGCTCAGGGAATAACCAGAACTTATTACACATAACATACAAGTTATTTAACAATCATATGAAATGCATCAATCACACAAATGAACATTACAAGCTTGGATAACCTGGAATCCAAACAGGATGAAGATTTACGCCCTCCCATCGGGGTTGAAGGATCACAATCTATGGTCCACCTACCCAGGAGAGACTTAAGCTTTCAGGAAGTAATAATATCCAATTTAATTATCTCTTTAAGCTTATCATGTTCGATTATTTATTTCCTGTTTTAGCTTTAGAAACTCCACTAAGTGTTAGTTATTCCCATGTAATACCATAAGCGGCGTCCTTCGTTTACATGTAGTTCCTATGGTATTAACAGAACAAAAGTAATCTTGCAATTAACTAATAGCTCTCTGGCCTAGATAATTCAAGCATTGCCAGAGATCCGAGAAACTAACACGTAGTAGGCTACCACTTACTCCAATGCTTTTTATGCATAGTATGTAATGCATGATTATTTTCATTATGGTACCAGTAGTTTTTAATCAATTTGAAGGTGATCAAGCAATACAGACACTCAATTAGATACTACATACATTATCAAGATACATGCATTTGTGTTATCACTTATTTTAGATGACATGGCAATCAATGGAATACAATACACAACTTTCATATTTCAAAATTCACCAATTTTCACTATCTTTTTATTTAAGGTTCACTACTAGTACAAGCACAACCAATGTAATAAGACTGAGTTACTCACCTGCCCATCCTATTTAATCGTAGTAATCTTCAGTAGGTCCTCCCCAATACCCGAGTCACCTATTAAGATCAATAATATAATCATTAAAATTTCCAGACTATACAATCTAGTTCCTATGAATATTTAAGTGTTCTAATGGTTTGTTGAGTTTCTGTTTTATTCTTAACTAGTTCTTTCGAAATAACCCTAAATTCTAATTCATTGTATTCATAGTTTTATTTTATTAATTCTGGTTGGATACTTGAATCTATTGATTGGTATTTGGAAAGTTTAACAATTTAGTTAATTCATTTTTATTGTTCAAAACTATTAGTTTTCCTTTTAAATTACTTAATAAATTTTTCTTATAGAGTATAGGTATTCCTATACTCGTAATTTTAGATTATCTAAATTTCCATTGTTATCTATTCCTTTTTAAATATGTATGTAGTATTTACTAAACTCATATTATATATAGATATGTACATATATATATTTTTCTATAAATTAGTTAAATATTATCTTTATGGAAATATACTTACTAATAAAAGGATTTATAAATTTTATTATAATTATTTTCGAAAATTTCTCCTTTTACCTTAAATAATAAGAATATTAATAATTTTTATCAATAATAGTACTAAAAATAATTATAACATCAATAATACTAATAATAATGATAACAATAATAAATAATAATAATAATATAATAATAATAATAATAATAATAATAATAATAATAATAATATAATAATAAAATTTCCGAAATAGCTAAGATATAGTAATTATATTTCATCACATTAGTAATTATAATAATTGTTTACACTCTAATTCATATTATTACTAAAATAATTTTAGCCTTATATTTATATTATTTCAGAATAATACTTTCGAAAATTTTAACAAAATTCTTTTAATAATATTAAAAATATTAATAATTGTAGTTAGAAAATCCATTATACTTAAATTACTTATTAGAAGTAATTTATATTTCTAAAAATTCTTTTTGGATTAATATTAATAGATTAAATATTTAAACATCACATATTTAATAAGTCAGAAAATAATTTTATTTTTAAATTTAAATAAATAAATTTTGATTTAATATTATTATACTATAATATTATTATTACTATTCCCAGAAAAATAAATAAATGCAGAAATGATAAAAATTCTAAAATTACTTATATTATTATTTATTATATATTTACATTTACTTAGTTTCGTTTTTCTTTTTTTTTTTTTTTTATATAGGCCGAGAGGTACACGGGTTAAACACGCCCGTGTACCCAGCCGTGCTCATCGGGGTTTCACTATTCATCGTCTTCCCCGATGAGCACGGCCTATTCGGCGAATCCCGACGTCAAAACGTCGGGATTTTGGATCCAAACGACTCCTAGGAACCTAATTAACTTAAATATCCAAGAAAAACAACATAAAAACAACATGTTATCCACGATTTTGGATCATCAAGCTCGGCTAGGGTTAGGAAAATCACCTTCGTTGTGGCTTCTCGGTGAATCCAAAGCTCTAATCGACTTGGTTAGCTTCCTAAGATGTTTAAAGTCAGTATCAATCCTTAGAATTGAAAGAAAACTCGCGAAATGAGATTGACTTACCTCAAGCTTGTTTTCGAGCGTTTTTCCCAGTTTTTGTTCGAATTTTCGAACTGGGTTGATATGAGTGTTTAAAAATCGTTTTCTGGGTTGGTTCAACTCCTAATAGGTTATAGTTGTATTCTGGAAAGTTTGAAAGAGTTTGGAGTTCGTTTGCTTATCCATCTAAGTTCGTTTACATACATATATATAAACGAATGTAAAGTTTCGGCCGCGTTTCTTCCTTAAATTCCAAACGAATTGCTCTTGTTTTTTGTCCATTCAATTCCTTGTTTGATTATCATTAATATGGGGGGTGATTTGGCCGGTTTGTATTGGCTTAGGTTAGATATATATTGACTTTAGTATTGTATAGTTGGAGGATTTCTGGCTCACAACAATTGAGAAGATCACAGCCCTTCAATCCAAGTGAAACCGTCTCCAGCAAGTTGAAATTATATATATATTAATTATATAATAGTTAGATATTATTTAGTTAAGTTTTCGGGTAGTTTATTACATTATTAGTGTATATTTTAGCTTATATATGTAAATATATATATACAAAGGTCTTTAATGGATGCTACAAAATGTTTAGTTTAACAAAAAGTACAAATTTAAGTTTTAATAGTACGTATCTATTTGTTTAAGAAAAGTTTATCCTACGCGATTTAGGTTTTATAAACTTTTCGGGTCAATTTTCGTTTCAGGCTCCAAGGGCTTTAGAAAACCCTAGTTCGAGTATTGGTATGATTCAATTCTATATTTGAGGTCTAGATCTCAAGTTATACATCAGTTTATGTTTTTATTAGGTATTTATAATCCTAACAGTTTATCTTAAGATCACAATTTTCTAACTAAAACCCTATTGAGTCGTTTACTTAATATTACTACTAATATATAGGCTAAATTAGTTATATATATTAGATTTGGATACTCACTATGAAATCTTATCAATGTAGTTTATTACTGACTAAAATCTCAAATTTTAGGGTTCCAATGCAAATATAGGTTTGTTACTATACCTGTTTTAATTCCAGGTTTCTATTGAATACTAAAGTAATCACTTAATATCTATATTTAGGTTTTCTCCATTTAATCTATTTGTTTGACAAGGATTCGATTTGTGAAATTTAAAGTTTCCTTTGATCATACCTTGAATTATCAATTCCAGATACGAAATCTCGTTTTTGGAATCAATTGGGATCAAAGAAGTTCTTTTATGAAGTTTATGGATCCCAAATCGGCCAGGTTTGAATTATCTAGCTAACTTATGGTTTCTGGTTAACCTCTAGGTTTACTAGTCAGTTCATAAATTCTAATCTAAAGTTGTTTCATATTATGGGAGTTTTCAGGGTTTACAAAATGTACCAAAGATTGATAAGGCATCTAATTTATCTCTCTTTGTCTTGGCCAAATTTAGCTTTTGAGACAAGTATTGTAAGCTAAGCTATGCATTCTCCAAGGAAACAACACTTAGATGTTGTTAATCATATACTGCGGTATCTCAAGGGTACTTCTAGGAAAGGGCTATTCATAAAAAAAAAAAAAAAAAAAAACTACATAAAGGAACATAACAGATTTTGTAGACTCAGATTGGGGAAGTATAGAATGGATATTAGATTGATGATGGCTTGTTACACAAATGTTTATGGGAATTTAGTTACCTAGAGAAGTAAAAATAGAGTGTGGTTAGAAGGAGCAGTATTGGAGCTGAATATAGAGCAATTGCTCAAGGATTATATGAATTGATTTGGCTACAAAGAATTCTCATAGATCTTGGAGTTTCAAGTTAAAGTGCATATCTTTATAGTGATAGCCAATCAACTATTAGTGTAATTAAGAATCCCATTCAACATGATCAAATGAACATGTTAGAATTGATCACAATTTTATCATGTTGGAATTGGAGGAAGGAAGCATCAAACTTAAATATATTTCATCAAAGAATCAAGAGGTAGTCTTGTTGACAAAGTCTTTTGTCAAGGTAGCAGTTTCAGTATCTCCTTGTCAAGCTAGATATGATAGATATTTATATTCGTTAGCTTGAAGAGGGGGGGAGGGGGGTGTAGGAAATATAATTTTTATTATAAATAGTTTATAAAGTTAATGGTGGTGTGTAAGAATGATGTATCGATACTATTACCACTTACCATGTTAGAAATGTGTATAAACAGGTCTTACTATGTACAACCTTGGATATTAGAAAGAAATATTTTCTTCTTTGTTTTTCATCAAACTTAAATATTGATTTAGAAACATCCATTGATACCAATCAAGAGCTTTATCTTCCATTGCAAAAGAAGCAGTTGTGTTCCATCATTCATTAGGTATTTGATGAAAATCAAATAGCTTAGTAACTTTGAAAATCCACCAAAGTCGGTTATTTCCATCAAATTTTGGTATTCCTAGTGTGATGTCTTACAACTAATTATCAATCAAAGCACCTAAAGTGGATGAACTAGTATTTAAATGAGAAAACCTTATGTATGAACTGAATTTAGCATCTTAGTTTCAAGTAATTGATTACCCGACTATAATTTCTTAACAATATCTTTCAATTCCTATTAAAGTTCTTGCTTAAATATAGATGCAAGCTTCTTAAACTCTTATTATGCATTCATTGAGTTTGCGATGCCATGATGAAAACAAGAGCATTAAATTGTCAACAAGCCTCTTTTATTGTCATGTTTTCTAAGCTTACTTCTTAATTAGGCTCACTACTTACCCTATGCTTATGATTCGTATGCCTCTATTTTAGTAAAACACTTTTAAATCTCTCTCTCTCTCTCTGCCTTTCTTCTCTGGTCACTACCTTAGAAACTCTAGATCTACAATTTTAATTATTTTGATTAGAAACAATCAATATAAATCTAACTACTTTTGTTTGTGATATTGATGCAAGGCAAACAACCAACCTTTTTTAGGACAACAAAAGCTCCTATGAAGAAGAAAAAGATAAAGAAAGAGACATCAAACCTCTAAAAATTGAGGGATGATTTCCTTTTTTTTTGTTTTTATATTTATTTATTTGCTACTAGTGTTTGTAATATGTATTTATATAATTGTTTATTTTGATACATTCAACTTCTTTATAGTTGTTATATTGTTGATAAATAAATCTAATTTTGCACAAAATCCCCCATCCACATAGTCTCTTGACTAATCTACCCTTTAGTCATAACATTTTCCTCCCCTCAATCTAAGTAGACTATGGGCAACCAGTTTTTTCCCCCAAGTGTTATTATTATTTTGAAAGTATAGTTTTAGTTTTAGCTTTAAAGAAAAATATATAATATAAAGAAATTTGAAAAAGAACCAAAAACTAGAAAGTACTTAAAAAATAAAAATTCAAAAAATATAAAAATATGTCATGTTGCAACCCGCGATGGTCATAGGGTGGTTCAATTGATTTTTTCTATAAAAATCTAAGTTGTATATGTGATTTGGTAAATTATAGTCTTCTAGCAGAAAGGTTTTTAGACATATTATGGTTTACTCAAATGTTCTAATATCGTAAAATAAACAATTGAATTAAATTATCTATTTTATATATATCTATAGTATCAAGATAAATCAAGCCTTAAAAATTCAGATTCGTAATTAGCTTAGTTTTTCATTCATAAAACAGTACACAACTTTATGAGATTGGAATTTCAAACTGTACTTTAATTCAATTTAAAAATAGTTATTTTAAGGATTGGTGAAATTTAGAGTTAAATTAACAAGTGGACTTGTAACTTTATTGGTGGAAATGATTTACCAATATATGTAGTTGAGTTTATTATAATTAATATGTATATATATGATCTATATTGGGTTCGGGCCAATTGGCTCAAGTTTGAACTTATGACAAAAAGGCCTGTGGATTTTATTTGTTAAAGGGATTAAAAATCTCTCACAAGTCACGAAGAAGCCAACAACTCAGTGGCTGTGGCATGTGAATTTCTAAGAAGAAATCATGAGTTTGAGGCTTCTTTTCCGGTATGCTAAGAAAACTACAGTATGTGGGTAATCAGCTTATTTTTCACCCAATTTGTATCCTTTTTTTTTTTTTTTGTCAAAGATCATCAAAATGATAAAGAAAAAGCATCAGGGCTCGATGCAAATTGCAAGATGTAATCTTTATATAAATATGGTGATAATCATGTTTTGACTCCCAATTTATATTAAAATGAATGAAATCATCATCAATTTGGCTAAGATTAATAATAAAAAATGTTCATTATACATAAATGTAAAAGATGTATCTTTGACCATTTAAATGCATTTCCAAAACAAATGGAGCTCGGATTTGTATACATAAGGGACATGCTTCTCGTTCCCATCATCCACAAACAAATATTTCACCTCATTCATAAGAGATTAAAAACTTTATCTCTCTAGTTTTTCCAAATTCGCGGCTCTCTCTCTCTCTCTTCAAATTTCTCTACTTTGGGAGAAGTTTGAAAGAAAACTTGAAACTCTTAAACTTCCTCACTTCCTAAGGACAAAAACCCTTTGAAAATACTAATTTTCATGATTGTTTGAGCATTCAATTTGAATCAAATCAAAGTTAAGGTTTTGTTCTTCTTTTAGGGTTTGAAGTCAAAATTGGTCAAATTCCAAGACTTTCTCCATAAAATTGATTGAAGGGTTTAGATGATCCCCTTAAACACCATCAATTTGGGCCGTTACTTGCCATCAACCACCAAGCACTGCTAATTTAGCCATCCAAGAGCTAAAGGTAAGTGTTTTTCTTCTTCTTCTTTTTTTTTCATGCTTTCAATATAATGTAAAAGAAATAAATTTAATCATTTTGATTTCAATAAAAATATGAAAATTAAAAATAATAAAAAATAGAAGTAAAAAGGGGGAAAGATATTTTTCTATTTTCTTATAAAAGCTGCTAACACTTAAAAAAATGTTTTCCTTATAAAAAAAATAAATTGGAAGTTTTCCAAAGTTAGCAATGCTTGGAACAAAAGTTTTCCTTTTCAAAAAATTTAAATTTAAATTTAATAAACTTAAAGTGAAAAAAGTTCATAAAAATAAAATAAAAAATACCAATATACTACAATTTTCATAAAAGAAATACATAACGTTTTATCCTGATTAGCGAGTACGTAGTCACTTACAAGGCGATTTAAAAAATTAAAAAAATATATAGAAAAGGTTTTTTTTCCCCTTATCTTGCATTTATTACTTTGATTTGCAATTGTTTATAAATAATATTACTTTGTAAATATAAGTGTGATTAATAGTTACATTTCATAACTTGATTGGCAATTAGTTGTAAATACTTACTTTGTAAATATATAAACAAACTTTAGAGCAATTGAGGTTTAACTTTAATTAAAGAGTTTAAGGTAGTGATTGTTTGAGTTTTAATAGAATAGGCTCTAAATTCATGAAAACTCTAATTTATTAAAATTGTTTTTAAATTAATTTTTCTTGTAGACTAGTGGTTAAGTTAGGATCAACCATTAGAACTTATTATTTTTTAAAATTTTACTAAAAACACACTAGAGAATACTCAAGCGCAGGAGAAGAGGGGGGGGGGGGGGGGGGGGGGGTTGGTGGGGGTGGGGGTTCTATGGATTGGGTATTTGACCTCAAATTGCATAAATAATTAATTTTTATGCAACATATCAAATTAAACTATAATTATAGTGAATATCACAATAACATATTATAATATGGAAATAAAAAATATAGGAATAGAAAAATTAAGCCCATATTTAACATGGAGCTTGGCTCACTTCTTACTCTCCACGTTCACTAATTGCCTTCAACTAAGGACTTTACACGCTTTATTGATCACAATCACATATGCTCAAGCTGAGTTGTACACTACTTTACAATACACAGGAAATAAAATATTTCCTTCTCTCACAAGATGCTTAAGAGCAAAGCACTTAAATGTTTTTCGCTCTCTTTATAGATTTTGCAAATTAATGAATAAGGGTACAAAGATAATTAGAGATTTTTTTTTATTTGTATGTTTACAAATAAAAGCTCTTAAAAAGATTTCGCACTTCACTTCTTTTCTTTTTCACCATATTGTTTTTTGAATCCCCAAGGGAACATTTATTTATGACCTTCAAACATTTAAATGTCCGTTAGAGATAGCGTCTTAAAGTTGCCAAGCATTAAATGTGTGTAACGGCTCTTTTATGCCATATTGGCTCCATATTTTAAACTATCGCGCCTTTAGACTTGTTATGCCTCAATGTACCACATCTTATACTAATCCTCAACCAAGTCTATGCCTCTTCGAGCCTTGAATTCAAACTTATCATGCCCTGATGAATGTCATACCTTAACTTCTCGATCAAGGCTGTGCATCTTTGATCTTGTCGTGCCCTAGTGAATAAACTTGTCGAGCCTTCGACATGACTTATGACCAAAGCTGTGCGCTTTGATCTCATCGAGCCTGAGACTTAAGCTTGTCGTTCCCTAGTGAATGAACTTGTCAGCCATCGATGTGACCTGCAACCAAGGTTATGTTTAAGAGTTTTTCCTTACTAAATCTTGCATAATCTATAGATAATAATATATACAAAACACATATATTTTCTAGCATATTGTTCATCACATTATTCAACTAATTAATAGTTGTTTTAACACAATTGACTAGTTAATTGTGCAACTAATTGTCTCATCAAAATCCATATGGAACATACAAGTTCAACAATCTCCCCTTTTTATAAAGACAATAATGTACAATTTACTCCTTTTCAATTAACTATACTCCACCTCAAATAAGCATCCGGGTTTCAAAGGAATTCTTTTTTGAAATTTGATTGAAAGAGATTTGACACTTAATTCTAAAGAAATAAAAGCTACACTTAATTCATCATTTTCCTCTTTCTTTGGACAAATAAACAATATTAAGTAATATTCAACATATTAATTTGTGCATTCAACATCTCTCCCCTATGTACTCATCAAACAATATTTCTATCCCCTTTTTGAACTCATTAAGAAAAATCAACAACATAAATTAGGTGCATTCATTATATCTTTCCCCTTTGACTTCATTAGAAACATACTTCATGCATGTTAATTGTTCATACAACATATCTCCCCCTTTGTACTCATCAAAAATAAGAAGACAAACTTAGAATATTTCACATAAGGAGAGATGCACAAGAAAGATACAAGTCCAAAAAGATTTTAGCAAAAATTTGGTTTGAGCATGCACACAAATAACATATAATAGGTATTTGCAAACATAACATACTACAAACATTACAAAAACATATATGAACATCTAACAGCTTCGTTAGTCATTAGATCAAGTTCTAAATTAACTTGGCTCCATGATATTTAGCACTCATCTTGCATTATCATGCTCAATTCTCTATGCAAAGTGCAAAAACGATCCTCATTCAAGGGTATTATAAAAATATCAGCAATTTGACTGTTTGTATCAATAAATACCAACTTGATATCTCTATTTAGAACATGATCTCTAATGAAATGATGTATAATTTTGATACACTTGGTCTTGAGTGTTCAATCAAATTTTTCGTTAAATTAATAGTACTTGTATTATCATAGCAAATTTGAACATTTTCGTACTTTAAACCATAATCTAGCAAAGTCTGTTTCATCCATAAAGCTTGTGCACAATAGCTACCGACAGCTATATACTCAACTTCGACAGTTGAAAGTGCAACCAAAATTTGCTTCTTTGAGTGCCAAGACATTAGAGAGTTTCCAAGAAAGTGGTATGTGCCATTTATGCTTTTTTGATCAACTTTGCACACTGCAAAGTCAGCATCGGAGTATCTAATTAGATCAAAAGCGGTAAACTATAGATACCACAAGCCAATTTCAATAGTGCCTACAAGATACTTAAGTATGCATTTTATTACACTCAAGTGTGATTCTTTTGGGCAAGATTGAAATCGTGCACATACACACACTGAGAACTTGATATCAGGTCTTGAAGCTATTAGTTATAATAGACTATCTATCATGCCTCTATAAAGATTTTCCCAAATATTTTGCCATTTTCATCTTTGTCAAGTTTTACACTTGTGCTCATAGGTGTAGGACTTGTTTTATAACTATTCATTTTGAATCTTTTCAATAGTTCTTTGGTATATTTAGATTGATTGATAAAGGTTCCATGTTCATATTGCTTTATTTGAAGACCTAGAAAATAATCGGGTTCTCCTATTATGCTCATTTTAAATTCGTTCTTCATGTACTCAACAAATTCACTTATAAGATTCATGTTAGTAGCTCCAAACATAATGTCATCTTCATAGATTTGCACAATCAATGTATCTGACTTGTGATTTTGATAAAAATAGTTGTGTCAATTTTTCCTCTAGAAAATCCTTTGTTTAATAGGAAGCTACTAAGTCTTTTATACCAAGCTCTAGGAGCTTGCTTAAGACCATGAAGAGCATCATTTCATTTGTAAACATGATCATGGAATTCGTTATTTTCAAAATCCTGTGGTTACTCTACATAAACTACTTCTTTTATAAAACCATTTAAGAAAGTACTTTTGACATCCATTTGAAAAAGAGTAAGATTTTTTAATACAACAAATGCCAAAAGCACTCTAATAGCTTTTAGTCTAGTAACTGGGCAAAGGTCTTATCAAAATCTATGTCTTCTTCTTGATTATATCTTTTAGCTATTAATCGAATCTTATTTCTTGTTATTATTTGTAAACCCCTGAAAATTTCATAATTCTTAGAAAATAATCCTAAGAGTCAAACACCGGAAACGAAAACCTAAAAAGCGAACCAAGTTAAAACCTAATTCTAAATAATATCAAAAACGAGATTTCTTAATCTAAGAAATAAGGAACCCTAAAAAACAAAATAGAAAAACCAACTATCGATTGAATCAACATCCGTACATCAATCAAATCACCTAACCGTTTCCTAACACACAAATCAAGATAATATATCCAAATAATGCTCGACAATGAAATGCTAAGATCTTAAAACCCTCGATGAATTTCAGAATCAGAAATTTCAATTTTCACCAAAAGTCAAACTAAGTCAACTCATAATCCTAGACTCGGTAAAACGATCCCGAGAACTGAAAACTATTAAATGATCACAAATATAAGAAGATAAACCTTAGATATTAAGCAAAAAATATAAAACGGACAAAACTCCAAAATTATATGATCTTACGAATAATTCAACAAAACCGGAAGTCAAACCAGAACCCTAAAAGTCAACAAAGCTCATAGCAAACCCTAGTGATTAAGATCCGGCAATCCCGCATTCTCAAACCTAGAAAATGAAATCAAGTTAATGGCTTAAAATAGTTCGTAATAATATAGGGTAATATAAAAATATCATATTCGCAAATTTCGAGTGTCATTCGGACTCAAACGGGATCAGTTCTCGAAAAGCATGTCCCGGAGCTCGGAATATTAGAAATATTTCATTAACACCAAAAGACTCGTAATTAAACAAGGATTTCAAAAATATCAGTTTTAGAATTTTTCGTAACTAAAAATAACAGATATAGCTCGATTACTCGTATTTTTAATTACTACTGGTATTTTACATGTCTAGTCTACTATTCATAGTATGTTCCTTCTATTCATTACTATTTCATTATCTCTACTTTTTTTTACACCTATTTCTTACTACCTACATACCTATTTTCTTACTTGTTATATTTCCAATACATCTTATATCAAATCATATCTTACATATTAATTATTTTCTCACAAAATACAAACAAAATCAACTCACTCTCTCTCCTTCTTCATTATGACCGGCGCCATCCCCTCTCTCTTCCTCTCAATTATTTTTCTTTTTCAATTTATTTTATTACATCTAAATTTCACTCCAAAAATTCTATAAATACCCCATTCCTCCTTCATTCTTTCACACATCCATTTTACATAACAAAACTCTACCAAAATACTCTCTCAAAACCTCTCTCCAACAAATCTCTCTCAAAATACTCTCTAGCAATCACTTCACTTCAAGAAGAAAAATATCAAACACAAAACCCATTCATCTCTTTCAAAAATCCTCCATTAAACCTTAGGTAAAAATCCTACTTATATTTCTTTATCATGTTCATACAACTTAGCATGAGCTTAGTGTATGTTTCTCAGGCTCATATGACTTAAAGAAGCAACAATATGTTCATGTGTTGTTTTTGTTCATGTTCCTATTATACATTATATTATTATGTTGTTGTTGTTGTTATTGTTATTATTTTTGCTCTAATCTAATTTATATAATATCATGAATACTATGTATATATATTTATTTAGAGCATATAAGCTCATTTGTTATTTATTTACTTTCATGTTTTGCAATTTATTTATTTCATGCTATATCTTTAAGACTAGTTTTTCTAGTCTTAGACTTGTCCATATCAAGTCAAAACAATCTTTTATTTATTTTCTTTAATCTTTTGGGACTAGTCCATTCTTAGTCCCGGGATGCCTTGATGAAGCTAAGGCTCCCAATATTTGACTGGGATATCTTGATGAAGCTAAGGTTCCCAATACTTGATATTTTTGCTTTGCTTATTATTATTTGTTTCTAGTATTTTCTTATGTTCTTATTATTTTATATGCTCATAATACTTGCATCTACATAATGATATTGTCTCAACTAATTTAAAAGTAGAATTTTATTTTATTAAAGGAACTTAAAACTAAATTTTCTATTATGTAATTTATCACAAAATAATGGAGTTATTATCAACAACATAGAAATAGAGTTTTCTCAACGTTTTCTTGAATAACAAAGATATTTTACCAAGGAAATATAAGAAATAAATATTTTCTTTGTATATTATGGTAACCTAAGTTTTAGTAAAATAATTTGTTAATATTAAAAGTTTTTACAAAAAGCTTAAGATTTAAACTCTTTTTAACTCCATAACAAAACTAAGAAACAAACTAGTTTTCAAAGTTAAGATGAATT
This sequence comes from Combretum micranthum, assembly GCA_024138025.1. Taxonomy (NCBI): domain Eukaryota; kingdom Viridiplantae; phylum Streptophyta; class Magnoliopsida; order Myrtales; family Combretaceae; genus Combretum; species Combretum micranthum. The sequence goes on along the minus strand of JAMXBD010000148.1, from coordinate 473,117 downwards.
CAACCAATAAAATTATAAACCCATTTAGGAAAATAATGATTTTCAAGCTTCTAAAGAAGAAAACTTATTATCAAAGAATATGAATAGGGTAAGGTTAAAAACAAAAGATTTTATCAATAAAGAGGATTCTTTCCAAAAGAAATAAAAGAACAAGTTTTAGAAAACAAAAACTTATATAATAAATATAAGAAGACAAGACTTAATCTCTAAAGCCATTCCAAATAGAAATTCATAAAAAGGTTTTCAACAAGTTAATACTTGACAAATTTGGTCTTTTATCACTAAAAGTAAAATTTATGCAAGACTAAAGGTTAAAGAAAAATTTACTTGTTTTTGGAAAAGGAATGACAAAAATAAAATAAGAATATACCCATTTATAATAAACCTATGAAAATATAAAGTTTCTTCAAAAGACTTGAAAAGAAATTGTCAAAGTTAAAGTTTTAATAACCCAAAATGAATTGTTGTATGAAATAAATTGTTGAGACACTGCCATTAGAAATTTTGCATATAAAGTGAGCTTATCTATATACTCAAAGGATTTATCAATTATATATACATATATATATATCTATATTTTTACTAAAGGATTTTTGAATGAAGTTGAGTTAGAAAATGGATTTGCAAAAGTTTAGAAATATTCGTTTTAAATCTGTACCCAAGGTTTTCGAAACCCAAATGACCTTATATGATAAAGATAACCTTAGAAATGGATAGATCTTTTCGAATAGGTAGAAAACGGTATATTATATACGAAATTCCGAGTTAAAATGAGCAAGTTATGGCCATTTTAAATTGGAATTTCATTTTATACATATTTGACGGACATAGTGAAATAGAATTAGAAAGTTCAAGTAAAATTTCTATGAAATACTTATCCCGGGTATTTCTTTTGTCTAGGTGACGAAAGATACGAGATTACCCTTCCTGAGGATTACTACGACTAAGAAGATCGCGAAATGGACGAGTGAGTTATTCCTCTTAATTTCGTTACCTTGCTTGTGCTTGTAAAGTAGTAGCATTAGTATACTAAGAGAAGATAAAAATGGATATATATTTGGGAATTTCGGGATTATGAGTATATATGTGATTCTATGTTTATGTATGAAATGAGAATTAAGAATATCGCAACTTCAAACTGCTTGTTTAAATAATTTTGTTTACTTAATTATATGACTGCTTATTAATTGCTAAATTGATTGATCGCCTCCTAATAAACTTTAATAAGGTTTGGCTTAAGCGAAATGAAACACTTGCACATAGCATCCATCGAGTCACATCTCTTTCGGAAGGCTGCTACTCCTACGCGTAGAGTTGGATTGGCAGTGATCGTGCGGTGACACGGGCCATGTTCCTTCTTAGAGGATCCAAATAGCCTGGGGAATGCGACTCTAGGTTCGGATCCGAGCCAACTGAATGCTATGGGTGAGGACCTAGGGAATAGCAGTAGAAGATTGAGGATCTTCAACCCCGATTCCCTAACCTTCGATACAGAGGGGTAAATCCGTTCTATATATGGTTTCTGGATAACTATATATATTTGCGTAATCACGTGATTGTTGCATTGTATGCATAACATATGTGTGAAAATCTAAATGAACTTGTTTGAAAATATGGTGCAAATGAAAATGAATATCTCACTAAGCTAGTTATAGCTTATATCCCTATAGATTTTGTTGAAACAGGTATACTCGTGGCTTAAAAAGATTTTTGTTCTACATTTCCAGTATGGATAGTTACCCCCACTTAGAAATGATGGTCTATTGATGGCTTGCCCTACTAAAAACCCTAATGTATTTGATATCATGATCTTTACTGTGATTAAGTAAATAAACTTAGAGACAAAACTCTGACACTAAATGAAAATGCACTAGAAAATACTTTAGAGGGGGGATGAACTGAGTATGTGACCTAAAATGCACAAATAATTAATTTTTATGCAACAAATCAAATTAAATTTTAATTGCAGCGGATGTCACAATAACAAATTATAATATGGAAAATAAAAGAGATAGGGATAGAAAAATTAAGCCAACATGGAGTTCAACCCACTTCATACTCTCTACGATCATCAATTGCCTCCAACTGAGGACTTTACATACTTTATTAATCACAACCACACATGCTGAAGTTGAGCTGTACGCCACTTTACAACACATAGGAAAGAAAATATTTCCTTCTATCACAAGATGCTCAAGAGCAAAACACTTAAATGCTTTTCTCTCTCTTTGCAGATTTTGTGAATTAATGAATAATGGTACAAAGATAACGAAAGATTTTTTCGATTTATATGTTTGCAAATAAAAGCTCTTAAAAAGATTTCGCACTTCATAGTTCTTTTCTTTTTCATCACTTGATTTTTTGAATCTCTAAGGGAACATTTATTCATAACCTTCAAACATTTAAATGTCCATCAGAGATAACATCTTAAAGTTGCCAAGCATTAAATGCGCATAATGACTTTTTTATACCACATCGGCTTTATATTTTAAACTGTCATGCCTTTAGACTTATCGCGCCTCAATGTATTACGTCTTATACTGACCTTCAACTAAGTCTATGCTTCTTCGAGCCTTGAATTCAAAGTTGTTGTACCCTGATGAATGTCGTGCCTTGGATTTACCCCTAGACCAAGGCTATGCATCTTTGATCTTGCTCAACCTAAGACTTGATCTTGTCGTACCCTAATAGATGAACTTGCTGGGTCCTCGACGTGACCCGTAACCAAAACTGTGCTCTTTGATTTCATCAAGCCTGAGAATAAAGCTTGTCGTACCCTAATGAATGAACATGTGGAGTGTAAACTCCCGATGTTTTGTAATCAATTAAAGCTTAAACCCTAATTAGACGTCAACCAGATTTCTAAAGTGAACAAAACCCTAGTCTATCGTAACCGTTCAAGTTTGGCATCTCTGTTTAAGAAACCCTAAGAAAGTAAGAAAGAGTTTAGTGAATAGAATAATTCGTAATTATCTAAGGAAGCTTACAAAGATCAGTTTAGTAAAACCGTGACTCGTTTTGAACCCGATCGGACACAGTTCTTGAAAAAAGTGTCCCAGGGCTCGGAATAGTAAAAATATTCCGAATATACCGTTAGACTCGTAAAAATATAAGATTTTCAAAAATATCAATTTCATAATTTTTCGGTAGCTGAAAATATCAGATATCGCATTTATACGCGTATTTTCTTACTACCAGTACTTAAATTGTCATGTCTACTTTACATTACACTATTTACTACTATTCTACACTATTTATCTATATCTACTTTTTCTTACAACCTACTCTTACAACCCATACCTCTATTACTTACAAATTTTCATTTTCAATACAACTTCACATCTTCCATATCTTTATTTTCACTTACAAAAATACAAAAAAAAAAAAAAAATTTCCCTCCCTATACCCTCTATAATTTGCGCTGGCCCCCTCTCTCTCACCCTCCAATTTGTTTTATTTTCATTTATTTAATTAACACAATTAACCTCTCACATTTTTCTATAAATACCCCCTCTTCCTTCCACTTCTTTCACACCTCTCATATACTAAAGTTACTCTCCCAAAATTCTACAAGAATTCTCTTCCAAGAGTTCTCTCAAATTTAGTTCTTTTAGGTAATATTTCTTCAAGTTTTCCTTATGTTCATTTACTTAGTATGAGCTTAGTGTGTGTTTCCTAAACCATAAAGGTTAAAGAAAGCAACAATAGGTTCATGCTTTGTTTTTGTTCATAAACCAAATTTCTTTTATGTTGCTTTTATGCAGATAATTATCTAAATATATATATGTAGCTATATATATATATATATCTTTTAGAGCATATAAACTCTTTTGTTTTGCAATTTATTTACTTTCATATTGTTTTCAAGACTAGTCTTTCTAGTCTTAGACTTGTCCTCATCAAGTCAAAACAATTTCTTTTTCTTTATGGGACTAGTCTATTCTTAGTCCCGAGATACTTTGATGAAGCTAAGGTTCCAATACTTGATTTATTTCTTTACTAGCTTATTCTTTTAAGTTATTATGTTTCTTTATGTTTTCATAACTTTATGATTCATATTCATGCATGGACATAATGACTTTTGTCTCAACAAAATAAATGATGAAAAGTTTTCTTAAAAAATTCTTTTCTAAAAATAAAAGTAGGAAGTGATTTTCTTAAACAAACTTTTCTAACAAATTTAGAGGAGCTCATAAACAGACATAGAGAGAGCTTTTTGAAATAAACAAAGATTTTACAAAAACTTCACTTTTTCATCAGTGCTAGAAATTCTTTTCATCAAAATAGAATGATCTCAAGAAACCAAGAAATTATTTCTCTAAATATAGAATTGTTATTGCTTTCAAAAGTATTGGAAACTAAGCTTAGAAAATAAAATCATTCCTTAAGAATTTAAAGAGATTACGGAAATTAAATACTCATTTGAAATAACTTAAGATATTTTCAAAGCAAAATAAAAAAGAATATTTCAAAAGTTCTCACTTTCCAAAAATATTTAAAAGACTTTACTTTTTAGTTGAGACAACTTTCTTAAACTTCATACATTCGATATGAGTCAATAAATATATGAATATGCATTTCAAAGGTTTTACAAGCTATTTCAATATCTATCTCTTTAAAATGAGCTTTGGATAAAAGAGGAAATCAAGTTTATAAAAATTCGGGGTGAATCTGGTCGCCACTTTTTAGGAACCCAAATGACTTAGTTTGATGAAAATAAGTTTAGAAATAGATAGATTTTTTCAAATAGGTAGAAAATGGTATATTATATGCGAAATTCCGAGTTAAAATGAGCAAGTTATGGTTATTTTAAGTTGGAATTTCCTTCTATACGATTTTACCACGATTTTAAGAAAAGTTTAGAATCTTCAAGAATAGAAATTCTATGAAAAAGTCATTTTGAGTATTTCATCTTGTCTAGGTGAAACGAGGAAGTTGTAGTGGTGGCTAGTAGGAGCCGGAAAGTCTACATGGGCCAGTAGGAGCTGGAAAGTCTACAGGGCAAGCAGGAGCCAGCAAATCTGCAACTATTGATAGTCGTATGGGCCTACAACCTCCCAACCCCCGATATGGAGGGCAAAAAATCCATCCTACACATGATTTTCGATTAATCTTGTGTATTTTGTTTATTCACATGTTTGGTGCATTCTCATATGATTGTTTAAATACTTGTTTGATTTATGGAAATGTCTTGTGGATGGAATTATCTCACTAAGCTATATTTGCTTATACCTCTATACCTTTTTGTTACAGTATGATTACCTTTGGTTGGCACCAAGGAGCCCTGTATGCCAGGTACGAGCTTAAGCTACTAGGAGTTTTTGAGAGAAGTTATATGTATTTAGTTTTGAACATAGACTTCTAAGAAAACCTCTATACTAGGCTTATGTTATAGTTATGATTACTTATAGTTGTAACAAGACTTTTAAGATGGGGGAATGCCCCTAGGATGATATAAGGAATTATAATTTAAATGAAGGTTTCATGTTTATATAAGTTCTTGCTTGCTTTTATTATCTACTTAAATATAATACCCCTGTGAGTCTCCTACTATCTTGGAAGCACGCCTTACATGTGATATCAAAGCTCCTGCATGACTAAGGTTGTCATTCATTAGCTTTAATATTATATGCAGTGAACTGCCGCGTTTAGGGTACACTCCGGGGCATGACATGGAGCCCTTGATGTGACCCGTGGTCAAGGCTATACTCAAGAATTTTTTCTTGTTAAATCCTACATATTCTCTAGAGAACAATATATATAAAACACATATATTTTCTAGCATATTGTTCATCACATTGTTCGACTAATTAAGTATAGTTTTAACATAGTTGAATGGTTAATTGTGCAACTAATTGTCTCATCAAAATTCACATTGAACATACAAGTTCAACATTTAGTCATGTAGCAACTCCTAAAATTTATTGAAAAATCAAATATCATTTAATTCATAGTCGAGAGTTTATAGCAAATGGGTTAAACCTTATCCTTAGGATTGCAATGGAGATATACGAGTCAAAAACTCTGATATCCTTCCAAGACATATCTTTTGGTGGTTAGCCTTACCTCTACACCAATATGTGGTGGATGAGCTTGCCATGTCTAGACTCCACTCTTTGTTCAAGAATAGATAGTAGTAAAATATTAGGATAGTTAGACAAAGCATTAGGAGTTAGATCTAAGGATGGAAAAGTTAACGCATGTGCCTTTTAAGCATGGAGACATGAAAGATAACATGAATCTTCGATTTGGTTAGAAATTATAACTGGTAAACACAAGTTCCAATTCATTGAATCACTTTATTGAGTTAAATCTACTTATATGGTTACAACTTGACATAAACTAGATAATCCAGCTTAAAATAAATCTTTGACCTTATTTGATCCGTAAAAGATTTCATTTTGTTTATACTTTATTTAAGATTCTACTTCAAATATTTAATCTCTAGTACTCAAATCTATATCAGCTGCCTTTGCTTTTTTTCCTCCCTCATATAAGAGGGTATAAAAGGAAGTTTGTGACCACACATACCTTGTGAAGTGTCATACTTACACCTCTATGAAATATGGTGTTATAGGCAAACTATGTCATGCTAAATACTTTGACCCAAACATCCAAACAATTCATAATAAAGCTCTGCGCATGCTTTTGAATAATTCTAATTGAAACTTTAGTCTGTCTATCGAATTGAGGATGACAAGCATTACTCATCTTTAGTGTAGTTCCATTGAGACTAAACTACTCCTTCTAAAATTTGCTTAAGAAAATGGGATTCCCACTTGACACAATTGTATGTGGATAATCTTTATGTTTAACCACCATCTATATATAAATCGACCTAATTTTAGACAAAATCCCTCATTTGCATAGGTTTCCTAACTATTATACCCTTAATCGTAACATTAAATCACTATTATTCTAGAAATGTTGATCTAATAGTGGGTTATTGTTTTTAATTTCAAACACTGTGATTAATTTTTTTGGAGAAAATTCTAGAAATGTAGATAATTTTGAATGGTGTATCCCTATTAAATCTAATTTTAAATGAAGTTGCAACTAGTTACTTAATGCCAGTTATGGTTGCCTTATAACCATGATGGCTAGTTTTGGTTGCTTGTAGCAAACCTAATTTAATGAGCCTTGCAACTAGACTGAAAAGGTGTTTTTGTCCTCAGAACAACTAACCATTCATTGTTTGTGACGCCCCAAAGGGTACCCTAAACGCAACAGTCCGACACACTCGATATGTAAACTCAAGTATGACAACCTTAGTCATCACATGAGTTTAGACATCGGGTGTAAGGCTTACTTTCATGATGTAGGGAACCTTACTTTGAATCAAAATAGCTTAAGAAGACATACATAACAATAAGAATATAAATCATAATAGTTATGACTAAGATTAATCCATTACAAAGATCTAAGGGGCATACCCTTGTAAAAAATATTAAGAGTCTTTAGAGTCCACAAAAATCTCTTACAACCACATAAATATATAATTAATGAGCTTTAACTAGAAGTCTATGCCTAACATCTAAGTCCCGACTTCTTCAAAAAGCTCCTCAAATTCCAAAAGTTGTGCCTGAGAGAAATGTTCCCTTGGGGATAGCCATAGATAATCGTACTGCAATAGGAAACTATAAGGGTATAAGCTTGCGGGCTTAGTGAGTTTCACTTCCAAATTAGATACTCAATCAAATAATAGGGCAAACAAGTTATATTAACAATCATATAAAATGCATAAGCACATGAGCATATAATACATAAGACTTTCCAAGAGTCTTATGTTAAATGGATTTACGCCCTCCATTCAGGGTTAGGTGTTTTAGGCCCATATGACCATAGATTTCAATTTCTCTCTCATTTATTTAGTGGTTGTTTCAGGTGCCCACCCACATGTTAGTCACGTAGTTGATTCAAGTGCCTACTTCACTTCCATTTTAATTTAGGCGACCCCACGCCAATAACCGAGTTTTTAAGCCCACCCGTCGCCTACCTATTATGCATTTTTCCCATAAATGTATAACAACGAATATAATGTGACTCAATATATGTTATTCATGAACAATTTAGTTATATGATCATGGCATAGTATTTAAGTGAATTATAGGCGATCATAGAGATTTCAAACACTTCAATTTTATACTAAATCATACCAATATTCATAGCACTTTCCATTTCGATATTCTTATAACCAATTCAACCAAATAAAATTCACATGCGCATTCCAATTTTATCTTGTTCCAATTCTAATGCCACTAACATTACAAGCAAAATCATAAGCATGTAATTTAAAGAAAGTGAACTCACTTTGCCATGGAGCAAAATTCCTCTTAATCGTAATAATCCTCAGGAAGGTCTAGTCTGTCTCCCAAGTCTCCTAACAAAAGAAATACCTCCAATGAGTATTTCTATGAAGTTTAAATGGAACTTATTAATTGTACTCAAATAAGTTCGTCAAAGTTGGCCTAAGAGGAAATTCCAACTTAAAATAGCCATAACTTGGTCATTTTAACTCTAAATTTCACAAATTATATACCGATTTCTACGTATTTGATGAGAGCTATCTATTTCTAAAGTTATTTTCATCAAACAAGGTCATTTGGTTCATGAACAGTAGGGTGCAGAATGCTATACAAGACTCCTAATCCACAAATCAAATTCTAATTTCAATCTAAGCATCACTCAAAAGCTTTAATAGATACTTAGCTATCATTATATTTTGAAAGACTGTTTTATATGCATATATAACTCAATATCATGCATTATGCATGGGTTTTGATCAATCTATTTCCTTATGTACTTAGACAATGTTTTATGGGGTTTGAAAGACACTATTTTCTTAAGCTTTGTTTCTATCAAGTATATTTTATGTACATGCAATATCTACAAGTTATTATCATGAATGACATGATATGAGCTACCTATATGTATATCCTTAATGATACTTGATTATAAGAATTTTTAGAAAACTTTTACTTTGCAAAACCTTTTAAAATACTTAACTTAGAGAAACTAGTTTTACTTCTTGCAAAATCGCACTTGTTTTTATTAAAACACAACCTTAATGACCTATATGCCTAATACCTTCATTATTTTAATAAAATTTTTCATTTGGGAGTTGGAAATAGATGTTTAATTAGGGGTTTTGCCTAGTTACGAATTTTTACAAAATTTTTAAGAAATGAAAACATTGTTTGATCTATACTTTGAAACCTTTCCTTGTTTTAGGATTATACCTTGATAAAATCCACTTATCCTTGTCAAAATTAAGTCTTTATTACATTTATTCCCTAAGGCTTCTATTTTTCTATTAAAATCCTCATTTTCGTAATTGGAGATAGGTGCTTAAGTAGGGGTCATTTCTAGATCCGAATTTTTAAATTTATGTTTGAGATTGTTTCTTGTATAAAACTCATTTGATCTTTCTAAAATTAAATCCTACTCAAACCTACTCCCTAACGCTTCCATTTCTTTAATAAAACTCTTGTTTTATGGTTGGAAAATAGGTGTTTACTTGGCATTTCACCCTAATTACGAATTTCAAGTTTTTATTGGGGTTGAATCAAGTTCTAACTTATATGTTATAATCTTTTTCTTATTTTCAAAATTTCTCTTAGTAAAACTAAACTTAACTCATCAAAATCATTCCTTTATGATACCTATTCCCTAAGCTCTTCATATTTAGTATAAAAACTTCATTTTGGAGTTGGAAAATAGGTTTTCTAAATAGGGTTCATTTTCCATCCGAATTTTTGAAAATCATTTTTGTTGAAACAAAGATAGATCTCGAACTTTTTAACATATTCTCATTATTATTATGCTATTCCAAGTCTTTTATGTACATAGGACAAAAATCTATAGCACTTATGTACTCAAAACAACTAGATCTAGTATATCATGTAGGTCATGACTACAAATGCAACATCAACATTATGTTGATGAGGTTAATAGATGAATACATGCACAAAATATCAATAATAACAACATAAAACAATAAAATATAAAAATAATAGTAAAAACAACTTAAATATCAAGATCCACAACATTGTGATGGCAAGAATCTCATGCTTAAGTGTTTCTACATCCCTAGCATAAAGCTCATGGGAATTTTAGTGGAACCATACATATATGATCTTGCTATTACATGTTTTATTATGGTAGGAATAGATCTATTACCAATTAATGTGTGGAGTAAGAAAAACTTGAAGAAAAAATTGTGTGAGTGTGTGTGTGTGTGTGGGGGGGGGGGGGGGGGGGGGGGGGGGGGGGGGGGGGGGGTCACAACATAAAGGGGAGGGGAAGAAGAAGAGAAAATATTTTGGAAGAGTTTGTTGTGAGAAAAAGAGAGAAAAAGTGAAATGAGAAAGGTAATAAGGAGTTTATATAGAGAATTAGATTAGGGTTTGTGTAGAATAAAAGAAGGAAAATAAAATAGAGTGAGAGAGAAAGTTAAAGGGGGGAGGTGCTGTAAACCCCGGGAATTTTTCCACATTAGTACACGACCTTACAATAGATTGTGTAAACTAGATAATAGATTTAGATTCTAATCGAAGTCTAATAATAGATTAATATTTAGATTTTACATAGATGAAGAATTTAGGAACCGATTAAAGAAATTCTTTAACCCTAGTTAATACCAAAAACGAGATTTTGTATCTTGAATAAATAATTCAAATATGATCTAAAATTTAGACCCGAAACCTAATATACAAATAGATTTAAATAGAAAAATAGGAATATAGGGATTAAATGATTGTTTTTTATCCCGATAATGATTCGAGATAAGAATAACGAGTAATGATGAGTTTATATCTAGACTTAAACCATAAATTCAAGATTCCTAGTTAAAATTAAAAGCTACTAATAAGAATTCATGTTCAGTATCAAAACCAAAGATATATATATATATATATATATATATTAGTTTTCGTATTAAGACTAATACTACGTAAACGATTATTTACGCTTATAAATAGAAAACGAAGATCCAAAAATCAATCGTTAAGATTTTAAATACACAACGAAAATATAAACTGTTAAATAACTCAAAATCTGAACCCCAAACAAATAATCGGATCACGCTATTGTTCTAAACCAAGTTTTCTTAAGCTATCGGAGCGTGAAACAAAAATTGACCTATCGAGCTTAAGAAATCCAAATCGCGGGAGATAAAATTATATAAATAATTAACTACGTATATATATATAACATAAATTTGTATTATTTGAAAATCTAAATGTTTTGTATAACCCTATACACATATCTTTGTACAAAAACTTCCAATTATTAGCTAATTTGTACCCGTATAACTTGTTAAATGATCCTAAAATTAAACTAAATAAATAAACTAATATATATATATATATGTTCGGCTGATGTTCGGTGGAAATACAAAGAGGAAGAGGAGCTGGATTTTTTTAATCAATAATGCCTTTCTTAGTTAATAAAAGTAACTTCCCCACCAATCAAACAATGCCAAGTCCTCCAAGCACTTATTGGTCTGAAAATAACAGCTAAATGAGAAGCAAACCAAAGGCAATTCGGAGGAAAAAACGAAGGAGAAATCAGCCGCAACTTCTCTTCTTTCTTCCTATATATATATGATTAAATGCCCATAATGAGGAAACAAACAATCCTCATTAATTCCCACATTTCTCAGAAAAAATCTACTCATACATAGCTACCAAAACCAACCAGAAATAGGAAACAAGCGAATCAATACAACCGAGTTCGAATCAAAAGAAAAATAACCCGAAAACCCTTAAATACGAGCTCAAAGGTAATTTAAGGTAACTCGAGTGGTTTTCTTTCAAATCTAAGCTTTGTAACTGACTTATAATAATCTTAGGAACGTAATAAATAAAAACACAAGCTCCGGATTACATCAAACGAGCTCCAATGAGGTAATAACCCAAAACCCTAGCTTTATTTTCTAAGAATCGAGATCTATATATATATATGTTTTTAAACGTGTTTTATGTCCATATATATGATATATAAACACTTAGAAATAGTTTGAGTATGTTTTTAACGTGTAAAAATCAAAGAACATGAATTGAACTGAGGAAAAAGATGATGAACAGTACAGCACTGCCTCAAGGCCGGCAGTGTAAACGCTCAACGCCGTCGGCTTACATGGATAGGCCGGCGGTGTATAGGCGGCTTACACTGATCAGAGGCTACGTAAATAATATTTTTCACGTAAAAATTGAACGTAAGCCGGCTTCCTAGAGATCTACGCCGACGGCGTAAGGCTGGCGTACGTTGAAAGCCGACAGCTTTCAACACCGATGCACTCGATATGAAAATTTCTTCAAAAATAATTTTACACCGGCACCTGGGGATGAAGGCCGGCGGCTTTGAGCCAGCGTAAGCCCAAATTTCTTTACGGAAAGCATATTTTAAAAAATAAACAGAATATAATATATATATATCTTAAGCCTACTTATTGTATTATATATATATGTACAACAATATAAGATTTATCACAAATGATTAGAAAGAATTAAATTAAAATCTAATAAACTTTTAAAACCCTAGAATTTCAGACGAATATTTAATGTTAATCAAAGTTAGTATTAGTTAAATATTTGTTCTAAATAGATAAAATAGGTAAGAATGGAAATTGAAATAAACTAATTTCTTGAGTAATGTGACTCCTAAAAATAGTAAAACAATTATGCGAGATAAAATAGGAGAAATACGACAACACTAAGTAATAATGGTTACCAAAATATCTAGTCTAGGACACGAATCACATATAGGAATTTAGTTAATTTGTATTAATGAATACTTTGTCTTAAATAGGTGACTTTGACTCATTAGAGGATCTACCAGCGGATTACTACGATTGAGGCAGTATGAGCAGGTGAGTAATTCAGTCATATTATACTTGTTGTGCTTGTACATAGTTGAATATGTAAAGTAAAGATAACCAAATGAGTGCTTGTTGAAAGTATGATATGATCTGAGTGTATGATTGTTAAAATATCCGTATAAAAGCGATAATGCAATAATTGATGTTGTGCAGTAGTATAATGATGATTGTGTGTAATGTATGGTCACTTTAAAATTGATTAAGACTTATTGACTTAACAAAATAATACGAGCATGCATTGCACAAATTGCATTATTGCATATATGGTTGTGATAGCCTGCTACGTAATAGTTCTTCCAAGGTTCTTTTTAGTCTGGCGGTCCTATGAGGAACTAAAAGGCACCGAAGAACGTCGCCCGTAGAATCACTTTGAAATGATTAATACTTAGGGAGTTTCTAAGGGGATTGCAGGAGATGGTTTGTTCAATCAACTATATTCAAAGTGATAACCTTAAAACGAGAAATCGTTGATTCTCCGTGTACTTAGTCTCTCTTGGGCAGGTGGGTCATTGAGTACTGGTTCTTCAACCCATTAAAAAGAGGGCATAAATCTTTTTCCTGTTTGGATTCTAGATCATCTAAACTTGTACCTGTGCATATGGTTGAGTACTTGCATTGCATATGATTTGTTAATGACTTGTGTGATGTATGGTATGTCTGGTTATTCACTGAGCTGTGGTTTCGCTCATACTCCTACAGTCTTTTCAGGTTCACTTTGCGACCGTGGTTAGTTACATCCAAGAATATGGCTCCGGTAAGAGCTTTGAAGCTAGAAGTCTCCAGATATATTTTAGTTTGATGGTTATGTACTATTAGATTAGATTAATTAGTTGTGTACTCCAAAGGAACTATAGGGTTTGTAATAGTTTTGTAATGTTTATTCACTAAGTTATTTCTTTCATATATTTGTTATTTCTTATCAAGCAACTAAAAAGATCCTGTTGTTTTGAAAAACTGTCATTCTCTGAAGGCAATCTAGTGATAGTATTTAAGTGTAACTTGTTTACTACTACTAGGGTACCCTCGGGGCGTGACAAAATTTAGTTGGTATCAGAACATGGTTGCTAGAATAAGAAAGATAAATATATGAAAGAATTACATTTAGTGAATGTAGTAAATTAGATTTAATTAGCACTCTTTAGTAGTAGTTGGGTAGTCATGGGTAGAATTATACTACACAAGTAAGAATAAAGTATGTGTGATTATTATTAATCATGCAAATTTTATGGTGTGCGGACTAATCCTGCTACGTGTCACATTAGATGGGAGATCTTTAGTATGCAGGAAGAGGAGACTTTGACAGATTATAGGCGCAGATTACGAGTTCTGGTAGAGGACTTGTATTTGTGCGGGATTACCAAGACTTTGGAGGAGATTCTCAGTACCTGGAAGCGAGGACTACTGCCTTTGTTTAAAGGCTGGTTATTCTTGATGGAGCGGGCTTTTCCAGATAATGGATCAGCTATAAAGACGCTCTACAGATTTGAGAGGCTGATAGTGTAGAAAGGAGGTGGTCTGGAGATTGATAATATAGCATTCATAGTTTCATCCATATCAGAGAGACCAGATCCCTTAGATTTTAGAGTCTGGGTAGATATTGGCAGAGGAGCAGTTTATGCTCATGATATTAGACAGGATCATACCAGAGTGAGAGGCGATGCAGCCTATGATGATGACTTGATGCTTTCTCGGGTCAGCAGGTGCAGTCACTCCAGACACATTTTGATGAGGAAACCGCCTATTATCCCTGAGATAGCAGGTGAGTTCCAGCGTCCTACTTCTGTACAGGATCGAGTGGTACAGGAGTTAGTTCAGACCATTGTCCACATGGAGGATGGATTGAGAGTGATATACCACCTAGTGCTGAGAATGAGATGAGACCAGCACCTAGAGGTATTGGGGTGATGGACACAGCTCTGACTCTAGCACCTCCAGGAGACGAGGGTGTGACAATAGAGATTGATGACAGTAGTTCTGAGGGAGATGATGATTACCCTCGATTAGGCCCTCAGGAGAAGGGCAAGGGTCGTCTTCATCCCAGTCCCTGAGTCTGATTAGTATTATATGATGATGTGTATTATCTGTTATGATGACATGACAGGACGATATTAGTAGACTTTTGATGACATATATATGTATCTTTTGATGACTATGATAGAAAGCTAAGTTAGGGTAGTGCAATTTTTGATATGTATATAATGCACTAACCATGAAAAGCTTGATGTATTTTGGTTATGTATATATATGTGTTGCATATATATATGAATGACTTGATGACTTTTGATAAAGAAGTTATGATCTGATTAAGTAATATGTTTAATGTTAATAGAATGCCAAGAGGAAGAAATAAAAGTAGAAATGCCAGAATTTCTGGAGATCCACCAATAGATGCTCCTGCAACACCCCAAAACCGAATTGAGGATGTTTTACAAAGTCTTCAACAACAAAATGTCTTGATTTTGCAAGCTTTGCAAAATATGCAAGCCACAAATGTAGCACCACCTGTTGGGCACCAGCAATGACTCCACCAAATCCTAGAAGGAATGAAAGGCATACTCCACCGGTTCAATTTCAGGAAAATGGACCAGTGAACCCAAATGAGTCTGCTGCTGAGGTACAAGGACCCCTCGATATGAACAGGAATTGCCACCACCACCACCTTTACGTCCTCAGAGGAATTTGTTGCCAATTCATTAAGTGCAACAGATATTTTGAGGGAATACCGGGAAAGCCAGAAGAAGCTGAAGACTGGCTAGCTCAGATTGAGCGATCCCTTGATGTTTTCCAAGTACCTGAAGCTTGAAAGTATCCTATGGGACTTATTATTAAGGTTAAGAGCAAGGATATGGTGGAATTCGAAACAAAGAAGTTTGTCACAACCAATTACTTGGGAAGTATTCAGACGGAATTTTTGAAGGAATATTTTCCAAGCAGTCTAAAAGCAAAATATAGCACTGACCTGATGAATTTGACCCAAGGAGCTAAGACCATTGATGAATATGAACATGAGTTTAATCGGTTGTTACAGTTTGCTCCAGATGCTTATCGGGACAGTGATGAGCTTAAGAGACAGACTTTCATGGCTGGATCGAACCTCATTTCCAAAGAAGACTTGCTGAATTTGAGGTTGATAACTTTGCAGCTATGTTGGAAAAAGCTCGATCATTGAACGTGCAAGGAAGTATGAACTTGAGAGGTATAAAAGAAGGGAACTATGTTCGGGAAGAATGTATGATGGTTCTATGGCAAGTTCTGTGCCTAAGAAGGTTAAATTCTTCAAACCTTTCAATGTGAACAAAGGAGGAGTAATGGGGAAGAATAATGTTACTTGTTGGAAATGTAAAGGTTCTCATTACCCAAGGCATTGTCCACAATTACAGAACAAATGTTATTATTGTGGGGAAAGTGGGCATATGATAAACGATTGTCCAAAAAGAAAAACTGCAACTTGTTATATGTAATAAAGTTGGGCACATAGCAACCAATTGTCCACAGAAAGCAAGTGCAGTAGCTGGATCTTCACAATCTAAAGGAGTGATTGGAGCCTCAGGATCGAAAAATGGAATGCCAACAAAGCCAGCGACGGCCAGAGTTTTTGCCATGTATGGAAGTCCTGTAGAGAATGTGGAGATAGAGGAAGGAGATGAAGAAAATATTTGGGAGGAAGTTGATCCTGAAGAATATGGACTCATTGCAGGTATGTAATTAATATTTGTTTATTAAAGTTATTAGACACAATCACAAGTAGATGAGCAATAGAAGTCTTTATGAATTGAAAATAACATGAACTAATTGATACTTAGGATCAATTCAAGTAGGGGATCAGACTGCGTATGCTTTGTTTGACACGGGAACAAGCATTCTTTCATAAATACTGGATTAGCAAGGCGTATAAGAATACCAATTGAAGCATGAGTAAAGAATTGAGAGTTACTACGCCAACTGGAGATTTAGTGGTACACGGAGATGATCAAGAGTTGTCCACTAAAGATTGGAGATCAAGAATCAATTGCTGATTTAATTCTGATAGAGATGCAAAATATGATATTATTTTGGGTATGGTTTGGTTAACTGCTGTAAAAGCAAAAGTTAATTGCCATCTCAAAATAGTATCTTTTGTCAATAATCAAGGAGAAAGAAAGAGTATAAGGTGAGATACTCAAAGGAGTCAGAAATAGGATAACAGCAATTGAAGTGGAAAATGAAGAAGATATGGAGATGAACGGTTGTATTCTTGGAGCAACTGAAGGTGAATCCAAGGAATTGGATATTCATACCATTCGAACGGTGTGTGAATACTCAGATGTATTTCCAGACGAATTACCGGGATTACCCCCACATAGAGAAGTGGAATTCTCAATTGATTTGATACCTGGAACCGAACCAGTATCAAAAGCTCCGTATCGTATGGCACCTGTGGAATTGAAAGAATTAAAGGTGCAACTACAAGAATTGTTGGATAAAGGATTTATCAGACCTAGTGTTTCACCTTGGGGAGCACCAGTGCTGTTTGTGAAGAAGAAAGATGGATCAATGAGACTCTGTATTGATTATAGGGAATTAAACAGAGTAACTATCAAGAACAAATATCCTTTACCCAGGATTGATGACCTTTTTGATCAATTGAGAGGAGCAAAGGTATTTCCCAATTGATTTAAAGTCAGGATATCATCAAATCCGAATCAAAGCAGAGATGTACCAAAGACTGCATTCCGAACTAGGTATGGTCATTATGAATTTTTGGTCATGCCATTTGGATTAACCAATGCACCTGCAGTTTTTATGGATCTGATGAATCGTATCTTTAGACCTTTGCTGGATATCTGTGTGATTGTTTTCATAGATGATATACTTGTATATTCGTCTAATGAAGAACAACATGATGAGAATTGAGAAGTGTTTACAGATATTGAGAGACAATAAGTGTATGCCAAATTGTCTAAGTGTGAATTTTGGCTTAGAGTATATCATTCCTTGGACATATTGTTTCTGGAGAAGGAATATCAGTTGATCCTGCAAAAGTTAAAGCTATTGTGGAATGGAAAAGACCTGAAACTGTTACTGAAGTTAGGAGTTTCTTGGGATTGGCAGGATATTATCGGAAATTTGTGAAGGATTTCTCAAAGATTGCACGACCTTTGACTCAATTGACTCAGAATGAGAAATTCGAGTGGAATGATCAACGTGAACAAAGTTTCCAAGAGTTGAAGAAAAGGTTAATATCAGCACCAATCTTGGTTTTGCCCAATGACAAGGATTTATATACTGTCTATAGTGATGCATCTAGAAATGGATTGGGATGTGTGTTAATGCAAATGGAAAAGTAATAGCATATGCTTCTAGACAATTGAAACCACATGAGATGAATTACCCCACTCATGATCTAGAATTAGCTGCTATTGTTTTTGCACTCAAGATTTGGCGTCACTATTTATGGGCAGAAATGTGAAATATATACGGATCACAAGAGTTTGAAGTATATATTTACACAAAAAGAGTTGAACATGAGACAAGGCGATGGTTGGAATTAATTAAAGATTATGATCTTACCATTAATTACCATCCGGGTAAAGTGAATGCTGTGGCGGATGCATTGAGCCGGAAAAGTATGGAGAAGTGGCTTCAATACTAACGGAACAAAAAGAACTCATCAAAGAATTTGAGAGATTAAATTGGAATTCTCAATACAAGGTTGGAAGCTGAGTTAGGAAATCTAATTTTGGAACCTACTTTGCTTCAAAGAATTAAAGAAGCCCAGAAAGAAGATGTTGAAATTCAAGAGATTAAACAAGGAATATCCCAGGAAAGTACAAGGATTTTCATGTGGATGAAGAAGAGGTATTAGAATGAATAAAAGATTGTGTGTGCCACATGATGAAAGCTTGAGGAAGGAATTAATGCATGAAGCACATTATTCTGGATATTCTATACACCCAGGAGAAACAAAGACATACAAGAGTGAAAAGTGTATTGGTGGAATGGAATGAAAAGGATATTGCAGAATTTGTTGCTAAGTGTGATATGTCAAAGGATCAAAGCTGAACATCAAAAACCAGGAGGATTGTTGAAACCATTGCCAATACCGAATGGAAATGGGATCAAATTTCCATGGACTTTGTGTGCTCATTACCTAAGACAAATGCATCATGATGCTGTTTGGGTTATTGTGGATAGACTCACAAAATCAGCTCATTTCTTGCCAATTAACATGACATATCCATTGGAGAAATTGGCACGAATATATTTGAAGGAGATTGTGAGATTGCATGGTGTACCTGCTGGTATAGTATCAGATAGAGATCCACGGTTTGTATCCAGATTTTGGCAAGGATTACAAAAAGCTTTGGGAACCTTGAAAGTACAGCTTATCATCCTCAAACTGATGGACAAACAGAAAGGACTATTCAGACATTGGAGGATATGTTGAGAGCATGTATTATGGAGTTCAAAGGAAATTGGGACCAACATTTACCATTAGTGGAATTTGCATACAATAACAGCTACCATTCAAGCATAGGAATGCCACCTTATGAAGCTTTATATGGTAGAAAGTGTCGGTCACCATTGTTCTGGGATAACTTGGAGAAAGTATTGGTTGGACCTGAATTGGTTCAGGAAACTAATTGAAAAGATTTCAGTGATAAAGCAAAGAATGAAAACAGCACAAGATAGACAAAAGAGCTGGGCGGACTTGAAAAGAAGAGAATTGGAATTTAATGAAGGAGAACATGTATACTTAAAGATAAGTCCAATCAAAAGTCTTCATGGTAGACAAACAAAAGGCAAGTTGAGTCCTAGATATATTGGACCATTTGAGATATTAGAACGAGTTGGGAATCTGCATACCGTCTTGCATTGCCACCTAATTTGTCTGGTATACATAATGTTTTCCATGTATCGTTCTAAGAAAGTATGTACCAGATCCAGATAAGATAGTGGAATTAGAACCAATTGATTTGAAGGAGAATTTGACTTATGAAAAGCATCCAGTTAAGATATTGGACCGAAAGTGCAAGTTCTCAGGAATAAAGAAATCCACTATGTCAAAGTATTATGGGATCTACAAACAGAAGAGATTACTGGGAATTAGAAGAGGAGATCAAGAAAAGCTATCCTCATTTGTTTGAAACTCAGGTACGCACTCAAGCTTTGAGGACAAAGCTTATTTTAAGGGGGAGAATGTAAACCCCGGAATTTTTCACATTAGTACACGACTTACAATAGATTGTATAAACTAGATAATAGATTTAGATTCTATCGAAGTCTAATAATAGATTAATATTTAGATTTTGGATAGATGAAGAATTTAGGAACCGAATAAAGAAATTCTTTAACCCTAGTTAATACCAAAAAGAGATTTTGTATCTTGAATAAATAATTCAAGATATGATCTAAAATTTAGACCCGAAACCTGATATACAAATAGATTTAAATAGAAAAATGAATATAGGATTAAATGATTGTTTTTTATCCGATAATGATTCGAGATTAGAATAACGAGTAGTGATGAGTTTATATTTAGACTTAAACCCTAAATTCAAGATTCCTAGTTAAAATTAAAAGCTACTAATAAGAATTCATGTTCAGTATCAAAACTAAAGATATATATAGTTTAGTTTCTATTAAGTCCAATACTATAAGATTATTTACGCTTATAAATAGAAAACGATGATCCAAAAATGAACCGTTAAGATTTTAAATACACAACGAAAATATAAACTGTCAATAACTCAAAATCTAAACCCAAACAAATAATCGGATCACGCTATTGTTCTAAACCGAGTTTTCTTAAGCTATCGGAGCCTGAAACAAAAATTGACCTAACGAGCTTAAGAAATCCAAATCGCGGGAGATAAAATTATACGAATAATTAACTACGTATATATATATACCTAAATTTGTATTATTTGAAAATCTAAATGTTTTGTATAACCCTATACACATATCTTTGTACAAAAACTTCCAATTATTAGCTAATTTGTACCCGTATAACTTGTTAAATGATCCTAAAATTAAACTAAATAAATAAACTAATATATAATATATGTTCGGCTGATGTACGGTGGAAATACAAAGAGGAAGAGGAGCCGGATTTTTTTGATCAATAATGCCTTCCTTAGTCAATAAAAGAAACTTCCCCACCAATCAAACAATGCCAAGTCCTCCAAGCATTTATTGTTTTGAAAATAACAGCTAAATGAGAAGCAAACCAAAGGCAATTCGGAGGAAAAAACGAAGGAGAAATCAGTCGCAACTTCTCTTCTTTCTTCCTATATATATATATGATTAAATGCCCATAATGAGGAAACAAAAATCCTCATTAATTCCCACATTTCTCAGAACAAATCTACTCATACATAGCTACCAAAACCAACCAGAAACAGGAAACAAGCGAATCAATATAACCGAGTTTGAATCAAAAGAAAAATAACCCGAAAACCCTTGAATACGAGCTCAAAGGTAAGTTAAGGTAACTTGAGTGGTTTTCTTTCAAATCTAAGCTTTGTAACTGACTTCTAATAATCTTAGAAACGTAATAAATACAAACACGAGCTTCGGATTACATCAAACGAGCTCCAACGAGGTAATAATCCAAAACCCTAGCTTTATTTTCTAAGAATCGAGATCTATATATATATATATATGTTTTTAAACGTGTTTAAACGTGTTTTATGTCCTTATATATGATATATAAACACTTAGAAATAGTTTGAGTATGTTTTTAACGTGTAAAAATCAAAGAACATGAATTGAACCGAGGAAGAAGATGATGAACAGCACAACACTGCCTCAAGGCCGGCAGTGTAAATGCTCAACGCCGGCGGCTTACATGGATAAGCCGGCGGCGTATAGGCGGCTTATACTGATCAAAGGCTACGTAAAATAATTTTTCACGTAAAAATTGAAGGTAAGCCGGCTTCCTGGAGATCTACGCCGACACGTAGGGCCAGCGCACGTTGAAAGCCGATAGCTTTCAACACCGGTGCACTCGATATGAAACTTCTTCAAAAACAATTTTACACCAGCACCTGGGGATGAAGGCCGGCGGCTTTGAGCCAGTGTACGCCCAAATTTCTTTACCGAAAGCATATTTTAAAAAATAAACAGAATATATATATATATATCTTAAGCCTACTTATTATATATATATATGTACAACAATATAAGATTTATCACAAATGATTAGAAAGAATTAGATTAAAATCTAATAAACTTTTAAAACCCTAGAATTTAAGACGAATATTTAATGTTAATCAAAGTTAGTATTAGTTAAATATTTGTTCTAAATAGATAAAATAGGTAAGAATGGAAATTGAAATAAACTAATTTCTTAAGTAATGTAACTCCTAAAAATAGTAAAACAATTATGCGAGATAAAATAGGAGAAACACGACAACACTAAGTAATAATAATTACCAAAATATCGAGTCTAGGACACGAATCACATATAGGAATTTAGTTAATTTGTATGAATGAATACTTTGTCTTAAATAGGTGACTTTGACTCACTAGAGGATCTACCAGCGGATTACTACGATTGAGGCAGTATGAGCAGGTGAGTAATTTAGTCATATTATACTGGTTGTGCTTGTACATAGTTGAATATGTAAAGTAAAGGTAACCAAATGAGTGCTTGTTGAAAGTATGATATGATCTAAGTGTATGATTGTTAAAATATCCGTATAAAAGCGATAATGCAATGATTGATGTTGTGCAGTAGTATAATGATGATTGTGTGTAATGCATGGTCACTTTGAAATTGATTAAGACTTATTGACTTAACAAAATAATATGAGCATGCATTGCACAAATTGCATTATTGCATATATGGTTGTGACAGCCTACTACGTATTAATATTTCGGATCTCTGTTTTCGCTTGGTTGTTCTAATGTAATAGTTCTTCCAAGGTTCTCTTTGGTCTGGCGGTCCTATGAGGAACTAAAATGCACCGAAGAACGTCGCCCGTAGAATCGCTTTGAAATGATTAATACTTAGGGAGTTTCTAAGGGGATTGCAGGAGATGGTTTGTTCAATCAACTATATTCAAAGTGATAACCTTAAAATGAGAAATCGTTGATTCTCCTGTGTACTTAGTCTCTCCTGGGCAGGTGGGTCATTGAGTACTGGTTCTTCAACCCATTAAAAAGAGGGCGTAAATCTTTTTCCTGTTTGGATTCTAGATCATCCAAACTTGTAGCTGTGCATATGGTTGAGTACTTGCATTGCATATGATTTGTTAATGACTTGTGTGATGTATGGTATGTCTGGTTATTCACTGAGCTGTGGTTTCGCTCATACTCCTATAGTCTTTTCAGGTTCACTTTGCGACCGTGGTTAGTTACATCTAGGAATATGGCTCCGGTAAGAGCTTTGAAGCTAGAAGTCTACAGATATATTTTAGTTTGATGGTTATGTACTATTAGATTAGATTAATTAGTTGTGTACTCCAAAGGAACTATAAGGTTTGTAATAGTTTTGTAATGTTTACTCACTAAGTTATTTCTTTCATATATTTGTTATTTCTTATCATGCAACTAAAAAGATCCTGTTGTTTTGAAAACCTGTCATTCTCTAAAGGTAATCTAGTGATAGTATTCAAGTGTAACTTGTTTACTACTACTAGGGTACCCTCGGGGCGTGACAGGGGCATCGGTTTTGAGGGCTAGGGGGAGACAGAGAAATGTGAGATATTTTGTGTAATAAAATTTAGAATTTAATTAAGTAATTTAGGTAATAAAATGTATTGCAAAAAAAGTAAATTTGTAAAGAATAGGTTGTAAGGATGTATGAATAGGGTATGGGTTGGTTGTACTTGTGAATAGTGTTATTAGAAATAAAAAAGTAGATTAGACAATTAAATTACCGGTAGTAATAAATATACAATAAAAAGGCTATAACTATAATTTTTATAAACTGAAAAATTACATAACTGATATAATTGGAAATCATATGAAATTACAAGTCTAACGGTACTAATAGTATTTTTTTTTATCCTTAGCCTCGGGACACGCTTTTCAAAGTTTGTATCCGATTGGGTTTGAAATAGGCCAAAAATTTACCAATCTGATATTTTTAAGCATCCTAATATTATTATAGGCCAGTCTATACTCTTCACTCATATTTCAACTTCTCGGTTTAAGAACACGGGATTACCGATTTAAACTGCTAGGGTTTCCTAAGGATTTGTTGACTTAAGTTTTATGGTTGACTTTCCGGCTTAGAGTTTAAGCTTGAAATTACCCTAAAAATTTGGGGTTTATATTGTTACATCAGGTCAAAAGATAAAACCAATCTATTTATATAATTACTTAATTTTAACCAATATAGTTAATTATTCAAACTAAAGTTATTATATATATAATCTATTTATATATTTTTTCAATGGGCATTATATATTTATTTCTCTTCTAATATTTTTATATTAACAATTTATCAATTAATATTATATATACATAGAAGTGTTATGTTATGTAGTAAATAAGCTACATAATAGTTTATCATGACTTGTGATTGTTTTATTGTGTAATATATAATGTAGTTTGTATTATTATATGACTAAATGCTTAAGTTGTATGCATAATTGTTCGATGTTATAAACTAATTAACTTAGCTTATTTTATTATAAGTTATAAAGTAGAAAACTTATTTTACTTTTTTAAGTTGTGTATGTATAATAATTCTATATATCTATGTCAATAACTTGCACAAATTTTAATATAATTTTATTAACTTCATAACAATTTCATACATATTGTTTTTAATATACTAAATAATAACTTATTGAAATATGAAAAGGTATTATGTTATAAAGTAATACATTTTGATAATAGTATAATCTAACTTGTAAAGATTTTCTTCTATGACATATATCTATATATGTGTGTATGCGTAATAGTTTCATATTAAAATGAAATTACATATTATACTCTAAAATTATATAAAGGAATAATTTTTATTAATAATGTGATAAGTATATATTGTAAATTAAGTTCAAATGCACAAGAGTAAAGTCAGTTGGTATTAGGAAAGGAAATGAAGAGTTAAGTTAGTTTACAATAATTACTAATTAGAATGTAATATTTAGGAAAATTGCATGGTCTCGATTAGTTTTACAAGACTATTCCCAGGAGTAATTGAAGGATTTAGATTTATATATGTAATGTCACATTTGTTACCTGAATGATGTTAATTTATGCAATTGACTACCTAAAGTTTAAAAGTGTCAATTTACTATTTATGAAATTTTCATGTTATCCATAGTACCTAAATGAGATAATTAATTACAACAACAAGTAAAGTTCAGGTAGCTAATTGAAAATTTAATAAAGTTCAATTAGTTAACTGTAAAAATAGGCAAACTTTAGATAGTAAATTAACATTTTTAAATTTTAGGTAGTTAATTACACAAAATAACTAAATTTAGGTACCATTTGTGACACTCACCCATTTATATATAACTATGACTAGGCCATTGATATATTTATAACCTTATCATCTAGTAATATTAATATTGGTCTTCAAAATGATATAGATCATATTTGAATCCCCCCTCCCTCATTGTAATGAAAAAAGAAAAAAAGAAATATCTATTATATCAATTTTGTTTATGATTATGATAAATGTCATAATTTCGTATTAAAATTTAAAAGTATTAATTTACTATCTATAAACTTTTTAAATTTTGTTTTAATAATTAGATGATGTAGTTAATTGCAAAAATTTATAAAGTTCAAGTAGGTAATTCCAAAATTTGGCAAAACTCTTATAGCTAATTGTAAATATAAGCAAAATTTTAGATATCAAATCAAAAAATATTTTAAAAGTAAGTAAATTCAAGTACCAAATGTGATAGTTACCCATATTATCTCAACATTCGAATAATAATTTGGATGGTTATCGTTAGGATCGTAAAAGTTGTCGGTAAGAAGAATAGATGGCTACTTTCTTATGATATGTTTGTAGAGAAAGCATAATTTTTTCCCCTTTAGTTCGGCATAAGTAAAATGAATTTTTCAATCTTAACCTTTTATTCAACCAAGTCTTAACATATATATTTAACATGCTTGCACTTTTGTATTGATAGTGAAGAATGTATCTTCCTTGCTTAATGATAAAGACAATTTCACAGTTAAAGACATGATAAGTGATCTCATTGTGTAGCTTCTTTTCTTATCTCTTCATAGTTTTTTTGGCCTTATCTTTTCACAGTTCAACAATATGAAATTTCATGTTTGTTGAGACCACATAAAAGTAGACATCAACTTAGATTCTTCTTTTATAACCAAGCATGATATAACTAGAGGTGGGTAAAGCGGGAAATGGGCCAGGCCGACTCACGGGTTAAACGGGACATGTCATTTTGGCTTGCTTTTAAATGGGCTAGAATTCTTAGGCCCAGACCGAGCCTACGAGCCAAAATTAATTTTTTTGTTTTTTATTTTTTATTTTTTAATATTAGTTTATGTGAAAATTAAAATTATTTATATATTTTAAGGTTTTACATATATTAATAACTAATTTTATTACTATTTTGATATATATATATATATATAAACAAGTTTCCAAAATGATTTATTGAATATCATATTATGTTTAAATTAATAAATATACATTTTAAAAAATGTTATAATACTTATTATGCATGCATCCATCCTTCTTCTTCCATAACATACATCAATAATTACTAAGATGTTATATTCTTCTTGTTTTCAAACTTCTCATTTTCTTCTTCTTCTTTTTTAGCTAGCTTATAAGCTAACCCGACCCGACCCGACCCGCTTTAGCCTGCGGATTAAAAAGGCGGGGGGAGGGGGGGTGAGGGGCAATTTAGCCCACTTTTAAATGAGCCAATAAAATTTAGCCGCAATCTGCCTTTTTAAGCAGGTTGGCAGGCCGGTCCACGGGCCACGGCTCATATTTCCAGCTCTGGATATAACTAGTTTTCATTCGTATTCTCATTTTATTTTCTCAATTAATAGGTATTAATTTATATGAAATAGATGAATCAAATCTTGAAGGCACACCAAATATATACTTCTCCTTTAAGGCATATTGTTCTAAAGCTATCTAGAATCAATTTGAGGATTAGGGTAATGTTACATTTGGTATCTTAATAGTTATCAATTATTCAATCAACAACCCATCCTTTCAAATTATTAATTTTATTACTCAATCAAATTTTTGAAGGCTATTTATGCTACCTATATTTACCATGTATTGAGCTATATATTCAATTGGTTGTTTTGACCAATTATTAACAGTTGTGTGTCTCAATAATTATTTTGACAAGATATTCACTAAAAATATATTATTTTTTTAACAAATATAAATTGTTAGTTGTGTTAACTTTGTCTTCCAATATGTTACTTTCATTATTACATAGATCCTAAATAGAATAATTTTATCACACATAGTAGTTTGTAATTAGTAAGAAAAAAGGTCAATTGTGCAGACTATTTTAAAAATGAAAAAAGGAGGAGTAATATGACTTACTTTAAAAATATTGATTAAATACTGAAATTAGTTATTCCATTGTTTAGGTACCAAAAGTAACATTATACCCAGAGTTAGTTTGTGGATATTTTAGGTTCTTACTTTGTTTAGTTGGTGTAGCTTGAAAAGATGGTTAATCTCATGGTATCATCATCATCATCATCACTTTAGAAATAATCTATAGTTGATTTTTTTAAATATCTATTATATTTTAATAGTTATATATATATTTTAGGAAAAGGAAAAAGATTATCTTTTTTTTTTTTAAATCATTTGAATGATGCGAAATTTTTATAAATAATTTTAAGATCTCTATGCTTAAAGGTTCCTGTTTAAACACATAAAAAACGTAAAAAACCATAAAGACATAGAATTAATAAAAATTAACATAGAATATGGACAATGGAAACAAATCATAAAGACGTTGAAAACAAGCAATTAAGGATAAATTAATCCAAAGGGTGCATGTTAATCGATTGCAACTAACTAATTTTGACCCTATACTTATTTTATGACCAATATCAATCAATAGTATAGATTGAAGTAGAGGGATCGTTCCTTCAAGAACTACAAGTTGTAGTAATTACCCTAGTTCTACTATTTAACCGATCTAATTTGAACGATGTTGTTAAATATATTTACTATAATTTATCCAAGAGTAATGTATCACACTATTATCAATGCCTCTTATAAATGTTCAATCACAAAACTACCCTAGTCTTGATCCACTACTAACCCTAATGTAACTTTTATAGAAATACATTCAATGCATCATTTATGTTTTTGAATTGTAGGATTCCTTCAATAAATTAATGTCTCTTTCAAGAGCAAATCTCTTCTCATTAAAGAAATGCAAGATTGCATTATACATAAGAATCATCTATAAAGAATTAACTTAACGCAAAAAGTTCATCTTTTTCTATATCTAGAAATACATACAAACTTCACCATTTATAAAGATCTATCTTATTAAACGATCTTTCAATCAGAATAATAAGAATCATGCATTGAATTAACACTGCACATATATTAATTCAATAAAACAATAAAGAAAATATAAATGGATTCAATGAAGATAAATTTCATTTAATGAAACACCAATCTTGATGCATATTAGGTTAAGGTTTCTCAAGACTTAGGTAAATCCCTCTTTTCAATGGATAAAGTAATAAGAGAGCAAAGACTAGAAAAATAGAGATGATGCATGTTTAAAAAATCCTTTTTGATCTTTTCTTGTGATCTTCGATGAACTCCTACTTTTCTCCTTAGAAAAATGTTAATTCTCTCTCTAAAAGTTGGAAGAACGATAAGAAGACGCGTCCAAATGAATAAAGAGAAGAGAATGCATCCAAATGAATAAAGGTGGCTATTCATTGGTAAGGCAAAAATTTTATGCTCACACGACCTCTTACATGACCTATGTTTAAGCCCATGTAGAATTAAAAAATGAAGATTCTCGCTAAAACAACCCTATACAGCCCCAGTCACAACTTGTATAGGATGCCAATGCAAAACTTCATCAACCTTCTAACCATTTTTTCCTTCCTACACAACCTAGTGTACCTTTAAGTTACATTCTGGTCAAAAACCTTCTCCTACACTAGTTCCTACACAGCTTGTGTAGAAACTTATGTATGTTGTAAATCTTCAACTTGCATAATTTTTTATCAAAACCTCTTTTAATTCATCTAAGTGTCTTGATTAAGCTCATTCATCTTCTCTCATACGTAAAATTAACATTTTAGCTAATAAGTATCATTTTCTTTAATGAATCACATAAAATTCATGTACTATATTATCAAATTAGTCCATAGAATAAGGGTTTTTTTTACACCTATTAGTGTAGTTGAAACATATATATAAGTAAGAAAAAAAAAAAGGAAGAAGAATGGAAAGAAGAAGAAGAAAGAAAGAAACTTGCACATATAATTGAAAACACATACCCCACCTATCAATGAAAAATGCATATTTGAGAGGAGGATAATGTTTAAGCAAAAAAAGATCGAAGACAACTAAGAATGAATGACTAGATAAATCTAAGAAAGAAAAGGAATCAACTTCAAAGAATGAACTTATGGTAACAAAAATAAAAACTGAAATAAGAATCAAATAAGTTTCATTGTGAAAATATTACCAATTTTGAAAAAAAAAATGTAAAAATGATATGATCTTGAAATTTGTTCGCAAGTATAGGCATCAAAGGTGCATTTAATGTATGCACCTTCAAGTTTGTATTATGAGAGCATATTGTCCATGCATCTTCAATAAAAAGCGATATTCTATTGAAGGCACATGTGGAATACCATAACGACACCTTCGTTATAAATAAGGAGAGGAAAAAAAATAAAAAAGACTGCGAGGTAGGGTTGGGGGGAAGGCTTGTAACAATATTAACACCTAAGACAATATAGATTGTTCTCTCTCACTAAAACATGAAACACATACTCACTCACAACTCTTTCCTCCTTTGACCCCTACTACCAATTGGCTTCCTCTAACATTATCGACACTCAATCTCTCTTATGTCAGGTAATCTCCTCACTCTTCCTTTTCTTTACTTTGTCTATCTTTAACTTTTTTTGTTCTTGCATATTACGGAAACCCTCAATGGCGTTTTTTTTTTCCCTTTATACTTGTTGAAGTTAAAAGTACATATGAAATAACATGTGTATGAGGAAATAAAATTATTTGCGTGATTGTATTATTTTTTTATCGCTACTGAAAGTATTTTGAAACCACCACACAATTTTGTGGTGAGAGCCTTTCATATATATATATATATATGTTTATAGATGGTATAAGAGAATAAATACACATAAATATTGATTACAAAATAAATGAAAGAATCAGCCATTCAAACTTTTATAAATGATTGGTCAAAGGGTGCATTTAACTGAGGGTCAAAGAATGCATTTATGGTACACCTTAGATTAAGGCAGAGAATCCTCAACACCCCCCCGCAAGCTAAGCATCAGATTTTAGCAGATGTGAAGCTTGGAGCGGAAAAATTGAAAAAGAGGCCAAGGTATACTTTTGGTGAAGATATCGGCAATCTGTAGGTGAGAAGGCACATACTGAGTGCGAAGTTTACCATCAATAATAAGTTCACGAAGAAGATGGTAGTCTAACTCGACATGCTTGGCTCGCTTGTGAGAGATGAGGTTAGAACTCATAAAAATTGCACTTTTGTTGTCATAGAGAAGAACAGACTGTTGTGGAAGAGAAATTCTAAGGTCATAAAGAAGATGCGTGAGCTAAAGAAGTTCAACGGCAGTGGAGCGAGGGCACGATACTCAGACTCACAGCTTGAATGGGAAACAGTAGGTTGCTTCTTAGCACTCCAAGAAACCAAGTTGTTACCAAGGAAAATAGAATAACCAAAAGTAGAGCGACGAGTGTCAAGACATCCTGCCTAGTCGGCATCAGAGTAAGCAACTAAAGCACTAGGAGCAACAGCTGGACTAAAAGTGAGGCGAAAATGCAGTGTGCCCTTAACATAGCGAAGAATGCATTTCACAGCAAGAAAATGGTCTTCAGTTAGAGAGTGCAGAAATTGACTGACAAAGTTTACGACGTAAGAAATATCGAGATGCATGATAGTTAAATACTGGAGAGCACCAACTAAAGAGCGGTAAAAAGTGGGATCCAAAAAGAGGACCGTCAGAAGACAGGTGCTAAGAGATAACCATGGGGGTATGAACAGGCTTGCTATCAAGTAACTGAGCTCGTGTAAGAATATCCCGTGCATATTTGAGCTGACTGATAAATAGACCATCAGTGGTGGATGTAACTTCTAAACAAAGAAAGTAACTAAGAGAACCCAAATCTCAGAATGAAGCTTATGAATAAATCTATCAAGAAGAGAAGAGTTATTGCCTGTAATAATGATGTCATCAACATAAAGGAGCAAATAAATAATGTCAGACTGCTTGTGAAAGACAAAAAGTGATGTGTCGGCACAACTGGAATAAAAACCAAGTTGAATAAGAAAAGAGCTAAGTTGTTGAAACCAGGCACGAGGAGCTTGTTTGAGACCATAAAAAGCTTTCTTCAACTAACAAACATGGGGGAAAGCGAGGTCAATATACCGAAGAGGCTGTTCCGTAAATATAGGTTCAATAAGATGACCATTAAGAAACGCATTCTTCACATCAAGTTGGCGGAGAGGCTATTTGTTGGTCACAGCAAGAGAGAGTACAACACGAACAGTAGTAGCCTTGATAACTGGGCTAAAAGTATCAGTGTAGTCGAGACCAGGTACCTGTGTATAGCCTTTGGCAATAAGGCGGGCTTTGAGGCGCTCAATGGATCCATCAGGCAAGTATTTGGTTCGAAACACCCATTTAGAGCCCACAATGTTGGTGTTGGCAGGTCGAGACCAAATCCAAGTACGATTATTTTGTAGGGCTTGAACTTCTTCATCCATAGCTAAGCAGGATTCTTAGCAGCAGATTTGAATCCTTTAGGCTCAGTAGATTCAAAGAAGGCAGAGAGATGACTAGAGAAGCCCAAGAGAGCAAGATTTGCCAGGTGGCGTGGTTTGAAAATACTAGCTTTGGCTTGTGTAATCATGGGATGAGAGGACATCGAAGTAGCCGTAGTAGGAGCAGGAATAGGCAGCTCGATGGGGAGCTCAAGAGAAGTGGAGCCAAGATCTGAGGGTGGCAAAGATGGACCTGCAAGAGAATTATTGGCGTGCAAAGACTCATCTACTGGATCAATACAAAGACCACGTGAGTTAGATCCGGATTGTGTAATGTGCTGGGGATAGGGCGCAAATAAAGATGGAAGCGTATTTGTAGGGAGAAGACTTGGTTCCAGAAAATTTGAAAAGTGAAGGGACGATATGGATTGAGCCTGGAGGTATCGAGGAAGGGAAAGTAAGTCTCATCAAATTGAGCATGTTGGGTGAAATAGATCCTAGAGGTGGTGGGGTCAAGACAATGAAACCCTTTATAAGAGGGGCTGTAACCCATAAAAATGCAAGGAATACTGCGAGGGGAAAATTTGTTAGACATATAGTCACATAAACAAGGATAAACACGACAACCAAATGGATGAAAATTTTCATAATTCAGAAGAACCATATAGAAGCTCAAAGGGAGACTTTCCTCTAAGAAGTGGTGTTAGCAAATGGTTGATGATGTAGGCCGCAGTGCAAAAGGCGTCAACCAAAAAGCGAGGGGGAGTGTGAGAGTAGAAAAGTAGGGCCAAACAGTTTCAGTCACATGATGGTTTTTTCTTTCTGCAAGACCGTTTTAGGCTGGAGTATATGGACAAGAAAGTTAATGATGAATGCCAAAAGTATGAAGATGAGTTTTAAAGCAATTGCTAGTAAGTTCTTCACCACCGTCACTTTGAAATATTTTTATTCGAGCAGAATGTTGATTTTCGACAAATTTTTGAAATTGGATAAAAGTATCATAAAAGTCATATTTGAATTTTAATGAATAAATCCAAGTGAAACGAGAATAATCATTAATAAATAAAACATAGTAGGCAAAACCCAAATTTTATTTTACGGGTGAAAGACCCCATATATCACAATGAATAAGATCTAAAACATTAGACATCGATGTTCATTACGAGAATAAGACAAACGATGATTTTTTGCAAGTTGGCATGTATCACATAATGTAGGAGATGGTAATAAAGAAGTAAGATGAAGCTGTCCTTTTTATTTAAAAAGGAAATAACAGAATGGTTTACATGTCCAAGGCGATCATGCCATAGTTCATATGAAGCATGAAGAGATTTATTTTTAAGGACAGAAATAAAAGTGGAATGTCCACGCTCTAGCACATATAAGCGTCCATCTCGTTTACCGATTGCCACCACCCGTCCCGTTTGACGATTCTGAATGGTGAAAAATCATTGGTAAAAGTAACGATAACGGAAAATCATGTGTTAATTTATAATGGACAAAAGATTTTTTGTGAGGTGAGGGACAACTAAAACATCTAACAGATGAAGATTTGGGGAACGAGAAATTTGACCAGTGTGGGTAATGGGTAGAGACACACCATTTCCGACAATCACACAATCCTTACCCGTGTAGTTAGTGGATTGGTCCAAATTGGAGGAAGCTGGAGTCATACGGGCCGAAGCTCCTGTGTCCAAGAACCACTCGGAAGCGTCACTTCCAGACACAGAGCATGAAGCGGTGAAGGCAACGCTACGATCAGTATAAGAGAATAAATACACATAAATATTGATTACAAAATAAATGAAAGAATCAGCCATTCAAACTCCTATAAATGATTGGTCAAATGGTGCATTTAATTGAGGGTCAAAGAATGCATTTATGGTACGCCTTAGACTAAGGCAGAGAATCCTCAACATCTACATCTTTTTTTCATAAACTGGAGGGGAGTAGAAATTTGGACCTAAGTTGTGGAACTTGCAATTCATATCATTTATCAAGTAAGTACTACGACGTAACCTTGCTAGTTTGATGATGACAGATTTTAAATGATAGAATATGTAAGATTTATTGTTTACACTAATGGGGATATTGTTGATGGCAAGTATGGAAACACAGTATGACAAGCCCCCATTGAGAAGGTGAGAGTGCAGACGGATGTGAACTTCCAAGAATTTGTGAAAAATGACTTGCACAAGGATTGGACTAGGTCTGACTGTTGATTGTGTTGAAATAATACACAAACATATTCACCTTATGACTCATGGGCTAGTTTATATGTTAATGGTAGTTACTATATGCAATAACTTATCTGATAGCCAGAACCTAGTCAAGGAAATGATGTTCAAGACAAAGGAAAATCTTATCTAGGCTATTAAGTCGTTCCATATTGCAACTTTCGCATAGATGAATCTTAGAAGTGCTTGAGGCCGGCACATTGTGTGAAAAAGGGACCATGGGTGTATGTGGAGGCTGAGGGCTTGTAAGAAAAAGTTAGAAGGGTTACTTGTAATAACCAAACTAAGCCAGTTAACCTCAAATCATATTTTGACACTTTTGGGTACATAGTTACTTGCAAATGGGTGTAAGAAGGTAAGAAAAAGGCTATAACAATTGTATACGCGATAGGGAAAATCATATAATCAAGTCCCAAAGCTATTATGTGTCATCGAGCCACTAACCTCAATACCCAAGTTGAATGCGGTTAGACAATATCACTCAACCAAGTGAGTTGTGTTTCAAGTGGTTTTTAGACATTTTTTCCTTATTTAGAGACCATTAACTACTGTAGGCCAATTGTTTTTATCATGGGACATTTTTATATGGTAAGTACATGTATCATACTAGGGGCATGCAGTACAGATAAGGACAATTGAATTGTACTCTTGACCAAAAGTGTCAATAGAGGCATGGAGTTGGTTTTTGAGAAAAATAAAGCATAACATAATTAGGCATTGATGTGAAGAGACAATATGTTTTAATTTTGACAGTAGATTGGAGATCCCCGAGGCATTCATTGAGAGATCGAATGAATAATAGCCTCCCTTTACACTATAGTGGTTTTGCATTTGTTACATTGCAAGCAAATTTAACACAAAGTGTATGATAATCAGTGGTGTAAGAACTTAGTAACAAATGTTGTGTTGCAAGCACAGCTACACAAATTTGAAAAGGTGTATGGAGCTTTTATAGAATATTAACAAAGATGCAATGAAATGGTTCAGTAAGATAACCTTAACCCATTATGTGTAAAGAGGAATGAACTCTTGCATATGATGGTTGTTACCATTTTGTAGACATTATGTTTCATGATTAATGGATATTCACTATATTAGTTTAGGTTGTAATATGGATTTTCTCTTAAGATAATTTTTTTTGCTTGATGATTCTTTTGGGGGACAATCATTTTGGTTTAAGGAATGGTGTTAATTTTTTTTCCTTATATTTTCATTTTTTATGGCTAAGAAATTTGATAAAGGGTTTATTTTTATCAATGAATTGATGGAATGAGATGGTTATAAGGTACATAATGTGGCTATGAAAGATTATAATTGATATGGTTATAAAATAAGGATCAAACTTCAAGTAATCTGGAAGCTCTTGGTTGATGACAGTAATGAAGACACATTCATAGAGTGGGCCTACAATTTTCAAAAGAAGGTGCATACCATGTGTGCACCCTCTTAACAATGCGAGGGCACATGTACAACATGCACCTATAGTAGAAGATTGCTTCTACTGAAGGTGCATGGACAACATGCATCTGTAGTATAAGTTTGAAGGCACATGCTCTATATGTGCCTTTGATTCGTATATTAAGTTTCAAGACCATACCCCTTTTTTCCACCAAAATCCATACAATTTTCGTATGAAAATCAAATCAAACATATAACCCTTTTTTTATTTAAATAGACAAAAAAAGAAGAATTCTACTATTCAAGAAACAAAAGAGAGGATGGAGAAGATAGTGAAATCGTGTCAAAGATTTAGGAACTACTTAAAAAAATTGAACTTTTGGATTTTCTTTTTATATTCCTTTTCTTTTACTTGAATTAAGTTCATTTATAAATTGATCTTGAAGTATTTTTTATTAAATTTGTATTGAATAATCATATCGATTTTGAATTACTCATCAGCTTATTATGCGGGTTTTTAATATGAGAAAGAAAAACATTATGGAGTTCTAGAAATATCTTTTCCTAAACCTGTGTATTACAATATACAATGTAATATACTGTATCTTTTATTTTTAGTATTAGCACATATTATGTATCTTACATTTGGGATGTAACTTGTGATTTTAACAACTTTATTTTTATGGTAGCTTATTTTAGTAAATCTCTTGCATAGGAAGTTTCATATACATCTTTATATATTCATTCTTTGAGAATCAATACAATTGATGTCTTTCCACCTCAAAATTGTTTCTTGTCATGGTGTCAAATGAAATAACCATGAAATTTCCCTATCATATTTTATATGTATGTTATAGAATTTAAACATGCTTTTGATATGTATTGAATATGATTTGTGTTCATGATGAATTATGTGTTTTATTATTGTGTTAAATATTCAAATGCTCTAGAATTTATTAAATGTTTAGTTCATAAAATTTAAATTGTATTAACATGTAAGAATTATATTTGGAATATTAAAATGAGTAAATAGATCCATGCATGTAAGCCTCATGGTAGCATAATTCTTATACCTTAAAGGAGCTAAAAACAAGGTTAATTAACTAAAGACAAACTTATTAATTAGTCTTTGATAAGTCATTAATTTCCCTTAATTCCTTATGCCTCAAAAGTCAAACCTTAAGATAATATCAACTTTATTATTGCAAAATTCGTGCACAAATTTCAGACCACCAAAACATGCCTTCAAAAGCTTCAAAACCCCATTTTCTTCTTCTCCAAAGCTCTCCCATGGATATATAGATAAGCCTTTCATTTTCTATATTTTTCACCATCAAAAGCATGCTAGAGGATCACAAAACCAAGGTCTAAAGTTCTATTGGTAAGTATGTGTTTCATGTCTTCAAAATGTGCAAGTTCATTGTTTTTTTTTAGCAATAGATTTTAAGCTTAAATTTGTGTTTGAGGACTTATATGCTTTGTTGGTTGTATGAGAAGTGTTTTGTTGTTATAGGAGTTAGTTGTATATGTAGTATAAGAGATTAGAAGTGTTGAGAAATGCATATGGTTGATGACTAAGTGTTGGGTGTAGTGATTTGGGGTTTGAAGTATGATTTGTGTATGATGATTTGTGGTAGAGTTTGATGATTTGAGTTGGAGTTTATGTTGTTTGAATAATGTAATGAACATATAACAAGCTTTGGGAAACTTGGAATGAGTTTAAGAGAAATTTGGAAGTGTAAAATTAACTTGAAAAACAGAGGAGTTTAAAAGAATTTTCGCAACCTGTCACAGAGTGTACGCCGGCAAAGTACGCTGGCGGTGTTGAATGGTACGCTGCCGGCGTACATGAGGAATTTGCCGGTGTTGAAGATGCACTCGGGACCAGAATCGTCGACCTCTAACGCTGGCAAATTTTTACATTTACGCCGCCGGCGTTGAAGTCCGGCGTTGGTTTCCCTGTTTCGCAGCCTGTTTGTAATTTGGCCATAACTTTTTCATCCGATCTCCGTTTGAGGTGATTCAAGTTGCGTTGGAAAGATTAAAAAGAGATCTAAAACTTTTATGTTTTAAGATTTTACAAATTACAAAAGTATCAGTACTTGAATTTCAATTCTTTCCAGCTGATACACTTTCCAACAAAGTTTAAAACTTATTGTTGTTTGCTAAAAGTTGTCCAAAGCTTGATAAATGGTCATTTAAGTATTTGTTGAGTATTGTATGATAATATATGATATCTAAATGCTATGTGATGATGTTATAATGATTTCTTTGAATTTCTTTGGATGATTATACTAGAGCTTTGATGAACATATATACTTGAACTAAGTGTGAGTTTGCAATTATTTTTGTTACAGTGATTGATTCCCTTTCGGTTATTCCCATTGACTCTCAAGCTAGTACAGGTACGCAGTGACTTGCTTGTATGTTTGTTAGGGTAGGCATATTTAAATTTGATATAAATTCTAATGACTTAAATATTGCTTGAATTGCTTGTGTTTTTACCGTTGAATCCGGTCCGAGGAGTAACTTATCATGATGCAATGATATGTTAGTGTAGGCGCTTAGGCCAAAAGTCATGATGCAATGACTAGGTTCGGCGGATAATCGATAGGAAAATGTAGTAATTGAGCAACATTTACTTATTCTTGAAAAGAAATAGTATAACTTAATTCAATGTTTATGGGAGCATGTGAATTAAATTATATTATGGATTGAGTTAAGTGAAGTTGGGCAACGGCTATATAACCTATATGAAATTATTCTTTTCAGTGTAACGTTATCTAGGAGATATAGATATTCGGGCTATCTATATCAACCCCCTGAGCGTCGTGAGCGTTACTTAGGATCCCCAGAATCCCATAGCTTGTTCCGGAGTTTGAATACCCCAATGATGATTTGATTAATGATTTCTAATGAAAGATAAATAAAACATTAATGTTGTATTGCATTAGTCTAGGTATGATTGCCACTACGCTTTTGAGTGTTGTTGCTGTGTACTGGGTCTTTGGCTCACTGATGCTATATTTCAGGTAATGACGATTGTTATGATTATATGGGCTATGGGTTGGATTGGGAGAAGTTTATGGATGAGTGGGGCGAGTAGGAATCGAGTGCAAGATGGCGAGGAAGGAAAATTTTTGAACAAGTTGTGGGTTCAATTTTGTATTTTGTATTTTGTATTTTGAATAGAGGCTTGTTAGTTAAGCCTTGTTTGTATATAAAGACTTAAAGTCTATTTTTTTTTTGTTTTGTAAAAACTTATGTAAGTTTTGTTGTGTCATGTGTTTGACACAAGATTGCAAATTATTTCTTTAAAAATTCTATATGAATAGATTACTCAAGTGAGTAATCCTTTTGTAAAAAAAGTCTTTATATCAAGTTATAGTGGGATTAAACAAACAATTCACATAAATTGTTAGCTTTAGGACAACCTTACATATAATATGAAAATATTATATGTGGTTGGGGACTTGACTTGCTAAATCTTAAGGATTGGTGGGTCGGGTCTTTACATCAAAGCCATGCCATATTTGATATAATGGATCACTATTTTTACTGCTACAATGGCTAAAGATGAAAGCAAGACTAAAGAGATCGATGATGGAATGGCATAGAGAAAAATGTTTTCCCCGTACAATATTACTACGAATAATAATCCTTGAAGTTTGATGACACAAGTTCAATTGAAGGGTGAAAACTATGATGAATAGGCTTGTTCTCTATGCCTTACACTAAGGTTAAGGAAGAAATTTGGTTTCACAAATGGAAAGATCCAACAATTAGATGAGGAATCGCCAGATGTTAAAGACTGATGGACTAATAATTCATTATTGGTATCTTGGATAATGAATACCATTGATCCTTCATTGTGTTCGACTATTTTGCACATGAAGTGGCGTAGGATCTTTGGGAAGACATAAAAGAATAGTTATTGGTAGATAAAGTGATGTGTCTAGGAATTTAATCACTAGTGTATCTATAGGTCAATATTATGATGTGACTAAAACACGCTTTGATTCCAAATTTATGATCAACCTAAGAAGAAAATCACTAGGGTAAATATAGATTAATAATAACTAATCATAAAGAAATCCCAAGACTTAACACAAGTATTAGAGTGTCTTGAATAACAAGAATAGAAAACAAAAATATGAACGGCATTATTCTAGGATATTACACACCAAGAACAATCCAAACTACAATCTCACTAATTTGATATGATTCACAAATTAACTAAAGTGATTTGTTCACCACAATCATAAAGATTGATAAGAACATAATAATCCCGCCACAATCAAGAAAGATTGATAAAAGAAGCTTGTAAGAGCAAGAACTCTCAAGAAAGAATCTCATTCAAATACTAATGATCAATTGCTATTATGTTTTACAAAATAAAGGGCATTTTATATATTAATGACCTAAATAAAGGAAAAATAGTAATTATTCAACCAAATCTAACAAAAAATACCTAATAAAATAAAGATAAGATTTAAAACAAATCAAATTTTTGGTGTAGTCACCATCCACTAGCGTGACTCGAGGCATGAACTTCACAGCCTAAATTATTTACTCCAGATTACATCTAGCATTCAGGGTGTTATCTCCACTGGACATCAATCTCCATACTAATCATGGGCATCTCGTTGGGCATGATCGTCTCTGGATAACCATCAGTATAGATCACGGGCTTTGTTTTGGCATTATCATATGATTGTCCTTCATCACGGGCGTGATGTGCAATGTCATCATCTTATTGTTCTACATTGACTGTGACGGCCTGGATCATAGGAATGACTCACGGCTTTTCCACATTTTCTTCTTTTTCTTGATCAATTGTAAATTGATCCTCATCATCCTCCCTGTGCTTGTTGATGATTTGCCATCAAATCTTGATGGAAAATATATCCACCATAATAAAGATAAACTTGCAAAACTCAAATATAATTGAATAAAAAATTTCTACCTAACCTTGATCCATGAATAATTCCTCTTTGTAAGAATAATTCCCAATCAACACACCATCCTAGATCTCATGTATAATCTTCTTGCAACTTCATATAGAAGTTTTCTACCACAAAGTTACCACACTGATGGTAAAATTTTGACTTCTTAGTAGAAAACAAGAATTCATCATGAAAGTAGTTCCCATCCAATTCAATAGTAAGAAAGCCTAATAACATCAGCTTATAACACTCCATAGCTCCTCGCACCAAGGAAAGTGGTTCCAATGTTGGTTCACAAATATCAATAAGCAACTCTAACTCAATATCACTTTGTAAAGTCTCTATGATATCAATCTCCTCGACATCACATCCTCTACACCTTTATCATTAATGTCACAATCCTCTATGCCTCTTATACTTTCCACCTACACTACATGATCAACTTTTGAACTCTCTTCAAGAATTTCACAACTATCATTATACTGTAAAAAATTTTGCTAAGCACAATCCTCTAATGAATTAGTTGTCATAGAGGCCTGCAGCATTTTTGTCTTCTTCACTATGTCAGAAACTAAGAATGAGACTTCCTTCAATGAAGCAGTCCATATAGGTTCCTCTTAGCGACACCATACTTCAAGCCATTCACAAATCTATTTATAGTGTATATATTTGTCTCATGTAATTCACATTTTCTAACAAGAGTCTTAAACACTTGTGC
The DNA here is from genome assembly GCA_024138025.1 of Combretum micranthum. NCBI lineage: Eukaryota > Viridiplantae > Streptophyta > Magnoliopsida > Myrtales > Combretaceae > Combretum > Combretum micranthum. The sequence goes on along the minus strand of JAMXBD010000148.1, from coordinate 432,021 downwards.
AGATTCTCTAACCACCATACATCCTTGTTTTCATGCCATCAACTTTTAATATTGCTCACCTTGATAATAAGGTGGAACAAACTTTTCCCTTAGCAGCCATTTCTTATTATCCCAAGACAAATTCTCTCTATACCCATCTAAGTTCATTTGGATCATGAGAACTCGCCACCATAATTCAACACTTCCTATTAAATTCTTGGGAATAATTTGACTCAATTTACAACTAGAGTGTGGAAAGTCCTTAACCATTTGATCTACTTAAAACTCATAATCTAGATATTCTCCTACAGATCCATAACGATCAAATTCTGTTATATTCATATTTATTATATTCAATACCTCAGTTCCAGGGTAAATCTCACAATGACATCTACTATTCATGGCTCAAATTCAAATCCAACCACACTTCACACAAATATCTTATTCATCTCTTGTAAATCACCAATTTTATACCAATAATAGATTTCAATTGTACCAAGCAAACCTTAATCACACAAGGAATGCACAAGAATGATAAAAATCTTAACTTTGATCATCACATAAACCTTAGGATCTAATCACAATTCAATGATATTTAAGATCACAATCCTCAATGTCGTACAAACTTATGAAAAAAAAAAAAAAAACAAAAGAGTAGATTTTGCACTTACCAAACATCCTGCTATCCCAATCGTATCTGTTAATGTGAATCTTCAAACCCAGATACACAAAAATGTGGAACCATTGCTTTGATACCAAAATTATGATATGCCTAAGAATTTAATTACTAGTGTATCTATGGGTTAATATTATGATGTGACTAAAACACACTCTAATAAACCTAGGAACATAATCACTAGGTAAATATAGATTAATAATAATTAATCATAAGGAAATCCCAAGACTTAACACAAGTATTACGGTTTCTTGTATAACCAGAATAGAAAACAAAGATATGGACAGCGTTATTTTAGGATTTTATACACCAAGAACAACTCAAACTACACTCTTGCTAATTTGATATGACTCACAAATTAACTAAAGTGGTTTGTTTGCCACAATCATAAAAATTAATAAGAACACAAGAATCCCACCACAATCAAGAAAGATTGATAAGAGAAAGCTTGTAAGAGCAAAACTCTCGAGAAATAATCTTATTCAAAGACTAATGATCAATTGTTGTTATGTTTTACAAAATAAAGGCCCTTTTTTATACTAATGACCTAAATAAGGGAAATATAGTAATTATTTAACCAAATTTAACAAAAGAAACCTAATAAAAATAAAGAAAAGATTTAACACAAATCAAATCTTTGGCGTTGTCACCGTCCATGTCACGGGCATGACTCGGGGCATGAGCTTCGCGGCCTAAATTATTTACTCTAAATCATGGTTGGCACTTAGGGCATTATCTCCATTAAAATTAATATTCATACTAATCACAGGCGTTTCGTTAGGGCGTAATCATCTCTAGATAACACATCAATATAGATCACGGGCTTTGTTACGAGCATTATCATATGATTATGTCCTTCATCATGGGCGTAATGTGTAGTGTTATTAGCTGGTGGTTCTCCATTAATTGTCACGGCCTGGATCACAAGCTTGACTGACAGCTTTTCCACATTTTCTTCTTTTTCTTGATCAATTGTAAATTGAACCTCATCATAATGGACCATGCATACAATAATTGAAAGCTGATCATGCTGAGTATAAACAAAAGGGATTGAGTATTGTTACCTATTGAAGAAGTTATAGGAGGAATTGACCAATTTTGAACCGATGCCAACATGCAAGTGTAGGTTGTGCCAATGCAAACTCAAATTTGTATTAGAGAAAAAGCGTGAAGAGGAAAAGGTCCATTAATTTCTCATGGGACTCAATGAAATGCTTTATGGAATAGTGAGATCCAATTTGCTTGCATAAGATCTTTGCTAAGTTTGAATTGAGTTTGTTCAACTTTAGTGTAAGAGAAGCATGTGAAGACTGTATCTCATGAGAAGAAGGATTATGGTGAAGTGATGAGTTTTTCTATACAGGCCAAATCAAGATCTCATGGGTAAGGAGATGGAAAAGATAAGTATGCAATGTATAGCAATTGCAACTACTGGTCATGAACCCAGTGATTGTTTTTATATAATTAGTTATCATAAATGGTAGGGGATCGCCCTCAAGGAACAAGATGAGGAAATAAATGTAGCAAGGGAAGACAACAAATTATGAATCCTTGATGTAGAGGACGTGGAGGAGTTCAGGCAAATGCAGCTTGAGTCTCAATAGAGAGCAATGGGAGATGTTGATGAACCTCTTGAATGCTACAAAAATGGGGAGCTAATGAAAAATTGATTGCTAAGTGCTCTCTCATAAAATGGGTAATTGACGTGGGTGCTTCTCATCATATAACTAGACAATTAGAATGTTTAAGTGATGTTTGTGATGTAACAAATGTCCTATAGGGCTTCCAAATGGGAAGCAAGCCTTTGCACAAAAGAGGGAATATTGGTGCTTAGTGATAAATTAAAGTTAAATAATGTCCTTTATGTGCCAAGTGTGACATGCCATTCAATTCTATGTCGTAATGACTCAAGGAATCTGCTTTTTTTGTTTAGTTCACTAACAAACTTTGTGTTATACAGGACCACTCTTCGAGGATGCAGATTAGAGTTAGTGAGCAATAGGAGGGGCTTTACTACTTTTGTAGGGTAGAGAATGCAACAACTATGAAGAATGGTGGTGAGAGCTCCTTTGATCTATGACATAAGAGATTGAGACATCCATCATCTAAAGTTGTAGAGCTAATTCCTAATGTTGGTTCGGTATAAATAGTTTGTTTAATAAAGGATGTGATGTTTGTCTTAGAGAAAAGCAATGAAGAGATGTTTTTCTTGTTAGTGGTAATAAAACTATCAAAATATTTCAGTTGATTCATTATGACTTATGGGGACCTTATTGAATTCTAACCTTTTTCTAGGTGATAGATATTTCTTAATTATTGTTGATGATTATTCGTGGGCAACATGGATTTATTTATTTATTAATTAATAGAAAGAGGTTCAATGAATCTGTGTAATTTAATTGCTATGATGGAGCATCAATTTAACAAACAAATGAAAGTTATACATAGTGATAATGACACAGAATTTATGTGCCTAAACCTATTTTCATGAATATAGCATTGTACATGAAACATCTTATAAAGGGACACTACAACAAAATCAATAGGTAGAGCACAAGCATAGACACATTCTAAATGTAGCTCAAACATTACGGTTTCAAGCTAATCTTTCTATCAAATTTTTGGAGAATGTGTTTTGACTAATGGATATTTGATCAATTGAACGCATTTGGTTGTTTTGCATTAGTAAAACGCCGTATGAAATTATGTATGGTAAAATACCTTCACTTGAACATTTGTATGTGTTTGGATGCTTATGCTATGTGCATAATCAAGACCAAAAAGGGGACAAATTTTCTAGTCGTAGTTGAAAATGCATCCTTGTAAGTTACCCTTATGGTAAAAAGGGTTGGAGGGCGTATGACCTAAAATTGGACGTATTATCACTATCAAGAGATGTAGTATTTTGTGAGCATGAGCTTCCATACTTGACAAATGATTTAGGAATCATGATTTTGTGCAAAAGATGATGTTAAACCCATTAGTATGGATTATTGGCATAGTGTAGACTGGGATGATGATGATGATGTTGTTGAGATGCATAATCAACTCTCTCAAAAGAATGAGCAATCTCCACAGGTTGATGGAGAAATTGCATCTATGGAGAGTTGAGCAAGAATAAAGGTATGGTGTCTTCAAAAGATTGATATTATTGTAGAAGATTTAGATATCAGGAGTTGTGATAATTATAATGTTGGGCGTAGTGAGGTGGGTGGCAAGGTGTTTTCAAGTGGTGTTGTGAATGATGAGCATTTGGGTTGTGGACATTGAAACAAAATGCCACCTGGTCATTTACGAGACATTGTGATGAATATTGTTTGCACGTGAAGCCCCTCTTGCAAGGTCAGCTACTCAATCACATTCTTCATATGCGCCTTAACCTATAGCACATTATGTGAATTGTAATAAGTTTTGTACATGGCATCGAAATATTTTTGCAACTATCAAACTTTGTTGAGGTTGTGAAAGATGAAAGATGGAGGAATGCCATGCAACAAGAAATATCCCTTTTGAAATAATGGCACATGGACTATGAAAAAACTTCTACCATGGAAGAAGGCCATTGGGTGTAAGTGGGTCTATAAAATTAAAGTATAATTTTGATGGATCAATCAAGAGGTTCAAAGTAAGGCTTGTGATTTTGGGGAGTAGTCAAGTTGAAGGGCTTGATTATAATGAGACCTTTGCAACTATAGCAGAGTAGGTGACTATGCACACCTTTCTTGCAGTTGTAGCATCTAAAAACTGGGAATTATATTAGAGAATGTTCACAATGCATTCTTATATGGTGATCTTAGGAAGAAATCTACATGAAGATGCCTCTTGGTTTTCATTCATTACGCCCAAGCAAAGTTTGTTGACTTCGGAAATCATTATATGGCTTAAAACAATCTCGTATATGTTAGTTTGCTAAATTGGCTAGTGCTTTGAAACAGTATGGTTTTCACCAGTCCTACTCTGATTATTCTCTCTTTACATTATATAGTAATAACATACAACTCAATGTGTTGGTTCATGTTGATGATCTCATTGTTTTGAGGAACGACAGTACTAAGATTCAAAATTTCAAAAACTATTGAGTACATGCTTTCACATGAAAGCCTTAGAGTTCTAAAATACTTTATGGGAATTAAGGTGGCCCGAAGTCTCATTGGTATTTTTTTGTGCCAACGGAATATGCTTGGAAATTATTTTTAAAGTGGGTTTCTTAGGAGCCAAACCCATTGGTTTTCCTCTTAATTGAAATCATTGTCTTCCTTTAGCCAATGGAAAGGCTATTCCACATCCAAAGCGTTCTCACTGGTCAGTCGAACGATTAATTTATCTTTTGTTACAATACCTGAATTTTCCTACTGTATACCTATGCTTGCATAATTTATGCAAAGGCTAAAGCAAGAGCACTGATATGCAGCACTTCATGTTGTGTGTTATCTAGAAGGTAATTCTAGTCAAGGAATTTTGCTATGCACTGACTATGATTTACAGCTGTATGCCTGGTGTGATTCAGATTAGGTAAGTTGTCCTTTGACCTGGAGGTCCTTTACTGGTTGGTTTGTTATGCTTAGTAATTTTCCCATTTCTTAGAAAATTAAGAAACAACAAACAGAATCCTATTCTTCTGCTGAGGCAAAATTTTAGTCCCTGGTTACTACTGCCTGTGAGCTAAAATGGTTAAAAGCATCATTATTGTGTCTTTGTGTTGCCTATCCTCAACCTATGAAGTTTTATTGTGATAGTAAGGTTGCCTTGCATATTGTAGCTAACCCTATTTTCCATGAACGCAAAACATATTGAGGTTGATTGTCGTTTACTACATAGCGAAATTTTGAAGGGAAATATTACTACAAGATATGTGTCTACTCATGCTAGACTAACAAATATTTTCACCAAGGCCTTAGAAAGAAACAGTTTAATTATTTTCTTCACAATTGGCATTCCAGATTTGCATGCTCCAACTTGAGGGAAGTATTCCATATACAATATAATATACAGTGTATCTTTATTTTTTTAGTATTAGCATATAACGTGTATCTTATATTTTGGGATATATCTTTTAATTTTAGTAGCTTTATTTTTATGATAATTTATTTTAGTAAGTCTCCTACATAGGAAGTCTCGAGTATATTTATATATATTCATTCTTTGAGAATCAATACAATTGACATCTTTTAACCTCAAAATTGTTATTTGTCACTGTGTCAATCATATCCCTATATTTGGGAGGTAGATTAGAATTTAAGAAGATAAATTACACTAAAAGATTATAATATTTGGAGATAATCTCATTTTGAGTCACAACGTTTTCGAATGATTCATTTGAAGTCATAATATTTAAAGCAGTGAATCACTTAAAACCTCATTGGCGCATGTCAATAGAAGAAAAATTTAATTAAAACTCAAAAAATCCAATCAAATAAACTTTCCTATAAATATTGTGACCTCCTAGTATAATTTACCCATATTTAAAATGTTTTTCCTTGATTTAGTTTTACGTCTCTATACATATAAATATAAGAGGGTACTTGAACATTGAACACTAATCCTCAGAGTAGACATCCGGCACGGTTTGGGTCGGTTTCGGACCCGAACCAGAGCTGGAACCAGAGCGAGGGCGATTCACGGTTCCATGGAACCACCGGTTCTGATGATTCCGATTCCGGTTCCGGTTCCACGTGAACTATGAGCCAAGTTTTTTTCTTTTTTTTTTTTTACCGATCCATCCAAACAAACCCTAAAAGCTAATCTGACTATCTAAAAAAAATAAATATAAAATTGGCCAAACTCCTACTGGATCGTAGTGACCTGGTAGTTACAAAAAAAAAAAAAAAAAGAGCATGCAAAGTTAAAAGGGCTATTGACGATCTTTACGCATGTGAAACAAAAGAAATCCTGCTTTACGAGTGTTAATGGTAAAAAGACCGCACAAACAAAACTTAAATAATAAATAAATCACAGCATCGTGTGCGTGGTTTGTTTTTTTTTTTTTTCTTTAATGGCAGGTCGAAACGGTGGAGCCACCGGTTCCGCGTGGATGAACCGCTAGGACCTGCCGGTTCTTAACCGTCCCCGACAGGATGGTTCTCGGGTATGAAACCGCTGGGGACGGTTTGAGACGGTTCGTGGTTTGGAACCGCGCCCATGCCGATGTCTACCTTAGAGTAATATATAAAGCGCTGGTGTTTCATAGATGCATCTGGGCGTTTCCCATGAAGGACAATATGAATAAATGAAGTTTCCCCCAAAAAAAATAATATTAGTCATCCACGGTTGACTTCAGGATTACAGACCATGAAGAAGCCAATGCACAACCAGGTGCAATACTTGTTTCATGAATGTTAAACTTAGATGCATCCATTATACATACAACAATAGTTTCATCTGGAAGATAGGAGCAATCTGATCCTATTCCTCCAATCTGCACTTTCACTTGCTGCAGTTGGTGCTTCCTTTCAATGGAGAAAATGCGGTAAAGCATAAAGCATGTCATACAGGCAGTATTAGCAAGCCAGATGCCCTAGAGTATGCAATTATGAATATGTGAATGCACTCAAGCATATACAGACACTTGTATCTCGGTTGTCATCTGTGCTTTGATAAACTTGCATTAATCGTTTGGTCTGGAACCCAGAAAGGTCAACAAAAGAAGGCATACCATGGCTACACAATCTGCATTTTGCAATTTCATTCTTCAAGAGATTGTTTTCGTTTCTTGGATTCAGGCTCACCCAGTTGAAGTGAAACTGACATATCCCCGTCGATGGTATTTCTCAAAGCTGATAGGTTTTTGGACTCTGGGTTATCCTCATGGTGGTTTTGATGCAGAGGTGACCTACCAGAAAAACTAGATAGGAATTGATGTTCCACACTAGATGCCATTCAATACCTTCTTCTATCTGAACTTCAGAATAGATAAATGGTTTCACCCTATCTGACATTTCATCTTCAGTAGGAACTTGGCAGTTGTTTAAGTCAAGGCTCTCGAAATTCTCCTCAGTTTTATCTTTTATGGGTGGATCATGCAGTGATGACTCTTCAACTGTTGAGTCCACTCCTAGAACTGATGGATTTCTCTGATCTTGAACGGCAGCTATATGCAAACAAAAGAAAAGCAAATGCATGTAAGACAATGAGCCTGGACAGGAAAATCATCTATTACACCTTAACATACACTGGATTTGGCAAATTATCCTTTTAATTATATTTATTAAACAGATAATTATTTCACCAAATGTTTTAAATTATTCCAATATGGTTTGCTGTGTAACACCTTGACTAATTTTTACCATTTCAGAACTTAAAACAATTCAAGACCCAAACATCAACTTGAAAATTTCTGATACCAATTCAATTTCATCACATATCTAATTATATATTACCTAAAGTTAGGATTAAATTTTTAGCTGAGAACGACAGTTAGCACAAGTTTTACATCTAGGAAGAAGAACAATATTAAGCTGTCAATTTATTCAATGCCTGTGCTTAGTTGATCTACGTTTGTAATTTGGCCAACATCTTCTTTACAAGGGATGGAGGAAAGAGTAATTGTAACATGTTCATCTTTCTTAATAGCTGTATTCGTGTCAAATGGACTACAAGGTCAACATACAAAATCAATGTTAATCCCAAGCAACGGTCAGATATGGGCATTCAACCAAGACATCTTCCGACAACTTGGAAATTCTTGGTCTATTTTTAGTCTTTGGTGGCCTAGTATTTCAACTTCTGGCTCTGGCAATCACAACTTCTTTTCCACCTCTACACACACACACACACACATGTATATATAGAAGTTATAGAGATACATAAAGTAAAAACCTTTGGCAACTTACAATTAGACAGAAACAACAGAGATGCATGACAGACCTTAGCTTATATATTTATTTCTCTCCAACTGATATTATGTCTACATATGTCCCTATCTAATCCTGTGAGAGATGCTACAATAAGTATTATGTGCACAGGTTACAGATCTAGTCAATGAGCATTTTACTATGAAATCGGTATTTGTAATGTGTTTTAGTTCATTAGAATTCCTTCCTTCACAAACAAAACCTATAGTGATTGGTGTTTTAAGAGCTCATTAGTAAAACTAAATCTCTTAAGTGCTAGTTGAGAGAGAATCTTTTAATCTCTTTAAAATTGCATTTTGATGATGATCCTTGCTTCTTTTCAAGCGAATGGATGAGACCTATTTATATCCTTCACCTAACATATACAGAATCTACCATGCATGAACTATAATATTTATAAATCCAGCTATCCATGAATCTTTACATTCTTTTCATGATGTTTCCATTCTTTAATATAATGCTAGTATTAAATTGATTATAAAAGATTAATATAAGAAAATATCAAAGTTTCAATTATGGTTGGTATAGATTTAAACCATTCAATTATAAATTATAATATGAGACTGGTCCCTTAAAAATAGCATGGAAGAGAAAAAGGACGTGGTAAAAAAAACATAATGATGCATCAAATAAAACTCATAAAGCTATGATGTATAAATAAGTGATTGATCCTAAGGATACTTGGAGAATCAAAACTACAAACCTAGAAGACCTCCGCTGGTCGTGATGAGATCAAGCTCAAGAAGATCAAGAAGACGCCCAAGGTCAACTCCACTAGTCCAATTTTCTGGAGGCTCACCCACTTTCAGTTTTAAGCGTCCACGGTTAGCTGTTCCACCCCAGATGATGCCTACAGGTCGTGGCTCCTTGCCATTTTCACCTGCTAGGAGAATGAGACTTCCACTATCACCTTCAAGGTCAAACGTCTGCTTGTTTTCACCCACTACAAGAAAATCCGTGAGAAAACAAATTCCTTTTTCATCATTGTACTCCAGGGCATAAGCCATTATGGTTCCTGTGGTCAAACCAGAGCTTCTACCAACTTTCATCACTTTCCTTCCAATCACACTGCCAATTGGGGATTGCAAATCTATCTTATTAATATCGCCAATCTCACCAACACCTTTGACTAAAGTAGTCACATTATTGACATTGAAATCCTCTGCAAAAGGAATAAAGGCCCCGTCTGCTCGAACAAAGGTTTCTGCAATTTGGCAGGTGAGGTCAGGATGCAGTAGAAAATGGAATAGAAACGCGCCCACGGCCGGGCGGGGGGGGGTGGTGTGTTGGCGGGTTGGTGTGGAATATATTGCAACAATGAGAAAACATCACCAAAACTGGTGGAAAAATAAGTTCAATCAACGCCAAGGGGGCACATGGGATGGGGGGAGAAGTGAGGTTGCATTTATGGTTGACCCAAAGGTCAAAACTCTAATCATCATGGTTCTTCTTCTTCTTCTTTATTTATTTATTTATTTATTTTCATTGAGCCAAGAAATGTCTGTTGTATTCATTAATTATTCCACAAACTATCATGCTCCATACCCTAAAGTTACGAATCAAGATAAAATAATGCAGAGAGATAATCCATTGACACATATGAATGTACGCTACTAGTACAATTTTTTCAACACATAGCTGTGGTTTAATGGTGACCCACCCACAAATGTTTTGCTTGTCTGGATTACCTAATTTAATGCCACATCAGTGGTTTTCTCTTTCAAGAAATATGAATATCATGGAGCATTTGAAAAGCACTTGACTAGACCAAACCTCCCATCCTCATAGCGATAACATGCATAAGCTTGGATTTGTCTCCAGTCAATTTGATAGCATATTTAGCAGTAGCAAATACGTGGATTCATAAAAACTATAAGCCATTTAAATTTCTAAAATAGATTTCATGTGAACCATGCAGTGATTCATGGGAAAAGTAGCAGTGCTGCTAATCAGTTGGATACATTTTGAAGATAAATATGTGATGAGTTAAGGTTGCGACATACCTGGGTTCATCCCCGCAAAGATGCCATACCAGAGATCATCAGTGATAAACGATGTAGCCCTCTCCACAGACCCTAAATAAACTCCAGGACCAAGGCTTGGTGGTAAGGGGTGAAACATTTTCTGACTTGGGTAGTCTAGATCAACAGCCACATGTCGATTTGTGAGGAAACCAACCTGCCGACTCCCTGTTCGACTTTTCACAATAGCACCCAAGGTCCCATATGTCTCTTGGCTTGCAACCTGTGGAATTGATAAATATCTGATCTCTTAAGACATATGACAATATAGGTTACTGGAGGTATCTATCCAAAAAAAGAGAAGTTATTGGAGGTATCTCAATGAACACAAAACCAACCTGTGCAAGGAGTACATATCAGAACAAAGAAGATTGCATGTTTGTAACCATAAAATGTATGCATAAGTCAGAAATATCCTAAGGTACCTAAGAATACAGAGTTTATGATAAAACTTAGACTTGAGGCCATATCATAAGATAAACCTACTAACAATATACACATTATAACAACAAACATTGATAAACCACATGCGAAATAGAGGACTATTGTAGACCTTAATTGTGTTGATATAAGTGGAGCAGCTGTAACCATTTAATTCATGCAAGAACTTTCGTTATTCCAATGAGCAGCGAACAAGCACAATGTAACATGATGAAGGGCCTACCTAAGAACAGAGAATTGACCAAACTAAGATGTTGAGAACAGTTGATAAACCACGAGTGACTCAAGGACTTAATACTTAGTAACACTAACATAGGTGGCCAATAAGACTCATTCATCCAATTATGCCAGATTTCCAACAATATGCACTGAGAGCAAGCAGAAATTCTAGTTACATATATATAATAATATATATATCTAATCGAAAATTAAAAAAAAAAAAAAAATAATGGAACAGGCACTATATGAGCATCAGAGTAAATAAACATATTGATTGCATTTTATCAACAAGAATCGATTTCATTGTTCAAATATGTATAATCTCATTGACACCTAAAATTCTGTATAAAAATGGCTTAACAAATACTAATAATAATGAAGGTCATCCCCTGCTAAGTTGAATTACTTTGACATTCAATTTTATCAAAAAATAGTATGATATCTCATATAACTCAACGTCATTAAACACCAGCTTTCTACATCCTAAGGTGGATTTTTCTTGGGTAAGCTCAGTTTTTTTCTGTTTCATTAAATAATGGAAAAGTTAGAAAAAGATACAAAGATAGAAACATAAAGGAAAAAACAAAAATCACTGCAACAAAGTGACAAACATAAGAAAAATAGGTAGAGGAAAAAGACTTTTAAAACCTACACAACAAAAGAGCATATAATCAGCCTACACACTAGGTCCTAGACTGATGTCTACACCATTTCTTCTTCTGGCACATGAGATTCTAGGTTTGAGCATATAATCATTTTAAGGTAGATTTCAATATCTTTTGTGTGTAATTAAATTTTATATCTTTTTCACACAGAAATCAGAGTCCAAAATCTCTATTCCTGGAAGGGCATCATTGTGCTCCTTGATGGAGGTTAGATGAATTGGTCATGGATCTATATTCAAAAAAGAAATACAGGATCCCGACTCCAATTCTCCCCTTTTGTCATGCAATTTTTAATTATCCTCTATATACGTCTTGATCAATGTCCAAGCCAAACAAAGAGCAATGCAAATGTATAAAAATAAAAACCACTTTTAAGTTAAATGGCAATTTATCTAAATGCAACAGCTACCAAATGAAATTACAGTGAAAATGTTATTTTACCTCATTAACCAAAAAAAAAAATTATTTTTACCATTAAAAAAAGTCTATTTCCGCTAAATATTATTTCAACGCCATCTCTATGAATTCTGTCAGCCTATTAGAGGGGTTCTATCCATTTTATTTATTGATGTCTTGCTCTTGCACTTCTGTGTCATGATGGCACATGGGATTTGCATGCACAATGACTGGAGGTTTGACATTTAATCCATAAGCTCATTTTGTTAGTGTGAAATGAAATCATAAAAGGTGCATGCGAAGATACAAGGATACATAGATGTTATGTTGCATTAATACTGGATGCTATGCCTTGGATTCTCTGTCATAAAGGTCTCTGTCTTGTAGTCCTCACATAACGAAGAAAAGTGAGAACTAATACACAAAGAGGCTTACTTATGGTAAAATAATATAATTTTACATATAATTATAGAAATTGCAAACTATCACATGGAGAAAAGGAGCAAGACCTGAGAACCAGAGCCGATGCATGGGTCAATTCCTCTCAAGCCATCTACAAGCTCATTGTACACTTGCTCCTTTGGAGTCGCTGCAGGTGCACCAAAATATTCAAACTCGACAACATCAACATCACACCAAACACCTCCAGGTCCCTGTCCAATACGTGCATGTGTTGCAAAGCCGTAAAATGTCTAGGTCATAGAAAATATCAAAACCTTTAATGCAAATGGCACTCAATAAACAGCAGCAAAAATTTCCAGTGGCTAGACAATAGTCCTTTGCACAGATAAAAATAAACTAGATTAAGTGAAACCAGCAGGTGTCAAATGCCATAACGGAACAGCAGATCCTATAATTGGAAAATGACAGACAGCTAAGACTTCCCAAGCACAATCCCAGACTTCAGTGTGAAGCTTGCATTAAACATATAGTTAAGCTCAAGAGAGTATATGCATTTTTCTTCTGCTGTCAGTTGACATGACACGTGCATTACCTCAAGGTAAGCAGGTAAACATTGGATATGGCTGAGCCATTGCCTGTGCACTTTTCGGGCAACAAACACAAGAATAGCTGGCGTATTTGTCAAGGAACCCCTCGTAATGCGAAAACCAATAGCAGTCCCCAGGCTAAACCTTCGCAAGATTTTGCTATGAAAAGCCCTGATAGTCATGAGTTCGAGCAAGGTTGTAGCTCGCTGCCCAGAGGGCAACTGCCCAAGAGTCTCAGGCAGCACCCCTTTCTGAAGGTTCGCAAAATAGTTAGCTCTATCTTCTGCTGCATCAAAAGTGGGCCAGGAGAAGTAAGGAGCATTGCTCTCAGAATGCTGACCCCCTGAGGGGAATGGTGCAAGGGAAGAAGGACTTGAACATGGAAAATATGGATGACCACAGTTATTTCTCTCCAAATCTAGAGCTGATTCATCGGATTGCGTCGAATTAGAGTAACGGGATCTCATATCCACTCTAGTTTCTCCATAGTTCATGTTTTCTATGTAACAAAAAGTCTATGAAGGTAACGAAATCAGAAGTCCTGATGCAGAACCTCTTGTGCCAATTGTGCTAAAACTACTAGCTTCCGAACTATCAAATCTGGAGAGATATTTACACTGCAAATGAACAAGATAATTGTATCAAAAAGCAATAAAAATAACATAATTACAAGACCGAAACACACACCCAGAGACAGGAAAATAAACACACCATCTAGCATTCATTGAACGCAGAAACAGGATCTTCAAACCCCATATCAGAAAAGAATCAATGAAAAATAAACAAAAATAAAAGAACAAGAGGAGAAAGTACAAGAAAAAGTTTACATCTTTGAATTGAAGTGAAAGAAAATCAACCACCCAATTCACATGTGTGTTCAGGAAATGAAGTACATAAAGTGAACCCAATTTCTAGTAATGGGTATTATAAAGAAGTGAACTTTCCAGCAGTACTTTAGTAGCAATGACTAGCTTAGCTTAACAGTGGAAGAAAACAGCAAAGGATGATTGTCCCCTAAAGAAAATTAAGGGGGAGAAAAAGAAGCAAGCTAAGGATGATTGTGTAAGCTCAAACTCAAACATGGAATTGATGATTACAACATAGTGAACAGCACTCACCAAACACAAGTGTTGATCTTTTGAAGAAGCTGACAGTTTTACAGGAGCCACTTATGATACGCACTAGCACCTCCCAAAAGCATGTTACTTCATCGCTGAGAAAGAGACTACCTAGTACGCTGGTTGGAATATTAAAAAAACATTTCTTTTTGGTAAAAAAAAAAAAAAAAAGACAACAACGCCTTCCGAAGAAAAAGAAATTCAATAAAGATTATGCCCATTAAGTGGCCGGACAACTTTCATACACAGTAGCTGATTTTTTTTCATTTGCAATAAAATTGTACGTAAACAAAATTTTATATCAATAAATTACCTAAATTTTTAAAATTTTCATCTAAAATAAGTTCATTTTTTCGTTCAAACATCGATGTAGCAAGCAGATACGAAAAAAATATATTTTGTCTTAGAAAAGTAAGTTGCAGACACGAATGAAAAATTATTCTCCCTTTAAAAAGTAAGTTTTATTTATGATATTTGATCTTTTTAGTTTTTAATAATTTAATATTTAAAAAAATTTATATCATGATGATATTTAAACTATTTAAAAAATTTCATGCACGATTCTTTGATTGAAATGTAATACTTTTCAGATGGTTTACTAACCTAAAACTAGTTTTTCTTTTTTTTCTTTTTTTTTTTCTTTTACTCTCTCTTTGGCCCCTCCCCTCCCCTCCTCCTTTTTATTCTTCCTGTTCTTTTATTAATTTTTTCTTTTAGTTTTTAAATTATGATAATGTCTAAAGAAAATAAAAAAAGAAATTAACTCTAATAATCAAATTCATCCAAATTGGACAGATTCAATAATAAAAAAAAAATTAAGTTTCAATTTCATTTTAAAAAGAGTAAAAAAAATACCCACTAAGATAAAAAGATATCATTTTTTTAATTAACTTTATGTTCCACATCAGCTAGTCACATGAGAAATGATCGAATTTCAGCCAAATATAATATGCATAAAATTTTTAAAAAGTTCAATATCATCATGGTATAATTTTTTTTTTTTTTGTATTAAACCTTTACAAACCATAAAATCCAACAACCGTAAATGAAATTTACGTTGCAACTACGATAAAGAAAATAATTTTTTATTTTTAGTTTGCTTACCATGTTAGTATTTTAATAGAAAAATAAACAGATTCCATCAAGAAGTTCTTTAAGTGAAACTTTTAAAAATTCAAATATTTTCTTGGTATAAAATTTTTTTTACAATAATTTCACTACAAACAAAAAAATTTAAGTATTGTGAATAAAACTTTACCCATAAGTGGCAAAAACAAAATGAAATTAACACATGCCCACATTTACACTTGTATGTTTGGCATACTTTTCCAACAACAGTCAAAACCCTTTGCCAAAATAATTACCTGAATAGAATTTGGAGCTATTTAATCATAAAATAAACTCCGAAAACTTGGGCTTGAAAAAGGAAAACGCGATGCGCAAACAGGTTGCACGCATATATATGACCATGACTAAAAGACACTAAAAATAGAAGTTTGGTGGAGTATTTTAATAATCAATTATTACGATTTATTTTAATAAAAAATTTCAAAAAGATTTTAAATTAACAAAAAAATTCCATATATTTCCTGGTTTTATGGAAATGAAATTAAAATATTGAAAAAATTAAAACATAGAGATTATTTTTAGAACCCAAACTTAACTGCTTAAGCTTCCGATGGTTTTTAATTTTACATCAAAATTTTGAAATTAGAAATACTGCATTTCATTAAAATTTTACTTATGAAATTTCTCATCTTTCATCTACACTAATCTGTTACAAATGATAGTGCAATCTGTTACCATAACCTAAAAGAAAAGTCCTTATGCCAACCCTAAAAGTAAGATAAAGTCAATATTAAATTTCAAACTTAGTACACATTTTCACAAACTATTATCATATTCCATATCATATGCTAATATAATTTAGTTTATACTTTATAAGCTTTCTCGTGTATGTTGCTCTTATATTAGAGTGTACTATAGTGTCAACATAATCTATGTTATGGTCTTACAAACACATTTCATTATTTTATACATAACACCGACTTTAAACACAATCTATAAAAATAAGATAGCAATCTATAAGTACAAACTACTTTAGTTACCATAACTTTTGAAACTTGCAATCATGTTCTAAATTCAACCATTATTCCGAGCCAAAAACTTAAAACGTGATCTTTTATACTTGAAATTAAAATGAATAAAAAAGGTAACCCTCAATTCATTTTAGACTATACAAATGAAGAAGAACAACCATAAGTAGCATAATGTGACATTATCATACTACACATCAAAATAGGGATAATCAATTAATCCTTCATATACAGTGTGAAGTATGCCATACATGATAGACACAAATGACCACTATATATCATAATTACTAGTAAATATATCTTAAAGTAAATATAGTAGATGGTACCTGAATTTTGACAAAATATGCAATTAGGTATCTGAACTTTGAAATTGATCAATTGAGTACCTAAAAGAACTTTTTGTGCACACTAACAATAGCTTCACATATTAGTTAAAAGCACCATGTCAAATTATGGTGTTAAGCAATTTGATACAGAGTACTATTAGTGTATATGAAAAAGTCTTTCAATAACTAAATTGATCAATTTTAAAGTTCAAGTATTAATTATATATTTTGCCAAGGTGTAGGTACTATTTACAACATTAACCCTATATCTTATGTAATTCTCTCTTAGAACCCACAAGGAAGCTCATCGCAAGGAAGATAGAGAGAGAGAAATGTGTCTACATTTTCCTAGTTTTTGTTTTAAATCATCTTATCTCCCTCCAAATTTGAAGGTTAAATGTTTATTACCATAACATCCTACTTAAACGACTACTTCAAAGGCTAGCTTAGTCATTTAATAATTACTTATAGGGATAAATCTATTAGAATAAAATTTGCTAAAATATCCTTAAGTTATTTATTTAAGTAGGGTCACTTTAATCTTTTGTCTTTAAGGATATTAGTCAAAAACTGAGAAAAATGCAAATAAGCCTTCTCAAAACTTTGACTTTAGTGTGGATTCATCTACTAAACTTTTAAATGTTGCAAATCACTATTCTAAACTTTGATAAATTGATAAAGGTTAATGCTATAAATAGTACCTGAACTTTGAAAAAATATGCAATTAGATATTTGAACTCTGAAATTAATCAATTTATTATTTGGAAAAACTTTTCGTCAGTAAACCCATAATTCTTAGGGTAATATCAAGTTCAAACCTTAAACCGGAAAGTCAACCGAAGACCTTAAGTCAACAAATTCCCAGGAAATCCTAGTAGTTTAGATTCGAAACCCCGCGTTCCTAAACCAAGAAGTCGAAATACGAGTGAAGAGTGTAGTTTGGTTCGTAATTATATTACGGTGCTTAAAAAGATCAAATTAACGAATTTTCGACATATTTCGAACTCGATCGGATACAAACTTTAAAAAACGTGTCTCGGGGCTCAAGATATTAAATATATGATATTAATACCGTTAGACTCGTAATTTCATAAGATTTCCAAATATATCAGTTATATAATTTTTCGGGTTATAAAAGTTACAGTTATAACATTTTTATCGTATTTTCATTACTACCAATATTTTAAATATCTAATCTACTTTTTTATTTCTTCTACACTATTCATGAAGTACAACTACCCATAACCTATTTCTTACATCCTTACAACCTATTCCTACAATTCCATTATTTTCCTTACAATTTACTTTTCCAATACAACATTTATTACTTAAATTGCTTATTTAATTTTGAAACTTACACAACACACATCTCTCTCTCTCTCCTTATGCAAACCAGCGCCCCCTCCCCCTGCTTTCTCTCATTTGTTGATTTTTCTTCAATTGTTTAATCACATAAACCCTGAATTCTCTTTTCTATAAATACCCCTTTATGTCTTCATCATTTCATTTTTCTTCTTTCTTCATTTTCTCTTTGGAAAAATTTTTCAAATCTCTCTCCCTTTTCTCTCTAGAAACCATGAGCCCCCCTCTCTCTACCCACACACACACTTTTGATATCTTCAAGTTTTCTTGATCCAAACACTAAATTGGTAATAAATCTACACTTCTTTATCTTAAAAAATGTAATGGTAAGATCATTCATGTGTGATTCCACCTAAAAATCCCTATGAGCTTTAAGCTAGGGATGTGGAAACACTTGAACATGAGATCCTTTCCATCACAATGTAGTAGATCTTGTTATTTAGGATTATTTTGCTATTACTTGTTTTATTGTTAAGATAAGTTGTTATTATTAATGTTTTGTGCATGTATTCATCATCTAGCTATATCCACATAATAGTCATATTGTTCATGCATTTATAACTAGTATAATAAATTAGATCTAGTTGTTTTGAGTTTATAAATGCATTAGGTTTTTGTTTTATGTTCATAAATAACTTGTAATAGCATGATGATGGTAGGAAAATATTAGAAAGCTCAATATCTACTTTAGTTTCAACAAAAATGATTTTTGAAAACTTGGATAAAAAAGAAACCCTATTAGAAAAGCTATTTTTCAACTTCAAAATGTGTATTTGACATTAAAAATGAAGGACTTAGGGAATAGAGATCATAAATGAGTGATCTTGATTGGAAAAGCTTAGATCTACTAAGGAATATTTCCAAAATAAGGAAAAGTTTACAAAAATTATGTTTCAATCCCAATAACAAGTTTTAAATTCGTAATAAGGGAAGCTTGAAGTGTAAACACCCATTTTTCAACTCCAAAACAAGATTTTTATTAAAGAAATGGAAGCATTAAGGAGTAGGTTTGATTAGGATATGGTTTTTGAAAGACTAAATGAGTTTTACAAAGAAAACAATCTCAAATGAAACTTTCAAAATTGGAATTTGAAAATGGCCACTATTTAAACACCTATTTCCAAATGCCAAAATGATGATTTTTATGGAAAATGGAAGTTTTAGGGAATGCATGTAATAAAGACCTAGTTTTGACAATGATAAGTAAAATTTATTAAAGTATATTTCTAAAACAAGGAAAGTTCTCCAAAGATAGATTAAACAATGTTTTCATTCCTTAAAAATCTTGTAAAATTCATATCTAGGTAAACCCCCTATGTAAATACCTATTTTCCAACTCCAAAATAAAGAATTTCATTAAGGTAAAGAAGGTGATAGACATATAGGTCATTAGGAAAAAGTTTTGGTAAGAACAAGTGTGACTTTGCAAGAAATAAAACCAGTTTTCTTAAGTTTTGAAATTTTAAAAGTTTTGCAAAGAAAAAGTTTTCTAAAAGAATTTTTGATATCATATCATTAAGAATATACATATAGAGAGTTCATTTCATGACATTCATAATAATAACTTATCGGTTTTACATGTACACATAATGCACTTGATAGAAACAAAGTTAGGAAAATAGTGTCTTACACATCCTATCAAGCATCATCTAAGTACATAAGGAAATAACTTTACCAACACCCATTAAACATGCATGATATTGAGTTATATAGTATATAATAGAGTCTTACAAGATATAATGATAGCTAAGTATCTATCAAAGCTTTAGTATGATGCTTGGTTTAAAATTGGGAGTTGAATTGTGGAATGGGAAATTCGTATAGTATTATGTACCCTATTGTTCATGAACCAAACGACCTTGTTTGTTGGGAATAACTCTAGAAATAGATAGCTCTCGCTGAATAGATAGAAATCGGTATATAATATGTGAAATTCTGAGTTAAAATGACTGATTTATGGCCGTTTTAAGTTGAAATTTCCTCTTAGATGAATTTTGACGAACTTGTTATAATAGAATTTGTAAGTTCATTCAAAATTAATAGAAATACTCATCAGAGTTATTTCTTTTGATTATGAAACTTGGGAGATGGACTAGAACTTCTTAAGGATTATCACGATTAAGTGGATTTTCGTGCCATGGCAAAGTGAGTGCGCTATCTTTAAATTATATGTTTGTGATTGTGCTTATAATGTTAGTGGCATTAAAATTAAGGCAAGATAAAAATTTGATTGTGTGTATATGACTTCTACTTGGGTGAACTGATGATAAGAATATCGAAATGAGCTTGTTGTAAATACTTGTATGATTTAGTATAGAATTGAAGTGTCTGTCATATTTATGATCGCCCATAAATTGTTAAATTAATATGCCATGATCTCATAATCAAATTGGCCATGCATACCATATGTGAGTCACATTGCATGGGTTGTTATACTTTTGTAGGAAGAAGGCATAATATCTGGGCAACGAGCGGCCTGTAAACTTGAATATTGGCGTAAGGGCCGGAATTGAAAATTTGTGTGGGTGGGCACCTATATCAACCACAATATAAATGAGAAAAATTGAAATATATGGTTGTATGGGCCTGAAACACCTAACCCCGAATGGAGGGCGTAAATCCATTCAACATAAGATTTTCAGAAGGTCTTATGTATTGTATGCTCACGTGCTTGTGTATTTCATAAAGTTGTTAATATAACTTGTCTAATATATATACTGTTGCTGAGTATTTAATTTTGGAAGTGAAACTCACTGAGCTCGTAAGCTTATACCCCTATAGTTTCCTGTTACAGTATGGCTATTTATAGCTATCTCCGATAAGCCACTTTTCTCAGGTATAACTTTTGGACCTTAAGGAGCTTTTTGAAGAAGTCGGGACTTAGATGTAGGCATAGACTTCTAGTTGAATCTCCTTAATCTATATATATATATAATAGTTGATGTAAGAGACTTTTGTGGACCCATGAACTCTTAATATTTTGACGAGGGTATGCCCCTTAGCTCATGTAATAGACTTATCTGGTTATAACTGTTATGATTTACATTCTTATCGCTATGTATGTCTCCTTAAGCTATTTTGATTCAAAGTATGGTTTCCTATATGTTGAATGTGAGCCTTGCACTCGGTGTTTAAACTCATAGAGTGACTAAGGTTTTCATACTTGAGTTTAGATATCGAGTGTAGCGGACTGTCACGTTTAGGGTACCCTTTGGGGTGTGACATCGTCCACACTAATAGTACCTTCATCAAGTTCTTTCAAGTATTAAATTAATCAATTTTAAAGTTTACATACCTAATTGCACATTTTGTCAAAACTCAAGTACTATTCGTGACATTAACCCAATGGACAAATAGCCCTAAAAGTTTAAAATGACCATAAACTTTGACTTTCATGTGTATACACTCCATAAATTTATCAAAATGTGCTTTAATATTCCCAAAACTTTGATCTTAGTAAGTTTTTGTTAAACTTAAAAATTAAATTTTTTAGTGTTGCCAATTTATCAGAGTTTAGGGGGGTAGTTTGCAATATTTAAAAGTTTAGAAGGCATATTTACTCTTATATCAAAGTTTAAGGGGTTATATTCAATTTCCTCATTATTATATTTATCCCTATTTCACAAATTCTTTTATTAATTATTTAGCCCATTCTATTTTTATTTGGATGTTTTATTAAGGATGAAATTTGTGCATACTTTTAAACTTGAATAGATCAATTGTTACTAAGCTAGTACAAACCGTATGGGGTAACAATTAGAGTAGTCTTTAGTCCCAATTTTTGTGCCCACATAGTAGATCCTACATTTTTGCAATCCTCTCTATCAATAACTATACAACAAACTTTATCTGAGCTATACAACACGAATAAAAATAAACTCTCACTTCAATCACCATTACACTACTCTCATAACCATGCAAATACTTTGATTCACCTTCATTCAATTCATCCATAAGGACCCATTGAGTTAAGTTCATCAATCCTTTAGCTCTAATATGAGTTATCGGTCCAAAATGAACCATGATTCATATCATCTCTCTTGAGCTTATGAACATTTGCCCTCAAATTTTGATCAAACTCATTAAAAAAAAAAATTGATAAATCCGCCACATTGAACGTAGTTGAAGTTCCTCTAAAATCATCTAGCAATTCAACTTTATAAGCACTTTCATTGACTTGTTCAACTATCTTAAATAGTCCATCAGCTCGGTGTTAATTTCTGACCTTTTTCTTAGAAATCTATCCTTTCTAAGGCAAATCCACGTTAAGTCACTAGGCTCAAACTCAACTCGTTGCTTACCTTTGTCTCTTCTTTCTTTTACCTAGTCATTGTGCTTTTGCAAACAATCATACACTTGTTGATGTAGCCACTGAATTTAACAAGAATGTTCCACTCCACTTTGACCATTTTTAGTAATAGGAGCTTTAGGAAACAAATCTAATCTACCTTAAAAAGCGACATACTCGTCACAACATGTATTGAACGATTATAGGAAAATTCCACCATAAGTAAACACAAATTTCAATCCTTTGAATTCTTCATAGCTATGGTCGCGATAAAGAACCCAAAGTTCTATTCATAACTTCAGTTTACCCATTAATTTGTTGATGAAATGTAGTACTAAAT
The DNA here is from genome assembly GCA_024138025.1 of Combretum micranthum. NCBI lineage: Eukaryota > Viridiplantae > Streptophyta > Magnoliopsida > Myrtales > Combretaceae > Combretum > Combretum micranthum. The sequence continues at coordinate 409,255 of JAMXBD010000148.1, read as the reverse complement.
GGAAACTTCATCCCAATCTCCTCCACAAAATCGTCCAAAAGTAGCTAAAATATTTTAATCTCTTTCGAACATGATAGACTGTGGAATGCCATGGACCTTGACTACCTCATGCAAAAAACAAACTAGAAATATATACTGCATTATTGGTTTTATGGTAAAGAATAAAGTATGTCATCTTACTAAACTGATCCACTACCACAATAACCGAATCATGTCCCTTTTGAGTTTTAGGAAGCCCGAAAACAAAATCCATACTCAAATCCACCTACGGTTTAGTAGAAATATGTAATGACATGTACAAGCCCTATAGTTCTCTTCGATCCTTAGCTCTCTTACAAGTAAAACACCTATCAATCACTCTATGCTCGACTAATAAAAGTGCTCCTTCAATGCATCAAAAGGATGATGGTTGCCAAAATGCCTAGAAAGTCCATGACTATGTGCTTCTCTAACAAGCATTTCACGCATAGAACCATACGGAATACATAGCCTTCCATTCTAAAACAAATAGCCATCAATCATATAAAAACCATCCACCATGCTCCCTTCATTGCAAGCTATCACAACAGGTGCAAACACCCTATCATCTAAATATTGCCCTGCTATATGCTCAAAACCTAACAACTTACCTTACATAGAATTCAATATCACATGTCTTCTAGATAATGCATTAGCTACCACACTAGTGTCACCCTTCATATACTTAAAAGTATATACAAATATCTTCAAGAATTCTACCCATCCTATATGTCTCTTGGATAGTTTACTTTGACCTCTAAAATACTTCAGAGACTTATGGTTAAAAAATATAATGAACTCTTTAGGTAAAATATAGTATTATCATACTGTTATAGCTTAAATAAAAGAATACAACTCTTTATCATAGATGAGATAATTCAAAGCCGTTTAATGAAGCTTCTTACTTAAATAGGCAATAGAACACTTCTCCTGCATAAGAATTGTGCCAAATTCAACACTAGAGGCATCAAACTTAAGCTCAAAAACTTTATTAAATTCTGATAGCACTAACACAGGTGCTGAAGTCAACTTCTGCTTTATCAACTCAAAGCTCGATTAGTCGCTTGATTTCATTGGAAAGGAATTCCCTTCTTTTTCAACTCCATCAAAGGTGATACAATAGTGCTAAAATCTTTGATAAATCTCTTGTAAAAAAAGCAAGTCCATGAAAGCTACTAACCTTAGAAACGTTAGTAGGAATAGGCCACTCAAATGGCCTTAATGTTCTCATCATCAATTCAAAGGCCTTCTTTAGATATAACATATCCCAAAAATATTATCTCTTGTTGACTAAAAAATACACTTCATCAAATTAATATATAACTTTTCCTCTTCAACACCATAAAAAATCAATGCCAAGTGCATGATATGACTATCTAAATCCAATCTATAAATCAAAATATTATCAAAATAAACCACCATAAATTTTCCTAAGAAATCCCTCAACACATAATTCATTAATCTCATGAGAGTGCTAGGAGCATTGGGTGAACCAAAAGGCATCATTATCCACTCATAAAAACCATGTTTAGTCATGAAAACCATTTTCCACTCATCTCCAGCCTCTATCCTTATTTGATGATACCTACTCTTTAAGTTAATCTTAGAAAATAATTGGGCATCATGTAATTCATTCAACATATCACAAGATTGATATAGATACCTGTACTTCACAATAATGTGATTTATCGCCCTGCCATCCACATATATTCGCTAACTACCACCATTCTTTGGTACCAATAATGATGGCACTAAACATGGACTCATGCCCTCATGTATGAACCCCTTCTTTAGCAATTCATAGCCTACTTCTTCAATTCATTAGCCTCTTCATAGTTCATCCTATAAGCTAGCCTATTAGGAATAAAAGCTCCAGGTACTAAATCAATTTAGTGCTCAAATCCTCTCAATGGAGGCAATCATTTGGGAAACTCCTCAAGAAAAATATCAAAAAATTGTTTCAATAAATGTTAAACCACATTTGAATAAGCGAATCGCCCGTTGTCCCCAAAGCCTGCGTTACATGTAACAAATATATCTATTGCCCATTGGTAAGTTCCTTCCTTACTGCCTTATTCAACAACAAAGATTCTTTCTTAGGGATTCAACTCCCTATATGTTTATCTCACAACTTCAACATTCATGGGAAACAACTTAATCTTCTTTCCATTGCATAAAACATAATAAGTATTGTCCCCACTATTATGATTCACATTTAAATTAAACAACTAAGATGCCTCAACAAAATGTGAGATGCATTCATAGGATTACATCACAAAGAACCTCATCAATAATGATTAGGCAAAAAGATAGGAACTAAAACCTATTTGGTAACATGAATAGAGCCCTTGTCATTGAGCCAATGTAACCAATATGGTTGTGGATAAGCAGTGGTTGAAAGTTGTGATAATCTATAAGTGCTATTGTTGCAATGTTGGTATAACTACCAGAATCAATAATAGCTACACAAATAGCCCTATTTACCAAGAATTTGATATGGATATATTTTCCCTTTGTTAAATACCAATCGCTAGTGTCACACTCAAACTTCTCTTCACTACCCCATTTAAAGGTACAACAGTCCCAACTACTTGCTCAACTAGCAATTCCTCCTCATCATCCTTATCGAAATCAAAATAACTACTTCTTTCCCCTTTACCATTAGTCTCTAAACAACCTCCATAAGTGTAAACAACACGCAATTCAAACATTATGCAACCATATGTCCATACCCAAACATCTGAAACATTTAATATCTTTAGTCCTCATTCTAGCACTATTAGACTTTGAAACTTAGAAGTCGATTTTCCTTTTCATCACTAGGCTTCTCATGATTCGAACTCATACTTCTTATCATTCTTATAACTACTAGTATCCTTCATTTTATCATCAGACCAATAAATTTCTTACTACTTTCAAAGTTAAAAGAATTACTTGAAGATTTGTAATGTTTGCATTGCCTTTCAACTTCTTCGCCATCAACGTTGTCTCCTCCAAGCTATCAATTCATTAAAGTTCTATCACATCAACAATATCATATTTCAGCCTAGTAATAAACCAAATAATAGATTGATTTAGAGTCTCCATAACTTGGCTACAAATAGTAAGAATCTCAAACTCTTGCATATATTCAACCACGCTCATATTGCCCTATCATAAAGTATGCAAACTTATTAACAACTCTTGGGTATAATAATTGGGAACAAACCTCTACTGCAACAACTCTTGCATCTCCACCTAAGTAGTAATGCCACACTCTCCATTCCTTCTCTTACTAATCAAGATATTTTTCCACCAATGCACTGCATAGCCCTTGAACTCAATGATAGCAAGTTTAACTTGCTACAAATCATCAATCATGACAATCAAAAAGCTTCTCTATTTGATCATCCCAATTAAAATACTTATCTGCTCCACCTGTACCATTAAAAGATAGCACTTTCAATTTTACGGTCTCAATAATGCAAAATCCTATAGGACTACACCCATCACAAAGATCATCCAATTCATCATTATAATGTCCAACTAGACACCTACACACCGGCTAACACATAGCCTATAATTCTATCACTACCTCTTTTGCTAGCATCCATTACTCCATGCTCACTACGGGGTAATTAGACTCTTATATTAATCTCTAAGTCCTCAATGAATGCATGTTCATGTGTTCTTGGTTATGAGTGTTTCCCCTAACAATTTGTTTATCATTCCTTAGGGTTTCATTTTGTTAATGCATCATTATTTGCATGCCTTGCTACATCTCTTTCATAAAATCCATAAAGTCATCCATATTAGTGGTTCTTTCATCTTTAAGAGTTTTGCATCTGTATTTTTGTTATTGATTGTCAACATCTTCAACAAGAATGAAACTTGCACAATAAGTAATAAATCAATGAAACTTACCACACAAGGAATCAACACCAAGGCCCTAAACCGCAATCCACAACCTTAAGCTCTGAGAGCTGGATAATAAGAATTGGAGAATCTATGCATTTTATGAAAATAATGTTATGTTGCAATCTAGGAATTTGTAATATATTTTTGGCTTTTTTATGATATATATAAAACTAAAATTAAAATATATGAACGATTAGCCCTTGGATATGATGCATCAAAAAGAGAATCAAACTAGTTATTCCAATCAACCAATATTACACATGATTAAAAGAAACAATAAATAATAAAGTTGTGGAAAAAAACTCCATATTACTCAATAAGCAATGTATCACAAAGGATATCAAATTGACACAAGATGGAAAAACTTTGCTAACATCACCTTAGCGACCCTTCTATACTCCTACAAGTCAAGCAAGGGTAAATATATAACATAAAAGTTAAAACTAATAAATAGAAAACTAAAAATAGACTTTAGAAACAGGGTACGAAGGTACTTAATACCCCACAGGCGTGCATCGGGGTGTGCCATCAACTATCACTCAATAATCTCATAAGTAGCCCTCGAAATAGCCCGAAACACAGTTGTGAAATACTAGACTAGCCTAAGAACAACCATGCCACTAGTGGTGTCCTTCATTGTAGCTTCATTCTCCATAAACACATTCCCACATGCTTAAGCATGGTCGTACTTTGCCCATCGCCATCGACACAAGCACATCACAGGCTATGTAATGGTCTGTGACTTCACGGTCTGTGACTTCATTTACTTACTTAGATTCAAACACCATCTTTACCATAGTGCATGTGCTCTAAACTTGATGAATTCTTCTTCATATATTTTTTTTCCAACACATTTAAACATATTGGACCATGTTCAATAGCAAAGTGTATCTCATAACCATAAAAATACTCTGATTTACCTTCATTTGATTCATCCATAAAGACTTGTTGATCAAAGTTCATCAATTCTCTAGCTCTAACTCCAGTTATCAGTTCAAACGAATCATGATTTCTATCAAATTAGAGGCTAGCTCTAATACCAATTGAAAAAAAAAAAACTACATAACTAAGCTCAAAAAGGTAAAAAGGTAAGGGTAAGGGGATGAATTGAGTTCAGGGCTAATATTAATCCCTTTTCAAATTCAAAGCATAATTGTACAAATCAATGATATAACTAAGATATGAACAATAACAATATAAAGTGCAATAACTAAGAGAGAAAGGTTAAAGAAAACATGTCTGGATATATACATGGAGTTTAAACTGCTTTATCCTTAGCAGACACAAAATGCCTCAATCGAGGACTTTATGCACAACTTTATTAACCACAAAAATAATGTTCTTAAGGAGTTACACACAATCACCACAAATAAACTCATACAACGACCACTCAAGTTGTGCCTTATCACAATACATAAATTGATACTCAAGGCACAATTTTCACTTTCATTAAAACAACAAACTATTCTAAAGTAGTACATTACAATGGCACTTCTTAATTTTTCTCACAAGAAAATAACAAATTCAAGTATAAGATGCCAATTTAATAAAGAGAGCAAACTAAGTGGAATAATTGCAATTTGATGTACTCTTCAAATCTCTTAAAATCTACCCAACAACCCATATTTTAATGTTCTTTAATTAATAAGGTTGTTGGCAATTCTCTCCTGAATTTGCCTTTATATTAAATGCTCTAATGGCTAGTTTTTTAGAGGTCAGTGTTCAAACATTTGAAGACCATCTAGAAATCTATTGTTGTCTTCACATAATATCTTGTTGTCCACAATTTGCCTACACATATTACAACCTTTGTTTGACACTATTCCCTAGTATTCAGACCCTAAGCACTTTGCACATAATCTAAATCATTCTAATAATGTGAAAATGACTACCATTTAGACACTCACTTTTCACGTTCCGAACACTAGCTGTTATCTCATGATTATGTTGAAAACTAAGTGATTGTAACCTCTACATAGTTTAACAAAGATTAGGTCTTTTGATCATGTTGCCATTTAGATGTCATGTCATGCCCTCACATTCAGATGCTTACTGCAATGTAGTAAGGTCATGCAACTTTCCAAAAATGAAAAGAAAACATATATATATATATATATATATTACAATTTATTAACAAATCCTAATGCAAACAATTTGACTAATATAGTGTAACTTAGCTATATCACTTGCAAGTACTATAATGTATTTCCTTATCAAAATCCAATTTGAACCTTCCGGTTGAATATACTTAATTTCTTCCTCAATGGACCTCCAAAGCATGCACAACTTGAACAAATTCCATCTTTTATCTTTATCTATACTTTGAAGATAGAAGTATTTTAAGTGCTATTTTAAAGCACAAATTACCACATAATGATTCTTGTCACAATGTTATAGAAAAATATTACAAAATTTAAAATGAGAAGAAAAATGGTTATGGAATTTGAATGTAGCTTAGCAAGGTTATGGAAACTAAAGGAGAAGAAAAAGGATTTTTGAAAGTAACAAATGAAGATTGTGAAATTTTAGAGGAGACGTATTTTTTTTTTCTTTTTTGCCAATCACTATCTATTATAAATTTTTTAGAGAAAAGGAAATTGAATTTATATCATATCCACTCGATTATGAGGCCTTTGCCTTGTCTGAAGATATAATATTTATCATTTAATGCATAGGCACTTCCTCACCACTAAAGAATTTTCAAGACCAATTAACATTTTACTTTTATGATATTTTTGAATGAAATTTATATATAACTCTATTCTAACCTATTATATTGAGTTAAGATTTCAATTCTCACATACTCAAATAGCCTTTTTATAATGATAAAACATATTGGGCAAGCATTTAAGATTTATCCTACAATGAGAACTTGTATGATCCTAGATCCATTTAGTCCATCATCTGACAAATGAAATAAATATAGCAGTTGATATGATAATTGTTTCGATAGTTTGATTACATTTAGGTAGAAATTTGAGTTGTTCAATACATATGAGACCAATTTAGTTAAAAACATGAAGCCTATAGAATTTTCCATTTATAATAATCAATCTTAGAAAAACTAGATAATTGATCGGTCCCTCTAAATTTCCACAAATAGTAGTTACACATTTTTCTTAACAATGTTTCTTCCTAAAACTCATATTATGCTTTCTCTTATCAACCAAACTCAAAAAGTTCACTCTAGTGCTAAGGGGAAAAAAAAACTAAGAAAGAAAGAAAATAAAAGAAAAAACTTGATGACCTCTCTTTGGAATGAATTTGAAGTAGGTTGATGGAAAAGTTTCTATGAAGACAAATAATGAAAAAGTTGACATTTTCATTTTCCATTAAATTCAAGGTTATATGGTTCTCTCATCTTTTAAGACCTGAACAATACTATTTTCATGCGTATAAGAACCAAAAGTCCTCCATTTCACATAAACTTTTTTCCAATTTTTCAATTCAGCCATATCTATTTTTAACAAATCAATCATATCTTTTTTTTTCTCACATTCTCGATCCTTAATTTTTTTGGTGCTGAAGGAACAAAGCTACTAATACCATTAAACTGATTTATAAAGTCCATTTTTCTCATAATTATTTGTTATATGTAAGTTCACATAAATATTGGATCTATTGTGAAATATTGTTAATTTGTATAAGAGTTATCGTAATATATCCATCAAACTTTCGCCCATAAAATCATTTGCTCTTTTATTTTTTTTCCTCACATTTCCACTCCGTAATTCATAGAGCACTAAAAGAGTGAATCCAGTAATGCTTTTGATAGTAAGGTATAGACAAATTCTCTCTCTATAATTTATGGTGAATCTTACAAATTTGTGCGTTCTCATCAATTAAAATAACTTACAAAATAGTTGTAACATTTTTTTTTCCTTTTGAACAACAGTTGTAATGTTGCTATATACATTTTTAAGTATCTGAAATTGGATTGAATTAACCATCCCTTACATTTTCCCAACAAAAATGCGTAACATTTTAGTAGTTGACATAATACATTTACATATATTAAGAGATCTTGAGTAGATTTCAATGTAAACGTTTTAGTGTTATTTGGTATTATTGTAAAATTTTGACGAATCTAGATGGATCTTATTAATTAAAATTCTATGTAAAATGATTAAAGTAGTATATTGCTTCAAATATCACAACTCTAATGGTAAAGTTGCTGAATTATAATTTTTCAAAATTATGTGATTCTAATAAGATTCTATGGACTAAGAAAAAAACAAACAAAACAAAAGATTCTATGGGATATTTCGATAAAGAAAAAAAATACATTATTCATTTCACTTGCTATTAATAGGTAGTAATATTACAATGTAAAGACTTTAAATAATATGGACAATATTGCAAAGATAAAATAGAGAAAAAGAATAAAAGAAGATGGTGACTTGGTGTTGTATAATCTATATGTGGAATAGGTTGTTACTTTTTTCTTCTTTTTTTTTAATGTAAAAAAGTTAGTTCTTTTTTCAATACAAATAAATTCTTTCATTGTCTTTATATTTGCAAAAGAAGTAAATGTTTACTTCTACAACCCATCATATACCATCATGTGTGATATATATGTGTGTGTGTGTGTGTTTTCGTTAATGTAATTTTTCACTCTTTGAATTAAATTACTATTGCATAATATAGTTCTAACCGATAGTATTTATTAAAAATAGAAAAAAATCTAATGGGCAATAGGTAACTTTTTGTCATATAATCAATACCAAAGATGCTTTAAAAAAAGGAGGAAGAAAAATCTATGAGATAAAATCTGAATTTTATGGTTAATATCCAACAAAGAATTAGAATATTTATTTCATTCTTGATTTTATTTCATTACAAGTCAAATTTACAGATGATGCACCTCAACCATGCATATGTGTTATTGCATGATTTATACATATATTTATTTATTATCTTGCATTATGTGAGATAATATGTATTATAAATATACAATATTAATTTACCATACACATGAAATATACTATATAATATATTTATCTATTCTATTATATTAAGTAAAAATTTCTTCAATTTAGACGCCAAAAATAACTTAGGTACATTTTATTTTATTTATAACTTCACTTCTTTCTTTCTCCTTATATTATTATATTAATTATGTTCTATATCATTATGCCCAAATTTAAGTTTTAAACACATCATTTTACTCTTATCCTATATTTATACATTCTCTCTTCTCTTCTTTGAACACATATCTATCAATTCCCAAACCTACTCATTTTAAATTTTTCATTTCCAAAAAAAATTTTTTTTTTCCAGTTGACATGAATAAGTTTTTTCAATTAGTCTGTCTGTACTGTCTACCATGTTTAGAGAATTTAAAATGATTTTATCTATCCAACTTGGTGAATTTTAGTTTTGAGTTTAAAATATATGATCTTGCCAATTTTACATTTGATCTAACTAAGTTTAAAGATTTAAAGAGCTAGAAATAAAAAGAAATTTTGCTTTACTAAACTATTAGACTTATTATTTGTATTTCCATTGTGGTTTTTTATATAAAGTGTGAAAACTGTCTTGGATTTGATTCAATCAAGTTTAAAAATTTTAAGGGAAAAAACAAGGAGAATTTTGCTCAACACTTTTAAGGTAATTAGTTAAACCCATGATTTTCCTTTTTTTTATTGCAAATTTATGATAACATTAATTTTTTCTTTTATTTGAGGTGCGTAATTTAAATTTGTGTTATTTTTTATTAATATTATATATTTATAAGGTAAATTACATTATAAGGTATCAATATTTGAAGGTAATTTCATTTAACGTATCAACATTTTGATTGGTTAAAAAGAAAAAAAAATCAGTGTTTTATAAAATGAATTAAATAAGATATCAATGTTTTGCAAAGTTCATTTAAGTTATCAATGTGTATATAAATTTTCAATTAATTTTCCTCAACGGTCAACTATTAATACTTTATTTTACTTACTTTGCCAAACATTAATTCTTTTTTTAAACTACTGGAAATATTGATGTCTTAAATGTAGTTACTCGTAAAGTTGTTTCAACATAATTTACCCTATATTTATGTAATTGTTGTATAAAAGAAGCCATTTAGTTCTTGTTATTTAAGAGATAATTTATGTTTTATTTTATATTCTTTTCTCTTTTCAATTAAATTTATACTCTTTTCCATTTTTTCCTTTTCCATGATAAGTAATATTTATTGTTGTTTTCATTTATATTAAAGGTACCAATGAGCAATGCATGTAATAAGCCGTGGTAAGATTTCAAGGTAAATAATGATTGTGGTAACATTTTCTTGCAATTTCAATATGCTCTTTATTGATGATAATTTTTTTGATAAATTATGCAGACCTCCCTTAAAAACTTTAAAGATTACAAGGACCTTCGATTTTTTGCAAAAATCAATAGTTACACCCTTGAAAAAGAATACATGGTGAATGAAATGTAAATTTTTACTTATTTAGTACCAATGTGTCATTATATATAATATGTTTAATTAAAAAAATTAAATTTTTCATTTTAAAAAATCCAATGATAAAAGAGAAAACAAAGCTAAGGAAAAAAAAAGTTTATTTCATTCTACTTTGAAATATAAATATAGAGGTGATTTGAAACTTATACATTGTTAAATACTCAAGGAACACTATTTATAATTACAATAAGCTATATTTCCCTTTAAAATGTAAATATATAAGAGATTTGAAATTTGCACATGGTTCATCGCATCATCTTTTTTAATTCAATTTTTTCTTTCCTTTTGTCTTTTTAAATTAAACATATTACATGTAATAACATGTTAACACAAAATAAGTAAAATCTACATTTTAGCCTAATTTTTTTAATCTGTTGTACTTAAACTAGCAATATGTATGTATAATCTATATTTTTTAATTGCCAATTACCTTAAATTACTTTCATATTTAAAATAATTCCTCACCAATATCAATTTACATCAATAATTTAAATCTCAAAGCAATAATTTATAGTGTCATCATATTTGTCATTAATGAGATGTTTTACTTCCAATTAACACATTTTCACAATTCCAATAAATGAGCAATAAAAAGACATCACTTTCTAATTTGTACATTTTCTAAAAAAGTAAAGTCAGCTATAATAAATTCATACTAATGTATTGTTACAAAATTAACTGCCTTTTAATTATAAGTCAAAATTTGAATAATAAAGGTGTAATATCCTAAACCTTCACCTAACTAAACTAGAAATAGTTTAATTGAATAATATAATAGGTAGTTAAATTTAGACTTGGATTATAATTTAATTTAGAAATTTAAATTAAATAGTTTAAATAATTCAAGTAAAACAAATAACGAATCATGAGTAGATTATTAGCATAATGGAATTAGTAAATAGGTTAAGTTGAGATTTGAGATTTGATTTATTTTTAAAATTGTCTCTTTGTTTCATCCATTTATTCTAACAAAAAATCAAATTTCATAATCTTTACCAAAATCTTATTTGAACCCATTTTCTTTAATTTCAAATCCTAAACTCTTAAACATTCAAATTAAATGTTGTTGGTCCCAATAATAACCAAGAGGGGGGGTGAATTGGTTCTTTAAGATAAAACTTTATCCTTTAAAACTTTGACAAAATCACAACCTTGGTTAAACAAATCAAAAATGGCTTTTCAACTTTCTTGAAAACAAATAAACTTGATAAACAAAACTTTAGTGAAAATGCGGAAGCAAACAAGTTTAATTCGTATCACTATATGTTAAGTTTAAGCAAAAATAAAGTCTCAGATTTTAGTCTCTGAAATAGTCTCTGATTATAAAAAATACTTGCAATTAGTTTCTGAACCAGTTTTTGATTTTACGCTACAGCACAATTACTCAAGTAAATGTATACGAAATTTAAAAGAATAAGGTAGAGAGAGATGCAAAGCTATATATAGTGGTTCCACCTTGCGCGTACTCCACTCTTCCAGCACCAAGCCGGGGACCCGGTACTCCTCACCGGTATGTTCCACTATCCAATAAATGAATCACGTTACAAGTTGTCTTTTGCCAAACACACTTTGGCTACAAATGCACTCAGCTGACCTCCCTAGCTTTCCTCAAGCTATAATCAACTACTGAGCCTACTTGTAACACTCAAACTCACTTAAAATGAAATCACAAATCAAGTTGAGAAATAAGAATAAAGTTTCCTCTTAGATATTTAGTACAAAACAATAATGAGCACGGTTATTCAGCTTTGTAGAGAGCCTTTTTAATATTCGCTTGTTCAGAAAAGAATAGTTGCTCGTATCTCTTGTTTTTCTTCATTCTCTCGAGCTTATAATGTTCTTCAAAATATCAAACGGCTAGTGACTGAATAGTCCTGATTCTTTGCATTTTTCTCGCACAAAATCTGGTCTTCTTTTCCACGGTTATTGCTCTTTGATCTCCTTTGGATATAGATGAATTCTATTCATCTAGTTAAACTGAAAATCCGGCATAAATCTCGGAAGTTCTTAATCTTCTCCTGACTTCAATTTGAATCACGTTGAAAATATCCCATGGAAATAGTTAAGATAATTCTCTGATATTTGAAGTATTCGTAACAAAAGAATTAAAGATGTTTTGGATAATTTTATCCCCATTGTAAGATCACGTAAAGTAGATTTTCCAAGTATATGTTCTCGTGAGACTTCAAATTTCTCCGAAATGGTACTTAACTCAACTAACTTAAATCCCCTTTGGATAGTTGAACCAACTTGTGGAACATAATTGAATGCATTGTCCAAATACATCCACTTTGGTGCTAGGTCTTCAAAATATATGAAAAATTCGGAAAATACTTGTTGTTCAGAATTATCCATAAATGCCCTCTGATTAGTCTTCTGAATACTCTGATTCATTCACAAGTCATAACATAATTTTCCTTCTGAATTACGTTCTGAGTAAGAATTGCCTTCTGAATTGCCTTCTGATTTTAATTCTTTGCGTATTACAAAAACTCTTTCTGAAATTCTTTCTGATTTCAAATCCTTCTCTGAAATTCGTTCTAATAAGCTCTAATATATAATGTATCTAAACACTGCACACTTGTTAAATAGTTAGAAAACACTTGGGTCTTTTTGTTATCATTAAAATCATTATTGAGAGAAACCAACAAATGTTTAGTAAGTTCTTAAACCCTTGAATTTTATTCTAACCTTCATTATCTTAAATCTACATAACTTTCGAAATCAGCTACTTATTTAAAAATATCAGCTGTTTATAAATTATATTCCTACACTATATTTCTAGTTAATGTTATTAGTTTCTATTATATAGATTCTCAAATTATTTTCTAATTATTTTCAAAACTAAATATAATTATCTGAAAAGTTTAAGCTAAAACCCTTACCCCTAATTAACCTAAAATATCTCTTAAACCTTATCACTTTTTCTTTTTCTTTTTCCTTTGATTTTTTTGTCCTTATTTCCTCTCTTCCTTTACTTCATTTCTTCTTCTTCTTCTTCTTTTCCCATTTCTTTTTCTCTAAAAATCAACTTTAAATCTCAATCTCAATTCCAACAAGATTAAAGAAGAAATCAAAGTTAGGAAACAAGATAAAAGATGAAGAACAAGCTAGAAGTAACTCAAAAACTAAGGAAGAGAAGTAGTAGAGGAACTTCGATTGCATGTATTTACTAAAAAGATAAGTTTTGTTATTTCTCTTGCTTTAGTTGTTTATGTATGTATATGTTGAGTTGATGCAAGATGCAAGTTTGGTTTGTGATAAAAATTGATGAACAAGAGATATATAGACATGTAACTAAAAAGATAATTTGTGTATGCATGAACGGAGATGGAACTTGATGAAGTGGTTTAGAGATATTTGATGAAGTAAAATGAGTATAAAAGTGTTAAAAGTAATGGAACTAAGTTTGTATATTGCTTTCACGGTGTTTTAGTTAAAGTAGGATGGAAACAAGTAGTTAAAATGGATAAAAGAAACAAAAGAAATTCACAATAACAGGGACTCCATAGATCACAGACATGATTCAAGCCTTGGTAGGATTGGGTTGTTTTTTTTTCTTTTTAAACTTCAAAATCCAAGAATCACGGGTGTGATTCTCCCTTAGTGGCATCTGATGTGGGTGTTTTCATGAATCAGGGTATTACTTAACAAGAAAAAAGCTTTGTTTTGGGAATTTTTTAAGAATCCCAAGCGTGATCTTATCTTTACTAGCTTTAAATTGTTGTAGAACATCAAAATTAAAAAATCACGGGTGTGATTCCAGGCTCAGTGGCCCTGCTTTGATAAATTTCCAAAAACCATGAGCGTAACTTGTGCTAATATTGTTTTGTATTTTGATCATAACTTTTTCATCTAAACTCGGATTAAGGCGATTCAAAATGATATAGAAAGCTTAAAAAAAGATCTCTATTTTATGTTTTAAGTTTTCAGGAATTCCAAAAGTATCAAGGCCTAAATTTTATTTATTTTAAGATGCAACATATCCAAACAAAGTTGAAAACTAACGTTTAATAGTGACGTATATATACTTAAGTACAAAATGAACTTACTTAATAAACCTAAGTTCAACTTGACTAAATGGACTTGAATGAGTTAAAATGGATTAGATTAATTAAGTTTAATTAACTTGGCTAAGATTAACCTAATATAAGTTTAACTTGGAATTGGCTTAGAATAATATGTTAGGATAAACCAAGGGTAATATGGGGAATATATTGTTTCAAAGGTATGCTTATTTAGGAAATGAGTTATTTATTTATTTATTTAATATGAATGATTTGATGATGCTTTTATAATAAATGACTATAAACAAAGAGAAAAGAAAAACTTTGATAGACAATGGAGAACTGTTCGTATATTGGCGGGGCAACCGTTACAGCCATGGTGAGGTTCCTAATTAGTTTATGATCAAATAGGATTTATAAAATAAGTTTGATATAAGTGGATAATTAATTTAAATGCTTATATGAGTTGAATAAATTAATAGAATTAGTAACTAAATTGGGTTAACATAGTTTCTAAGTATACAATGAACTTAGTTAATAATCTTAAATTCAACATGACTTAATGAACCTTATTGAGTTAAAATGAATCAGATTTATTAAATTAAACCAACGTGGTTGAGTTATGTTTATATTGATTGTAAGTTGAAATTTAAATGTCACAACAACCAATTATATTAAGCTTAGTTTTTAAGTATAAAACAAACTTAGTTAGTAAATGAAATACCCCAAATCTTCACCTAGATTAAAAATTGAGTTTAGATAAATTAAATGAATCAAATGAATTATAGGATTTAATTAGACAAGTTGGCTTAATTTAATTAGCTAATAATTAAGTTGGTTTTGAAATTTAAAATTTCTAAAATCTCTAAACATGTTCTAAAAATGTTTAGAGGATTCCTAAACTCTTGATTCTTAGCCTAAACACTAATTCCTAAATCTCAGTCAAATTTGAGTTCATTTGCTTGAATAAAAATATCAGTTCTTAAACCCGAACTCAAATTAAATATCTTTGTATCCAAATTAAATTCCTAAATTAAGTTATTATTTTAAGATCTTAATTTATAGTCTATTGGTTCAGAAATCATCTTTTAAATAGTTTTGGAACTATAGATATTGATCTAATAGTTCTAAACCTATACCCTATTTCTATTTTATATAAATTTAGCTTTGTCTTTTTCTTTTCTTTTATTACTTCCTTTGCTGCCTTTCTTTCTTTCATTTTTCTTTTTTTTTCTCTTTCCTTTCTTCTTTCTTTCCTTCTTCTTCTTCTTCTTCTTCTTCTTCTTCTTCTTCTTCTTCTTCTCTTTCCAAATTTAACACATAAATCTCAATTTCAATAAGAGAAAAGGAGAAATCAAGTGGAATATGAGAATAGAAGAAGGAAATCAAAGCTAGAAGTACAAGAAGTTGCATGATTTAGCCAAAAAGCTAAGTTTTCTATTTGTATTTCTCTTTGTTTTTACTTGTTATTTATATTTCTAATTGATGAATTGATGTTGAATTGAGTTGGAAGTGTTGTTTACATTTGTATTTGTTAGTTTAATGTTTGATGGAAGTTGGAAATGGTGAAGAAGAGGATGAATAGTGAGTTGGAGTTTGTTGAAGTGAATTGAAGTTTGATTGTTGTTTGAAGTTGTTGGAGGAAGATTGAAGTGTTAGAAGTTGTTATCATAGTTTATTTAATGTTAGAATTGATATAGGAAGCTTAGGAAATGATTTGAAGAAGTTTTGATGAAAGGAAGTGTAAAAAAACCTCTTTTCGCAAACCTGTTCTGTCTTCAACGCCGGCTCCTGGAGCTTCTACGCGGCCGGCTTTGAGGCGGTGTTGAAGGGAACATAATGCATTTTCTTAAAGCTGCCTTCAACGCTACCGGTGTTGAGCCTTTACGTTGCTGGCTTTGAAATTTACGCCGCTGCTTTGAAGTGCCGGTGTTCGTTTTACTCAGTGCCCTATTTCGTAGCCTCTTTGTATTTTGGCCATAACTTTTTCATACGACCTCCGATTTAGATGATTCAAGTTGATATAAAAATATTGAAAAGAGATCTACAACTTTCATGTTTTAAGTTTTTACAAATTCGAAATGTATCGATGCTTAAATTTTGATTCTTTCCGACTGTTGTGTTTTTAAACAAAATTAAAACTTGTTTTTTATTTCTAAATATTTATTGTTAAGTGTAAATGGATCTTTTTGAGTTAAAATGAGATAGATAAGTGATTTTTGATGTGTTATGTTGATAGATTGATTTAATTAAGCATGATTTAGATAGATTTATAAATTCAACAAATAATTGAATTTCCAGGAGTATTAAACTAAAAGTAGTTATGTTGTATATATGATTTCCATTGCTTGATTTATCATGTTGTGATGACTTAGTGAAACTAAATGATCTTGGTAAGTATATAAATGATGAGTTATGTATTTTTATGAATTTTATTTGAATTTCCTTCATGCTAAGTTTAAGATTTGTTTATTATTTGTTTTTATGATTAGTTATTGAACTTAAATGAACTTAGTTAACAAACTTAAGTTCAACTTGATTAAATAGACTTGAATGAGTTAAAATGAATTAGATTGAGTTAGTTTAACCATCTTTGACTTAGTTTTTGAACTAAATGATTAAGGTTAATTAATTTAGCCAAGTTTAAGTTAAGGTGAGTTCAACTTGACATAGATCCTACATGTATAATGAATTAGTAATGAATCTAAGTTCAACTTGACTAAATGAGCTTGAATTAACTAAAAGGAATTAGATTACTTAAGTTAATCAACTTGAAATAGTTTTAGATTAAATGACTAATTCTAAACAATTTGGCTAAGGTTAAGCTGAAACGGGTTAATAGCTAATAATTAGCTTAGATGAATGAATTAGGATGATCTTTGAATAATATGGAAATATGTTATTTCAAATGTTTATTTGCTTTGAATATGAATGCTTTTATGTATGAATGCTTTATATATGCTATGTTTTGTGATAATAAACTATAATTAAAGTGAAAAGAATTACTTTGACAGACAAAGGAGAATTGTCCATATTTTGGCGGGGCGATATTCGCAGCCATAGTGGGGTTCCACATTAGTGTCTGATCAAATAGGATTTAATAAAATGAGTTTGAAATGAATGGATAAATAGCTTAAGTTCTTATATGATTTTGATGAAGTGGATAATTAGATTAGTTTAGTTTAGTTTCTTATACGAACTCTTTCCTTAACAGAAATGGATATCTGATTTATCTTCTGGATTATCTTTTGGAATTCCTTCTGAGACTTTGTTTGGATTTCGTATTCAAGGTACGCAGTAACTTACGTGTTAGATGTTAGGATAGGCATCTAAAATAAATTAAGAACTTAAACTTGACTTAATAATTTATGAGTGTTGATTGTCTTTTATGCCGTTGAATCTGGTTCGGAGAGCGGCACCTTGCTCAGATTGGGGGCATGGTATTGTTTCGTTATTGGATAGATTTATCTAAGAGATATAAGTATCCGAGCTACTTATATCAACCCCCTGAGCGTCATGATACGTTACTCAGGATCCCCTAGTATTACGGGCTACCCTGGAAGGTGGGGCTGCCTAGTCTGTATGAACAGTAGAGACCACTCAGGGAGACGGACGTGATACTAGATCCTTGATGCCCGGAGTTTGAATACTCCCGTGTTGATTTGCTTACTTTAAAGAAAGATAATGACTTATGATTGTCGCATTTGCATTTAGTTAAGCTCGTGTGTCACTCCGTGTGTGATTGTGTTGCTGTGTATTGGGCTTCGGCTCATCCTTGTTGTTGTTATTCTTTTTACAGGTTTTATTGTTGATGTTGATGATGATGATTTCTTGTTGATGTTGGCGATGATGGATGATGAGACGATGATATGATGATGTTATTGCTATTGGTGATGCTTGACTCGGGTTTCGGGCATTTGTGATGATTCAGAGAGAATTTGTGGATGAGTGAAGTGAGTATGAGCTTGGATGTAGTTAGTTATTTTATTTCTTTTTGTTTACTATTAGTGAGAGCTGGATTTATGATTTGAACTTGTTATATTCTTTAAAGGGCATAATAGAGCCCATGTTTTGTAATTTAACTTTTGCAAAGCTTTGTTTAATCTAATAATTCTCCACTTAAGAAGAGTGGAAGTTTTGAAATGTCTTTATTTATAAATTGTTTTATAAAATTTATTTTCGCTGCTAAATCCAGTTATTGCTAGAATCTAACTAAACGATTTCACAATCTAAAATCGAATAGCAATGTTCAACATAAACACATTTTTTTAAGACAACATTATGTATAATTCGTAAGAGTTATACGTGGTTGGGGACTTGGTGTGCTTAATTTGAGAATTGAGCATATCGGGTCTTTACAGTAAATCTAAGTTTAACTTAACTAAATAGATCTTTAATTGTTTTGTAAGGGAATTGGTGGCTCTCTCACAAAAGGAAATAAGCTTGTTGGAACTTATGTCAAGTAATGGACACCATCACTAGGGTTCATAATTTTGTACAATTGAAAATGATATAAGGTTTGTAGTGACATGAGGGTTGTTTGTTAGGATATGTATATTAAAATGAATTAAGACTTAAAGATGACCCGATAATTGAGTGTTGCTTGTGTTTGTGTCATTGAATCCAATCTAAGGAGCAACAACCTTGTCCAGAGTTAGGCATGGTAGTTTAAGCACTTAAGCCACTCTCGTCATGACACAACGACATTTATAAGTGGCTCAGCAGGTAGTCGATGGGGCAAACAGTATTAATGTGACGTCTATCTTGATCAACGAGAAGTAATATAGTAGGGCTCACGTTTACGGAACCGATTAGCCTTCCTATATTATGGACTGTGATAAGTAGAGTGTGCGTAACGGATGTGAACCCTAAATAAGCTATTATACTTTTTTTTTAGATATAAGACATATAAGTATCCAAGCTTTTTATATCAACCCTCTGAATTGGTGCTGTTACTCAGGACCTCCAGATTCCCAAAGGCTTTTTCCAGAGTATGAGTGCTCCAATGTTAATCTATTTAATTTAATTTAAAGATAATAACCTGTCGTTACTGCATTGCATTTAGTTAAGTTCATATCTCATTTTGTGTGTGGTTATGTTACTATGTATTGGGTTTCGACTTATTATCATCGTTGTTGTTGTTGTCTTCTTTCCATGTGTTGTTTTGATGAATTGATGATGATGATGATGACGATCGAAGTGATGGAGGTGATGTTGATGATGATGTTTGTTTCGGGTTTTGGGCGAGGTTTTAGAGGAAGAGTGAATTGAAGTAGGACCGTAGATTTCATTTTTTATTTTTGTATTAAGGATTGGATTTATTCTTTGAGGATTTGTAATATTCTTTTAAGACCCTTGTGGAGCCTAAAGTTTTTGTAACAAATCTTAAGCTTCGTTTACCATCATGAAAACGTATATGAGATACCTTATAGTATGATTTTTGTTTTGGAAAGTGATCTACTCATGAGAATATAATATATTTTTATATAGTTTGATTTTCAATCATTAAATTAAGTTTTTTTTAGAATTTAATTATATGATTTTATAAATTAAAAGTGGTTAGCAATGTTCAAAATAAATAAATCTTTTAAAGAGGCTTGTGTGTGTAATACATAAGGTATTATACGTGACTGAAGGATTTGACTTGCCTAAATTTTAGATGCAAGGTAAGTCGAGTCCTTATAAAAGGTGTTACTAATGGCAAGTGAATGACACCATAAAGAAAATATTCAACTTAAATTATTAAGGTATCATATTATTAACAAATATATTGGCATCTAAATCAATGCTTTTGGGTTTCTTTTTTTTTTTTTTTTTCCAATTATTTTCTATTACAACTTTGTAGGGAGGGATGGATCTTAATTGCAGGAGATTGGTGTAAAATTAAAAAACATCAAAGACCAAAGAAGAAGAAGAGCCAAACTATAGTGAATTCATAATAATATACAATAATTGAATTAAGGTAATGGACAATTGTATAGCTTTGCTGAAAAACATATACACATTGAAAAAAAAAAACAATAAAAGGACAATGTGATGTAAACATGGTAAAGTATAAATATATATATATATATATAATAAAATACCAAAATACCTTTGAGGCATATTATTAATGACAAATTAATGATATTTCAGTTCAATAAGTTAAAATTTGAGTAATAAAAGTGTCATTAATGGCAAATGAATGACCATAAAGAAAAAGATGCAAAACTTAAATTATTAATAGAAATATTGTGTTATATTAGCAAATACAATTTCATAAAAATAGATGATTTTTTTTTCATTATATTCTTTTCATCTTCTTAGTAGAGGGGTGACTATCAATGGCAAGAAATTGGCATTCATGCCACTGAACTCAGGAGTTCAACGTATATAAATCATTGATTTAGAAATTGAAATATTTATGAAAATTAATGTTAATGACAAATGTGGTGGCACCGAAATAAATTAAATTTATTTATGTATAATCTTTTTTATCTCATGGTCATTTGTAAAAGTTGGTTCATCAATTTTTTTATATATTTCATTATATCTTTGTATTAGCTTTTGCATATGTATCGTAAGTGCACCATTTGCAAGTTTTATTAAATGACATGATATCTATAATATTACTATTTACATAATCAATAATTTTAGAGGTTAAGTGGGGCTTTTAGTGTCTTTAATATTTTTATTATAGAATTCTTTAAAATGCTTGTTACAAATTATGATATTTGATGTGATAAACAGAAAGGTTTTATGGTAAGTCAATAATATTAAATAAAAAGATGCGTTCTCGCTTTTTATTTATTTTTGGTGCCAGCACATTTGCTATCAATATCAATTATTCAAATCAATAATTTATATTTTAAATTATTAAGTTATAGTGTCATTATATTTGCTGATTAAAATACATTTAAACTCTTTTCGGCATCAATGAAATTGAGCGTTAAGTAATGGATTATTTTGTTTATGGTATTTCAACTTTTTGTTTATTATTCTTTGAAAGCTAGAAAATTTATTAAAATATTAAATCTATAATTAATTTAAAATTAGATTTTTATTAACAAATTGGACGATGTAAAGATAAAATTATTTTAATGGATCTAATTTCCTAAACCAAATTAAAACATATTTTTCATTTCAAATTTATAATATATCTTTTAACCAAAAAGGAATAAAATAAAATATTATATTATATAGGATATAAAATTATGTTTCGTGCCATGATGTTATTGCATTATGCGTCTGATATTTTTCTTATTGCAGCCAGATCTCGAAGCAATAGGCTAAAAGAGCTAGCTAGGTTCTTGCAGCCAACACTTTTGGTGAGCAAACATGCTGTAAAATCCCTATTACAACAGTAATTTATTTATTTGTAGTGTTTGCATTCTTCATGCAAGAAGAAATACGTACACGTGGAAAGAATAATATGAAAAGAAAATAAATGCTGATTCCATTTGCTTATTTATGTTCATAAATTCTTCGAAAACCAGTATTATAAATCTCATTCATGCTCATAAAATACAACTTCGTCCTCACAGGTATCACAAATAGGATGAAGAAGTGCGAAGTTCTTTTAATTTTCTGCTTCATTCTGCTCTTGAGCTTGTCTAATCCAAGCCAAGGTATGCTTCTCTGCACAAGCAGGACTCCATGGTTAATATCGTTAATTCCATGAATAATTACGTGACACTTATCACAAGGTTTCGATAGTTAGAGGAATTAACATATGTGATCATATATATATATATATATATATTAAACAGGAGTTCTATACATGCCTACAATTTTGAAAAAAATTACCAATATGTAATTTATATGAAATTAATTACTAAAATACTGCTGTAAAATCGTCCATATAAAATGAGACATAAATATTTATATATAACCCACAGATATAAATCATGATATTATATTTTAGCAGCGAATATGGGTTGATTTTCCACGTATATTGTGATTTTTGTGTTATGCAAGCGGACATGCGTGTTGTTTATGTTTCTATTTTACTTCACGCGTTGAAACTTTGTATGGCTGACATTTCACTTTCTTTATTCTACTCTTGTTATGTGATAGAGATCGTCTTCCTAGGACCTATGTGTTAACTTTCTTATTTTTACTTCATTCAACAAGTATCGGGATTTCAATTCATGATATGCACAAAGTATTAAGATTTATATATCTTGTTTAATAAACGCGATTGTAGTATTATATTTTGATAATTAATTTTATATTGACCTTACTTAAGTAATTAATTTCAATTAGATACTTACATAGTTTTCAAAATCATGAGTCAAAAATACAATTCTACGATCTTATGATTTTATATGTTTTCTTAATTAAAATGGATGAAAAATAGTATCAATATAGATTTTAAGTAGAATTATGAATTTAGATGTATAATTCTATATGTTTATAATTTCATCAATTTTGCACGATTTTATACAATTCTATTGATTTTTTACATTCTAGTGAATAGTAAAATCACCATTTTGATAACTATGGGTACTTAAACCAGAAATAATTTCTTTAAACAGCAAGTCAATTTCTCTAATATATTTCATTGACTGTTTTCAGGGAAAGAAAAGTATTGCCCAAACGTTCTGCCTATTGAAAACGGAACATGCGATGCTCAAGCATTGAACGGATGCTTTGTGGAGATGACAAAGGCTTTGAGGAAAGACTCACACTTGATTAGGGGCTGCACTTGCACACCTTATGGTTCAAATCAAAGGGTCAGTTCATGCATTGCCATTTGTAGGAATTGAAAAAGAAAAACAAAAATTTATCCTTCTTTCTGTTTGTAATAAATTACCTTTTCAATAAGTAATAATGTTATAAATAACAGATACTTACAAAAAGTTAATCCGTGTTTTTATCCATTTATAGGGTCTGTTTGTTTTGGCTTTTTTCTGGCAGATACAGACACTTTTTCAAACTTTTTTCTAATAAATTATTTATCAAGAAATAGATATAAATAAAAAAAAGTTGACAGTTCTCATCAAAAGATCAAATAGAACAAATATAGATAAAATTTAGATGTAAATCGGATATATTTTGCATATATCATTTTAAAAAAGATACAGATACAGATGAAAAACAAACAATCCAAACAGATTTATATAAAAGTGTTAATATTAGAGAGATATGTATCAATGCCTTATTAGTCTAAGAAATATAATTAATAAAAACAGATTTAATAAATAAATTTAAATAGAAAAAGCTATAAAAAATTATAATAGAAAATGCCTCAGAAATTTGAAAAAAAAAAATGTAAAAGACTATGGACGCCACTCCATTATTAGTTTGCAGTCAAAACAAGCGAGCATGGATCTTGGTTGTATCCAACGATGGATAATAGCAAAGGGGAAATGGAAGTTGGTCGCCCGATTAAGCTTGGGCTTTCCACCTTAGCACGTAGCTCTCGGACTTGCTTTATGTGTCTAGAGTCTCGACATGTTTCTTAGCAAGCTCGAGTCAGTTGTGCTGGTGGTGAGCACAAGTGAGCTCATATGAGATCTGTATGGGAAAAATTAAGTGTAGAAAATAAAATTTACGTATCGACCTTTAATAGATCGCAGTAATATCTATCGACACGTAGATCACAATGTGCCCTCTCGGAAACAATTAAAAATTTCACAAGCATTATGAATTTATAAATACTACATTATGCCATTTGAGAATGTTGGTAACAAATGAGCTGAATCACATGGTGGCTAATTATTGTGAGCAAACTTGTGAGTTATATATATATAAATATATATGTAAACATATATAGGAAAAAGAAAACGAAAAAATATTGAAAGATTAATAATAATAATGGATTGGGTTGAAAATCATGTTTTAAGGTGGTAGGGTATCATCAAAGTCCTTGAATGCATATGTTATACTTTGTTTATTTTGGCAGTGACATGCCTCATGTTTTAAGATGATAGGGCGTCATTAGAGTCCTAGCATGCATATGTTATACTTTGTTTATTTTGGTAGCGACAAGCCTCAGTATCCGTCACGAGGTAAGTCGAGGGCTTAATCGTAAGTCGTGATAAGTATTGTGCTCTAACACTTAAACTCATTTTTAAGCATGACAACATTTAGTGTCAGTTGCGGGCATGTCGAGGGCTCGACTTAAGGCTGACAGATACTGTGCATCAAAACTTATTCCTCGACACTTACACTGAGTCTACTGCTGATCCATCTTGAATGCAAAACTAGTCCGCAGTCATCAACAACAAATAGAATAACCTCCAAAACAACTCCATCTCACTACAACTCCTCCATATCAGATTCTAGCATCAACTTCTAACAACTTACTGATCCAACATGAGAGTTATCATCTTAAACCTATCTCTAGATTATCATAAGAGCTTAGAGGGTTGATCTAGTTTGTTTTATTGCATGTTTTGTTATTCTTTGATCAAATAAGCTAAGATAACTTTTGTTTATATACATATAATAGATATTATTCATTTTAAGCTTAAACAAACTCAAAAGGCAAACTTTAGAACATATATGAGATATTAATTAATGTACTACCAAAAACATTTGTTATTTCAGGATATAAAATTATATTTGATCTTTAACTCTTTTAATTTTTTAACTCATGCTATAACAAAAACTCAAGGATTAAGTTTGTACCAGACAAAATGAATCAAAATATAGCAAAAATACATTCTACTGTCTAAGAAATAAAAAATTGTTAGTCTAGCTCTTTATGTAACAATATAATCTCAAAACTTACACAACAATTGCTATCACATTCAATACCCAGCTAAACATCTTTCACTGGCTCTCTCCAAAAAATACAACAACTAACATGAGCCTTTTTAGCATTTAACTATAGCAGCAAACTAATTTACGTTAAATTGCAAACCAAGCAGCTAGAAGATAGAGCACTTGATAAAGTGCTGACTCAAGTACATGCATGATTGAGCTACTTGTAATGTTGAGGCACTCTAAGCTCTTAAACTCGATAACAGCAGTAGCCTTTGCCATCCAAAGCATAGCAGCAAAACTCCAACAACTACTCCAACATCAAACAATAGATAGGGTAGTTGCATTCTGCAACTGTGGAGAACCAAACCAAATCCTTAAGCCAAGCACCAACACTACCCAACAGCAAAGCCCTCACTCCACAACCAGCAGGTGATCCACATGCATCACCCGAGCACCCATCTCAAGCTTCCATACCAAAGCGCGCATGACCATTAATTGAAGCACACAACATGGAGACAACCAAGCAACTAGCGATGGCTTACAATCTAATAGCAGTAGTAACGAGAGCGCTTATCTTACATCAACAAGCAGACACAACCAGCTAGTGCTCATCTAAGCAGCTCACACACTGCACAAGTGTCCATCAGCAACATGCAACAACAGTAGACCCAATACGTTAAGCAACGGCAGCAATCACCAGTTGCATTCGCTGTCTGCTCTAGTATCAACCACTAACAATAAAGGGAAGGTGTGTCTGCTATTTCAATAGGAAGGGCATATTAGTTTATCGTCACTTTTGTTTTCTTTCATTCCGTTGTACTTATATTTACCAAACATATAACGCAGAAAAATTTTAACCCATTTCCTTCCATTGTTATTTGTCATGTCCTAACAATGGTAAACATTTCTTTTCATTTTTTTCCCCTTTCTTTCCATTTCTCTCCATAACTTTTCCTAACTTTCTACTTTTAATAATGAACGCCGAACACAGCAAAAATCTGACTAAATCTCACGTGTTTTTGTCATATTTTTATGTGAATCTTAACCAAATTACTAAAAACACAATTATATAAGACTCTTATGGTTTAAAAAGATAAAGAGAAGATTATAAGTTCTAGAAGAAAGAGAGATTATTTCATATTTAACCATTATTTGATAAATTTACATAAATACAACTTGAATAAAAAGATTTACATAATTACCATTGTTATCTCACAATAGGTTTTTTTTTTTTTTTTTGTATATCGTATGTCCAACATATGACACACGTATAATTATTTAATATATATCACATGACCAACATGCTATACATATTCAAACCTATATCACATGTTGGTCACGTGATATAAATATTTTCAAAAGTTTCTCAGAGTACGTTGCTATATCGAATGTTAAGAATGCGATACTTGTGTAAAGCTTTGTATCGCATCTTCAACATGCGATATAGCAATGGTAATTTAGATAATCTCAATTCTCACGAGTATAGTGAACTCTCACTACAAGAGGAAAATATAAGTATATACTTGGTTTTACAATTTAAGAGCACAAAGCAAGATTAATGAATGAATACAAGAAAAGTATTCATTTTTGTAAGTTAATGCTATCTAAAGGTGTTAAAATCTATCAAATATGTCCTATTTATAAGCTTTTGAAAAAAATTTAATATTGACTATTTTATTCCACTTTTCCCCCTACATTAAATGCTTTCTAATAATTGGTTTTGCCCGTCGTATTCGGACTCCATGCTTGTTAGTACCTAGACTCTATCTGGAAATGACTAAGCATCCGAACCTTAGCCTTTAAGGGTCTAGACTCCATCTTACAAATAGAGTATAGAAACTTAAGGCATTTGATACTATTCAGGTACTTTTTCCTGTCATTCTGGCCTTAAGCCATAAAAGCATGATCGTTAGCTATTGATCATGAGTAAAGCATGCTAGCATTCAAGTGCCACACCCTGATTTTTGGATGTCCAAACTCTATTTTTGGTGTCTAAATGCCACCATAAACACAAAAAAAGGGGGCTAATGTCATTGATGTTACCTAAACTTTACTTAAATATTCAATTAACTACCTCAATTTTTATTTAGTCAATTTACTACCTGATTTAACTTTTCACAACCAAAACACTACCTTATTAAAGTCTGCTAATAAATCTGTCTAGTTGGCAAAAATAACGAATTGGTGCACACTGCGTGTACCTTGCAACATAAACATTAATCCACGTCAAAATTTCATGAAAATAGGAGAAACAAAAAACAAAAATAAACCCAAGGTTAAGACTTAACCCAAAATTTGAACAAATAATTATTTATCTTTCTGAGTTCTAATTTATTTTTTATTAATCCAAAATATAAAAATAAGAAAACACAAAATCCCAAAATTAAAGGAAAAAAGCCCTATAACTCCATTGCATAAACCTTAATCTCCATCCTCTCTCCCTATTCCAATTTTACTTCAAGCTCACCACTTTGCTACAATAATGAAAACCCTTTTGGAAACCTTAACTCCCTAAAACCCAAAACCTGTAATCCCCTCCCATCTTCTTTCCCAATCCCCAAACCTTAGCTCTTTTTCCTCAATCATCCAAAAAACCATGTCAACTTCCCTTCAGTTCGTTTGTTCAATCGACCCAAAATCACAATACACCATAAGACGCAAAAGAGGCAACGAAAACAATAATATTAAGAAGCCACTTTCTATTTTCTTCAAAGAGGCTCTACATTCCCCATAAATGAGGATTTTGATTTTGAAATTGTTGAGTCCACAACAAAAAAAAAAATCCATAAATTGGTAGTTAAATTAAGGCAATTGCAAAGAGAAATTAGAAAATTGGAGCATAAAGATGAGATCTTGATTGATGAAAATGGTGAATTGGTGAAAGAATCCAAACAAGTGTGTAAGCTTGTATGATTAGTGTCACAACCCTAAAATAAGGCCTAGTAGGATTTACTAAAAGTTGTCATGTCATGTGTGCACCCATTACATGATAACCGTCTTATGTGTCAGAGTTTACAAGATTCTATAAATATTTAATTACTAAAGTTGTTTATGATATATGAATATATTTGAAACAAAAGTAAGTATAGAATTTCAACATTCCACTGCATGATAAGATCGTAGAGAATCAGTATCTCCTACCAAATAGTCATAGATAGCTTACATTTATATCAACCTAAATGGCAAAGGAAATCTTATTCATGATTTACAATTGGTATCTACATCTTTTACTTAAATCTTCAAGTGCTTATGATAACTATCTTAAGGTAAGACGACTCTCATTCACATCAATCTTATCCCATCCCACTCTTATCGAGTTATGTGCAAAACAATTTGTTAGGGGGTGAGCAAAATCATGGCTCAGTGAGATAGGAGTGCAATTTCCTTATTATTAGCTCAAGCACAAGCAAGTTATCAACCATATGCTATGCATGAACACTCATATGCAATACAAACATCACACACAGTCTTCCGTAACTAGCGTGAAGTCTAGAATTTTATGCCTCCTTAACCTAGGGTTTAAGGAAAAAGTAGTTCCATTAGCATCCAACCTTAAATTCACTTATCACAAGTCCTACAATGGCCGTAAGGTGCTCAATCCAAGGGTAGCTTATGATTAGACCCAAGAAGATGGTCCAACATGGCTTCGTAATCCGTGAACTTCCCCATATCATTTAGTTTGTCTTATAAAACCAAAACTTAACTTAATTATTGCTCACGAAGGCCTTAAGGCACTAAGTTTGGAGGTAGCTTAACTTAAATGAAGTGGATATATCTATAACTTAAATTTCTTATTATTCCATCGTCGGACAGTGATGGCAAGTAAAATGCAATGTGTGCAATGCATGTTCGATTTTAGTTATGGCCTAATAGTTATTAATAGATTTAAGATGACCAATCAATATGCATTTCACTCCAAATAGACAAGATGCAAGGGAAAGCAATAATGTCACACGAAAACATATTCGAGTAGTTTATTTTCAAATATCAATGTATTCTTACTTGTTAGACCCATTACTTATACTTGGGTAGTTAAACAAATACTATTATTATTGACAATCAGTTTATTCGTTTTCAAATATCAACATACACTTTGATACCACTTTATAAAGACCCAACATAACCTAATCTTTAGATTAGGCATGTCCAATCCCCTGCCACGTATAATACCTAAGTATTACATATAAAACTATCTGTAAAGAAATTGTTTATGTTGACTATTCACTTAACGTATCATTAAAACAAAACTTTTACAAAAACTACCCATCATGAGTAGATATTCATTTATGTACATCATTAGTACTATCAGATTGGTACATCATATGATTATAAGGTTTTGGTTAATACAAACATGATAGAAAACTTAAATACTTTATATCAAAACCCTGAGCTTATAGATAAGCCCTTGATCAAAAGATACATAAAATTTTCATGAAATCTTAACAAGTCTTCTTTCTTAAAAACCAACATCTTAAGGCCTTAATCTCTATTCATCCTATTCGTTCAAAAAATTTTCTCAATCCATTCCATACCCTAAATCATCATAGAATTCATCATCAACAGCACATGTATAAGAAAACGTGAGCTAGAGGCCTACCACACAGTAACACAAGCAAATACAAAATGGTATATGTTCTTAATCTAATACGATGCGGCAATCATTAAGTTAATTATCTATAATTAGATCTAATAAATCAACATTTGAGTATTTAAACTCCAAGAACAATCCATTGGGAAACTGGGGGTCCTAAGTAATAGCAGCTGCTAAGGAGGGTAATATGGCCAACCCGAATACCTATATCTTCTATAGGAATGTCTACAAAGATAATAGTTTCATCTAAAGTAATTAATCCATAATATCACTTAGTTCAGCCGTCTCATAAACATAAACTAAATCATATTACTTCTCTTTAAGGGTTAGTAAACATTATACAGATACCATTACCCCTATCGACTATCTGCTAAAACACTTATAAAGTGTCATTGCATCATGACAAGGGGTGACCTAAGTGTCTAATTACCATACTAGCATCACTAAATAAATGTGTAGTGAATAACCACGAACCCTTGATACTTAATACTAAGTTTATATATTTTTTAAAAGTGTTTAAGTTAGTATAAATAGGATAAGTTCACAGGTTTAAAACAAGGAAAAACTGGAAATTTGATGCAGGGCTTGAATCGTGATTGTAATGATGAGTGTGCTAGCCTCTAGTTGTTTAGAAAAAGTTTTGAATACCACAATCACGGGCATGATCATACTCATGATCGTCACTGATCACAAGTTTTTGGGCAATCGCAGGCGTAATATGACCTGTGATGGCCAATCACGGGTGTGATTGAGCCTATGGTAGAGTCTGAGCAAAATTTTTAAAAGCAATCGAGGGCTCGATTTTTCACCTTAATCTAATCATGGACGTGATCCTCTAATCTAATTATTTCTCTCAAGCTAGGGCATGACACAGCACTTCGTAAGCTCGGGTTATAAAATTTTAGGTCAATCACGGGCATGATTCAATCAATGACAAGCTTTGTTTCAGGAATTTATACAATCATGGGCATGATTGTACCCGTAATTTGGAATCACGTCTAACTCACAGCCATGTTCGAACTAATTCCCCTTTTTCACTGTTTTGCCCTATTTTAAAAATAAAATAAAATAAATAAGAGAATGTGTTATATGTGTATAAGTATAAATCCTAAGTAATATATTGATATGAGATATCAATTAAGATTGATAATGTGATTGAGGACTTAACACTCGATTATGGTTTGATGTTAAACTTTATATGAATGATTTCTTTTTAATAGATTCCTCTGTTTAGTTAAGTTTACCAATTGGTCTATTATCAAATATACCAATTCTTTTAGATGCAGTAACTTGATTATTGAGTGCTAAGGTAGGCATCTCATAAAAATTGACTATAAACAAAGATGACTTTAAAATGTTTGAATTGGCTGTACTTGTGTCATTTAATCTAGTCTGGGGAGTAAGCATGGTAGTTTAGGCACTTAGGCCACCCCTGTGTCATGATGCAATGATATTTTATAAGTAGTTCAACGGGTTATTGATAAAGGTACCCGTCTTATTCTTAAAAAGAAGTAATATAATTTAGTTCACGTTTATGAGACTAGTTGAACTAAGTGATATTATGGACTAAGTTAAATAAAAATGAGAAACGATTGTAAACCTTAGATGAAATTATTATCTTTGTATATGTTTCCAGAAGAGATATAGGTATTCGGACTACCTATATCAGCCCCTTGAGTAGCCGCTGTTACTAAAGATCCCTAGCTTCCTAATGGATTGTTCTCGGAGTTTAAACACTCCAATGTTGATTTATTAGACCTAATTATAGATAAATAACTTAAGGATTGTTGCATTGCATTAGACTAAGAACGTATGCCATCTTATATTTGCTTGTGTTACTCTGTAATGGGCCTTTGGCTCATGTTTTCTTTTACAGGTACTGTCAATGATGAGTTCTATGATGATTTGATGTATAACAAACTAGGAAGAGTTCATTGAAGAATGGGACAATTAAGAACTATGACCAAAAAAGCTATTCAGGAAAATGAGTTTATCAAGACTTTTTAATTTTGATGTAATATTTTACTACATGCTTATTTATAAGCCTATGGGTTGTAATATAAGATATCAAGCCTTTCTTTCATGTTTTGAAGGAACAAACGTTGTAATCTTTTGGAAGTAATAAACAAATGGAGCTAATATTGTACAAAAATGAAATGGGATGGTTGAGTAGCTCTTGTAAAAGTTTTGTTTTAACATGTTAAGCAAATGGTTGATATAAACATTTTCTTTATGGACATTCTTTCGTATAATACTCAGATATTATACATGGCTGAGGATTAGATATGCCTAATCTTAGGATTAGGTATGTCAAGTCTTTAGAAGACTTATTCGACATGGAATTCAATAAAGGCAATTGTGCCGCTTTCGCTTGATTAAGCCCTATCACTCATTCTTTGGACAACATTTAATTAGAACATGAACACACATAACATAAAATAAAAGAAAGTCAAACTGGAGCATTCTACATTTTGCAAATAATTAAAAAATCTACATCTTCAGAGGTCATATGCCATGAAAAAGATTGTAATTGAAGAATATAATAGAAAACAAAAACTACAATAGGCAATAGAACATAGCACTCCCACACACCCTGCTCTAACTAGCACGAGGACATGCCGCCAGAAAGCCTTACGAATGTCCCTTACCACCCCCATGCTTGCTCCACCACACATCCTCAAAGTGTCACTAGCACACACAACTACACACACTAACGTATACGCACCTTACCACACAAACATACATCCCACACACATACATGCTGCACAACCCACACACACACACGCGTACTAGGCTATTACACAAACATACACACACACTAACCCAACCCAGACACTGAACACATACACTAGCCCACTCCTAACTATCGCAATTGGAACAACCCCCATACCCTAAAACCCACTCTCACTATCTCTCTCTCTCCCCCTTTGTTGGCCTATCTAGCAAACTCCCCACTCGAATGCAATTCCTTTATGCAAAATTAGACTTCTTATTTGACTCATGATGATATGATGGTGAGAGTATTGATGAGATGTTGATTCTCTAATGAGGCAAGTGTGAGAATATTTTTGCCAAGATTCCTACTGAATGTTGTTTGAAATGGGGTTTGACTGCAAGGTGAGAGTGGAAGAAGTAATAAGAGCAAAATAGGAATTTCGAAACATTTATGTGGTTTTGTTTGTCATTTCCCAATGGTTAGTTTTCGAGCTGAAATTTTATGTTTGTTGCTAAACACAAGTTTTCGGGTTGACTGAAAAATAAAGTCCATCTAAAGTCTGTTTTGAGTTCCAAACAGCCCCTGAGTTTAACATGATATAACTATCTTTCAGCTAAAATTGAAAGTAAATAAATAAATATTAAAGGGTCATGATACTTTCGATGGAAACTGATAAAGCCATACTTGAATGCGAATGAATACTAAGTATAGTGTTTGTTAACATAAATGATGGGATAATCGTAAATTCACCATTTAAACTTTAAGAGTAGTACGAATTGGCCCCCAACTTCAAAAGCATGGTCTTTTTACTCCTTAAACTTTTAAAAATCAACATTGTAAAGACAATTAACTATTTCGGAAGGGAAAATGAGTATAAAGCAGCATATAGGTGAAAATTTAGAGGGGTGAACCCGAATATAGATGAAAAGTTTAAGGGATCAATCCACACCCTTTTCTGTTAATTCGTTTTAATGGAAGATGCAGCATGTCTTTAATTGTGCAAGTAAATAAAAGTCTGAGGAGTAAAAAGCCATACTTTTAAAGTTGGAGGATTAACCCGCACTAGCCTTAAAGTTTATGGGGTGTTTTTACAATTCACCCTAAGATTATAGAAAGAGGATGTGCAACTACATTTAGAGATATTTCTACTGGTTTCAAATGCTTGAGGCTTCTACCTATTGGGGTCAGCAACAGCAATAATTACACGATAATTCCCCTCCCTCCATACGTATTTGCATTTTGTGATTCATCTCTTCATTGGCTCCCCCACAGCATTAATTGGCCAATGAAAAAAAAATATTATTCACCATGTGAAAGTAGAAAGAAAGGACGCAGAAAAACAAAACTCCAAAGTTAGCCACCCAAACCTCTTTTTTTCGCAGAAAGTACTGATCTATTAGCCCCTTAAAATTGATCAACATGGAAGAAAATCAGAAAATATCTCAATTTATAAAGTATTTAGTCTTACATAGGAAATCTTTTTCTGTCATGGGATGAAAAGTAATCTATCCCAGGCCCAGAGGGAATAATACCAAAAGGATCCATTGACGGGTGACTTCCGTAATAATTTGTCTTGATGTGATTTATGTTGACAGTACTGCTCATC
The DNA here is from genome assembly GCA_024138025.1 of Combretum micranthum. NCBI lineage: Eukaryota > Viridiplantae > Streptophyta > Magnoliopsida > Myrtales > Combretaceae > Combretum > Combretum micranthum. The sequence continues at coordinate 375,268 of JAMXBD010000148.1, read as the reverse complement.
CCCGGAGTTTGGAAAACGTCCTTTGTGTGATTGAACAAATTTGGATATTCCCTTATCAGTTTCTTGTTACATTTAAAAAGTACTGCATATACCTACATTAACAGCATAATTGAACAAATAAGTTGTGAAAAATACAGATATACACAGGTAATCAGTATCAATATAGGGTTTACCTAAAATACCAGAAAATCCATTAGGCTTTAGCAGCAAGACTAATGTCAAAAAGAAATTCCAATCTATGGCTTTTCTTCTCTTTTTCAGATTATACCAGTAAAGCAATAATACATATTTCTGTAAAAAAATTACAACATTCTTGAAGAACAATGTAGAGAAAAAAAGTTTCTACTCCACACGGATGTAAGAAATATGCTTTTCCTTGGTAGTCGGAGTGTCGCAGTCAATTATATCTAAAATTATATCTATAGCCGACAAATAAGATGTTGTGCAGCTAGGTAAGTGGTTGAAACATGGCAAGAGCAAGGATGGTAAGTGCAAGAAATTTTCATATCAATAGAAATGGGAAAGAAAACATTTTTCTCTTTGCTTCTGTGCAAATAATATTTACTTCAGACTAACAAAAAGCAGCTTTGGTTCTTCAAAATAAACAAATTATAGACATTGGCATTGAAGGCTCTCGGGATATTGGAAGGTTTTCCACCCAAATTAACCAGCCCACGGCTGTGTTTTGGAAGACAATTATTGCAATATTGAAAGGTTATGAAGATGCACATGATTAAAACTAAAGCATGATAAGGGGATCATTCTTTAGTTAGGATATGCTCGTTGTGTAAGGAAAGACAAAGAGAGTCAACCAACTTTTTCCTATGTTGTCCTTTCTCTCAGTCCTCATGTTATCCTTTTTGTCCATTGTAGGCATTAGTTGTGTGCAGTCAAGTTCAGTCAAAGACGAGCTAGAAACATAAGAACTATGGGAGTGATGTAGAGGTTAGGAAAAAAATTATGCTACCCTTTCATTTTAGGTGATTTATAATGAAAATATTGACTGGGACTTGATGGTACAAAAACAGATCCATCTAGATCACGAACAGTTTTTATCATCTTTGATACTATTTCCAGTTTGCTAAGCACCATTTTATGGAATTTTGGGTGCTGCATTAAACTTCATTGAAGGTATACCCTCTATATGATCTTGTACAAATAAAGGTGCCCATCACTACAAATATTTCATATATGTTTTATAAATGCATATTCATATAGATATAGAAGAAGCTAATGGTCAACAGGAGATTGAACTACCAAGAAATGTAATATTTGAAAACAAGAATAGCCAAGTAAAAAGAAAATTGCTTTTGCTAGTTGTCACAATCAATCATTTTAAGGACGGGGCATTTGCCACCTACAACTACACTAACATCAGTCATCACTTCTGATAACCACCAACCACCAGTATCGCCATCTTTAACCTATGGGAGCCTTTGCCTTGAGATGCAATCACCATGGGAACTCGCACCACTTCCACCCACCATACATTGCAGACAATCTACTGCAGAAGTTCTAGTGCAAAACCATCTATACAAAGCAAAAAATGTAACTTCTTAAAGCTAACATAATAAACCTCATGAAAACCTTCCTTAACCTCAGAACAAATCCTTTCAACTGTCTAGTGAAGCCCTCTATATAAAGTCAATGTCAGGGTACCATAACTGGGAATCTGCACTCAATTTTTTCAAGTTCTTTAGGGACAAATCTTTAACTTTTCTTCCAATGAATAAAAGCATTGTTTTCATTCAACATATAGTCAAAATAGAACCACAGTCCAAAAGGTGCAAGAAAAGGTAAGGGAACTGACTTATTGAAGATGGCCAATTATATTGATCAATGTATAGGATAACATGATCATGAATTCAGTTTCTCTCTGGAGGCTGCTTCTCATATAACCAATACATAATTCCACAGTTAATGTTCAGCTGAGGTCAATTTCTGTTACTTCAATGAATAGTTACTATCCCTACCCATTCTTTACATCACTTAAAATAAGCCTATTTTCTTTTTTCTGGAATTCTTTGATCAACAAACTTTCTGCACCAAATGTGAAAGATCATCCATCTAGTTAAGGTAAGCTCATGTTTTATAGATAACCTATGAAACTGTTAACAATGAAAATTATTTGGGAGTGGTTTGCCTCCTAGTCATAGTTGAGCACCCATTGTTCCACTGAAGGTCGTGACAATTCTCTCAAGGTGTCTAATTCATCATACAAGTTTACTTCTGCTTCATCGGCAGCCTTGCCAGTGATGCAACTTTAAAATATTCTGACCCTAAACCTTCATTACCATATTATCACAGTAATGCTGCAATTAGCTCTGACAACATTGTAGCATTTGGTTAGTGCGTACATCATCCTTAAAGGCAATGTGCCATACCTTTTTCCTTAGAATTATAGACATGATAAAACCTGCATCAGTTCTAATCACATTGAAGTATCGTGCCACTTTAATATGCTACAAAAGGTAACATTTTACTAAAACCTCGTCATAATTATCAGTTCCAAGGCCTCAAATACACAGAAGGAAACCATGTAAAGCACTAGAATTGTGCATCTCCTCTATCTCCAAATTAATTAAATATTCCCTCCCCCACCCACCCACCCCAAGATGTTGAATCATGCATCTTTCTGCCATAGCTCATAATATGAAAAACACCTTCTAATTGCAAGACCAAAAAATTTTCACATCTACCGCTGAGACAACTCTTGATGAAAGAGCCATACGATAAAACAGATGAAAGAGAATAGATGGCATAAAAAATATGAATCATGTTCAAGCACATTGACAAGTACCTCATCAAATCTTATAAGAGTGACAAACAGCCGGATATCAGCTTCAGTAAGTGTATGTCCACATATATATCGTTGCTTGCTAAGGATATCTTCACACTTGTCCAAAGCCCTAAAAAGTTTTTCCACAGCCTGCAAAAATGGAAACAGATTCTAAGAATTATTTTCCACCATTGACTAGGTCTTAAAACCTATTAAAACAACAACCCAGTTTACAGGTCCAGGAGATTGCCAGGGAATAAATTTAGGAAATAAAACTTACGGTCCATCTTAAACATCACAAATGAACCAAAAGTAAGTTTATCATTCAGACTAGAGGCTAAAACCTATTATCATCATAAACTCAAGGTGTCTTATCTTTTAGAAGAATTCATCATTCTTTTCCCATATTCATGAAAATTCGAGAGCAGTAGAACAAATATAATCACCTCCTCATATGGCCCTTGCTGCTTAGCAAATCCACATTTATAAACACCATTGTTTATACCATCATACATCCACTCATTAGCCTCATCAATTTTGGACTGCAGGTGCGGAGGATAAAGGTCTAGATCTGCATTCTCAGCAAAACTGTTGAACTCGGAATTAAACATGCGAATGATCTCTGAATTTTCATTATTGACAATTGTTCTTAACTTCTTATCCCACAACACCTATCAACAGCAACAGCACAAATATAAACAATTATAATAGCAGACTTAGCAAAAACAGGGCTCCACTACATCTCATCATAGCATGTATACATACAGGAACTGAATATTTTCCGGCATAACATTTACTTGCAAGCTCATAAATATCTCTAATGCTTCTTGCTCCATTTATATGATCTGGTGCTGCTCCAGGTTCTTCGGATTCTGAATTAGGGAAAACCCACCCAATATGCGAATCAGTCTCCTTTGTTCTCTCCCATTTGGACTTCACAACCTGAAACAAGATAAGTCAGTTGCATTGGTATGATCTGGAGCTGCTCCTTCATGTTATTCAATGAATAAAGTTATAATAGAATTATCATTACTGTTAGAGCTGTAACAGGATTTCACTTATTAATTTTTCATTTAAATGATGTATTTATAAGAAAAATCAATTTTAATAATGAATTGTTATTCATTGTGATTGCATTCAATATTTTCTGTAACAAGATTCATTATAGAATCGATATTTTAATCAACTGGTCTTTTGTTTTCTCATAATCTGGTACAACAAAAGTTGTTTTCAATCAGAAGATGAAAATAAAAACATATATCAATAAAAAAACTACCAATTTTATTTATAAGCTAACCAAATATATATGGTACAGATAAGATACAGTACAGATCAGCGATAAAAATCCGACAATCCAAAACAGAATCTAAATACAGTAACAGCTATTCAAAGTGAACGAGCAGTTACAGTGTAAGAGATGGCGTTGTCAAGCCCTTTTATCTTTAAGTAAGCTAGGCATCTGCACGCCCAAGGACAAGCATAAGATACATAAAGATGGTATCTTCCAGGTTCAGCTGCAAATGTTGAGTTTCGATCTTGCGAAACGAAACTGCGGAAAGCTGAGGGAGTTCTCACGAAGGCTCCAGACTCTGAAATCTCTTCAATTGAAGAGCGACCCATTCGTATAGTTTGCTGTATGGAAGGCATAAGAAAAGAGATGGATTAATACACACACCACACTCAAAATGAAAGATTGATGACTTAGAAATATGCATATGTAAACAGGATATCAATCCATGTGTGAGTGTGAGAGAGAAAGGGAGACACCTTGAAAGGGATTCGTCGTGGGAGAGTGAAAGATCCGTTATTGCTGATGCTGATGACATGGTTGTGCTGAGATAGTGAGGAAGGGGCTCTCACAACACAAGACAACATATCTTAGGAGAACCATTTTTTTTTTTTTTTTTTTTTGGTTTGCTGCTGACTTAAACTTGAGCCAAATTTGACTGAACTCCGGAGCAGGGAAAAGGCTCTAGTTAATGTTGACTTCAACACTTAATTAAACTTTTTATTATTTGGGTCATTGTGATAGTATGTATTTCATTATTTATATAGTATTTATATCTAGTTTGTTTAATTTTTTTATAAATAAAATTATCTATATTTTACTTACATCTATTTTCTGACAAATAATCTATTTGAAAATGTTTATGTCATCTGCATGCAAAAAACATAAATAAATAAATAAAGAAGAAAAGAAATCCTTCTGCTATTCCCTATCACAGTATTATTTGGTGTAAATAGAAAGTTAAAAAACAATTAACAAAACTCTAAAATGATTATTGAATTGAGGTTTTCATATGGAGGTACCCTTCTTTTTTAAAATTAAATATAGAAATGTAGCATAAAAAAATATCTAAAATATATATGTCAAGTACCACATGCACCTTTAACCAAAACTACAAGGACAAATGTGGCACACACGCTCCATTTACAAAATAAAGAGGACGCAAGTGCCACATGCACCCTTTTTGTTTTGTGAAGAGAGCGGATGTGGCACCCGTGCCCTCTTCATTTTGTAAAGAGGGTGTGTATGTCACATATACCTTTTTTACAAAACATATCCACAACACAGACAATTATACACAAATCTCTTAAATATATAACAATGTGCCAATTTATTACAATTGACTTCTTCTACACCAAATCCACATCCATGTATCAACTCCAAACAATTATTCAACCAACAAATTCCCATTCAAGACAACAATTACTTCATAAAAGCAGTAAGTAGTCAAATGTAACATAAAATAAAACTAGCAAGTTTTAAAATATTTCATATCGGTAGTCAACTTTCAAAATAACTACAATCTATCATTTTGTCTTCTTCCTACCCCCCATTCCCCCCCCCCCCCCCCCCCTCGAAAACTGCTCAACCAAATCATGCTAACACTGATAACTTCTGATTTGACTGCCCAACATCTCCATGTGCTTCTTGTTCCTCCCCACTACTTTCTTCTTCTTCTAGTAACTAGATGAAGTCATGTGGGGCTACTAGGCTGTATAGGCGACGGTCCTAACTTAGCTAAGTTACACTCTCACCCATATCTACTTCACCTTCTAGATGTGGCTGCTCTCTTTGTGGCACTAGGGGTGTTTGGGTTGGAGAAATATTATACCCAATGTCTTGTGTGTAGTAAGGAGTATATACACCCCTCGAGCTACAAATAATATACCTCGAATAGTTGCTACTAGAAGGGAATATGCCATGAGTCGATCCTGAGCCCATGTCATGGAAGTATCCACCAGTATAACCACTATCATAGTGATGTATGCTATATGTAGGTGTCTTTGTTTGATTGACCACCCTCTTCAACCACATCATCATCCTCACTGTCACTCTGCTCATCTTCAATGGGATTCCCACACCAATCAAGATAGTAAGTACCATCCCAATTTTCATTAGCAAATCTAGGATTGAGTACAAGTATGACTTATATTGGTAATTAAAAATAAAGAATTGCGTAATAATAAATACAGCACCAAGAACTTGTTAGAGCTCTCTCTAGCTTTTATTATTTTCCTTTTTCTTTGTTGTACATTTACAATAAGTTACGTAGTATTTATAGCTTTGTTGATACTAAAAATAGAATGAAACTTTATTATTAATTTTACACAAAAAATAAATCTTGTAACATCTTCCTTACTTATACACCACAAAAATAATAGTAGTAAGTACTATATCTATAATATGCTAAATATAAGTAATTAGTTATCAAGCATGGTTTTATTTTGTAACATGGCCTCCATTAAACCAAGCTTTCCTCCATCATCTTTAGTGCCTCTTTCATCTTTAAAAACGTATTAACTTTAAGTGGTTTTGCAAAAATATCAGTGATTTGATCTTTAGAAATACAATATTTAACCATAATCTCTTTGTTTTTACTAATTCTCGAATGTATGATGCTTAATGTCTATGTGTTTGCTATGCCCACGAAACATTGGATTTTTTGTTAAAGTGATTATTGATTTATTATCATAAAAAAATTTCATAGGATTATTTTCTTGATGTTGTAGCTCACTTAATATTTTTTGTAACCAAATTGCTTGAGTAGCACAATTTTTTGCCATTATGTATTTTGCAGCTGTTGAAAGGGCAACTACTTGTTACTTCTTAGATGACCATGACAATGCTCTTGAACCAAGATGAGAACACATAACTTGAAGTACTTTTTTGTTTTTCAATGTCACTAGCCTAGTCACTATCTGTTTATCCAACTAATTCTATCTTATTAGCACTTGGATAAAATATATCATCATAGTTTTTCCTTTGATATACCTCAAAATTCATTATGTAACTTGCCAATGAGACTGTCATGGCAATTTATGATCTACTTATAAGTCCAAATCCATAAACAATATTAGGTTTAGTTGCTATTAATCACCTTAGATTTCCAACCAATCTTCTAAAATTAGTTACATTAACTAATTTACCACCGGCATCTTTTTCAAGTTTTGCTCTTTCTTCAACTGGTGTCAGCATTGGTTTGCATGCCTCCATCTTAAACTTCTTTAAAATATCTTCTATATATTTCTTCTGTGAGATAAAAATTACACCATGTGACTTATTAACTTCAATCCCTAGGAAGTAAGACATTAGACCTAAGTCTGTCATTTCAAATTGTGCAATCATAGCCTCCTTAAATTCCACTAATAATTTAAAATTATTACCTGTGAAGATTAAATCATCCATGTACAAACAAGCAATAACAAGATCTCCATCATTGTTGGTCTTAACATATAAAGCACGCTTATATGGACTCCTTTGAAAGCCATTGTCAATAAAGTATGTGTCAATATGTGTATACCATGCTCTAGGCACCTGTTTCAATCCGTAAAGTGTCTTTTTTAACTTGTAGACTTTATTTTCTTCTCCTAGTTTTAAATAACCTACTGGTTGCTTGATATAGATTTATTCTCTAAGTATACCATTTAAGAAAGTAAACTTGACATCCGTTTGGAATATTTTCCAATGACTTTGAGTAGCAATAGAGACAATCATATGCATCGTTTCTAATTTAGTAACCAAAGCTAACATTTCAAACTAACCAATTCTTAGCTTTTGTTTATAGCCTTTGGCCACTAACCGTGCCTTGAAATGGTCTATTTCTCCATCAAACTTGTACTTTGTCTTGTACACCCATTTGACACCTATAGGCTTCTTTCCTTCTGGAAGAGTAGCTAACTCTTATGTATTATTCTTCTCAATTACTTGAATTTGTTCATCCATTGCTTTAATCCAATGATTATTATTGGCTGCTTCATCATATGTAATTAGATCTCAATCAACAAATAAGGCATAATAGATAACATCTTCATCACTATCATCAAGATTAGTATCTTTGCTAACCATAACTTTTAAATGGGCAGGCTGACATTGTTATCGTAATGGACATCTCCAAGGCACTACATCCGTAGTTGACTCATTTAGACTACCTGGTATAGTTTGTTGTGCATCACTTGATGGTGTTTCACCGTTTTAATCATTTAGTTCAACTTCTTTGTTTATAGTTACTTGTACTGGTAGCAATGTCTGTTCTTTTTCCTACTAGTCCCATACTCCATTTTCATTAAAGGTAACATCTCAACTAATAATTTCATTTTGAGTTTTTGGATCATACAACTTATATCCAGGTTTCTTTACTATATCCAACAAAAATTCATTTTTCTACTTTATTGTCGAGCTTCTTTCTCAACTCATTTAGTACATGTGCATAACTTATATAACCAAAGACTTGAGGCTCGGGCTTCTTATGGGGTTTCATTATTTACACTTTTAACAAGACATCTATTCAAAATATAGACTACACAGGCTACTACTTCAGCCCAAAGCTCTTCGGTAATTTCTTACAATGCAACATACTTCTTACCGTATCCATGATAGTTCTATTCTTTCTTTTTGCCACTCCATTTTGTTAAGGAGTATATCATATAGTTAATTGATGTTTAATCCCTTGTTTGCTCAAGAAATTATCACATACAATATATTTAGTTCTTCTATCAGTTCTCAAGGTTACAAGAGCATAATCACTTTACTTTTCAATAAATACCTTAAAATTCTTTTATATATCACAGGCATCTAATTTCTTTTTCATAAAATAAACCCACATCTTCCTAATGAAATCATCAATGAATGTAATAAAATATTTATTACCTCCATTAGATGGAATATCGACATAACACAAATCTAAGTGCATAAGCTCTAGTGGTACATAAGCTCTCCATGAACATCCTTTGGGAAACGATTCTCGATGCTTTTTACCCACTACGCAAGCTTCACAAATTTGATGAGAAACTTCTATTGTTGGCAAACATGAAACCTAATTTTTTTGTTTGTAAGAAATTTGATGCTCCCAAAGTTGAAGTGCCCAAGATGCATGTGCCAATGCCAATTTTCATAAACTATTGAAGCATTGCAGCATAATGGAGTGTCATATTTGATATTCATTGGAAAGAGATGATTTTTTGACATGTTTGTCTATGCTATCTGACCCATCTCTACATCATTAATATTGCAAACTTTTTTGTTAAACCGTAATTCATAACCCTTTTCACCTAGTTGTCATATGCTCAAGATATTTTGATATATACTAGGTGCATAAAATACATCAGAAATATAATTCAATGATCCATCCTTCAATCTGATGGAAATCATTCCTTTTCCCAAGATTGAAATTCTTGAATTATCACCAAGCTTTACTGTAGTTTGGAAGTTTTCATCTATGTTAGAAAATAATTCTTTTTTCCCACTTAGATGATTACTATAACCGGTGTCTAATAACCATTGACCATCATTTTGATCAGCGATTGTATAACTGGTCAATAGCAATGTCTCCATGTTATCTTCATTCTCCACTACTTGAACATGACTATCTCTAATACTCGATGTTTTAACACAACATTCTAGGCTATAGTTACCATACTTTTTACATTTATGGCACTGAATATGGGATTTGCATTCATATTGAAAATGTATGTAGTTTTTGCATTTATGACATTGAATATTAGATTTGTTTTAGAAGGAGTCATTGCAATTTGCTCCTTGACTTTAATTAGTTCTAAAATTCCTTCCTTTTTCCTTTCAAATTCAAAACTCTTTGATCATGATCCTCCCTTTTGTGAGCAGTTCTCTTAATTCTTCTATTTGTTGAACCTTTAATGCTTGCTCAACCGTTCCTTTTGATCTTTCATTCATTCGCATTTCTCGTGACTCCAAAGAAGCTTGTAGGTCATTCATGGTTATTTTGTTAAGATAGTTGTTACCACATAATCAAAACAACTTGTGAGTATAAGCATAATTTTATCAGCAACTTCTTTTTCTGATATATCATCACCATTATATTTCAAATCATTAACCAGCTTATCCATTCGTGAAAAATAATCATGAATACTTTCATCTTTATCTTGTTCCATTAGCTAAAATTGACGTTTCAGATTTTGCAATCTTGTTCATTTAATTGTGTTTGCACCTTCATATGTTTTAAGTAGAATTTCCCATGCTCCCATTATTGTTTTGGCGTGACAAATGTTTTCAAGAATAGGCAGCTCCATAGATTGACAAATTAGAAATAAAGATTTTTTATTAAGTGAACGATCATGATCTATTTGTTGTTGACAGTTCTTCTGCTTGCATCGGTTCAACGAACCCTTTCTCTAAAATTTCTTCATAGCCATTACTATTTAAATACAACTCCATTAAGTGTTTCCACATTGCAAAATTATTTTTTCCATCAAATTTGAAGATTGTTGCTTGCAATTGTTGAATTTGCTGCTATTCTAAATTCAAACCTGAAGTCATCTTGTTTTAACTGGCTCCGATACCATATGTTGGCAATTAAAAAGAAAGAATTGCCTAATAATAAATACAACACCAAGAACTCATTGGGGCTCTTTCTTAGTGTGTTTCCTTTTTCTTTGTTGTACATTCACAATAGGCTACATGGTATTTACAGCTTTGTTGATACTAAAATAGAACACAACTTTATCATTAATTTTACACAAAAATAGATCTATACCCTCTTCCTTTTTAGGTCTAAAAAAAAATACCACTTCCTTAATTGTACACCACAAATATAATAATAGTAAGTACAATATCTATATTATACTAAGTACAAGTAATTAGTTATCAAGCTTGGTTTTATTTTCTAACAACTTCTCCACCTAATCTATTTTCTAGTTGTATCAGTGATTCATTTACTGGCATTGGTAAGTATTCCTCAACTAGCATAGGTGAGTTGGACATTGGTGGGGGCATATCCACTTGGACTTGGCTGAGCCGAGTGGACATGCCCAATAGTGGCTCCTCATGAGCTTGGATGCCTACATCAACCCCAACCTATGCATTGGTTAATGTGTGCACTTGTGAGTTCAAACTAGTTTATGAGGATGACATCACATGTGGTGCACTTGACTGCCTGGATATTTGCATAAATAACTCTTGTATCAAGTCAGCTCCTAACTCCTTTGCTTGTGCCAATAGATCCTCCGCTCTCTCATCATCAACGATTGGATACATGCCAATACTTGAACATATCTTGTTAACAACTATTCAAAATTGACATCCATCGTCATTTGAACTTTCCTTAATGGAAGTTTGTTGTACTCCAGCCCATGCAAACCAGTCACAATATTTCCACGGGCATAAACCATAAAGCGAACAAAATTCGCCACTCCAAACCTAGGGAGTTAATGCTTGTAATTAAATAATGGTAAGAATTGAAAAATGAAGATTAAATATGGTACACTATTTTCATTTTTTTTTCTTAAACTTTTTAGGGCTTCTTAGTTTTTCCCACACATTACCACATCTTCATACAATTTCCATCACTTTCTACTTGACATTTCGCCAAACACTTTATGTGAATGAACCAAACAACTACTTCAATCATCGAACCTTCATATGCATCTAAGCACACTACTATAATTAGTACTATCCAGCACATTAATGTGGGAGACTAACAACAAAAGTCACAAAATAATCTAGTTCAAAGGAAAAACCTAGGTTTTAAACTATAGTTTTCACCATAATGATGTAAATACGAAGTGAAATAAGAAAAATAGCACAAGGAAAGGAATGTTTACCTTCAAAATCAAAGATCTAAAGTCAGGAAGTGAATTGATTGGATATATCATGCCTTTAGACCACTATGTGTGAGAGAAATGTGTGTATGTTTTCAAAGTGTGAATGAAGTGATTGAGCTCGATCAAAAAATATATGTGTGTGGTGTAGAGAGGATGCATGTGGCATGTGCGCCCTCTTTACAAAATGAAGAGGGCGCAGGTGTCACATGCGCATATGGCACCCGCAGACTCTTTGTTTTCTAAAGAGAGTGCACATGCCACTTGCACCATCTTAGTTTTGATCAAAGGTGCATGTGGTATCCACGCCTTTAACACACATATTTTGATTTTTTTTTTTTTTGTCGTATTTTAGTATTTAATTTCAAAAAGAAGGATATTTCCATACAAAAGTTACATCTTATAATTTATATATCGAAATTAATTTTTTTATGAAAATTATCTAATTTAACATTTTTTTCCAAAATACTATGTTCTAAGTATGTATGTGATTCTCTAGATAAATTTATCTATTATTTATAATATATGATATATATTTTTGGTAGATATTTAAGGTCTAAACTTTTTTATGTAACTTTGAAACTTATTTTTTTTTTTTAATCTTTTCTATTTTCAAAAGTTTGTAAAGTTTAACATTTTAGATGTCATCTAAAGTAATTAACTTATAATTTTTAAATAATTAACTATATAGAAATTAAATAAAAGATAAAATATTACGAAAAAAATTGAATGAAAAAAGATGAACAAATACACATGATTTGAGAATGAGAAATTCAACCACATAAGACTAAGGATAGCTCACGGCTATATGAAGGGACTTTACAACCTCAAAATTAAAGATATTTGAAATATTATTAGGGTTTTAATACATAACTCAAAACCCACATAATGTTTGTAAGAAATTATCTAATAATATATATATATATCAAGTTGGGTTTTGGGTTCGCTATTAGATTCCAACTAATTACATGCCTAAGCATAGCAATTGCTATTAGATTCCAACCAATTGCATCCTTAAGCATAGCAATCTAAAGGACATGTATTTAGATGCTTAAACCATGTTGGTGGCTCGACGAATAACTAATTAGCAAAACTATATCAGCAATACAATTATCCAAACGAAGAGGAGTTTTGCCAAGGTTTACCTAGTTTTTATGACACTCAGCAAATAGGTGAATTATGAAAATTGGGTGAAAATTGTATTCCAACAAAGAACCCTGAACGTGGCTATTTTTTATTTTTTCTTTTTGCCTGAGAGTTTGTTTGTTCTTATTAACCCTAGAGATAACTTTATCAATGGTATCAAACCCAGCTTCCTTGTTATGTTGTTACAGAGTCATTGTTCTCTCACACTAATTGCTATACCTTTAATTAATATTTAAACTCTTAGGTGTTGCACCTGTAATAGACTCGTACGTTGGATGCCACATGCGGTTATTTTGCTATGTATTTCTGTCTTTCAAGTGAGGATAAGGCAACCTCAATAATGTTTTGTTCAATTTTTAGGACACATGTTTGATGAGACAAATGGTTATGAAGAGTGTAATTTAAAAGACAAGGAGTAGGCGGACCAATTTCAACTATTGGACTTGCATATTTATTTATATTGCATTTGGACCATTTTTAGTCATTTTGGATCATTTGGAGATTGTCTGGATGTATGGGAATTTTAATGGACTTTTGGCATCACTTTTAAAGGGCCTTAAATCCTAGCTGCTTTTGAAAGTAACATGTGTATGGGTAGGAGACATGGTACGGTTCGGTTATTTTTTTTATCGAACCTAACTATATTCATTTAAAAAAAAAAAAAAAACAGTTTGATTTCGTTCAGTACATGGTTTATGGCCTATACTCACTTGCATCTTCATTTTTCTTCTATATCGAGGAACAAAGTTCACAAAATGAAAAATCTTCTATTTCATGGCTATAAAATCATAGTAACTCTTCATTTCATGGCTACATAATCATACTAACTCCTCGAACATACAAACAAAACTTTGCTAGAATAGGAGCCATACGTTTGACATCATAGCATTAGACATTGCAAGAATAGGAAAACCAATGATGCTACCAGTGGAAATCAGAACTAATGAAACACAGAATATGTAAATGTAAGCAAAACATTTAAATGCAAGTCCTACACAATAGATATGGCTCCTGCACACTTAATGGAGTCAAACGTTGAGTAATCAAGCAAGGACCTAAACAAATGGAGTGCCTAAACCAGTTACAGCAAATCATTTAGATATACAAGCAAGCCTCTAGTTATGAACATTATTTTATCGCTCTATTCTTTAGAAATTGCAATATCTTTTAAGCGAATTAGAAGAGCCATAAATGTATGTGTTATAATTTTTCTTTTTTTGGCATGTCAATGTGTGTATTAATTGGACTTGGCAGGCCAACTGTGTTTATTGAATCCACCACCTCTCTAAAAGGCTTGAAAAAACCTTGCAGCCATGTGTTAAATTTTTATAACATGAATAATTTTATTAAACGTATATATACTTGTTCAACTGATTGTTCCTTATGGGTTATTTTATGGCTTTGTTAGAGAGGTCATACAAGGAATCATCTTCTAACAATTAAAATCCTCATTATATTAAGTTTTTATAGTAATCTAAACAATCAAATTTTGAATTGGAAGGTTCTACGAATGGGACTATTCCTATTTTTAGAAGTTCAAGACACACTAATACATGATTTTTCTTCAACACAATTGTGAAATCTATTGGCTGACAAGTGTAATAGTTGTGTAATTGCACAAAGTGAGAAACCAACAAAGATGTAAGTTTTCATGAGGAAACGTAAAACTGACTACTAGATTACAAAGGCCCTAATCTAAGCAACTCAACTTTAAGAGGAAATTAATTAACTACTCCTAAAAATAATACAAAGATGGACCAAGAAAATTTCAAAAATATAAGGTACCAAAGGATATGCTCTATATCAAATGCATAGGACTGTGTTTGGTGATCTCATATTCTCATGGGCTACCAATGTCCATGCCTCATATTTATATAAGACTGTTAATGTGGATTTCATCCAAAGCTCGCTTTGAACCTCTTTAGCCGTTTGTTGCTATATAGTCCGCTTTGCTGAAAAAACTTTTGCTCTGTCTAAAATATTGTTCATTGTTTTCTTTATATACCTGCAAATAAACATCTAACACATGTAAAAAAAAAATTTAAAAAAATTTTTAAAATAAACAAGTACTTCATAACACTTGTCAAATATTTATTTATACGAATACAAAAGAGACAACAAGTTCATAACAGCAAAATTTTATTTCTTTTGACCTATGTATGTGGGGTAAATAGGGTTTTTAGAGATTACCGACCATCGACCCCTCACGGCACAGATGATCTCGTTTATTTTTCGAAAGTCTTCTTTAATACGAAATTGCAACTGTATCCTATTCTTAACTTTTTATTGATCAGCAGTCTAATTAGCTATTTTCATTTAATTATACATTATCTTTCATTGTTACTTTTTCTTTGCCCTTTCTTCTTCTTCTTCTAGATGTCTCTCGAGTCCAGAAATTTCTTAACTGTCCTAATACTTTAATTTAAAGCATCGGTACGAGAAGATTATTTGTGAGTTTTAGGAAGTAGTAACTACACTATTGGATTAAGTAATCTGGCTATATCTAAATCTAATAGTTTTTTATGTTAACTAATATATATATATATATATATAATTAATTGTATAAGTGAATGAAAAACATGTCAACTATCTTTAAAAAAAATTACTAAAATATAAATTATGCAAAAAAATTTACCAAAATATCATGTTATGTCACATTTATTACATACCATACACATTGAAATATTAAATGCAGTTGAATTGGTAATTATATATATTTTTTGTCCAATTGATAATATATTTTTTTTTTCCATTCGGTAAACGGTAAGTACTCTCAACTTGAGGCATATTATCATTTTCTAGTTTTCCTAATTAGCACACCAAATTCCTGGTAACCAAGCTTTCCAAACCTAATTCCATAAATACTTTTTTTTTTTTTTGTTTCCTTTTAAGTCTTATGTAATATTATGATACATAAAATGCGTGTGCGCGATTATTAGGCTATATCAAATGATATATAAATTTAATTATCAGATTATATATAAACTTAATAATTAAATTTTATTCATTATTTTAGTATTGTTTGATGAAACAAATATTACGTATTTAGGATTTATAATCTAATTTAACAAATATATTTTATAATATACCATTATAGTTATATGTTTTTGCTTTTCTTGAAGTATTTTAACATCGAATCTGCAAAATTTATTCCCTCAAATAATTAGTAGCATGTACAGTTTAATTTAATTATTTTATATTATAGATTTTACTATTTCGTTATATTTAAATTTTTACATAGAAATCGCTCATACATACCTAATATTATTTATTAAAAGCATTACAATTAGCTTTAATGCTTTTACTTTCTAGTGAAAACTGACTTTGCCTATTTTCAATTCTAGTCCCTCGTTGGTCCTAGCAAATGCAAACCGATACCTATTAGAAGCATTACGATTAGTTATTACAATGAGACCATTGTTCGTATTTTACAAAACCAACGTGACAAATATTAAGAGCAACATGGTCCCACCTTAGTCAAAGCTAAAGACAACTGATCAACTCATAAAAGGAAAAGATGGCAGCCACAAGTGGAGGAAACGAAAAGTAAAATAATAATAAAAAAAAATGTTTTCATATTGAATTGCTTAAACTTCTTCAAAATTCAACCGACCCTTGGGATTTGGGTCACCGCATTAAAGCCATTAACCCAAACCCTAACCCTATCGCAGCGAAAGTCATCAGGTACAATAGAGTCTTCCCTCAGAGTATCAGCATCCTTAATATTAAGATTCTCTCTTAAAATGGTTGTAACGACTACAGTTCCATTTGCACCAATCATCTATGGTCATGATATTTTCCCCGTCATAAATCACATGTGGATTAACTAAGATATATTTGTGGATATATGGAAAATTATGTAATTTTTTATAAGCGGCACTGTCGAGCAGGAAGGGGAAAAAAACTAACATTTTTTTTTTTTTTGGAGGAAAGAGGGAAAACCGGAAAACCAATATCAATTTCTATTTAGCATCTATTATTATTAGGAGCATTATTCATTCTTATCAAATATATTAAGTAAAAATTCTCATTTATATACCAAATGAGAACCTATTTAGGGTCTGTTTATTTCATCTCATTCCGATCATTTTAACATCTTATTTTATTGTTTTCAATGAAGTGTTTGTAAAGAGATAGGTAAAAAATAGATATTTTTATCATAAAATGATCAGTACCGGTCAAATATAGATGCAAATTAAAAATAAATAAAAAACAAATAATCCAATTAAGGTAAAAACATTAAAATACATAACATATGGACTATGAAACATGAACTTAATTTACTATTTGTAATCAATATTTGTTAAAGAAAACTAAAGACTATAAATCACCAGGAATAATGCAACTGCTCATCGTCCTAATCAGGGGCATCACACACTTAGTATTTAAGCCCGACTTTAGACTCTTTCTCTTCATTTCAAAACCTACGCCCATCATTTCTATTTTATTTACTCCTCTCTGTACTCACGTACCCACTCATTTGCACTCACAAGTTTCATGGAATTAACATCATCGAGATGGCTATCAAGAAAGTAACTACCCCTCGAGGGGTTAAGCACTCTAGGGCTGAGCGATCTCCATAAGGTAGTCATCTTCATAGTACCAGTGGCTCAACTAACCCAACCAGCAGGATGTGGGAGAATCATAGCCATAGATATAAACAGTTGGTTGAAAGTAAGATTTTGAAGGGAAATATGATTTCGGACGAGAAAGTATGAAGGCATTATGGCATATTGAAGGCATTTGAGAGACTGCTTCCTGACGGACCGTGGATAAACTTCTTCAGTTTGAAAGATTTTTATAGGTAGACAACTTTAGCATTTATGGCATCCTTTGAGCTCACCTACACAAGCATTCTCTCAAGCACTCATAACCATGTTTCTTTCCTACCCAAGGGAAATACTAGAACATGTCGATGAAGGCCTTTACTAAGGCCATGGGAATCTACACGGAGGTAGAAATCAACTCCCCAACTTCCATAGCTTGCCTACTCTACCACATAGAGTTACCCACAATGCCTTTTGGAAAGATATCTCCATATAATACAGCTTACGGCCTTACAAGTCAGGAGGCTCCCCCATAAAGATATTGAGCCACCACATCATACATTATATGTTGGTGCGCTAGATGAATCCGAGGATGGATAGTCCTGGATTTGTTGTCACGCCCCAAAGGGTACCCTGGATGTGGCAATCCACCACATACGGTATTAAAACTTAAGAATGACTTTTCGAAGTCATGCGAAAACTTCAACACTATATGTAAGATATCTATCACAATAATAGGAGACTTCAGTAGGATGTGTAGTTCGAGATAGTAAATATAGCATACAAGGAATCTAGATAAATATCTAACTTTAATATTGTAAAAATATGATCTTTACAATATCTTGGGGGCATTGTCCTGATAAATCTCCGAAGATCATAATATCATTTTAGTCTTACACCAAAAAGAAACAATACTAGAACTAAAAGGTTTTAAAGGAAATCTATTCTAAGATCTTCCAAAAGGATTTCCCTCGAAAGCTTTCCAAAACATAATTCTATTTGGATATATGGGGTCCTCGACAAAAGAGATATTGGTCTTGTGTCAACAAAAGTCTATTGAGGTGTAAGCTCAACTAGCTTAATGAGAATATTCCTAGATTAAGTTACTTGTATCAATAAATTCAAACAGATTATTAAACAAGCATATGAATGCATCAAGTAAGTGAACAAGCAATACATATGATCTACCGAAATCATATGTTTGAATGGATTTACTCCTCCATCCGGGGTTAGGTGTTTCAGGCTCTTTAAAACCCATCTTTGAAATCTAACTTTGTAGTTTATTTAGGGCTCTTACTCGCCAATCCTAAAATAATTCTTTCGGGTTCCTATTCGTCCATCCTTGAATAATTCTTTTAGGCTCCTATTCGTCCATCCTTGAATAGTTCTTTCGAGCTCCTATTTGCACATCTTGCAGACTTATGAGTTTCCACGAACCCCACTACTATACTCTTGTCCCATCAAACATAGTAGTTAATGAAATGAGACTTACTACGTGATATGCATGAATCAATTAATATAACTCGTAATATGTAATTAAGTTAATTTAAAAGCGATCATAGAATTTGCAAACATTCCAGTATGATAATAATAAAACACAATTTAATTAACAACAATTCATGTCTCGATATGTTTAGTATTCTTTCAACTAATATTATCAAGCATATTTTGTTTTCGTCTTTTCCTACTTCTAGTGCCTCTAGCTACAAGCACAAACAAGTACGTAAAAGTGGGAAATAAACTCACTCGACCATCCTTGATAAAATTATTTACTCATAACAGTAATTCGAATACGAATCCTCCAAGCTTCGTTACCTAAATGAGAGATATACTCGGAATGGGTATTTTGTAGAAGTTCTTATTGAACTTTCTAACTCTATTCTAGTATTTGCGTTAAAATTCGGAATGAGGAAATTCTAACCTAAAATGGTCATAACTTACTCATTTTAACTCGAAATTTCACATATTATGTATTGTTTTCTACCTACTCGAAAAGATTTATCCATTTCTAAGATTATTTTTGTCATAAAAAGCCATTTGGTTGCAAAACACCACGGTATATAATAGTTACAAAATTCATAACCCTTAAAATGTGCTTTTCCAAACTTTTTTTACCCAAAAATCCTTAAACAAATATATCGATATGTATATGGCTGGAAAAATCCTTTTGATACATAAATAGACTCATATTTTATGCATGATTCTATTGGTGTTGTCTCAATAATTATTTTTCGTAAAACAACTTGCCTTATGGTTTTGAAAAATTAGACTTTGAAAATTTTCTCTTCAAGTGATTTGAAAGAAATTATAAATTTCGAGTTATACAGGTGGAGGAGTGGTAAATCCTCATTATAAGCCTGCTGCTCATTCTGCTGCTGCCTCACATTCTCATTTTCCTCATGAAACCTTCTCCTTGGAGGCATTCTAAAACAACAAAACACCATAAGATTAGATAAGGGTATCCAACTAAAAGATCAAAACTTAAAATCTAAAAGACAACAACAACAACTTAACTAAGCAACAAACCTATAATTCTACCCCACTCATCAAATCTCACCGTCCTAAGGACTCAAAACTTAAATCTATAAGATTCAAAACCTATAGCTCTTATATCAATTAAGCTGTAACACCCTAAAATAAGGCATTACAACCCGCCACGTGTCTACTCTTGATTAGGACACGCTAAGGCTCTATTATCCACAAATATACAAATATCACCTGTAAACGCACACATAGGGTATCTTATAGGATAATCAACACAACCTGTATAACCTGGAAAAACAAATATACTTCATAACATTCCTGTTTAACATACAAACATCCTAATTGGCATAACCACAAGCCAACAATCCAACATATAAACTGAAACTGTCTACAAGAGAAATCCTTCATTTACAACTTAGTCTTCCAATGACAAAAGATCTAATAATTTTTCGTAAAGTATAATAATAAGCAAAATACAGCAAAATCAAGTTTTCAACATATCTAGACACTCCTTTTCTTCCATGAACCTATAATCCAAAAGTCTAACTCTCAACTGGATAATCAGGTCCACTATCGCAATCCTCTTGATCAAAGATCAGATCATAACCTGAAAGATCATATATAATGTCTTCATCACTTGTACTTGAAATTTTAAAAAGTGAGCTGCGAAGCCCAGTATGATAACTCCAATCATTAAAAGCAAATGCAAATGCACACGCAAAAGGTATATATATCAAATGCACTTAGTCTAATGCAAGCAATCAGTTTGTTATCTTTTTATAATCAACAAATCGACATAGTTCAGAACTATATATACTCTAGTCCCGAACTTGAAGTAACTCAGACTCCTCTTTAAAAACAACAAACTATTTGAAAATAAGATAATTACATATATATATATAGATGAGTGGATACTCCCCAAACATCTCCGTTTCCCCCTAATTCTACCAGAATCACATCAAAGCACGAGTCCACTAGGGACAACCTCATACTAAGATCATCAGAGTGCCTCACCAGTATCACTGTCTGCCAAGTCTTTACTGGTCAAAGACAAGCACAACCAAGCAGACAATTATTAAGCTGAATAGAATTAAGTTTATTATACAGTTCTATCCCTACAACCAATCAAGTAATATTAATCTTACAAGCAAAAACAATAAGCAAGGATTGATCGTACCTTTCTAATTTCAGGAATACAACTCAAATCCTGAAATTCGATATCAACAACAACAAAGACAACCCGAACTCTACAAACTCCTATATCAACACCAACAATAATTCCACAACCTCCAAATATCCTGTTGCAATATATATACATCCATCAACAAAATAAACACATTATCAATATATCCTATCAGACATGAATTCTCCAAAAAATCTAACCTAACAAGGAAACTCCAATATTCGCATCGTGTACGCCGATCAAACACCACAAAATCCTCAAGAACAACGATAAACTCCACAAATTATCGAATATTTCTCCACAAACCCTTTATTATATAATATAAAGAACTTATAAGGATCATCTAATCATACATTGATTAAAACCATCATAGAGGAGATACAACTTACCGATTTAGATCATCAACAACTCAACCTACATGCACCAATTTGGATCTCACCCAAAGCTAAGGTTTCCTTCATGCAAACAACCATAAAGTTTTAAGAACTTGCATGAAATTCGCATAAAACATGTAGGAGAACATTTTACTTACTTGATTAGACCACAAAACTCACTCCTTATCCAACCGAAATAGATTAAACCTGAAATCTTGATCATTCCCACGTTTTCCTTCAAGAACACAATAAAACACTAAAAGATCTTACATAAATCCGAGACAAACATGTTGTAGATGGATTAGGATCCCTCACCTTTGACCAAATTTGCCTGAAGATGAAGATTCCACACTAGAAGACCAAGAACAACCAGACTTCTCTCTCTCACTAAGGAAAAACACAGAGGAAAAACTTCTGTCGAAACTGTTGTTGCACGTCTCGTATTTATAGATTTTTACCTGTACGCCGGCAAATCTGATATCTACTCTGGTGGCGCAGAAACCCAGGAGGCGACGTTCGACATGCAACAAAAATCCTTCACATCGTTCAGAACATCAAACGCCGGTAAAACCCAAGGCAACACCGACGGCGTTCGACTCCAATGTTAGACAAAAGCATTCTGCCCAACTTCAACACCAGCAAAAACACACACACACACATTCTGACGTTCAACTCCAGCGTTTAAGAAATTTGGTTCTATTCACATCCTATGCGGCCTCTATGCCAACAACGTACTCCTTCCAAAAGCCGGCGTTAGATCTGCAAAAAATTGCAGACATGCGCATCTTCAACAAATGTAAATCCAACACAAATTAAACTCACTTAACTCATCTTTTGACCTTCCTCTTATCTTATATCATCTTATAGTTCACTTATGTTCATTAATCCGTATGTTACAAAAGATATGATTGTGTTAAAATCTTAAGTTTAACACAAAAAATTATATTTTTATGGAGTATTTAGTTCTAATTTATAAAAGAAATGAGTTCATTTTATTATTTGAAGAAATCTTCATTACTAATACTTTAAAATTTATGATTAGCTTGTCTAAGCTTTTGAAAATAATTTATTAAAAACAATACTTAGATCTTTTGTTGAAAAATCATTTGTTAAGTGATAAGAAATTTAGTTTACTTTTCTTTATTAAAGAAAGAACCCATTTTTATTTTTATTAAGACAACAATATTCTAATCATGCATGAATATGATTGTGTAGCAATGAAAAAGGGTAAGAATAATATATAATAAGATAGTAAGAAATATGATAAGTAAATAAACAAAATAATATGGTCAAGCATTAGGAACCTTAGCTTCATCAAGGTATTCTGGTCAAGTATTAAGAGTCTTAGCTTCATCAAAGCTTCCCGAGACTAAGAATAGACTAGTCTCAAAAGAAAAAAAAAAAAAGAAAGAAAAGGAAAAAAGCAATAATAAGAGTAATAATAATAAGCATGTCAGTGATAATTAGTGAGCATTCAGGCTCTAAGAAATATAGATATACATGTATTTAATAATATATATAAAGTTAGATTAGGAGCATAATAACAACACAATAACAATAATATAACAAAATAATATAATCGGTATTCTTGGCATGTGTAAGAACAAAACATGAACATGTTGTTGCTTTTATAACTCACATGAGCTTTAAGAAACAACACCATGGCCATGCTAAGTTACATGACATGGGAAAAGTAAATATAGAATATTTTTACCTAAAGGTGTGTATTTGTTGAAGGTGGATGTAAGGATGTGTGGGTAGTATTATGTAGTTGATGATTTTTTTTTTTTTCATGTAGAAAGGAATGTTGGAAAGAGTTAGTTAGAGAGGATTTTTGGTAGATACGATTTGAGGAGTGATTTTGGTTGAGTTTTGTTAAGGTTTGAGAAGTATGTGAAAAGTGTGAAGAAGGAAAGGGGTATTTATAGAGTTTTGGAGTGAAAATTAGGTGTAATAAAATAAACTGAAAAAAGAAATAAATTGGAAAAGAGAGAGGGGGGCAACAGCATTAGAGAGAGGGAGGAAGAGTTTTGTTTTATTTTATAATTTTTGTAATGAAAAGTAATAATGTGTACGGTATGATGTAAAAAAAGTTGTATTGGAAAAGTAAATGTGTAAGAATAAGTGTGTAGATTGTAAGAAAAAGTAGAGATAGTAAAATAGTAAAATAGTAATGAATAGTAAAAATAGTACTATAAATAGTAGACTAGACAAATTAAATACCGGTAGTAATAAAAATACGTGTAAACAAGCTATATCTGATATTTTTTTAGTTACCGAAAAATTACAAACCTAATATTTTTGAAATCCTTATATAATTATGAGTCTTTTGGTGTTATCGAAATATTTTTACTATTTCAAGCATCGATGCACGTTTTTTGAGAACTGATCCTATTCGGGTTCGAAACGAATCGAATTTTGACAAATTTGATCCTTTTAAGCTATCTTATATTATTCCAAACTATAATCCATCATTAAATTCTTTTTCTTATTCTCAGATTTCGAGCATGGGATTACTGGAGTTGAAACCGCTAGATTGTCTTGATCTTAGTTGACTTTTGAAACTCTTGTTTGACTAGGGTTAAGGTTTAATCCAACTTTATCCTAAAAATTGAGGGGTTTACAGTTGTAGCAGACATTGACATCTTCCCTTTGTACACCATTATCAAGGACTATAAGGTGAATGTTGGTGTCCCTATAGCATTTGCCTTCAAACACAAAGCCTCAAATTGAGGAAAAGGGATGTATTTTGGGCCACTAATCACTATAATCTTAAAGAACTTGAAAATCTGGCTCAAAAAGAATGAACTTAAGGATAAGAATGGTGAATCTAAGCCTTCATTAGCTAAACCCTTTCACCAGTTGGGGTTCCAAAAGTGGCAGATCCAAGCATAGATATAGAGGCCCCTAGTGAGTCTAGTAATGCTCCTCCGAATGCTGGTTATTCATCTGGGAACTTTGCAAAGCTAGAGTAAAGAATTGCTCAACAAAAACAATACATTACTCAACTTTGGCAAGAGTAGAAAAAGTGTGAAGAAAATTATCAAGGAAGGGTTCATGGCAATATATAACCGAATGGGAATTCAGATGCCATGTTGTTTTAAGAGTAGCTTGACCAGAGGCAATAAGGCCGTAGTGAGCCTTCTCCAACTAATACTAAACGAGCCTTCATACCAGCACAGAAGCCAAAGGAACCCGCCAGAGCACCAACACCTCTACCTCAAGCTAAAGAGAGTGGAAGTGAAAAAGAAAATGCTTCAGGTGAAGAAGCCACTGCATTTGAGAGCTCTAGGAGTAGAGAGGACAAAACAGAAGGTCAGCTCCAACACAAACAAGGGGGGAGGCCTCAACAAACTAGCTAGTAGGTCAAGCAATAGGGTACCCCTTAAGTAGAGGAAGGGAGCTATTTTGGGTTTGATGATGATGAAGAGGGTGAGGATAAAGATGACAGTGATGAAAAAGGCAAAGATGAAGGAGGTGAGGAGGATCTAAAGATGATAGCGTTAGCGAAGGGAATGCTTGGAATTGAACCTCTAGCTTTCTTATTTATTTATTTATTTAAATATCTATTCAGAGAGCTTAACCTTTATCTGATTGTAATACTATGAGACTTTTGTGTTCTTGTGGTCTTTTGCTTTTATTTAGTTTTTCCTTTTTCATTGGATATCAAGCAGAGGAAGGGACCAGTTCCCAGTGTTGTTTGTTAAGTCCTGGTATCTTAAACTTCAAAAGAGGAGTGTTAGTTTTCTTTTCTTTGGTTTTCATTTTTATTCCTTTTTTGTGTGGTGCTTTGTTGTTATCAGACATTGGGGAAAATATTTTTCTATAAGTATGGGGAAGGGAATGTATAGAGTAAATAGAGAATTGTTGTTACATTGAATTTCTACTCAGTTAAGCATGTTTAGGAAAACTTTCATGGTGCAAAAATTGTTGATTCTTTTTTTTTTTTATATCTCTCACTTAAAATTGAGCTAAAGTGACTAGTTATGAAATTTGTCCTAATTTTCACTTGCTTATGTGCTTTTGTTAATTTGTTACAATTATATGATGAAATATGAGTGGTATAGTTATACTTGTTATTTAACTAGGCATTTAGTTTTAAGATTAGCATAATGTTCTTAGTAGGGGTTAATTAGTTAATTTTTAAACTTAACTAATTGTATAGCCTTTCATACAATTTTTTTGAAGGCTTATTCTTCTTGTGATGGAAGTCTAATTGAAAGTATTGAATTGATGATACCCTTGTATTCATTCTTATGTATTCATGTTTAGAAAAAAAATAATCAATTTGTTAAGCATTTTAACAAACAAATAAAAGATTTAAGTACAAAAAAAAAAGTAGAACATGATATATACAAAATTTAAATATATGCAAACAAAAAAAAGCAAAGGGTTAGTGGTATGAACAGAAGAACAAAATTTACAAAAATAGAAATGAAATGTTGACACATAGAAAATAAGATTATGTATAGAAACAATATTTACAGAAAAATAAAGCATATGTACAAAAAAAAAAGAACCAAAAACAAAATCAAACAAAAATCTAAAATTATTTACACTATTCGTTGGGTTAATGACTAATCTAATAGATTCTAAACTTTTATATAGTGCTTTATTAAGCTTCATATTCATGAATTCAACACCAATCATCAGCAACAACGCCAGAAAAAACTTTGGTTGGTGGTGTGCTATATAAAAACGTTAACTTGAAGTTTTCCAAAAAAAAATAAAATGCTAATAAGTTTTGCAATCACTAATATAGGCAAGCATACCTATTGATATAGTATAGAAAATATTAGGTTGTATTCCTTGAAGATTGTTAGCATCTCCCTTACCAATCTTAATCTATTATCTAGCTAAAAGAAGATTTAGAACAACACTATAAACATTAAAAAAAAAAAGGCTAAGCTAAGGTTAAAACTAATTATAATACTTTTTCAGGGCAAATTAAGGATATAAGTTTATTAATGAAAGACAGATCTTAGGATTTGTTTCACTAAATCCTTATCATATGATTTCTTAACAAACTCACAGAGTTGTTTGATGAGTATACTTGTACTGTTGGATTCACTAAGGTAAGGTAAGCTAAAGCCTCTCTCAAGGTCAAAAACTCTAAATCTAGATTAGATCACCAAAATCTCTTCATGAGCTATCAGTAATCTTGTCATGCCCCAAAGAGTATCCTAAACATGGCAGTCTGCCGCACGTGATATTAAAGCTTAAAAATGAGTATCTTAGTCATGCAAAAACTTCGATACCATGCACAGGCATACTTTCTCGATAATAGGAGACTGTAGTGGAATAATGCATTTTAAGAAGATAGCAATATAAATAGCATATAAGAATTGCTAAACATAAACTTAACAATTGAAATATCAAATTCTTATATCACATAGGGGCATACACTCGTTAAACTTAAGGAAATTACAAACCATAGAGTCTTTAAAAGTAAATCCTTAAGTCAAAATAAAATCTAAACTTTACTGTAGAGGTTTCTATGGAAGTCTATGCCATTCTCGCAAACTTCGTCCAAAAACTCCTAGTATTCCCATGTCATTACCCGAGTGAACATTCCCCTCAGATAAGGCCAAAGATATTCTTGTTACAACAAAAATCTAAAGGGTGTAAGCACATCTAGCTTAGTGAGTAAATTTCCATAAAAACATACGCATAAATTAAACAAGTTTTATATAAGCATATGTAATGCATCGATCATATGAACAATCGAGTACATATGATTATCCGAAAATTATATGTAGAATGGATTCATGCCTTCCATATTAGGGATTAGAGTATGTTACAGGCCCACACGACCATCATTTCAATTTGTAGATTTTTATGCTCCTACATACCAACACTTTTGTGGACATTCTAGCTCCTACTTGCCACCACTAATAATCTCTGATCCCACATGAAGAATAGTAGCGAGAATGATGAGACTTAATTCACGTAATGCATGATCAAATTATTAATCATCTCCAAATGGAGTTATTTTTGTTTTTAAGGGTAACCATCCAAGTTCATACCAATGCATCAATGTAATATCGAAACAAGATATTAATTAACAATTCAAGTCTTGATATGCTTACTTTTGATTTATCAAGCACCACAAAATACTTACATAACCCATGATAATCCGGCTTGCAATTTCCATTTTTTTACTTTTCCTAATATCTAGTGCTTCTATTCTATAAGCACAAATAGTAATACGAAAAGCATTGGAATCTCATAATTAGAATAGTCATTAGGAAATGGAACATCGGTATCCTCA
Organism: Combretum micranthum; assembly: GCA_024138025.1. NCBI lineage: Eukaryota > Viridiplantae > Streptophyta > Magnoliopsida > Myrtales > Combretaceae > Combretum > Combretum micranthum. Next base: position 347,406 of record JAMXBD010000148.1, on the reverse strand, counting down.
TCACCTAAACCAAAGAAATACCCAAAGTGAGTATTTCATAAGGGTCTTAAGTTTCTAACTCTAATAATTTTATTCGTACTATTTTTCCTAATTATAAAAGTTTTAATTTAAAATAGTCATAACTTACTCATTCTAACTTCAAATTTCGCATATGAATAGTTAACTTCTACTTAATTCGAATTCTCTATCCATTTTTAAAGTTATTTCAAACATTTAAAGTCATCTAGCTCTTAGAAACCTACTGTACAAATTACACCCAACATGTTCCAAATTTGATTTCTACTATTTTTTTACAATTTTTACCTTATTTAAACTTTCTACATCCAATAAATATTGCTTAAAAATTATTAACCATTCACAATAGTTCGTAATACATGCATGATCCCAATGATGTTGCTTAAATTTTTTTTTCATTGAATAATTTCATGAAAATTGAAATTTCTTAAGTTTACAAAATTTCATTCTTAAAAATTTGTAGTGTACTCCTGTCGCTTATAAATAAGTGAATTGATCTTTAAAATAAAACACCACTCTCTATTGTATTCTTTGGAATTCTTGTTAAATATATATTTTGATTGAAACTTATTGGTTAAAACATTTACCTTTCATGTGTTGCTAAGAAAAGAATTTCATGTTGTGAGATTTTTAAAATACAACTTAAGGTCATGATAATTGTGAAAATTAATGGATTGGTTTTATTTTTCAAATTTTTCTTTTGCACAAGGATTTCTAAGTCCTTCAAAAATAAGTTTAGAAAATTATTCACATAATAAAGATTTATCGATATTAAAATTTTATGGATGATAACATCACTATGAGCACTTATGTACATGAACATAAACTAGTCTTGTGAATATTTAACTTAGTAAAATCAACTCAAAATGAGAAATTGACAAGGTCATAATTGAAAATATAAGCAAAAATCGAAGTAAAGGTATGAAAGTCTTAGATTATGATCAAAGCTCCCCAGAACTTGAAATAAACCAATCACCATATATAATAAAATCAAGAAGGAAATAACATGGAAGTCTTAAATTTTTTCAAAGCTCCCTCGAACTTAAAATAATCCAATCTCGTGAACAATAAGTAAAATCAAGAAAGAAATAATATGGGAGTCTTAGATTTTGTCATGGCTCCCCAAGACTTGAAATAATATAGTCTCATAAATAATAAGTAAAATCAAGAAAGAAATAATATGGGAGTCTTAAATTTCATTAAGGCTCCCTGAGACTTGAAATAATCCAGTCTCATTTAGATTTGATTTTTAAACTAGTCCAAGACTAGAAGTTGACTAGTATTATTGTAACTTGAAATGGGCAAGTCTTAAAGCATGCAAATAAATCCGTAAAGAGCATAAATAAAGCAAGTTAGATTAGTGAGCACTATGTTCTAAATATTATAGATACTTACATATACATATTTACATATAGGAAGTTATATTAATAAACAAGATTAAAATGAACATAACATAAACATAACATAGTACTGTGACATGAATATTGTATTATCTTGCATTTCCATTCCCTAGCATTATGCATCATGGGGTTTTTCATGGAAAACATTAGGAGATATACACATATGCACATCATAAACATAATATAAGGAGATGGTTTAGTGTTTTTACCTAAAGTAAGAAAGATGCAACAAAAAATATGGAGGGGACAATGGGGGGTGTAGGTGGCGGCAACAAGAGAGGGAGAGGGAGAGGAAAATTTGAGAGAGTGTTGAGAGTGAGAGGGAAATTGTAAAGTGAAAATGGGAGGAGGTGTGTTGGTATTTATAGAAGAAAATTAGATGAATTAAAGTATAAAAATAAAATAAAAAGAAAAAGAAAACTGAGAGAGAGGAAGAGAGGGGGCAATCGGCATGAGAAGAGAGTAGAAGAGAGAGAAAATTAATTAATTTGATTAAGAAAAGTGAAATAAAGTATGATAGATTAAGTGTTGTGTAAGAAAAGTTATGGGTTTGTAAGAGGTGTAAGAATAGGGGTGTAAGATGTGTAAGAAAGGTGTGTGATGTGAATAGTAATTAATAATAAACAAGACAAATTAATTACAGGTAGAGATAAAAATACACCTATAAAGGCCATAATTGACATTTTTATGAGCCAATAAAATTTTATATGATATTTTATGAATACCTTATTATTATACTAGTGTAAATTTTTTGTCAAAAAATTTTGCCTCATTTTGTGTGTCGATGATTGGGTACAAAAATTGATACCGTGGAGGTTCAAAACGATTAGCGTTTTAGGAAAAACTTACCGTTCTAGGGTGTATACCTTATAATCAACCATATTTAGGGTCAATACTATTTTTCTAATTCATCTAATATTTTGGGGTTTTTAGAAACTATCCAATCGAGTCTAAGGTTTTTAAGGTTAAAGGTTGACTCGGTTTGATTCTATGGTTTAGTTTCAATATTGACTCTCATGTTCAACTTATAAAAATAACAAAAAATCTAGGGGTTTATAAATCTAGATTCGCTTAAACATTAAGAATCCTTTAATTGAAAACCGTTTTTAATGAATTTTAAAGTAAGTGACAGAAAGTTTCATGATCCCTCTCTCATGGTGATTATGAGCAACTTTATTGGCAGCTCAGATCTATTCAAAAAAATGATTTCTTAATTTATTCAGTTGAAATCAAATATGAATCTAAGGTGCACCATACAGTTAAACCCACAAAAAATAAGTTCAAGCTACTAAATATAAATACATAGTCAATATTTAATTAAAATGCATTTCAAATAACATGGATTAGGTTTTAGATTCACAAACCTCAAGTTAAGATGATTATGAAATAGCCAAGAAATTCCTAATTTTATTTTATGAATGAATTGTTGAATTATGCATGATAAATATATGTTGATGGTTAATTTAAATTTTGATGAACTATGTGATATGTGAATGTGTAGAATTATTTAAATATGTTAGAATTAGTTATTTGTTATTTCATAAAATATCAATATGTTTTAGGGTGAAATATATGTTAGAAATAAATGGAATGTATGCATATGAAAGCCCCTAAGTAGCAGAAAATTTGAGTAAAAATAGAGCCAATAAAACCCCCTTTTTAATGCCTTAAAACAAAGCCATTTAATTAAGTAAAACAAGTTAAATTAATTAACCAAAGCTAAAGTCATTAAAGCCATTAATACTCCTTTTGCCACCTGCCCTTTTTAAAGCCAATAAGATAAACACAAAAGTCACCTAACACTCAAAATTCGGCCAAAAATTGCCTCACCAAAAACACTCTCCATATTTGCCCTAAACTCATTCCTCTCTTCATCAAAAGAGCTCCCAAGGTGACCCCTAAGTTGAAGTTTGATTTTCTACAATTCTCACCATCAAAAGCTTGATCTAGAGTCCTTAAACCGAGCATAGAAGTCAAGTGGTAAGTATGTTCTCTATTTTTCATTTTCATGCTTGTATGTGTTCTTGATGATATTTTGTTTATGAATTCGTGACCCATGTTGTATGGATATTATATGAAGTGTAATAGGACTAGATTGGTTAGTTTTACTTGTTTGAAAGTGAGTTTGAAGTGTTGATAGGGTTGAATGGTTGGATATGGTATAGAGTGTGAATTTGGAGATTTTGGTTGTTGAATTGTTGGATGATGATTAGAATAGGGTTATAGATGTTTTGAGATGATGATTGATTGATAGAAGTGATAAATGAACTTATAATAAGCTTGGAAAGATTTGGAATGAGTTGAAGAAGTGTAAAAGCATGTTTTTGTAAAAGGGAAAAACAGGGGAAAAACTTTGGAAAATTTTCGCTGCTGTCAACGCCTGCAAATTTGCCGGTGTACTTTGCCGATGTAGGATTTACGCCGCCGGCTTTGAAGTTTACGCTGCCAGTGTTGAAATGACTTTTCATGACCAGAATCGTGGTTCCTTAACGCTGGCAAATTTTGCATTCAACGCCGCCGGCGTTGGAACCGGCGTAGACCCCTGCAGCTCAAACATGTTTTCGTATATATCAGCTGTAACTTTTTCATCCGATCTCCGATTGAGATGATTCAAGTTGCGTTAGAAAGATAAGAAAGAGATCTACAACTTTCATGTTTTAAATTTTTACAAATTCGAAACGTATCAGTGCTTAAATTTTACATCTTTCCAACTGATACATTTTCTAAATAAAGTTAAAAACTTGTTTTTGATTGATTTATAGGTATTTGCTTTACCAAATGGATATATTTGATCTAAAATGAGATAGATATATGATTTGATGTATTATGATGATTAAATGATATAATTTAACATGATTTAAATATATTTATAGATTTAACAAATTAATGAATTTTCATGAGAGTTAAGCTAAAACTAGTTATGTTATATATATGATTTCCTTTACTTATTTTAAAAATCTTGTGATGATTTATTTGAATTTCTTTGGATGATAATGTATGAGATTGGTTGATATTGAGCTTGAACTAAGTGTAAAATTGTAATAATTCTGTTGAACAGTATTTGATTCTCGCTCGGCCATCCCTATTAACTCCCGAGCTAATACAGGTACGCAGTAACCTGCTTGTCTCTGTTAGGATAGGCATTTATAAAACTTAAATATATAATAAGAAAACTTAAAATTTGATTGTTGCTTGTGTTTTATGCCGTTAAAATCTAATTCCTACGCCAGGTCATGTATGAACCTAACGACGACCCCTCATAGTTTGATGAGTTTGGGATGGAAGTTGGTATCCGGTTCGGGGAGCGGCACCTTGCTCGGTTTGAGCCCAATAGATCTAGGCGCTTAGGCCACTCCTGTCATTTGAGATGACTTTCATTAAGTGGTACGGCGGGTAGTCGACGGGGGGTATAGATCGGTGAAAATTTATTTAAACTTGGTAGGAAGTACCATAGTTTAGTTCAAACGTTTATGAGAACGGGTGAACTATACTTTATGATATGGACTGAGTATAAATAGAGCTAAGTAACGGCTATTAACCCTGGAGGAAGCTACTTTCTCTTTGACTTAACGATATCTAGGACGGTATGAGTACCCGAACTACTTATATCAACCCCTTGAGCGTCCGAGTGTTACTCAGGTCCCCTCGCGATCCCTGTTGTCCGGAGTTTGAATACTCCCGTGTTGATTGATTAATTAAAGATTAAAGAATAATTGAATGGATGTTGCATATTGCATTTAGACTAAGCTTGTGTGCTTCATCTCACTTTTCTATTCGTTACTGTGTACTGGGCCTCTGGCTCATTCTTTTAACAATCTCAGGTGATGACCTAGACGAGTCCTATGCGAGCATGGGTTATGGCTCCGATTTTGAGGACTTCTTGGAGGAATATGAGGACTAGAGTTTGACCAGGACTGGACGGAACCATTCTTTTTGTAATAGACTAGATAGTTAGTTAGAATGGATGTTTGTAAAGCTTTGTTAAGCTTTATATTTTGTTATTTTGTTTAAGGCTTGTAAAAAGCCTGTGGATCTAATATATGTATGTATATATCTAGCTTGATCTGCCTTTGTTTGAAGTTGTGTACATATATGTTAATATGTTTTGAAAAGCTACTAAGTAATTATTTCTCAAAATGATTTATTCCTTAAGATTAGGTGAACAATTCATCGAACAATCCTTTTAAGACAACCTTGCATATAATTCTGCAGATTATATGCGGTTGGGGAACTGCTATTGCTTATTTCAACTAGGGGTAATAGCGGGTCCTTACAGATTATTTCTCTACAAATTTAAAAATTGAGAATAGGTTCAAGAAAATAATATGACAATACATATAAATTTTATAGATTAAGTACAAAATCTTGTAAGAACAAACTTTGGGTTCAATATAAATTTACTTAGAAAATTTGAATCTCTAGCAAGAAAAAATATTTTTCTCACTACTCTATTCTACGTTAAGAAATTTGTTACATATGGTACACTCTGTCATTATGTGTCTGTACACGTCTATTTATAGGTGACAAGCACAAAAATTATGAAAAATTTATTCGTTGACGTAGCAGATTCTTTATAATGAATTTTGTCCTTATCTTCACATACTTTTATTTAGGGCAATGTGTCATTAACAATGAGGACAAGGTCACTTTTTGTAGGTTAGATCATAGGCTCGAATGTTGGCCGTGATCTAAGCTGTGTCTTTTCTTCATAGGCGCGATTGGAGGTCAGTTTAAACTACAGGTATAATTGCCGGTACGATTCTTTGGCACAATTGGAGTATGTTATCTTAGTGTAAACAGCGGCGCAATTGAGGGTGTGATTTGCATTTTACCTTATTTTCTTACCCACGGTTGGAGTTTTTTGGTAGCCGTTGTTGAGTCTATCTTTACTCATTCATGTTATTTTGCTCAAATCTTAAGTTAAGTCACATTGCTTCTTCTTTCAATGATCTTAGGAGTTGAAAAACAACATTTAAACCATAAAAATACGAAATCATAGTAATTTTACTAAAGATATATCATATAAGACATGAATTCCTATGAAAAGAATAATATAAAAGACTTATCAAATATAAAAGTAAATCTATAATTAACCTCCACGGAAAAATATTTTAGAAGGTCAAACTACTTAAACACCCCCACTTATTTAATTGGATTAGGGCTGTTTTAGGAATTTCATTTTTACTTACTTTTAACTTTTTATTTATTATAATGGTAAGTTAATTTTCCGATTTTACTCTTTACTCAATCCTTTGAAATGTTTATTATTTCCCTTTGATTCGGGATACTTAACAGTGATTAGTAATGTAGTTAATCTACCCTTGTCTAGCTCCGGTATCATTCAGGCTCGGAGTTGGATCAGCAATTGGCATTGGGTCAGTCGTTCAAAACTTCTTATCCCGGTGGGGTGGGACTAAAGACAATTCTAAAAAATGAAATGAATTTTTTTTTTTTTAACACCCCAATACACGGACTGGTCACTAAATTGGGCACATCCAATGCTTTATAAATAATGTCCAAGTATGCACGGCCTTATGACATCGACATTCGGCATGAGCTACATTGTTAGTGCCTATTTACTTTATCATAATAGTAATTCTATTATAGTTATATTACTTGTAAAGAGGTGTTAAGACATTTAGTTGATTATAATAATAATTCAATAAAAAATATCTATTATAAAAAAATCACCGGATAATCATTTATTATACAAACTTAATAGCAATTCAATGCGTTAATAATTTTTTTTTTAACATCCCAATACACAGACTGGTCACTAAATTGGGCACATCCAATGCTTTATAAATAATGTCCAAGTATGCACGGCCTTATGACATCGACATTTGACATGAGCTACATTGTTAGTGCCTATTTACTTTATCATAATAGTAATTATATTATAGTTATATTACTTGTAAAGAGGTGTTAAGACATTTAGTTGATTATAATAATAATTCAATAAAAAATATCTATTATAAAAAAATCACCGAATAATCATTTATTATACAAACTTATGAATAGCAATTCAATGCGTTAATAATTTTTTTTTCAAATATCCTCATTTAAATGAAAAATTAATAAATGAAAAATCTATTACGGCTCAAATTCATTCCTCATGAATAGTAATTTTATTACGAACTTATTCATTCAACGAAATGAACGAACCATAAATATTGATCCGTACATATGTACATGCACCCTGTATAGTTAATTAGGAAGACACTACATCATATTCTCATGCATATAATGTTGTAAACGATACTTCGAAAATCAATCTAAAGTATTGTTCCTCGCAGGTGTTTACTAATAAAAAATGAATCATTAGAATCTTAAATCTTCAAGAATTGAGTTTCATGGAGCCTTGAATCTACAATATCTTGGCTTGTAACACAAAGACAATTAGTGGTTGCCATGGTTTTCTAACACAACTACTCTAATGCTTAAATCAATATGTGTTTGAGAGTATCATCCAACAGTAAGATGACTAGAATGTAATAAGAGTAAAGATAAATTACCTAGATGTAGCTTGGAGGAATTTATAGAAATCCACAAAAAAATTAGCAAGGTGAATTGAATCAAATTTGTAAAGTAGATCGACAAATTAAAAAAGTAAATCTAAGATAAATATGGTCAGCATATGTTTGCTACAATTGCTATGTCAGTTGGAGTTTGCTTGATTTCCTAAAATAATTGAACAACCTCGATAGATAGGAATGAGATCGTCAGGGCTAGCCAATCTGCTATCAAATAGAGCAGCTCAAGTTACCTTGGAAGGCTTGCCTAAGGTCATTACTAGAAAAATCATGGGCTTAAGTAGATTGACCCATGTGTTATGAGTTTGGTCTAAGGTTTAATTGGTCCATCCATGATCCAAAAAAGTTAACTTAGGTCTCTAATCCAAGAGAGTCATGACTAAAATTACCTATCAACAAATAAAAAAAATAACTTCTCACCCAATGTGTTTATGGTGAATCTTCTTGTGTATGTTTTGTTAATAATTCCATTGCTTCAATAAGATGCACATAGTATCAATAATCCTAATCAGATGAGCACCATATTAATTGGATTCCTTCATGTGTATATGGTAGGGAAAATATCAAATTTAATTTCTAAAATAACTTTTTATAGCTATTTCTATTATTTTCTTAATATTGTTTGCTCTATTTGCTCAAATGGAAGACGTAGCCTACAAATGAATTATTACTACTTTTCTTAACATCGTTTAGCACTGATAAACTACATCTTTCAAATCAGGAAATAGAGCAAATGGTGTTGTTAAGATATGAAAATAACCAGAAAAGTTTGATTGAGTATTAAATTGACTACTTCAGAGTTTAGGTATTAAATTGAATATGGAAAGTTCATGTACCAAATTTGATATTTTCTTTAGGGATAATGTTACAAATAATACCTAAATTTTGATAAAATATGCAATTAGGTATCTAAACTTTTGAAATTGATTAATTTAGTATATGAATTTTGAAATTAATCAATTTGATACATGGAAGAACTTAAAATTTTTCGTGCATGCCTATAGTACATCTGTTGAGTTCTTTTAGGTATCAAATTTATCAATTTTAAAATTCAAGTACTAAATTGATTACTTTTAAATTTATGTACCTAATTGCATGTTTTATTAAAATTTAAATACCATTCATGACATTTTTTTCTTTTTTGTTCATGAGACTGATCCCATCATTTATTTAACAGCTTGGATTCAAAGTCAATTGTGTTTGTACTACTAAAATATTAATTATTATATTTATTTTAATCGTTAAAAAATCGATTCAATGATTCTATCAATAATATCATAAAATAAGAACATAAAAGTTTCCTAATTGATTATATGGATCGAAACAAATAATCTTCAAAGATCTTCGGATGGAATCCTTTTAGTTGATGAATGAAAAAGCAATTGCCTTTTGAAGAAACGGTTTGATGGAAATGTTGAGCTAAAGGGAATCATTGCATCAGATTCTCCTTTTGAACGGGATTTTAGCAGTGATTCCCGCTTTAGAAAGTCGTCCCTTGAAAAGAAGTCACTCTCGATTTATAAAAGCCATTGGTAATATTCCATTCTCGAACAAAAGCATCATGACTAATTAACCAATTTGGCTGTCCATTTTCAAGACCACCTACAGTAATACGTTAGATACCGTTTATACATCTAGAAATTAATACGAACATGTGTAAATAAATAGATCCAGCAACAAATTTACATCAGATATTTTTATATTGATCTTAAATAAGTAATTAATTTTTATAAATGTCTTAAAAATTATTTCCCTAAATAATTTTACCACTCATATTGTAGTCTGTATCGTGGGACATGCAACAAATTAAGGAAAATAGACAGAGGACTTTTTTTCTTACATTAAACTGAAACGAACACCACTTGTTACAATTTCCTCGTATACTACATAACACGTATCATTTTGAAGGAGGGAAAGAATATAATAGTCCATGGCGTAAATCTGGAACGTACATTTGCCAATTCCTTGTTAATCAAGCAGATTAACTTGTAAACTTCAACTTCTGCTGTTCTGCAGCTTCCGAATGAGCCGTGCTGTCCCTGAGGACTTGTGCTTAAATCCAATTAAGATGTTTAATATTCAAAGCTTTGAATTCCTAGCGCGAGAGAGAGAGAGAGAGATCGCAAGTGGTCAAAGATGATTGAAAGGTAAAATTGGGCGTACAAAAAGGAAGAAAGCTTTGGAAAGGCGTAACATGCTTGGTTTTGCCCAGGATGATCATCATTAAACTGCTTTTTCCCTCCCTCCTTTTGGTTGGAGGAATCACGAGATATCTTGTCTTAACGTTTAACGATAGGCAAAATTCAATAAAAATACACTATATACATCCACATCCACTATATTAGGGTTTTTTTTATTTATTAAATTTTTATTTATTCTTACTTAATAAAACATCTTGACTTTTGATTATTTTACACATTTGCCATTCTTATATTTGGCCAACGGTTGATATTTTTTCAATAGCACCTTTTAAATTAATGGCCCTTATGATTTTCAAATGGCACTAAACCCAACATATGTATTGTTTTTCTTCGGCATCAATTAGGCTTGCAAATGAATCAAGTAGGTTTATAAATTATTCAAACTCAGTGTGATGTTTATTTAAATTCAATTAATAGTTGAATCAAGCTCAAGCTAGAACTACTTGAATAATTTATTGAGTCGAGTTCAAACTTCATATATTTAACTCGATTAGCTTATTGCCTAATCCGAACTCTTGTGAAGTATGAATATATTTGATTCAAATCGCGATTTGGATAGTAATATTATTTTAATTAGAGCTAGAGATATATTTTTAAATAAATCGAGCTTAATCAAGTCCAATTTGAGATATATGATGTCATTTCAAGGAACTCATGTTAAAATCTTAAACTTGATCAACTCGAGCCAACTCTAATTTCGAACAATCAACAGCCCTTGTGTCTACAATGTATTTAAAATATATGTGCAGCCAGACTTATCTATAGATTTATTCAAATTTCGATTTTTTTTAGCAAAACATCCATTTATCAAGGAATTTTCAGTACAACCAATATGAAATTATAGCATCCTTACATTTTTCTTGCGGGCATCATGTGGCTATAGTGAATTATGAACAAAGTACTTAAGATAACTTGGATTAATCTGCTGATGAAAAATTCATGATGTGAATCTAGCTAAGAGTTTCGTAGGACAAAAAAAATATTAGCATTAACTCAGAAGTATAAAGTTATGGCAAAATAATAATTTATGTTTAGGGATCATCACGACGAATGTTAATGATTTACTTTATTCCATACCATTCCATTTTGTGATATTTTCCTTAGGGAAAGAAAAAAGAAATAGCCATATGAATATCAGAATATGTCCTTTGTCTGTGTCCCCAGAACTTTAAATTGTATGATCCGATGTTCCAAATTTACTCTTGGGACAATTAGAAATGAGGAAGAGAAAAAAAAAACAAGTTCGAAACATATACATATATAATATAATATATTTTAAATACTTGTGTAAGTTAGTTCTCAACCGATATAGATTTACGCTACATGTAGAATTATTCAGAACCTCATTTTTCTTTTTCTAAGACAAAGGCCAAGGCTCTCGCTCCATAGAATAATTTAACTTTTTGTGTCAAAAAATAATAAAAATGATTAAAAAAAGGGGTTTAAAAAACAACTATAGGAGTAAGCAAGCATACTGTATATATATATTCTCTTAATTTTATTCAAACCATTTTATATTTTATTGGAATCACTTATTTTAATTGAAGTGAGACGGATATGCAATATAGATCATACGATAATAATTCTCTATTATTTCATTAATATAAATATTTCTTTCACTAACGATAGGATGAGAATTAATAGGTATTTTATACATTCCTCTCTCTCTTTCTGTGATTTTTTTTTTCTGCCTTTTTTTTATGTTTTAAAAGGAAAAAGTAAAACATATATGATTAGAAAGAGGACAGTGATGAACATAGAATGGTGTTAGAAATGGGAAAAGGTTACTACGTTCCGACATCACTAAAGGGAATCCACCTTCAACAGCTTCAGCAGCAGCTACAACCAACTACTTGTTGTCTTGTCCTTTCTCTCTATAAAAGTAGTCCCTTCTCCAAACTGCTGCCATTCACAACACCAATAACACCACCACCACAATGAAACACAACAGTACCACATTCATTTGTTCTTTCTGTATCTCCTCTCTCGGTTTCACTTTCACTCACTTGGTTCACTCATGGGACCGTAGCTTCCAATTTGGTCAGACCAACAACTACCAAGGTTCCTCTGACCTAGACGACCCTGAATACCACATGGGTCCTGTTCTTGCATCCCCTGTCAATTTGTACATCGTATGGTATGGCCATTGGAATCCAGCCCCACAAAACACCATAAGGGACTTCATCTATTCCCTTTCTTCTTCAGCCACATACCCCTCTGTTGCTGACTGGTGGCGCACCGTCCAGCTGTACACCGATCAAACAGGGTCTAATATCACTGGAAAGTTTGCTCTTTCGGGGGAATTTTACGACTATAAGTACTCTCATGGCAGCTACCTCAGTCGCCTGTCAATGCAATCCATCATAAAAAATGCCGTTACTTCATATCCCCATGCATTACCACTTGATCCCCATAATGGATTCTACTTGATCCTGACATCATATGATGTTCGAGTTCAAGACTTCTGCAGGGAAGTATGTGGTTTCCACTACTTCACATTCCCAACCATTGTGGGGGTCACCGTCCCTTATGCGTGGGTTGGTAACAGTGGGAGTCAGTGCCCTGGGATGTGTGCTTATCCATTTGCTTGGCCTAAATATTCAGGCAAGCCACCTAGCAATATCATGAAACCACCAAATGGGGATGTAGGTGCAGATGGCATGATAAGCGTGATTGCTCATGAGCTTGCTGAAGTATCAAGTAATCCACTGGTGAATGCATGGTATGCTGGGGATAATCCAGCCTCACCCACTGAAATCGCAGATCTATGCATAGGAACTTATGGAAGTGGTGCAGGAGGTGGTTATGTGGGAGCGGTGTCAAAGGACAGATGGGGCAATGGATATAACTTAAATGGAATCAAAGGGCGGAAGTACCTGGTACAATGGGTGTGGAACCCTGTCAAAAGAAGATGCTTCGGCCCCAATTCACTTGATTAGGAAGTAGAAGAGCGACTAAGGTCTACGGTCGTCTTCTACCAAAGGCTCCTGTCACATACAAATGCTGCATTCATATAGATCCCATAAGACATGTCAACAATGGATTTGATGTACCACTACTCCTCAAATATTACGATCCAAAGAAGATAATGCTCAGGGTGCACGAAGCAATGGAACCAAACCTGGTCGTAGATATGGAAAGCGCATTGTTATTACTTTGTAGAAATATATTTATGTAATCCGCAAGATTACCTTGTTTTCGTAAATAAAGCTTAGAAAACATGCCTATTAGTTGTAATCTAGATTCCACTTATAATTAGTTTTCAAGAACCTACCATCCACAACATAAACGTGAAAAAAATAAATAAACACAAAAGGTCGAACGACCTTTTATGCATGTCCAGCTAATCAAGATCTTGAGCATGGGGTAGGTTACACAGTGATAACTAATTAACAATAGACCGAAGCAAAGGATGAATGTCAAACAATGGTCGCCAATATTCAAATAAAAAAATTATTATGTCCAGTTTAGTGCGGACACACAAGCATTTCAAAGTCTGTCATTACAAGTGTATCTGTGAAAGCATTACACTCAGGTAACCCTACACAGCAGATTATTACTAAAAGTAAAAGTGGACATAAATATGTCCAATAATCTCTGATTGGAAAACCAGAGCACAAAACGCTCTCTAATCAATGGCAAAAGGAAAACTAGGACCACCACCGCTTCATCACCAAACCACTAAAGTAAAATCTTGGTCAGACGTTTACCCGCTACTCCTGTTTTCTGGACTCCATTATGCCTGTCAAGGTAGGAAAAGGAAACTATTTGACTTTCGGAGTTGAGTGTACACAGACAAACTACATTGCCACGCCAACCATCAAGAACCTAGATGTGCAATTGATATATAATTAAAGGGTTAATGTTATGAATAATACCTAAACTCTTAATAAAATATTCAATTTAGTATTTAAACTTTAAAATTGATCTATTTAATCTCTAAACTTTTATATTGATAATTTAATACCTAAAAAAACTTTTCGTACAAGTCAATAGTGCCCATCAAATTCTTTCAACTACTAAACTGATTAGTTTCAAAGTTTTCTAGGTATCAAATTAATCAATTTTAAAATTTACGTACTAAATAATCAATAGATAATATCACAAACAGTATCCGAACTTTGACAAAATATATAATTAGGTACCTAAATTTTAAAATTGATCAATTTAGTACATGAAAGAACTAAACGGAGGTACTAATGGTATGCAAGAAAAAAATTCTTTCAAGTACTAAATTTATCAATTTTAAAGTTAGGAACCTAATTATATATATATATATATATATATAATTTCAAAGTTTAGGCACCATTATTGACATTAACACATTGATCAATTTTAAAGTTCAAATACATATATACATATTTTATTAAAGTTTAGGTATCATTATAATATTATCTATTATTAAATTACTGCCCCAGCCAGACCTATATTGCATGTAATAATGATGCTGGTAAAAGTTCCTTGTTAAACATGAGATGAAAACCACCCTCTCAGAGCTCATCCACCCTTCCACTAATTAAAAATACCTCATCCCTCTAGATGATAACTAAGAATTGAACTGCCATGAAAGTAGGAGTATTGTCAATCTGATTTATGAATATCAGGGTACCCCCCAAAACAAACCCAAGATGCCCAATCAAAGCCTCATATAATGGTTGCAGGAAGGCAATTTATTTTTGTAACATCTATTCAAACAGCAAGCTTTAGCAATCAGAAGGACCTTTAACCTTCTATCTCTTGCAAAAACTGAACGATAAAAAGATTACACCAGGAGAATGCCCTGTTTCTGGAATATGAACAGATGAATTATAATAATGTGACTTATCCAAAAAATCTTATAGTCATATGAAAAAAGAGAGAGCAATGATCGGATAGATGATGTAACAGAAGAAATCAAAATTGTCATATTGTTATTGTCAAGCGGTCCACCAAATGCTTGAACCCTTGGGTGGATGAGTAGGGGATCAAGCCCTGCATTCAAGTACCCAACTTGGTCACAAAAAAAAAAAAAGAAAAGGAAGGAAGAAGAAGAAGAAAGAAATAAATGAAAACTGAAAAAAAAAAAAAAAAGCTTCTGTAATTTTTCATTTTACCAGTTACATGAAATTCGAACTAAAACCAATGTTACAAAGCACCCCTTAACAAAGTTTAGGCATTCCAATTTTCCCAGTCATCTAAGAAAGTGGAAGCCAAGCAACATCTCTGCTGCTAAATTATTCTAATTCCTATCATGCTGCTCTATTCCCCAACCCACCCAAACACACACACCCCCACCCCACACCCACCACCCCCCCCAAACCACCAAAACCAACACCAAAGGTCACAGCAGAATCCAGACCTCTGGTCACAGTTTGGATATTCTATATGTTGGTTCAAATAGAATCCTTCTTAAGTAGAGATCAGCATATATACTCAGAACTCTCAGTGTTTCTCTTCTTTGGACCTGAGATAAAATGCCCTGTACTGAATCCATCTTCTGTAAATATGTCACGTTACTCTTTACTAATTAACATTTCACCAAGTACATGAAGAATAATTCTCGTTCCAATACAAGTAAGGACTGAGATCACATTTGGCTTCTCCTTTCCTTGACCTTGAAACATTTACATTGAACATGATGTGCTACCTCATCACCAGAGCAAAACAACAGTCACTGATAGCAAGCAATTTCCTCATAGGTCAGTGAAATATCAAAATAAACAACTGATTTCATAGAATACCTTTAATTTAACCCTGAAGGCGTACCTTCCAAATGATTTGTTTATCGTCAACGTCTGGGCATGAATTCCAGGGTAGACCTCTTACTGTATTTGTTTTGCACCACTAGGAGTTCACAATTTTTAGAAGACAATATCACTCACATATCAAGCTACTACAGAAGCAAATTGCTCATTTGCTAATGGGTTAAGGTTCCCTTCGCAACTTTTATATGAAGACCACCGAAACAAGAGTCATGCACCTGCATTATCATGGAACTTGACGGCGCACATCATAAGAAGAGCCCAGCACGATTTCAAGCCAGTGAGTTTCATAGTCTGGCCATCTTTAGCCTCAATGCAGAAGGGCCACAAGACACTTTGCTTTAACAAGTCCAGAACCATCCTGCATAAATAGAACTATAGACGTTAAGGAAAACTATATGCTTAGAACTGAACATCTGCTTAAAACTCATCCCTAAACAAGTGTCATCGATCCTAGATGGCATATGCATCTTCTATCATGTTTTTTAAAATGCCCACACAACTATCAGATGACCAATCTTTGCAAGCAATGCACATATAAAAACACGGATAAATTATATCAAAAGGTATCAACGTTTGAGAGTAAGTTTATTTAAGGTATTAACATTTTAAATGGTTAAAAAGAGGTATCAATGTTCGAGGAGTAAGTTCATTTAATGTATCAAAGTTTGACAAAGTGAGTCAAATATATATCAATAATTGACCATTGATGGAAAATTAAAGAGATTTAGTTAAAAACCAATCCAAACATCGATACCTTAAATAAATTTTACAGAACGTTGATATCTCATTTGATATACTTTGCAAAACGTTTATAGATCTTTTTAACTACTCAAAACTTTACTACCTTAAACGAACTTACTCTCAAACGTTAATATATTCCGGTATAATTTACCCTATAAAAAAATAATGTCATATTTGGTACGCAAAAATTGTTTAGAATGAAATGGATTGCGATGGATGGATAAATGGAATGGAATGAGTGACGGAATAATAAATCATATTTGAATTCATCATGGAATGGAATAGAATTGACATGGTTTTATTAGAAATATCCAATAATAAATGTGAGGAAGTATAAAAAGATAATTATAATAGTAATCGCAAATCCACCTTCTCAAAAACAAAATCAAAATCAAAATCAAAATCAAATTTCTCCTTAAAGCTAAATTGTCAATCTCCAAAAATCATAATTCCAGCTTTTAAAAATGCATCCAAATAAAAGAATAGAAATATAATCTGAAATCGCAATTCCATTTTCAAAGGCAAAATCAAATTTCTTCTTAAAGTTGAAATCATCAATTCCCAAAAATCATAATGCTAGCTTTTAAAAATGCATCCAAATAAAAGAATAGAAATGTAACATGAAATCGCAATTCCGTTCAGATTTATTCCTGCATATCAAACATAACATAAAATGTAAAGGTACTCGACTTTTAAAAAATAAATTATTCTCACAAAAATCAATTAATCTTTTTTATTCATTTAAAAAAAAAGGGAGAAGGGGGGGGGGGGGGAGGTCGGTCAGGGTGGGTGTGTGTTGGGGGCCCTTCTTATTTGAAGGACCCCAACGTGCTATTATATATTATACTTACTAAGTTTTGCCATCAATATCTATGGATCTACCAAAACTTTTAATGTTGAAAAATTTATTCTATATTGTCCTTAGTTGTTTTATGACACAAAAGGGAGATAAGCCTTCTCACCCAACTTCTTGGACAATACCTTTAACTTGACACATTGGCCTTAATGTATACTCATGTTAGCATCATCTAATATATAATAAGATTTATCATCAATATCTCTAAATGCATCAAATGTTTAATCCATCAAAAGTCTAGAGGCCATATCTAATTAATAAGAAATTTTTTAGAATAGTATTTCCTTTTTGTACATCCATTCCATGTAAACCTAAAGATAGTACCATCAAATCAATAAGAAGCATTCTAATGAATTCTACTCAAGGAAGAGCTTTCACACACATGAGTACTTATTTTGGAAAGATAAAGTTTAACAAGCAAAATCGTGTTTTAAACAAACAGAACAATCACCAAATAAACTTTCTATCTCTTTCATACAAATGGCATTCTATTCTGTTAATCTTTTTGCACCAAATAAGCAGTTTGCTCACATTAGCTATAAAGAACTGTCAAGAGCATATTAGAGCCTCCAGTTTCATTCTTGCAATTATGTGCTCAGCCATTCAACTAGATGCAGCATCAGTTAAAAGTTGTAATTGACACTAATTAATTAAATACCTGTTCGCAAACTTGGTCTTTAATTAAAAACTTAGCAAGTTAAATATCTCCACAGCTTTCTTTCTTTCATTCAAACAAATGCATGCCATCCCTTTGGAAGTACTTTGAAAGCCTGTTGTTTCAATCTCATAGAGGAACAGGAAGACTTACCGTTGGTCCACAGATCACCATCAGCCAATTCCTCTAGA
Organism: Combretum micranthum; assembly: GCA_024138025.1. Taxonomy (NCBI): domain Eukaryota; kingdom Viridiplantae; phylum Streptophyta; class Magnoliopsida; order Myrtales; family Combretaceae; genus Combretum; species Combretum micranthum. Next base: position 329,070 of record JAMXBD010000148.1, on the reverse strand, counting down.
AATCTTTCCAGTCAAATCTGAAACAAGTGCATAATTGTTGCTTTCATAGCATGCTGTCATAAATGCAGCCAGCGTTACACGATCCACTTTCTGTTCCTTACTCAACAGATTATGGAAGAACATTGCTGCCATGCCTACTTTTCTCTCACTGCAAAGCTTCCTCACTAACGTATTAACCGTCCGGATCCACAGCTTTTTCTCTAACCTCTCTAAGATCAATAATGCAGTAGCAGATTCATCTCTTTTGCAATATTCATAAGCTAGTGTTAGTCGAGTAACTTCACATGGAGAAAGCCCCTTGTCTATCATTTCATCATATAGACAGCAAGCCTCTTTTAACTTTGACTCCTTGCATAGCCCACTTATCAAAGCTCCATATGTGATACTATCTGGGACACAACCATAATTACCCATCCTGTGGAAAAAGTTTAATGCTGAGTTGATATTTCCTTCTCGACAGAACCCACAAATCATAGAGGTCAATGTCTCCTTAGTTGGAATAAGACCTGATCTAATAGCTTCCTCGAAAATTAACTCACTTTCTTTCATTGTTGCCTGCTTACTGAGAGCAGCAATCAATGTTGTATAGATATGCATATCAGTTTGAACACCAATCTTAACCATTCTACTAAAAAGTGCTAGGGCTTGTTTAATGTTAGCTCTCTTGCATTGTTCATGTATCAGAATAGTGTATGTGAACAAATCAGGTTGCAATCCACGATGAAGACATTTCTTAAGCAGCTTGTGAGCATCTTCAAATTGTCCCCTTCTACATAGACCATCTATAAGTACATTATAAGAGCAGATATTAGGAATAAAACCTTCACGACTCATCACATCCAATAGTTGATATCCTTTTTCTAGATTCCCTGCTTTACAGTGGCCATCAATAAGAGTTGTGTATGTATTGGCATTAGGAATCAAACCTTGCTCCTTCATCCTGTCAAACAACATCTCTGCACGGTTCATCCTGTTGTCGCGACAATATCCACTGATCATAGCAGTGTAAGTATGGACATTAGGTTTGTGATTCTCACTCCGGACCAACTTGAGGAACAGCCTAAAAGCCTTGTCAGTCCACCCCTTCTTGCAAAGACCATCAATGAGCACGGTATGCGTATAAACATTCGGTTTATGACCTTTCCCGACCATTTCCTCAAGTAATTCAAAGGCTTGCTTAATGCTGCCTTTCTTGCACAACCCATGAATCAAAGAAGTAAAATTTATAACATTGGGCCTCAAACCCATCTCCACCATCTTATTAAAATACCAAACCGCCCGATTCACCATACCCTTCTTTCCAAACACCTGAATTACCAATGTCATTGTGGCATTGTCAACCAAAAACCCCCGGTCAATCATCTTGCCTAACCACCTACCCGCATCCTCAATCAAACCCATCTTACAATATCCAAAAACCATCAACTTATAAGACGTGGAATCGGGATTGACCCCTCTCTCAGACATTTCATCTAACAACTTCTCCGCATAGTCAACCAAACCCAATTCCCCACAGACCGCGATGACGCAGTTCAAAATCCTGACATCAAGGACTAACCCGTGATTTTGCATCTCAAAAACCATCCCAACAGCCTCACTTAGCCGCTGAACCTCTGCGAAATTCCTAACCATGCAATCCATGACCCCATGAGCTTTTTCCAAATTGTTTTTCCCAACACAGGACAATGCGCAAACAATATAAAGTCTCATAAAATGCTTAAATTTATCAAACCTAATCGCCCAGTGAAAGAAACTGAGCGAGACCATGGAGCCGGCCTCATGTGCTAAAGAAGCAACCACAGTAACGGCTTGCTCGTGAGTTAAGGAATGGGATTTAAGTCCAAATTAAGGTGACGGTGGCTCCAAGGAGAGCTAAAGTTCTTGTGGTAAGACTCGCAGACTAATGAACAGATTGAGTTGATGGAAGTGGAATAGGTTTGGGTTTGGGATTGGGAAGGTGGAGGAGGCGATGTAGAAGCTTGTGAGAAGTGACGTTTTTGGAATCGAAAGGGGAAAACGGAATGTAAAAGGAGAAGTAAGTGGGCGTTGGAAAGCTGAATGAAGCCATGAATGTGGGAACGACGAGGATGATGACGAAGATTAATATTGCGGAGAAGGGAGAAGCCGATCATCCAAATCCTTAAACTTCCACTTCCCCGGACAGTTTAAATGTTGTCAGGTGCTAATAAGATGATTCATTCGCAAAACATATATTTTCCGAGTCAGGGTACAATGATGATACCTAATAAACTTACACACGTGGTGTGGGTTTGTCCTTTTTCTGGAATTGATGGTTTTTTTTTTTTTTTTTTTTTGGGGCGGGTGTAATTCAAAAATGTATAGTTAAGAAATGATAAGGTTGTTCAACTGTTATAGATGTGGTTCAAAAGTGGTAGATTAAAAAGTGACAAGTTTGTCCACTTGTGACAGATAGTTTAAAAGTGGTAGGTTTGTCATCTCCTCAAATTGCTAGGTTCCTTCATTTTTGTGATAGGCAAAGTCCAAAAATAGTAGACAAGGAAGTAATAGGTCAATTGTGTAAGTATAGTCCAAAAGTGGTGGATTAAGAAATGGTAGATTTATCCTATTATGATAGGTAGAGTCCAAAAGTAGTGACGGATTTGTCCCCTTGCAATAGATAGAGTTCAAAAGTAGTAAGTAAACAAAAGGTATATTTGTTTAATTATGGTAGGCAGAGTCTAAAAGTGATAGGTGAAGAAAAAGTAGGTTTCTCTATATATGGTAGGTGTTGTGTTAAAGTGATAGGATGTCTTGATACTCACTCCTTATACCAAGTAGTAGATTTGTCATTATGTAATAGTTGTGATTTTAAAGTTGTAAGTTGCCCTTGTACTTAGCTCTAGCATAAAGTGGCAGATTTATCATGATGTGATAGGTGTTATTCGAAAGTGATAGGTCATCTTTATACCCGGCCCTAATGAAGTGATGGATTTGTCATTATGTGATAGGTTTTCTCCAAAAATGGTAGGTCACCTTTATACCCAGCCCTAATGAAGCGATGGATTTGTCATTATGTAATAGGTTTTCTCCAAAAATGGTAAGTCACTTTTTTAATGGTTTACTTGATCAAATGTTCATCTTAAGACATCATACGTGACTTGGGGCAATAATTTCCCCTTCATTATTCCTAAACTGCACAATATAATTTGGATTTGGATGGTTATTCTATTCATAGGACAATACAAGCCAATTTAAATATTCATGGGCATGAAAAGGTGTTTTTGTATGAATAATGGTTGCATTAAAAAATGAAAAAAAAAAAAGATGCTAGTTGAAAGTTATTTTGTGAATAAGATAAGGAAACCATGCAGTTTATACTCATGTACTTGCATAAACTAATTACATAAAAGGCATATAGGCATGTAAATGAATTAAAAGTGTCATTACATCAATTAGGACCTGTTGTGGTATGAGATATACTAATAAAGTAGCAAATGGACTAAGACTTGGTAGAATTAAGTCAGTAAAATTGATGAGGATTAGTGAGTGCTAAGACTTTATCTAAGAAGGTCATTTTCATACTTAAATCAGTAAGTTAAGAGAAATTTGACATAGTGCATAATAGCATATGAGTATAGATGATTGTACCAAAGAAGTTAATCGTCATTAATAGGAAATGTGATGTGGTAACCCTAGGTATATTAAACCTAAAACCCCCAAATCGTTGATTGGAATTGGAACCCGAGGATCGTCTTGAGACAAGTCGTCGTAGGATGGAATTAGACCTCAATCAAACCTGTTAATTGCAACCTAATTATCAATGAATGGAATGGAATTAGACCTCGAACAAACCTGTTGATCGCAACCTAGTTATCACGCCGATCTCCTTGAGTGTTTAGATCAAGAAAATCAAATGGAAATTCGTTCACAAGGAACAAGATGGAGTTTTCTCTCAAAGAGAATGAATAACACTCATATGATTCGTCTTTTTTTTTATACGTAACCATAATAGGGTTTTAATAGCCAAAGAAAGGAAAACAAAACGTCAAAATACATTAAATCTCGTCCATAAAAGATGGCTGGCGGCCAACAAAAGATGGCCGGCGGCCTTGAGTGTTCTGGACTCAAAAATTCGCAATGAGCAGAAATAATGGCCGGCAGCCATGAATCCTGCAGGGCACTTCTTGGCTCCTTCTTTGCTCTATTTCACTTGCTTTCCATTTAGATCCCCTCCGAAGCTTATTTTAATGATGTTAAGCACTTTTTACTCATTTTTATTGGTGGATAAATGCAATTCCTTCTCTCGCAACTCCATGTCTTTGACCTAAAATTAATGAAAAGACTTGAAATTCTTCAATCCTTTGAATCCCAAACTATCCTATCAACTCTTTTGGTTCTCTTGGCTCTTATTTTAATCTTTGAAGCTTTCATCATCGCACCTCTCATCCATTCAGATGGCTTGTTAAGCTTCAAATTGGACGGCGTAAAAATTGAGGCTTCTAGGATCACATCAAAATGTATTCTGATATATTTAGGAATAAGGGTGTGCAAAAAACCGATGAAACCGAAAAATCAAATCGACCAATCCGAAAAATATGGTTAACAGGTCCATTGATTTCGGTTTAGGATCACGGGTTTTATTTTTTCCGGTTTTCAGTTTCGGTTATGATTTGTAATCACAAAAAACCGACGGTAAATGGTTAACCGTTTTCAATATTTATAAATATATTATATATATAATTTAAATATACATTTTATTATTTTTTAAATTTATATATACATATGATTTGTATATACATATAATTTACACATGTCAATGCTCCTTAGATTTTGATTAAAATACTATTATCCTATGTTTGATGGAAGTTGATATGATAATTGATTTGGTTTGATTATTGTTGATGATGATACATTTAAAGGCTTGTTTTTCTCATTTTTCTTAATTTGATTTTCTTTTTTTTAATCTATTGTAATGTATATAATATTATAAAGAAAAACTCTATGATAAAAGATAAAAAATAAGATTTGTTGAAATTATCAATTTAATTTATTGAAATCATTACGGTAAATGGTTAAAAACCAAAAACTGAAAAAATTAACCTAACAAAACGGTTAACCATTAAGGCGGTTAGCCATTTATAATGGATCGGTTAAGGATCGAGATATTAAAAAATAGATCATTTTAGTTAGCTTTAAAAAATAGGGCCACAGACTGGTTAACCGATCCGTGAACAACCCTATTTAGGAAGTGCATCCTAATATGTTAAGAAGGTAATCTCACCATTAAGATAATTTTTAAGAATCACATGATGAGTTGAAGACAGTTGGCATGTCAACTGATTATTCAATGGATAATGCTTTGCTACTTAGGTCAGAGCATGGATGTTGCTTTGCTAGTTAGGTTGGTGCTCTTCTTGGGACATCTAAAGAGTTTGTCCGATAGTGCATAAAGAGCTACTAGGTTGTTACCAATAAGGTACCTAGTCCAACTCTACTAAGCTGCCTTAAGTTTTCAAATCAAGTCAAGGCTAAAGTGCTTAGCCTAAGGCCTAAACAAGGCCTATCTCTAAGTTGGACAACAACACATGCCATGTTAGATGGGTGTGACCTCAAAGAAGTGGTAGTGTTAGACTAAGTTGACAGGCCAAGATAATTTAGGTTGGTGAACACTTGAGCTACTGTGAGGACTCACTCTCCCTCACTCTAAGCTGGTTGGAGAGGAACCAAGTTGTACAAATAAAGACTTTGTAGTGTTAGAGCATGGTGTGTTGTAAAGTGATCAAGAGATTAGTGGTTCAAGGTGGCTTGTTGAGGAAGATTCGCACCAAGGTCCAAGTGGCTCGTTGAGGAAGCCACAACTAGAAATTGTCATTCAAGAAGGCAAAGTATCAAATTTGTGCTAGGTGTCTTTGTGTACACGGATATGTTGAACATTGCTAGCGGTCCGATTTCATTTGGTAGGATCTAGGGGTTAACATGTCATGTTGGTTACATTACATACCTAGATATCCTACGTTCGACGTCCCTAGGGATCATGTCACGCCCCGAAGGGTACCCTAAACGTGGCAGTCCGCCGTACACAATATTAAAGCCTAAGAATGACCACCTCAGTCACGCGAAGGCTTCCATACTATGTACAAGGCGTCTAACACATGGAGGAGACTCATCGGAGTAATGCATTTTATGTTGATACAACTTGAGAACAATGTAAAGGAAATTCAATTCACTATTCTTCAAAATACAACTCATTAACTTCAATTACAATTCATCAAAAGATTCTACTACATAAACTATTACAAGGAAAATAGGAAAACCTAGCTAATAACTTCAAACATTCTTATGTCTTGCCGGAACCCCGGAGTCATACCCGGCTCCAACCAATTCAGTCCCCACTTTGCATTCTTGAGATAACCTGTTCATTTAAACAGCTATAGGGGTATAAGCTACACTAGCTTAGTGAGTGAAAACTTCCAGGATTACATTTATAACACATCATGCAATCAAGTGATTAGTCAGACAAGTGATATGCATCAAACTCGTGAATTCAACAAACATATGACCTGCCGGAAATCATATGTGGATGGACTTGCGCCCTCCATCCCGGGTTAGCAGATTAACGAATCCTGCGGTACGACCGAGACCGTTTCAGCTTACGGACAACTATAAACTATAAAATCGTTTAAGGTACAACGATAAACCGACAAATGCTAATGCTCTATCCCCATCGTGTATGAATGAGTTCAATTTCATCTTCAATTCCAAATAATCAATTATACCAATTCTTTTAAGTGATCAGTCAATAATCGCAGACAATCAATTCTAATTCATCCATACAGGCAATAGTTAATCACTCGGCTTCGATATTCTTACATTCCATTTCTCATATCAACAACAAGCATACATTTTTCCCATTCGTCCCCATCATGCATATCCATTTTATCTTTACCAAATACCTAGTGCAACTATTATTACAATCACATACAATAAATGAAATCGGAAGTAATACTCACTCGGCCATTGGATCACCGGTCTCTTAGTATAAGTAATCCGGTGGTAGGGAATCGTCGATATCGGGGTCACCTAAAAAGGAAGAAATACTCTAATAAGTATTTCAACTCAAACTAATCTCAACGATCTTATACGAACTATTAAATTCGTAATTCTTGTCCTAAGCGGGAATTCCAACTTAAAACGGCCATAACTAGGTCATTTTAACTCGGAATCTCGTAAATTATATATCGATTTCTATCTACTTCGAAAGATCTATCTAATTCTAATATTATATTTAAGTTTTGAAAATATTTAGGTCTCGGAACAGAGGGATCAGATTTAATCAGTAACGGTTTCCGATTCCGAAAAATAGTTTTGTAGATGTTTGTAATGTTTTTATTATATAACTAGCTATACATGCAATATGAATGATTTCCTAACATGAATGACATGAGATGAGCTTAATGTATGTATGATCTTGATGATTTTTGCTAAAAAGAAATTAACTTTTTATTTTGCAAGACCATAATAACCACTTACTTATGAAAAATCTAGTTTTCTAACTTTTATCATTTCCATTTGTTTTGGATTTGTTACTTAAGAAAATATAATTATTTTTGTCAAAATTGAGTCTTCATTATATGTACTACTTATGACCTTCATTTCTTCATAAAAATTTCCATTTTACACTTGGTAAACATGTTTTCAAGTGGGGTTGATTCCAAAATCCGAATTGGGTAAAAATTGGTTTTTGAGTGATTCCTTTAAGTATAAATCATTTGATATTTAGAAAATTAGGGCTCAATCATACATAACCACTAAGGACTTCATTCTTACACAAAAGTTTGCATTTTACACTTTGCAAATATGTTTTTAAACAAGCTTTGCACAAAAATCCGAATTTTGGAAATTTTCGTTTCTTGCATAATTCTTATGAGAAAACTTGTTTAATGCATCAAATCTGAAGCTTTACTATATCTATTGTCTAAGGACTTCATTTAACACATAAAACTTGCAATTTGACTTCAAATACTAAGTGATTACTTATGCATCATCTCAAATTACGAATTTGACAATTTGATCACTAACTCAAAATTTTCCATTTTAATTCCATCACTTGTTTTACACATTGCTTATGCCTAAACTCATTTTAACTTGTAAAAATCTTTACTTAATCATACCTATTATCTACATAATTCATTTTTCACATGAAACATGAGTTTTGGAGTTGATAAATGGGTTTTAAAAATTGGTCTTGGTTGGGATCCGAATTTAGAAAATTTATTTTTGGTCATATCTTTGATTAAATCTATCTAAGCTCATGAAAATCCATTCCTTACATATCCTATCCTAAGAGCCTTTCATTTCTTAAATAAAAACTTCATTTTTGAGTTGGAAAACATGTTTTTAAAATAGGCCTTGGCCAAAATCCGAAAATAGAATTTTTATTTTGAAAATAACTTTTGGAAATCACTTTTGATTCTTGTAAAAAGAAGTCTTGATGATACACATATACTAAGCCTTCATTTTCTTAAGTAAAAATTATATTTTGACACTTGGAAAGTAGTTTTTAAATATGGGTCTTGCCAAAATACGAATTTCACAATTTTGTTTGAGTTCATAACTAAATCTATACTTAATATGAACATAAACATAAAACAAATGCATGGTAATAAGCTATAAACATCATGGATCTAAACTTCACTTATCAAAATCTTTCATTTATGGTATCTATACCCTAAGCCCTTCATTTTAAATGAAAAATATACATTTTGAAGTTGAAAAACCACTTTTCTAAATATGGTTCCATTTTCATCCGAATTTTCAAAAGTTGTTTTTGTTGAAAATAAAATAGATCTTGGCTTTCCTACAACTTTCCTACCATCATCAAGCTATAGCAAGTTGTTCATGAACATAAATAAAGATCTAATGCATCTATGAACTCAAAACTTTAGATCTAGTTTTCTAAACTAGTTTTACATGCATGAATCACTAAGATAGACATGTAAATGCTAGATCTATGCATAAATCATAAGGAATAACAAAAATAACAACTTAAATACAAGCTCTATGGCATAAACAAAATCAAAGCTATAAAAAGTTAGATCTACAAAATAAAATAACTTTAAACAAGGAAATAATAACAATACAAGATAATAATAATGGAGAAGAGGAGTGTTTCATTTTTGGCATCATTATCCTTAGCTTTTAAGCTAATGGAATGTCATTTGATGCATGAAACTCTCATTATACTTTACCTATATCACCTATGGAAGCTTAAAAAGAAGGTTTACTTAAGAAATCTTCAAGAAATATGTGTGGGAGCTCCAAAAAAAAATAGGGGCAGCAAGGTTTTTGTAAGAACAAGAGATAAAGAAGAAAGAAAGAGAGGAAAAAGAGAGGAAAAGAGGGAGTAAAAGAGATATGGTTTCAAATGAATGAAAAGGAATAAATGAAAGGCATTAAGTGGAGAGAGAGGAGGGTATTAAATGAAAAAGAAAAAAAAATAAAACAAGTGCAGAATTTTGGGGGTGTTTCCACGTGAAAGAGAGTGAGGAGAGAGAGGGCTTGTTTGAATTTTTGACAAAAATTTGAATTGTGTAATAAATGGTGTGTGTAGCTTCTTTAAGAAGGAGTAGACAATAATTAATTTAATCAAAATATGAATAAATAAAAGACAATGGCAGCCATAAATGAGTCAAAAATCTGCCACAATTGTGGGATAATGTGTAGAAAGATTGAAGTGAAAATGAAGTGATATGTGTAAGGTGTACTTGAAGGTATGGGTTGTAAAAGTACTTTATTAATAAAATAAATTAAAATAAAATAAAATTGAAAATTTATTCCAAATAATTGTAGCAGAATTTTCATAATAAAAATTAAATAATTATTTGAATTATTTTAGTATTTTAACAAATACGTTACCGGTACGGTCAAAATACGCGAATATGGGCTATAAATAATATTTTTATAACCCGAAAAATTCTAAAAAAATATTTTATGGGAATAACAATATTTTTAAAATATTTTCCAATTATTAAATTAATTTATTTTATTTTTAGTATCGGGTCTTAAACAAATCTGATCCCGTAAAAGCCCGAACTAACTAATTTTTAGAAAAACAAAATTTTTCTATAATATATAAATTATTTGTCTAAAAATATAAGGCTTTATAAAATAATAAAATTTTATAATAAAATAAAAAATGAATAGTGCAAAAGTCTAATCAATTACCGGTAATAATGGAAATACGATAAAAAGGTTATAACTGTAACTTTTATAACCCGAAAAATTATATAACTGATATATTTAGAAATATTATGAAATTACGAGTCTAACGGTACTATTGGTATATTTTTTTATCTCGAGCCCCGGGACACGCTTTTCGAAGTCTGTATCCGAACGGGTTCGAAATAGGTCAAAATTTTACCAATATGATATTTTTAAACAAACTCATATTACTATGAGCTATTCTACATATTTAAACTACATCTCGGCCTCTAGGGTTAGGGGGCCGGACTTACGCTGTTGTGTTCCGGTTAGGGTTTCCGGGTGATTCTCCGGTTTAGACCTTTGCCAGTTTGGAAACTGATATTTATGTTTATACAACATATTTAATTTGAGAAATTTATTTTAAATTTTATTTTTGTAAGTATTTAATATCTCTTAATGTTTTTGGAATTCTTGAATTTAGTTATATTTTCGGAAGTCAATCGTTATTTGCTTTTAATAATTTGTTTTTGAGCTTTCTATTACCCGTTTGTATAAGTCGGAGTTAAATATGGAATTTTTCGTACGTCGTGGTTTTGAATTTGAAGACCACTGAGTTCTTATTTTATTGTTTAAAGATTTTCATTTTCTCAAGATTAAGAAGTTTCTGAATTCGTTCGTGAATTAGGACTTATCGAAATTCGGTTTTAATTTGGAGTGATTTTTAGGGTTTATTTTCGAAGTTCATCTTGAAATTATTTACTGAAATTTTCCGGGGCTTACAGATCATCCCTATAAAATACTTCATTGTTTTTTTTTTTAACACTCTTATTCCGTTTCTTTTGAGTTTTCGACTCCTTTTTTCTCGTAATCACTCTAAACCCTTCTTCAACTCTCAATCTTTCTTTCGCTTTTCAAAATCTTACATTCAAATGTTGAAAAAGGCAAGTTCACTAGCTAAAGTGTCTTCTTCTTTGTCTTGGACCGTTGAGGACAATCTAATGATTGTCGAAGAGCACCAAGAGAGAGTTACTCCTCTAAAGCAATAGCGGAAGTGGTGTTCGGCAATTGCCTAGATGGCATTCCTCAATTAATTACTATGCGGCATATGTGCTCATAGAGATTTATACCCTTAGAATAGTGAAGACAAGTCACCAAAGCCTAAAAGTAGACATGCACCGAGGGAAAAATATTTAACATGTTTACACACCACATACACATACACATAGTGTATAACTATCAATTATATGTTAACACATAGATAAGATAGTAAGTCCTAACAACCTTAGCATTTAAAAATCCAATATTAAATTATCTTTACCCTTTACCTAATTACAAGTCCATATAATAGATGGATTGAGGTTTTAATTATAATTCAATTTGTCAATGAAAAAACAATAATATAATTATATTATTAGAAGAAAATATAACTTCTAAAGAATAAATTAAAATGAAGGGAAAAGTCTCATCGTTTGACAATTTTTCTATTAAAGTCATTTTTATTTTTCTATTTGAGTCCTAATTCTTTATTTATTTATTTTTGCTATTTCAAACCTTAACATTTGTATAAGTCAACTAAAAAGTCTTTTTGGTGTATTTTAATTGGTTAAAAATCATTAATTTAAAACATAATATAATAAATCAAGATAACTCTAAAAAATAATAAAATATAATAAGCAGCATAATATTGCTTTCGGGGACAACATGAGTTCGAAAATCTGCCTATGATTATGTGAATAATTACATTATATTATAGGTGATATACTATAAATCTGCCTGCGATTATATGAATAATTGTATTATATTATAGGTGATATACTGTAGATTTTGAAAATGTGATTTACTCAAGTTTTTTCCTTCATCAAATTTTATGTGAGATCTAAACATTAAAAGATTATGTACTATGCATGGTTGGATGTGGAAGGGTAGTCAAGATATTTATCAAATTTATTTATTAAAATATATAAATTTTTTAAACATCTTGTAAATACAAAAAAAATGATTTTTTATGATACCCTTTTAAATAATCCAACTTTTTTGCTTTTTATATAAAAAATCTAATTTTTATTATATTTTATTTTTTTAAGCTATCCTTAATTTATTTATATAATTTTTTAATTAATAATTTTTAACTAATTAAAATGTGTTATCCAAAACTAAGAGCATTAGCAAAGAGATTTATCTGTTATCTTTTACAAACATTGAAGACTAAATTTCAGATAATAATAGATTATGACTCAAATAGAAAAACGGTGAAACACTAAAAATATGCTTTCCCTTAAAATAAAAATATTAAGAAGGTACTACTATGAAAAAATATAATAAAATCCAATGATTCCAGTTTTGGTTGCTAAGATAGATGATGGTCAATGGTGGAAATAATTTTTTGTTTGAAGTTGATGTGGAAAATAATTATTTAAATGAGGTTAAATGAAAAATAATTATCAGCATACAATACCTAAATTGCATTTTATATACAAGATATAAAAATAAATATTAATAAACATGTATCGTTAATCAAAATATATGTATATATCGTGATAGTAATTCATAATATAAGTCTAATATACCATCAAAAGTACAGAGGAGAAGATGGGATAAAAAAGGGTGAAAAACTGGGGATGTCACTGAGTTTGAGAGAGAAAGAGAGAGAAAGTGAAGAGAGTGAGAGAAAGGAAGAAAAATAGAAATAATTTGGACCAATTTTTGTATGGAAAGCTTATAAGAAAAATATAAAATTTACTGCTGCATCTTATATAAAATTGCATATTTATTTAAAAAATTATAAGTATGGTAAGTTAAAAAAATGTGATAGGTATGAAAATTATATAAAAAAATTATAGCTAATAAAATTAAAAAAAAGTGAAAAATTGATAGGCCAGTATCTTGACGAAAGTAGGGGAAAAGGAAAAAAATATTAATATTTTTATAAATAATTACGAAAATGCCACTGGGATGAAAATAATCTCAGAAATAGGCAACACGGCCTCGTCTCTTCAAGAGACGAGGTCGTTAATGCCTGACCTCGTCTCTTGAAGAGACGAGGCCCTAATATGTTGTGACCTCGTCTTTTGAAGAGACGAGGTTACACCGCGCATGTCCTCGTCTGTTCAAGAGACGAGGCCATTAGTGACTGACCTCGTCTCTTGAACAGACGAGGTCATCGAGTTAAAATTCCCGCGCGCGTCTCTTCTTCCCCATTTCCCCCTTTGAATCCGAGAGCAAACCCTAAATCCCAAAATCGGCGATTTGAATTCGCGAATTCCCATCCATTTCAGGCGCACCAAATCCACAAATCAAGTGTAATCGCTCATTCCCGGGTTTTGCAAAGTTGATTTTGTAGCGTTTGGTGTTGTAGGAGGGTAAAAAAGAGGAGATTTGAAGCGAGACGACCGACGGGGAACGGCGAACATTGAGGTTGGATTTTCGCCTTTTTTGTTTTTTTTTTGAATCGTTCATGCTGCATTATTGAATTATGATTGTATGTGTGTTAGAATAATTTATAGCATGATTCGTACGCCGACTGTATGTTGCGTGGTTACTGATTAGCTAAGTGGCATGTAGGACTTGGGATTTGAGTTTAAGATGCTGTAAATTCTGTATTTGTTAATGAAATGGGTGATTAATTAGTTATATGGATGAATTATTAGAAGAAATAAGTACGTGGGATGGACTTATGATGTTGGTTGATGATTCAAAGTTGAAATTGATTAAAACTATGTTGGTTATGTATTTATGTTGTGTGGTGTGATTTAAATGGGGGAAAAATAAACTGTTTTAAATCTAAAACTTTAAATGTGTAAATGGGGTAATAAAAGTAGTGTTATAAAGTTTGATTGCGTATTAAATTTATCAATTCAAAGTTTAGGTTACAAATTCAATTTTTGTGTAAAGTTCAGGTACCTAATTTGACACTTATCCTTTTATTTTGGTTGGTTTATATATTTATATATCTTCTATTTTAAGATTGAAATTATAAAAAATGATTTAACAAAAGACCTTTATTATTTTTTGCTATAAGTATTCTAAAAAGTCAGGTTCTAAAATGCAAATATAAAAACATAAGTCCTAACCAATTTGTTACTTTCATATCTACCTTTTAACCCGTTAGGCTTCAATATCTACAATTGTCTCCTCTATAAGTTCCCCATATTGTCACATAAAACTTCACCCTTGTGTTGAGTTATGAAAGAAAAAGGCTTCCTTCACTTGTTTGTTATTCACATAGGACGTTAGCATTGGTATGGCGGTTTAAAATTCAAATTCGAAAGTGGAGATTATAAAATTAAATTCCTGCTTTGAAAGTGGAGGTGTAGGTGTAGGAGTTATGTTAAATTGTTTGGAGGAATGAATTGATAAGTGTGATTTTTTGAATTTGATACGTGGAAGCTAATTTTGATGAGATGGCAGGATTTGTGAGGAAATGGATAAAGCGAAGTTCGTACTGTACGCTCATGGGAATATTGTGCAAGGGGATGAAGGTTTTGGTTATGATAAGCGGCCTGTTGCTATGGTCAGTGTTAGCAGGAATGCAAGATATGAGCAAATAGTGGAGATTATTTGCAATAGACTGAAAGTAAATAGGTGTACACATCGGTGGAGCTATATCATAGGGTAGCAATTGGAGATAGGACGCTACGATATGATATTATTCCAGTAACCGATGATGATGCGGCACAAGAGATGTTGCTATACACAGAAGGCTCAGTGGCTGTTTATGTGCAGATTTATGAAATTGAATTATCACAGGCAGCTGTAGGGGAATGGGCAATGATAGAAATATTGGAAGCCAGGGTTTGTAGACTCCAACTCCACTCCAGTTCAGACAATGGGCAGTGCACAAGTAGAATTAGGTCACTTTGAATTTTCTGTACCTACTTCAGTTGGTGGTGATGATATGGATGCTGGGCAAGACTCATCGCAAGTGAATCCAGCGAAGACTATGATGATGATGAAAATGTTAATGATGATGTAATTGCACAACAATATGCATTGCCCGGGGTACAACGAAGGGGCAATAGGTGGGACCGTTTTATTGCTCCTACTGACGTTGATGCAGTAGGGAGTTCAGCGGCAGTTCCGTTTTTCAGTGCTGAAATTGGTAGTACTTATGCACAATGTATTCTTGAGTCATGACTGTCATTATGTTTTTCGTGCATGTTTATAATGCAAACTTGTCGTCAATAATAATATATCCTTATTGTTTCTTTGCAGATGGATCCCGGACCGATCGATAGTTCACTACTGACGCAGCAGCCTGTACATAGGTCTACTCTAGCCTGGGATGGGCAGGTCTGTTTCTTTATCTATTCCAGTGATTCTAGTTTTGTCGTTGCGATGTTTATGGTTTTTAATAAACATGTTCATTTTATTGTAGGAGCATGAGGTACTTCATTGTCGTCGGAGAGAGGCTAGGCTCAGGCGACCTGCTGGTATACCCACAGATGTGGACGAGCGTCTTGTGCCATTCTTGGCCCAGGCCGGGTTCATAGGCGCGGCTCAGATGCCTTTCATTCAGCTTGATTCGCATCTGATTACAGCTCTGGTCGAGCGATGGCGCCCAGAGACACATACGTTCCACATGACCACGGGAGAGTGGACCGTGACGCTGCAGGACGTTGCTATCCTGACGGGCCTCCCTGTAGATGGATTGGCCGTTACTGGCACGGCTCGCATGGATTGGCCAGATCTGTGCGAGGAGTTATTAGGGATTCGGCCAGTCCCCGGCGTCGACATGAATGGAGGGCGACTGAAGATGTCGTGGTTGGATAGCCACTTCAGCGACCTACCGGACTTTGCTGATGACGCGATGATCCGACGTCATGCCAGAGCATACATTCTGCTGCTGCTTAGGGGATTCATTGTCGCAGACAAATCCTCGAACTACGTCCATCTAATGTACTTCCAGCTGCTACGAGATTTCGAGCAGGCAGGGCAGCACGCGTGGGGAGCAGCCTGTTTGGCTTGGCTATCAGGCAGCTATGTCTGGCTTCCGACGTCGACACGGGAGACATGGCAGGATCACTAGTTGTCTTGCAGATATGGGCATGGGAGCACTTCCCCCACATTACCCCGGTACGGCGACTGCTGACCTCTGTTACCGCAGGCCGCCTACTTATCAGTCATTGGGGTGCGACTGTCGACGTAACCCGTGTGTCGACCCACCTATTGATTGAGTACCACGCCTCATTTGATCGACAGATGCCGCATCAGGTATGCCGTAGATCACTTTCGATTTCCATTGTCATCTACTCTTAAATTGCTATTATACGATCATTTTCAAATGCATTTGATCACTTTTGCTACTTCCACAGGTGGTGTGGGACCCATACAGCTTCATACTGCCCGCCCTTTCACCATACTGCCTGATGGGCAACGATGTATGGCGTGCCCGAGTACCATTGGTATGCTTCTACCTGGTCGAGCACTACTATCCGGATAGAGTGCTCAGACAGTTTAGCGGCTTCCAGGAGATACCAGCCCCCCCTGCTGAGATGAGACCCCTCCATGAGATTGACATGAGGGGACGTTCCGAGTGGAACTGGCAGTCCGAGCACGCCAGGTGGATTGCTGAGTGAGATGCTCGGCGTAATTGCATTGTACAGATGCCAGATTTGCCGGCTGGGACATCTGACGATTACTTCCAGTGGTACCACGCGATCACCCGACGCTGGATCGGTCATACGGGAGCTATCATGCGATATATGGTAAGATCACCGCTTCTATAAGCTTTGTCTCTACTATTATTGACTTGTACTGACTTATTACCTACTAACTGATATAAATATTTGCTATTACTCGCAGGCTGATTTCATTTCTAGCGTCCCAAACATGCCTCCAGAGCTCACTGCATCCACTGCACGAGATGTCTGTCGTGTAGTGGATGAGTTTATGGGGTTGAACTTCAATGATCCAGTACCACCAACTCTACCAGCCGCAGCAGCACAGGGTGACCAACAGCCTCATACCCTACAGAGACGACATCCTCCTAGAGAGAAGCGTGGGCGGGGTCGGGGGCGAGCTCGAGCTCCAGGTATACAGGTCAGAGATGAGCCTGAGCCGTCCGACCTACCTCCATTCGATGAGTCTGGTCCTTCTCAGGTCATTCATGACGGCGCTGGCCCATCATCCACTTCTTACGCCATGGTGGACACCCCCATGCCAGACCCATCATCCAGTGACTTCCACACTCCCTGGCTCCACAGAAGAGGCGACCATCGCCATCTCATGATATGGGGGAGGGCCTTACACAGGTTGAGCCAGACCCTGTCCCATTCCATCAGTACAGTGCTGCTACGGGAGAGGAGCCCCCTCCAGTTACAGAGACTGGCCCATATTCACCGCATCCTCATCATCAGCGTACCCCATTCCCGAGGACATACGTCAGGCGGGGTAGAGGCCGCGCACGAGGGAGCAGGGACACACAGCAGTAGTAGGACTAGTGGACGATAGATAGATTTTCTTTTTTTTTTTTCTCCTTTTTGGGTACGTAGCTTCTTATTTTCTTGTATTATTCTTGTCTGTATAGATTTCATTCTATTTCATTTCCTATTATGTATTTTGACGCTACGAATACTCATATATTCATTACACTGTGTATGATTGGGATCGGAAATGTGAGTTTCGATTGAGCTTGAAAACATGTAGTTTGTTAGTTTTTTGGCCATGGTGGAGGATGGTTAATGGCTTCTATGGCTGTTTATATTTGTATTTTACAGGTTTTTAATGTAAATTTTTGCTTTTTCAAGAAATATAATACGATTTGGCTGATTTTAGCCTGTCCTCCTCTCTTGAAGAGACGAGGCCACTCGTTGGCGTGACCTCGTCTCTTCAAGAGACGAGGCCAAGTAGGCGGGACGACCTCGTCTCTTGAAGAGACGAGGTCAGGCACTAACGACCTCGAGACGAGGCCATGTTGCCTATTTTTTGGATTATTTTCATCCCAGTGGCATTTTCGTAATTATTTATAAAAATATTAATATTTTTTTGACAAAAAGTGTGAACGTTTAATTTGACAAAAAGGACAGAACAGCAGAAAGGGTGATTTGACAATGGGATGAAACAGAATAAGAAAATGTATCGCAATTTTGGACCCCAATATACGTAGAAAATTCAATTATCGCATTGTACAAGCACAATAAAGTGACCGTATTTAAACTCTATATTATGGACATGGCAAGCCATCTACATATAAATTTTAATATTTTGCTTTTCAGACGCGACTTTAAAACGAAATTTTAATAATTAATTTTACCTGATTTGTATATTAGTAATTTTTTTTTTTACAATAATTATAAACAAGTTTTGGATCCGTGAAGGACGTGACGTGTCCAGAACACGTTTTTAAAGGAGGAGGGAATGGAGTATTTGACCTACGATAAACAAGTTGCAGCCATGGAAAACAATTAGAAAATGCCGTGGCTAATGAGACACACACCACCAGCAGGGTTTTACAGCTCATCAATGTGCAAGTCAGCTTACGAGAGAAATGAAATTTTTCAGTAAAATCAATAGCATTTTCCCATATCATAACTTACAAATGAGAGGGGAGAAAAAAAGCAGCAGCTGGCTATTTCACTCCTATATATGCAGAATATGATATGAGCGTCTCGATGTGAAAAAGGGATGGAACTGGGTATGTATACTGACTGCACATGGTACAACAAGGGGCTTGCTGAAGTCTAGGCAGAAAAATCAGACCTCTAAAGCAGCAAAATCATCAACTTTCGGGATCGTTGAACATGCATTGTTTGCCTCTATTGCCAACTTAGAATAAATTTACAGGACATCAGAACAATGGATACAAGCATGGTTAATAAGCCTGCTTACGAGACTCCCAGGCTCAGGGATGACGGCACTGGTGAGACTGTTCCAAAAATGAAACGTCAATGAGCCATCCATGATCTTTTTGAACAGATCATCTTGATGAGTCTTCTCAATATCAGTCGAAGGTGCAGCAAAGTACCTGACGAATATAATGAACAAAGGCTATAACGTCAGACAGATTTGCTGAAACCTATGCTGAAATGTTGCAAAAGCATAAATCGATGATTGTAATAATTATTCACAGATAAACCTCTGGGCTGAAATCAGAAAAACTGCAGGGTGTCATAAACTTTGTAGCTTATCTTGAAAACTAAATCGCATAAGATAAAAGGATTATTTACCCCACCAAAATATAAAAGGGAAAGAAAGAAAGAGTGAATACCTGAGCGTACATGGCCCATAATATTTTCAGTTTCATAATCTTAGTTTTTTTAATATTTCTTTTTTTTTTTTTAACTTCGTATACCTACCGGCAAAACTTGCATCAAGTCGCTTTTAGAGACTTCTAAGGAAGTCGTGACCAGGTAAACAGTTAAAAAAGTGACCTACAATACCTATAACTTTTTTTACTAACCTACCACTTTTCGATGTTGTAGGTCAGTAAGAAAATCGCAGGTATGATAGGTCATGTATTTTTAATAATAGTAAATCATGTAATAAAGTTGTAGGTATGGTAGGTCGTGTTATTTTAGAAAAATAATAGGTCACGTAATAAAGTTGTAGGTGCAATAGGTCATATTATTTTTGAAAAGTGGTAGGTAAAGTAATAAAATAGTAGGTGTTGTAGGTCACGTTATATTTCAAAAATGATAGGTCAAGTAATAAAATTATAGGTGTGGTAGGCCATGTTATGTATCAAAAATTGTAGATCGATAGTAAAGCCGTAGGTGTTGTAGGTCAAGTAATAAAGTTATAGCATGGTAGGTCGTGTTATGTTCCGAAAGTTGTAGGTCAATACAAAGTTGTAGGTGTTGTTATTTTCAAAATGTTGTAGGACAAGTAATAAAGTGGTAGGTGTGGTAGGTAATGTTATTTTAAAAAAGTTGTAGGTTAAGTAATAAAGTCGTAGGTATGGTAAGTCATGCTATGTTCCGAAAATTGTAGGTCGGTAAGAAAGTTGTAAGTGTTGTAAATCTTATTATTTTCGAAAGTTGTAGGTCAAGAAATAAAGTGGTAGACGTGATAAGTCATGTTATTTTCAGAAAGTTGTAGGTCAATACCAAAGTTGTAGGTGCTGTAGGTGTTGTTATTATCGAAAAGTTATAGGTCAAATAATAAAGTGGTAGGTGTGGTAAGTCATATCATTTTCGAAAAGTTGTAGGTTAAGTAATAAAACCATAGGTATGGTAAGTCATGTTATGTTTTAAAAGTTGTAGGTCAGTAACAAAGTTGTAAGTATTGTAGATCTTGTAATGTTCCGAAAGTTGTAGGTCAATAACAAAATTATAAGTGTTGTAAGCCTTGTAATGTTCCGAAAGTTGTAGGCCAAGAAATAAAATGGTAGTTGTAGTAGGTCTAAAAAGGACTTCCCCATAAGTCTCCGTACAATGACTGGACTCAAGTAACACCTGTATAGCTACCTATGTTACACACACACACATATATCTCTCTCTCCAAATCATATGAAGGTTAATAAAATAACTTAGTATGCAAGGTGAAAAAAACCTGAAAGTATGCAAGGTGAAAAAAACCTGAAATTCCAATCATGCAGTTGAAAAAGTATATATATATATTATAAATGTGTGTGTGTGTGTGTGTATATAACAGTCACGCAAGACGAAATGCAAGAATTTCGGATTTGTCTTACGTAATTAATCCAAGATACGATTATCCAAAAAGAAAACAAAGGATATAATAACGACATAGGATCAAAGCCATGTTGATCATTAAGATGCCTGCAATAGAGAAAGGAATTCAAACCTGGTTATATTCTGACTACTTATAGGATAGAATCTGAAGAAGGGTTGTATTTTTAAGTCGTGCCTCTCCTTGCTCGAAAACTTCCTTGCTACTCTCGCCAAAAGATCAGCTCCATTCCATCTCAATGCAGTATCATCATATGTTGCAAAATACTCTTTCAAGCATTCCATCAAAAATGGACTGCAATGAGAAATATAATGACAACCTCATACGAGAAAATGTGCCAAAATATTAATTTAATGACTGCCTAGAAAACATGCCTAGTTAGCCAACCGTAATCCTTCACCAATGTATAACTAATACATAATAGCAGTGTTAACCTAAAATCACTGTTTATAAATTGCAGTAATTTCCTGTAGCTATGATGCACACTATGCAAAACCAATTTTTTAACAGTTCAAAAATGCATAGGAACTTAAAATTTGATAGTGCAAAAATTGTAGACTCAAAAGGGCGTATCATTAAGCTTCCAAGACTTCTGGCAATACATTAGCACCAAGCATTCAAAAAATGATTAGCAAATCATCAAGTATCAAAGAAAGCAGCAGATTAACAGCTGTCAAACAAAAATGTCACAGAGTGAGCATCATGTTTTACCAGTTAATTAGCAGCACAAACTCAAGAAGAAACTAAACGGAGGAAACATGTATTTACCTATGCTTTTCGAATGCCATGACAGCACCATTAAGTGATTGCCTATCCAACTGATTCTCCTGACCGACAGTATTATTGAGCGAAGACAAAGATTTCAACACAATGACATCTGAATCAAGGTATATCCCACCATACCTGGAGAGAAAGTGAGTGACATCAATACTTTAAACAATCGTATTGCTATCCCTATGTTTCTATAATAACAATTTAATAGAATGACATCCACATTAAAAGACTGACAATGAACACATAATCATATAAACACGGGGGTTTACTCACTTTAATATATATACCTATACTTAGCCAAATCTTGAGCATTTATGTGTCTGGTTCTTGCATGTTTACAGTGTTAAGGCTAAACTAAAGAAATTGAACTCTTAAATTTTGCAAGCATTTTTTCCTTAAGTTTCCCAAGCAAAGGATAAACCCCATGCTCTTTAGAAGCATATCATGAATATGGTGATACTGATCTGCTTCTGGAAGAGGAAGAAGCTTTCAAAGATTATTACATGCTCAGGGGGCTAAGAAGAGTTTCTTTAAGCAGAAATCAAGGGTAAACTGTTTGTCTCTTGGTGATAAATGTGCAGCATATTTACACAAAACCATGAAAAGCACCAAAACCAAAATATACATGCTATCTCTGGTCAGAAATTTTTCTGTTGATACTAAACATAGGAAACTCAATGCAGCAAAAATAATGGCAAAAAAGTACGCCACAAAATATAGTTTTGGAGAAGTTTTCATCATATTTAAACATATTTCATTAGACGGTCAAGAAAAGTGAGAGCATTGAAAAGACATCTATTTAAGATACCCAAAAATAAAGATACCCAAAAATAAAATGCTGTCTTTTTTTCCACCTGCATCATCAGTAAAGCAAACAACTATACCTCTCGTGCAACCATTAGTGGACCTGGCATAAGCATCTTGTATAAATTCTCTCTTGCCATAAAAGAAACAACTAGGTTCCAATGCTTTGAACAGTTTCTAAAACCTTGTTTCATAGATTGTCACACAAATTTATAGTTATCTTTCATATCTCCTATATGATCGTGTTCATGTGACTTCAAGGGTGTCCTCTTCACAATTGAAAGTTCAAGTGTACATGAAAGACAATACAAGATGATTGTGAAAATTCAATTATGGTGAAAAGGTACATAAAAAGATGGAAAAATACCTACTTGTATAAAGCTGCAAGCCGAATGAGTTCACTAAAATGAAGAGGATAAAACTTTGTCTTTCTCCATTCAAGCCAAACAGAAGCAAATATTGATGTAGGTGTTTCCGCCAGCAACTCTTCAAGATTGGGCATCACCACAGCAATTTTATAACTGTCATATCAAGAAGGAAGTTAGCATATTTTTGCATAAAAGAATGTAATCTGAATTTATAGCAGAAGCGAGGAGAAAGCACAGCTCTAAGAAGGTATAGAATTTTATTTACTTAAAAAGCTACCCTAATCACATGGACATTCATGTTTGATAGGAGTCCTTAGGGGAAGGAAAAGAAAAGAAACTCTTGATGGTACGTCAGCAATTACCCATCCTTTAGAAAGCTATCCTTGAAAAAGTCAAGCTCAATTGTCTCGCTGAAGACAACAACACAGGCGTGTGGATGTTGCGAGAATAGGCTTTCAATCCCCCTTTGATGCCGAACACTAAACATCCAAGGAGGTGAATTCCACACCATAAAAACCTGCATAGAACACTTGCCCTTCCTTAAAAAGGCATTCATAAATTCTGAAAAGGATAACCGAGAATTTAAACCAGGAAAATAACCCCATCTTCTTCCATCAGCATAAACATGACTCTCAAGCTCTGATTTTCTCTTAGTTTCAAAATTGTGCATCGAACTGTCCAAACTCCCACTACCACCCTTATTTACCAAACTCTCCTCAGTTATCCTTCCACCCATCGCATCATTTCCAGCTCTACTCTCTGCAGCACCACTCCCATTATTATTCAAAGTCCTCCGCTCGGCACTCCTAGTCCCACTTCTCTCTTCCATTTCACCATCTCCAAGGTCCACGCCATCATTCTCCCTAGAATTCTTCCTTTCCTCATCTCCCGAAACCTTCCTAGTCAAAAAGGGGACCTTTTTAAACTCATTTAAAATGCCCTTTTGCACCAGCTTATCCCCTCTAGTCAAACTTGTGACACCAACTCCATCAGGATCCTGCAACATGGGATTATTCGCGGGATTCAAAACCTCGAAACTCAACCTAAACATCTTATCTTTCCTCAAAAAATCACTCTTCTTATCAAACCAATCACCCCAACCTTCTCTTAACGAACCCCTCCCCTTCTTCAATAAAAGCACATCCTCCACGCTCTTCACTCCACTCAATTTCCTCCTCAAACTCTCCTCAACCGGAATATCATCAGATCCAAACGCGGCCTTACTCTTATCCTCCCCAGTGCCAAATCCTAACCCTAACCCTAACCCTAACCCTAACGTCTCGTCATCCCATTCATCAATTGATTTCTTATTATACGACCTTCGTATCGCACCACTCACATGATCAAAGAAATAACTGCGCGTAGAAGAGAGAGAAGAGTCAGAAACTCCCTCGTCGTCATCGTCGTTGTCGTTCGTGAGCTTTCTGTCGGACAAATCTTCCTCCTCGACGATGTCGAGCTCGTCGATCTTGTCCTCCTCTTCTTTGGCGGTTGTGTCCGTGGTGGTGGGATCAGAGAGAATACGTTCCGATACAATGTCGTTCTGGGGAGAGGTGGTGGAGGAGAGACGAGTGTGGAGGAGAGAGACGGAGAGGAGGAGGAGAAGAGCGGAGATTAGGGCGCAGATTTGGACGCCGTAACGGGGCCGCCGGCGCGATCTCAGGGTTCGGAGCATTTCGGGTCCGGATCGAGTTTATTTCTCTCGGTCCAGCTACTGATCTGTAGAAGCTCATTTGTTAGTTTGTTTGTTCAGTAAATAACTTTAGGTTTTTGGGTGATTTTTGGCTAATTTATGGGGAAAAAAAATACAGAAAAAAGTTGAAACATACTCAAGAAATAGGCTAGTGAAGGCGACACTCTCCTTGACAGCGCCTAGGATTCGAAAGCCATTCTAATCCTCTTCCATACAAACAAACACTCTTAGTAGCCCTCGAAGCAATCTGGCCCCTCAACCGTTTATCCATTTTTAAGCATTTTTTCGGGCGAAATGTGCTCTAGCAGTTTTAATCCACTCTCTAAAGTTAGGTAAGGTGTTTTTTTTTTTTAATTTCTTGCATTAATTTACGCTTTCTAAGTCAAAATCATAGGAAATTAACTAAGTAAGAAAGTGTGTGATTTTGTCTGATTTAGTATGTTATAGTTGTTGGTTTTGAGTTGTGAAGTGTTGTAAGAGTAATGTAAGTAATATTGGTGAGTTTTCAGTCACTACATTCATCGATCTATTAAGTTTATATTATGATGATTTGAAGGCTTAGAAAGTGTTTGGTGAAATCATTTTAAGAAATCTATTTTTCTGCTGCAAATTCCAGTTGTTTTTAGAAATTAATTTAATAATTTCATAATCTAAAATTTGTTTAGCAACGATCATGATAAATTGTAGATTAAGTTAGCGTTTAACGTATAATGTGTACGAGTTATATGTGGCGGCTGGACACACCTTGACCCTAATCCATGGCGTGACACTTGGTCCTTCAGAAGAGCAAAGCTTGACTCCTCTATTAATTGAACCATTAAAAAAAAATTAGTACAAGCAAGACTTAGTCTCTCAGAAGAGCAAGGCTTGACTCCTCTGCTAATAACTAAATAAATCAAATAAAATTGAAAATGCTTAAAAAAGCTAGTTGATATGGGTGTGTCTTGGTCCCTTAGAAGAGCAATAATTTATCTCCTCCATCAACTAAGCTATCTTAAAGAAAATGGAGCAATAAATGAAAGCACAACTAAGGAAAAAGATTTAGAGGATGAGTTGATGTACATGCATTTACTCTTGAGTATATTGCTTAGAGAAATGATTAATGGACTGCATACTTATAATTGTAAGGATATAAGGTCGATTGAGTCTCACTTACTCTGTCTGACCTTTTGAATAATTTTTGCTTTAGATTCTACATTAAACAATAAGGGTAAAAACTGATTTACTTAGATAAGTTTAGTGAATTTAACTAAAGTAACTCTGGCACAAGTCTACTGAGATTAAATGAAGTTATATACAAATTGCTGAGGTTATTGGGTGATTGAGCTTTAATTGATATGGTCAAATTCCATTTATGATTTGTTTTTCCTATTCAAGAAGCTTTGCCTTCTTATCATAAAAGATGGTTTGCTTAAAAGCTTAAGTATAGGAGAATTTGATAAGTCTTTTATACTCTATTCCATTCATAGAAAATCATGCTTGATTTGAGTCATTTTTAGATAAATTCCTATGATTTTGTGTTTTTATTTTGAAATTATTGTTTTTCAACTCCTAAGTTTAAGAAAAGAAGAAATAAAGTGATTTGAACTAGACTTGGAGCAAAACAGCAAACATATCAAAGGATAGTTACAAACTGCAGCCTCCAAAGAATGAATCAAGGACAAGAAACAAGGCACAAGTGCAAACCGCACCTATAGTCGCACCTGCGATTCTAACCGCGATACAAACTGAGGACAAATCGTGCCTCTGATGAGATGTTACAACTTCTACAATGGCCAACCTTCGCGCCTGCGATCCAAGTTGGGATAAGTGACCCTATCTTGTGTATGATGCCTTGCTATAACATGCGTTAGAATAAGACAAAACTTTTTAAAAAGAATCTATCACGTCAATTAATAAAATCTTCACGATTTTCTGTGCCGATCGCCCATAAATAATAGTTTACAGATGTTGTAAAATGTATTATACCATATGTAACAAATTCCTAACATAGTATAGGCATGCTTTGTAGTAAGAGAAAACTTTCTTCTTGCTAGAAGCTCAAGTTTTCTAAGTAAATCCATTTTTATCCAAAGTTTGTCTTCTATAAGACTTGTGCTTAATAGTAATATATGTCCTTATATTCATATTATTTCTCCTAACTTCTCGTACTTAATGTTTACATTCATGGAGAAATAACCTCTTGTCCCAGGGTTTGTGAATCCAAGACTCGATTCATATGATTTCAAAGCATTTTAAATGAACATTGTTTGAATACTTGTATTTAGTAGCTTGAACCTTAATTTATGATTTTATGTGAGTGCACCATGTAGGATTCATGTCTGATTTTAATTGAATAGATTGAAAAATCATTCTTTTAAATAGATCTAGGTTGCTAATGAAGTTGCTCATAATTACCTAGAGCTAAGGATGGTGAAACTTTTTATTACTTGTTTTAAAATTCATTAAAATGGGTTTTAATCAAAGGATTCTTAATTTTTATATGGGTCTATGTTGCTAATAGCTTGTGAAGAGATTTCGGTGGTCTAATATAGATTTAGTGTTATCGACCTTGATAGAGGCTTTATCTTATTTTAGTGAATCCAATGGCATAAGTATAACCAATAAATAACTTGTTGAGTTTATTAAGAAACCACATAATAATGACTTGGTGAACCAAATCTTAAGCTCATTCTTAAAACAACAAACCTATCTTTTGATTTTGCCTTAAAAACATGTATATAATTAGAATTAACCTTGGCTTAGTTCTTCTGTTCATGATATTTTGCTAATTTTTTCTTTAGCTAGATAATAGATTAAAAGTGAGTAAGGGAAATTCTAATGATCTCTAAGGAATACGACCACATACTTTCTATGCTATTTCGATAGGTGTGTTTACCTATATTTGTAGTTGCGATAGAAGTTAAATAGAACTTATTAGTATTTTTATAAATTTTTGGAAAACTTTAACTCCATGTTTTACACAGAATTAGCTTAATTACATCAACCAACCATTAACCCAAGAAGATATTTTTTTAGTCTACTTATCGTGTGCGAGACGATCAAATAAGGTCAAGGATGGAATAAATTAGTTCTGCGATCCCTTTTCCGAGCCTGTCAAGCCAAATCTGCTTACGACATCCCTTATTGGACCTATCTTTTAAACCTTACCACTAGCTCAAAAGACTAGTTCTTGACATTAAATTAGGCTTCAAGCCCAATTACCAAAATAACTCTCACACACACACACACATATATGTAAAAACAAAAAAAAAAAAAGGTATATATACCTTTGCATATAAATACGATGAATCATGGTAACAAAATATGCATTTGCATATAAAATAATAAGTTTGTATACACGTAATTATTTCTTCTTATTTCAACAATACATCCATGACAATACAATCATGTGTAATAAGCTTCTTCACTCTTCACAAATTCAAATTTCCAAATTATGCACATATAGTATAAGTTGGTCATTTTTCTTTTTGCATCTAGCATTTGTTCTTATTTTATATCACGTGGTGCATTACTCCTTCCAATACCTATCCATTCTTATCTTTTTCCTTATGTCTTTTTATACAAATAAAACTCCATAATTCATGACTCATGCTCCTTGAGTTATACTTTAAAAAATAAATAAATAGTTATACTTAATTTTAGTAAAAGAATACAAAACAAACTTTTAACTTAAAACAAAATTGGGCCTAACAATAAATGTTCATAGTCATTGGTTTAGAAAAAAAAGAAAAATTATACATGTCCATTTAGTTATACATAAGTATTTTCATTTTTAATTATAATAGTAGTAATGTGGGACTACAAAATATTCAAGATACAAAGAAGTATCACAAATACAAAAATAAGTCACACATTAAGAAAGAAAAGTTTACTTTGATTAAAAGTTTATATAAATTCAATAACACATGATTTATAATATATTTATTACTTATATTGTTAATAACAACACATTAAATGTCATTAATAGAAAATAAATTTAAATTATTTTCTTAAAAATAATTTAAATATTTGTTTCAAATTTACAATCATTTTTTTCTTTGAATTTTTTGTTATTTTTCCTGTTGTGTTTATTATTATTATATTTTCTTTTTGAGTGCGGAATCGCCAATTCAATCAGATTTATTACCGGTTTTTGAACTAGCAAGCCAATAGCTAGTTCAAACCCATCTTAGCCAATCCGACTCCCCAGTTCGGATATCAGTGGTGGCAATCGGTTCCGATGTCTATATTGCTAATAATAATATATTTACATACAGCAATAAGTTATATGATAACATTATATAACTGTTTGAACAATATTTTTATAAAAACAATAAAAATATATTACTTTCAAAAATTATTTCTAGAAGACACAAGCGCCGCCGCCCTCCCTTTAATCCTTGATACAAACCGAACCCAAAGTTAAACCATCCTATTATAACACGAATGGCTCTCAATTATAAATAGAGAACTCGTCTCCAGCTTAAAATATAGGCTGTAAGATACCTGGGGCAAGAAAATCTGGGGAGAATTAGTTTCCATAGTTTTGGATGGTTGCCGTCTCAATTTTGGTTGGACTACATTAAACATTTCTTTTTCTGTTTTTCAAAGGGAAAAAAAAAAAAAAAAAATCAAAGAAGCAGTTGTTCGCCGTACCCAAAATCTTTTGGGTCGGGCGTTTCTTAAGCCATTTCATAATCTATCATCGCCGAGCCTAACGACCATCGTTGAAACAGCAACTTCGATGTTGGATGAGCGTCCGATAATACACATCCAGGGCATAGAGATTACAGCACTGACCTCACTTGTAATGATTTTAGGAAATTTGTCAGTTAGAACTCAGCGAAATGATTAATGGATAATCCATCAATTAGGAGCATTAAGAAGATAATCTTGAGTGTTAAAAATTTATATGGGGTTTTTAACCAAAAAAATATAAAAATACAATTTAAAAAATTACTAAATTATCATTATTGTATCGCATATAGAAGATGCAATATAGGAATTTGTGCATGTATAGCAAAATGAGCATGCAATATAAATGCAGTCCATCAAATTTATACAAAAAGTTGTATCGCATGTCTAACATACAATACGATATACAATTACACATTTATTACACTCATAAAAAAAACTTATATGGCATGTCCAAAATGCGATATACAATAATCACACGTATTGCACTTTTAAAATATGATACACAAAAAAAATCTATATTGCATGTTCAAACTATGATATAGCATTAATAATTATGTAATATTTTTCATTCAAGTGTTCCTTATATAATTTTTTTTCTAAAATAATAGCAACACAGATATAATGGACCAACAGTTAGTCGCTACAATATATTCAATTATTTAAATTCCTCAAGAATGCAAACGTTTGTGAAATAAAGCTAAGATAAACTAAAATTGCAATTCTTAATGAACAAAAAAACTAAAGAAAAAGGTTAATACTAAAATATAACATTAGTGATAAATTAAAAATATAAATGAAAAAACATGTAACGCAAATCTTCATTGAAGAGCGGAAGGAGTTTTGAAAATAGCTATTCCTCTAGTTGCAATCAGCTCTTTTACAGAAATACTAATTCTACAAAAATAACGGTTGTCCAGCCAGATATAGGAATAGGTATATAAGAATATTAAAAAAATAAAAACAACAATTGTCTTTTTCCGCTCTTACACAAAGGACAACTGTCATTTTCCACCCTTATGAAATCTACACGCTCAAACGTGTACAGTAATGATGCCAAAAATTTATAATATAAAAAATAAAAAACCGTGCATAGTGACAAAAGCGTCCATTTTGCATGTCTTTAAGCGTTATTGAAATTTACTCCGTCTTTCGTTGAGGTAACGAACTGAGAATTGTAGAAGTTTATCGTTAGTATTATTAAAATTAAATTAATTATAATCAATATACAAAAATTTAAGAAATCCTATTACAATTAAAATTCAAACTGATGAAACGGATCCATTATAACCACCGTGATGCCGTAAAATTTTCCTGTGTGAAAACACGTGCTTCCCCGTAACGCATGGTGCAAAGGACCATTCTGCCAGATTGATATTTCTCCAAATAGCAGGCTCTACATATATGTGAATAAGTACAAGTACTACCAAAATTAAACGCAGTATTCACTTTCGCCAATTAAATTTAATTCATGCGAACTAAACCAAATTCTCAATCAAATTTCCATGAGATCCCATCCCAAAAAAATATAGAGAAACCATTTCTCTCTCTCTTTCAATCAAATTTGATCAAGTTTTGGTAGAAAAAGCTGAGCAACCCCTAGCTCGAATAATGCCTGTACATATGAGACTTGTCTTCATTGGTTCGTCATGGTCCACTATGATTTCAGTTTAAATAACCTTTAGAACACGAAAACACTTAATAATCGTCCGCTTCATTGTAATTGTAATTTCATTACAACCTTATTCCTTACGAATAACTATCACATTGTTTAATTCACTGAATAGCGATTCCATAATAAATCTTTTATTTCTTTATTCAAACTTATGAATCCCAATTCAATGCTGAAAGTGTTTTTTTCAAAATATCACCATTTAAATAAAAAATTAATAAAGAAAAATCTTATTACAGCTCCATTCCATTCTTTTGTAATAGCAATTCCACTATAGCTTTATTTATTTAGCGAAGTGAACGTACCGTTAGTTTCTAGTAGTTTTTGTTCCATATCAGGACCATGGTTTTTTTTTTTGCCACTAGGACCATGGTTTAGAAATCACATTTATCTAGAGTCAAATTATAATCCGATCAAAGTAAAACCCAAGTAGACCAAGCTTAAAAGCGCTTAGTATGACTAATTTGCCAAAAAAAGCCCACAGGACTGTACACACATTAAGGGTTCAAACTGTCCATGCGAGATACCTTATAAAACTGCCAGGGTCCAAGGTCATCAGGCAACCAGAATTGAGCATGCGTAGAGCTTAATTAGCCAACACAAAATTAAGCAACACTGGGCAGGCCACCTAAATCGAAGAACAAGTGGGGCTCCTGACATCGTATCTTATGTGATGCACATATTTGGACTTTCACTTTCAACAGATGATCATTTAACCATTACCCATTGTCGATCACCAGGAAATCGTAGTGGAGTATCTAAAATATTGGTCTTTTTCTTGAGTAATGTATCTAAAAGATTGGTCTTCCCAGGCATAAACTCAATTCACATTCCTTCTCTTTTGACAGCGCCTCAAAATTAGAAAACTGTTCGCCTTTGCTTGAAATGTCATCAATCCCTGCATACTGCATGTCAGATTGAATTGGATCTCCAAGTGGAATAAACAATATCTCAGCTGGACTGCATTCAGAAGATTCTGTTGTTTGATCCACCATTTGCCTACTTTTTCCATCCCCACATGTATTAGGTAATGAATCAGGCTGACATGTGAGCATACTGCATTTTTTGCCTGATGCAACTACCATCATATCCTTACAGCTTATGCTTTCATCAGAAGAAGTAGACTTGTTTCCTTGCAACAATAAAAGTGGTGACATGGCCTGATCCATGAACAAATTGCTCTCTTTACCCGAGCCATCAGCCACCGAATTCATACAGCTTGTATCCTTCCCAGGATTACTGAATTTATCCTTGCACAACAAGTGAAGGGGTAATACTTCCTCACGGAAATCTTGCGATGGTTCTTTTGAACTCTCATCTCCAACTACTGACGAGTCCACATAAATGCTAGAGTTTTTCTCTCCAGAAGTGTTGGAACCAGGCTTATCACTATAACCGGGACTTGGTTGGTTGCATGTGTTCTGACTCAAAAGTAAAACCTCCTTGTTGTTTCCTTCTGTTTCGACCCAATAATCATGTAATTTCAATTCACACAGCTGAGAATCACTGGCAGCATTGACTTTCTTATCAGGTGCTTCTTTCATATCAGAGCTCAAATTTGGTCTAATCAACTTCTTTCTCTTAGCTTGAATAACTGATAAACTCTCACTAGTAGATGTCTCATCACAGTCTTCCTCAAGTGCACCTTTCTCATCAGGAGAACTAAAATTTGGCCCAATCAACCTCCTCCTCTTGACTTGAGAGACAGATAGACTCTCACTAGTAGTTGTCTCATTACAGCCTTCACCAGTTGCACCTTTATTATTGAAACCAAAACTAGGCCTAATCAACTTCCTCCTCTTAACTTGGGCAACAGATGGACTCTCACTTGTCAAAGTCACATGACAGCCTTCAGCATTAGATTGGATTTGAGCATTTTGCACTTTGCTGCGGCTTTTAAAATCTAGAAAAGGTCTTTCTTCCTTGACCATTTCCCCATCTCTAGTAGACAAGGTTTCACAAGAATCTTCAGCATTGATCTGATTCTGAGCTTTCCTCACTTCACTGCGGCGCTTAAAGTCAAGAAAAGGTCCATCCCCAACTTGATGGTCCCCATCTAGAATGCTACCCATGCCCAGGTTGTCTGGACTTGTTTCAGGATAACCCCTCTTTGACTTGACAAAAATAAATGAAGCCCTGTTACCATGATGTTTATTCTTCGTATGCAAACTTGATTTATTGCCTTTCATCCATTGAGTCCTGTGGGAACGTAACTGTAACATTGACATAATTTCATCTGGCGATGCATCTACATCATCCTCACTACTGCTAAAATCTTTTTCTTGCAATTGCGTTTCAGAGGGCAACGCCAAGCGAGTGAAGACACTGTCTCTCTTTGAAGACAGAGAGTTCTTAGTCTCAGAATACTGAAAACACTCTTCATCATAACCTAATCTCAGATATCCTGCAGCACTCTGAGTAGCAGGATCTCTTTTATATTCCAGCAAGTGATCATAACTGTCTTGAAGAAGTGAATCAGATCCATATGCCAAGTTCTCCTCACCATATGGTATATTATGCAGGCAGGTGTCAGGTACAGAAGCATCATAAAGGTGATCGGATTGGAAATTTTTACTATGACCAAATATATGAGGTGAAGAAATTTTGTCAGCACTAAGGGGTGCATGCACTGGAGATGACAGAGAAAATGGACCACCAAAACCTTCATTACCATAAGGCCGAAAGTTTGGATTTTCAGGAATTGCATGACCCAAAAATTGCTCATTAGTAGCTAAAAGGTTCTCATGATCAATAATAGTCCTCGGTGGAACCTGGTTTTGCGATGAAGAAGAGGATTTTAAAATGCCATTTGCAAGATCAGCACCAAAAGAATGTGGTGAAGGCTGCTTCTCTCGACAAGGATATATACTCTCCACTCTGCTCTTCTGCAAAGGATGCACCTCTTGCAATGGCTTAGAAGTATGATAACCTTGAAAAGGTGAAGAGTTGCCATATTTCAATGAAGAAGCTTTATTATGCAGACGATAGGTTCTATTTGGATAGGAATCCTCAGTTGACATAGAAAAAGGTATATATTGCGGCAATTCAATCGACTCTGACAAGGCAGAAGAAAACCCCAGTTGACTCTGACTTGTATGGATGGATGCTCCCAAACTGGATGTCCTTGAATATACAGAAGCATCATGGTTAAAGCGATTTCGAACACGAACATAATTGGAGCTATTAGGCCAACAAGCACCATATTCATAACAGTTTCCTTTCAGCCTCTCACTTGATAGAAGCTTGCCATGGTCACATGCATTTCTAAGTTCCTTAGTTGACCGGCCAACACTCTTTAAAGAATCTACTGGCCTATTTTTGTTTTGTACCCCATGATCTCCATGAAAATCCTCAGTTTCTCCACTTAGGTCCAACTTGTTGGCTGTCCTCCGGAGCGCCAATTGAAACTGAAAGACCCTACTCTGCTCTTTCCTTCAGGGTTGCTGTGTATCCTCTCACTCAATGCTAATTTGTCATAAATAGGAACTCTTTCAACCTTCCGAGAATTATCATTAGCCCCACTTGCATCATTATTGGAATGCTGCCCAGAATCAAGATGATCATCTTCATTCCCATTTGCATGTACGAGTCGACCATGCACCGTACTTCTAGTAAGCTGTTTCTTGGGAATTGACACCTTTATCCTTTTCCAACTGAACAGGGATAGAAGCCCATGGACCTACATGTATGAGGGGAAAAAAATGAAAGAGAATCTAAAAGTCTGATCCATCACTTTCACAATTAATTAATGGTTCAAACCTGCTCTTCAGATAAGCCAAAGTTAAACTTCCTTTTTGTAAAGTAATTATCTTGAATAACTCCTCCAAATTCTTCTTCAGAAAGCGGAGTGCAATGCCAAAGCACTGTAAACTTTACCTATAAAAAAGTACAATCACAAGGCTAAAAAGAGTCAAAATAACTTAGACAAGGAAAAATTCACACTGAATGAAAATAAAATGGTGCTACAGATTATGTAATTGTGTGACATTTAGCAAAAAATTAAGTAGGTTTGATCCCTACAGTTGATTTTTTCCACCCAATGGGTGTGTGAGGGTGTGTGTGAGGGTGTGTGTGGGCGTGTCCATAAATGAAACAAAACAGACCATCCATCCTAAAGCATATGGCAACAGTAGATTGGATAATACAAGTACATACAAGATTATCAGAATAGTTCATTTGAATGAAATACCCAGTTCTTAGACACTCAAAATATAATTTGAAGTAAGAAAGATCGAACGTTTTCCCCATTACAGCAAGCAAAAATTATTGGCCAGACACTCAGTTTCCATATTTGACAGACGCTCTTTAAATCAATAAATCATAAACATGTGCAAAAGCATGTTGAGCAATGCAGACTAAAGCACACATGTAAATATCACGCATGTCACAATATTAAGTCCTATCATAAGTATATGCACCCTAAAAATTAAAGCTAAAAGCAAGGATAATCAAGTTTATTCAGTTAAAATCAATCAGTCTGCATATAAGTTGTGCTTTACCCAGCATCACAATGATATATTTAACTGAAAATCACCAACCAAAAAAAAAAAAAAAAGAACCCTTACTTGGATGGTTATCGTGTTCTCTCTTTAGCATAAGATCATAATTTTGTGAGAGTAAAAACATTATTGGAAGAGGTTACAATTTTCACCAACTCAACAACAACACCCTTAAGTCAAAAAACAATAAAGATCGTGCACAAGATATAAACACATTAGAAATTTTTCCAAACAACAGATCTAGGGACAAATCACAAATACAAATTAAAAGTAGCTAAGATATTATACAAAACCAAAAGGCCTCAATTGAATCTATGGAGAGCACACAAACACAAAATAATTAAGAGATTAGTATTGGACATGCAGTCCAAAGAATAAATAAATTAGGTACCTGTGCTGGAAATGTCCTTCCTGAGGAGCTAAATGCATGGGGTACAATGTTCATTGCTCCATCAGAGCAAGCTTGGAAAACACCATGAAGCTGTCTCTTTTCAAAATCAAAAAGAAACAAAAGCATCCCCACATTCACCTGCTTCACAAATGAGGCTAGAGAAGATGGGAGACCAAAAATTCTCCATCTCCGACATTCACTTTTTGTTGCACCACTAGCCATGAAAATGGCACCATACTCTGGAAATGTTCCATTTGCGTGGTTCTGCTCCTTGTCAAATTCCATAGATCCCTTGGACAAAATATCTAGCCTAGATTAAAAACTACTAGTCCTAGTCATCTGAGAAAGGTTAATGTTATTTCATCTCTCCATTTAAGAAAAGCTGCTATAAGTATAGATTTAAAGTCTAATAAAATATATGAAATAACGCACTGATAGTCAAAAGGAACTCTCAACAAAGCACAAAGCATATTGATGCTCAAAACTCTAATATCTGAAAACATTGGAAGAGGATCCAAGAAAATCATTAATATTTGTAACCCTCGAGATGAAGTAAATGCAGAGTGCATAACAATACAAACATGAGAAGGAGCATGTAACCTGGTTATATAGGTATATTGATCACTAAAGCCAGAAATACAACCAACAAAATTTCAATTACAATAAATACAACAAATACTAAAAGAATTCAAGAGAGATCCATCTCAGGGAATATAAGAAAACAAAAATAGAGTTCATCTCTCGCACAGATAAAATGCGTCATCCAAATGTTATAGCTATGTCATAAAACTATGTTTTCAATTGAGAGGGTGCATTAGTTTCTTTCTAATATAGAATAGATGGTATCACTTTTACCACAAAATATATATATATATATATGTATGTATACATAACTAAGCTCTATTTCAGAGCCTTCGAAAACAAAAAATATAAACCTCAAATGACTTTGACAATAAATAAAGTATAGTCCTTTGTACATTTATTTATGATTGAATTAGGCACAAAACTCTCACTTATAACTTCTAATTCCCCAGTCTTTTTCTTTCTTTTTATTATTATTTTTTTTTATATAGTTTCAATGCCCCACAGTTTTTGAAATGATTTGTGAAGAAAGAATTATATATATATATATATATATAATCCATATAATGCTCTGATGACTTTTCTCACCAAAAAGAACTCTAGACCATGGGATCATTCTGTTTTCACATTATCAGCTTTAATGTCTAATTTTTTTCCGATATGTCCTTCAAGATCCTCAATCGTCCATGTCAATTACACTAAACATCTTGAGTCTTATTGACTGCTAGAATAATTAGCAAGAAGGGATACTGGACTTATCCTGTACCATATTTATATGGCTTCAACAATGACAGGAGCTGAACCAGCAATTCAAAATAAATCAGACTCATCTGCCAACAATTGAGATGTTGCTATGCCTTTAAATGCTCTTCTCTATTAGATAACCAAAAGAAAAGGATCTCAACAGGATCAAGCAACCAGCTGAGCAGATAAGATTTGCAACTATAGAATCTATTCTATACATGAAAAAGACACATTAAGCAACCTGACAGTAAGTGGATACAACATGTGCAATGCAAGTCTTGTAAATGGGATATCTAAACAATCACAAGAAAGCAAGGCCGGCAGCTCCCTCCAAACTACAATGGGAAATTTCACTGTCCTATTGCTTTTTTTTTTTTATCTTTTTATTTTCCCCCCATCAATTAGTTCCTACGCCCATAATTTTCTAACAAATTTTCTAACAAAAGCGCATGTTAACACACAAACCATCTAACCCTAAACATTATTCTTTAGCCTACAGAAATACTTTGAATAACAAAACATTCATAGAAGAGCCCCTACTTCCTAATTGATCAATCTATTCCCAGCTCTAACACTGTCTTTTGGCACTAGCCACTATACTAAATCCCAACAATTACACATCACAA
This sequence comes from Combretum micranthum, assembly GCA_024138025.1. NCBI lineage: Eukaryota > Viridiplantae > Streptophyta > Magnoliopsida > Myrtales > Combretaceae > Combretum > Combretum micranthum. The sequence continues at coordinate 291,447 of JAMXBD010000148.1, read as the reverse complement.
AAATCCACTGCCCTATATAGATCTCGCTATACAGCGTTTAATTAGGTCTGACAATGGCAATCCCTTGTTTAGGTCTGACAATGACAATGCCCTAACATGATGATTATTTTCGTCAAACAAAAAAATAAAAATAAAAAAAAGAAGTAAGTTTTAAGGAAAGTTCCTCTTGCTTCTAATGTACAGCATTTTCCTAGTGTACTTTAACAATTTCCTTACTGAAATATTACCCTTAGTTAAGGAAAAATAATCAAATCAAAATACATTGACGGATTTCAATCCAAAAACCGCCTTCGGATGAACACTGTTCAAAATAAAATTCCAGATAAACCCTAGAAAAGTTTAGGGAGAAAAAAAAAAAAAAACTCACCACGCATCATTAACAAGATTCAAACATAATTTACCATAAGGACATTCACATATATAAACACGACATCATTGGTTAAAGTACTGATAATTGTCGCGAAAAAGCCAAAGTCGCTAGACTTAAAAAAACGATAGTAAGATAGAAACTACGACGCATAATCATAATCACAAATACAAGGTCATGCAAGAAGAAGAAGATGATGTATAATAATAAAGTTGCAATACCAACCTAAGAGCCAGAGAACGAACAGAGCGGAGGGAATAATAAGATGGTGGTGAGACACGATAGAGAAACAAGGCATAGGCATTGATGGTCTCTTTTTATACGAAAGTGGAGGGAGGGGATGGAGATTTATGGGTTTGTGAGAAGTAACCGCCTAAAGACGATGTGGTGTGAACACGACGACGTTTCATCGCAATCCTTTAAAAAAAAAAAAAAGAGTAACTAAATAAAAATAAAAATTCACATGGAAGGAGATAGAGATGCAAGCGGGACGGGTCGTTATAGGATACCCGACCACCTAACCCACTAAAAATCCTATAGGGTTTTGGGATGGGTTTTGGGATTAGAAAAAAACCTGGTAAGTTATTGGGTCGAGTTTTGGGTTTATTATGTAACCCGTTGAGAAAACCCAACCCAATATAAATTCAAAATATTAAAAAATTAAAAATATTAAGTTATTAAATCAAGGATCCCATTTATATTATATGTATGTGAAAGTAAGTGGAAATGAAGTGTTTGCATCATTTTATATGATATTATTGTCTAAAATTCATTCTTTCAATATAAGTATTCGTATCATTAATAACTTAAAATAAAATTCTTTCTTTTGTTTTTGTAAAGAAAAAAATTAAAAATCTTGGAGTTTGGTTGGGTTATGGGTTCTTTAAATCCTAGCGGGTCGGGTTTTGGGATTGATAAAAAAAACCCGATAAGGTTTTTCTCGGGTTCTTGGACACCCATTGAGGACTTGGGTGGGGTTCGGGTTTCAAAAAACCCGTTCCGAATCCGCCCCAGTTGCATCCCTACGTGCAGATCCCCACCAACCCAAAAAAATTGAAATTACTTTTTGATATGAAAGTGAATAGACACGCATCAATATTTTATTAATTATATTAACACATTAATGTTTTCCTAATTGTATTATATATGATATATATTATACCACAAGTTTTTAGAATTATTTATATCATTAACTGAATCCATTTTATTTATATCAAAAAATCACATAATAAAGGAGGGTAGTTTTTTTTTTTTAAACTCTCTCTCTTCCCCCCATTACCTTCTTTAACTGTTCTGATCTTTGTATTTTTCATTTTTGCACACACGTAATGTGGGTATGTGATATGGTGCAAACACACCCTCGTTAGTCAATATTTGTTGTGCTAAATGTACTTATAAGATTATTGGTATTTTTATCGTTTTTAGTTATAGTATTGTAGAAGATTATAATAAATTAATTCATATCATTGCAAATATATTAAATGAAAAATACTTAGTATAGTTGAGAATCGAGAAAAAAAACATATTGAGTTGCTCCTACATAAGCATCATTGACTAAAGTAAATGAACTAAAATGAATTTTTAAGATAATATTTTCTATTTCTTAGATTAATATATCTCTTAGGTTACAATAAAGAAAAAATTCTGTAGATATAAAATTTTTGTTGGATTTTATAATGTGTGTATAATGTAGTGTCACAATTCACGTGACTTCAAAAGAGAAGAGATGTAAAAATGACAAGTTAAGGAATGATCTGGAAATAGATGTAAGGAGGAGGAATAAGTAATTATAGGGACACAAATACATAAATACTATATTAAGGCTCCTCCTAAGCATTAGTAACTTGTGTTTTTCTTTGTGCAACATTTTGTCTTTGAAAGGAAAATTTTGATGGTACAATATTCTCTCCACGATCAATGAATTGTGCCAAATAAGAAGAAGTTCTTGAGTACTAAAGAAGTTCTTAAGTATTTATAAAGTTCAGCTGTCGGTTACAACCATCAAATTGCAAGCAAATAATGGTTAATATGAATCTCATTTTGACGGATCACTCCATAGGCTTTCATTAGATCTAAGCCAAAGGAAAGTTTCTCTAAGTGCATGGCTTTATCCGAGAAAGGTTGAGAATAAATAAACCTCTAACGATCCATATTCTAAACCTCCTAAAGCAAACCTTCTTTACGTGTCCCACAACAAAAACTTCACACACCACTTCATTGATTATCTCACTAAAAAAAATTGACTTTATTGTATAGCAAATGAAAACCCAAGAATCTCAAATTGATCTGCCTAAGAACTTATATTTATAATCTTCAAAATTTAAGACATTGGGCACAATCTTCTTGGTTTGTACTCTAATATTTTTATAAAGAGTCCAAATTGACCTAACATTCTATAAACTCATTTGCTTCAGCTTTTTCTTTTAAAAAACATGTTCACTAGTTGGTCTAGGCTAAATTGGACATGCTCTAGGTCACTTTAAAGGCACAATTTGTCAAGATTATATTCTTCAAGTTGCTTAAGACTACTTTGAGAGTAGTTCAGACTTCTTAGCACATGAAACATTTTGATCATCAAGAAGTATGAACTCTTCCACAAGTAATCTAAACTATTAGATTAGTTAAAACTTCTTACTACCAACTTGTCTAGACCATATGACACTTCTTACAACAAACACATCAAAGAGTACATACAGGTTCGTACTCTTTTGAGTTGGTGCGGACCACTGAGAATAATGGTCGCATACTACATTATAACACTCCTGAGTACATTTCTCATTGATTAATTAACTTCATTTATAAGAAACAAAAAACTCTAAAATCTTATCATTTGGAAGTAATTCATTTTAGTTCTAGCATTTAAAAAAAAATTAAGTTAATTTTTTATATAGTTGCTAGAAAGGTCCCAATCAAAAAATTACCTAATTAAATTTATAGTTTCATCTCATCAAAATTGCTGAAAAACCTTATAATTCAATCGTTAAGAGTGCTTAAAATTCTTAATGAACGTTAGTCAATGCATTGTTGCAAGGTAAAGGTTATATGTTCTAATCTTCCCATCATTTAGACTTTGCATTTTACTTTAACTTCCTTTTTTGTTTGCCTTTTGAGCAACTTCTCGTATCTTTAACTTTTGCAAAATATGTAATTAACTATCTAACACTTCAATATGATCAATTTAATATCTGATTATACTTTTGTAGTTCACTTTTGGTACATTCATATTCTTGGTCAACTTTGATATCTTAGCTAACAATGTGGATGTATGAACAAGCATATGTGTGCATTATAACTTAAACAACATATCTACGTGTGAAATTTAGATAAATAGATGAACTCCCCACCCACGCCCCCACAAAAAAAAAAAAAAAACACTAATTCGAAAGATGGACCCTATAAGCCCTTATTGAAATTGCAAGAAAGCTAACAGAAAGAAGAAACCCATGATTTGGATACGACAAAGGAGGAAAATGTAAGTGCAAGTTGATAAGTAGGTAGGTGAGTTTGGTTAGGTCAATAAGCGAATATGGTTCTTAATTGAATTAGTGTTGAATGTGGATGTAGTTCTCAGCTTTAGTTTGGAGTACAGTTCTAGCCACCGTTGTGAGTCGTCTTCAAGGCTCTTGTTGCTATTTTCGTCTTCAAGTGGTAGATCATGGTGGTGTGGTGGTGGTCCTTCTTTGAAGTGCAGTGTAGACATTAACTATAGTGGTTGAAGGAGTTCGTGTTCTTCAAAAGGTCAAGATTAAGGCTTTGATCCATCAAAATCATGATTAATCAAAGTAAAAGATTCCATTTTTTCTGTCTAGGAGAAAGTTAAAAACCCAATCCAACTTTCTTTCAACTCAAAATCACTTAAATCACGAAGAATCTTCAATCTTTTGGTAGAAAAACTTTTTAAAGAAAGAAAGCTATATTCTTGTGTGATTCTTTTCTCATTGAATTGAAAAAGATCATCACCACTTTCTATTGCTTGAACATGTCTTTTTACATAATTATATTCCAATTTTTTTCTTTCTTCGTTTCAAGTTTAAATCCTTTTTGTTTTAGAAACCCTATATTATTCAATATTTTCTTTCCTTAAATTTTTTAATGAATCATTTGTATTTTAGCAAATTTCATCAATACATGGTAAATTATATTGAAAAGCATCAATGTTTGAAGATGAGTTTATTTAAGATATCAGCATCTTAAGTGATTAAAAAAAAAGAATCAATGTTTGAGGGTAAATTCTTATAATATATCAATATTTCAAGTGTTAAAAATATGAATCAATATTTCGAAAAGTAAGTCAAATCAAGTATCCATAAATGCCATTGAGGAAAATAAATGAAAATAGTTGAAAACTAACCCGAATGTTGATTACTTAAATGAACATCGTGAAACATTGATGCTTTACTGGATTCACTTTACGAAACATTGATTCCTCTTTTTATTCACCCGAGACATTAGTACTTTAATTGAACTTAACATCAAACGTTAATACCTTATGGTGTAGTTTATCTATTTATAAACTACACCATAAGGTATGTATGTTTTGGATATGTATATATATGTGATATATATATATATGAATGTCTTTGATGTCTTTTAATAAACATGAATTATGATTTAATCTAAACAACATGTTTTAATGCTAATAGAATGCCAAGGGTGGAGATAAAAGTAGAAATGCGAGGATAACTAAAAATCCACCAATAAATGCTCCTGCACCATCCCATAACCAGTTAGAGGATATTTTGCAAAGTCTCCAGCAACAAAATGTATTAATCTTGCAATCTTTGCAAAATATGGCACCACCAGTTGAGGCACCAGCAATGCCTCCAGCAACCCCAATAGGAAATGAAAGGCATACTACACCGGTTTAATTTTAGGAAAATGGACCAGTGAACCCTAATGAACTACTACTGAGGTACAAGGACTACCTCGGTATGAACAAGAATTACCACCACCGCCACCATTACGTCCTTAGAGGAACTTGTTGTCGAAATTCATTAAATGCAACGGGTACTTTGAAGGACTACTTGGAAAGCCAGAAGAAGCTGAGGACTGGCTAGCTCAGATCGAGCGATCCCTTGATGTTTTCCAGGTGCCGGAAGCTCTGAGGGTACCGTATGGAACTTATTTGCTAAGGTTAGGAGCAAGAATATAGTGGAATTCAAAACAAAGAAGTTTAACACAACCTATCACTTGGGAAGTGTTTATCGGGATAGTAGTGAGCTAAAGAGATAGACTTTCATGGCTGGATTAAAACCTCATTTCCAAAGGAGACTTGCTAAGTTCGAAGCTGCTGACTTCGTGGCTATGATAGAAAAAGCCCAAATCATTGAATGGGCAAGGAAATATGAAGTTGAACGGTTTAAGAAGAGGGGACAAACTTTTAGGAAAAGAGCATATGATGGTTCTGTGGCAAATCATATGCCTAAGAAGATTAAGTTCTTCAAACCCCTCAGTATGAACAAAGAATGAGTAGTTGGGAAGAACGATGTTACATGTTGGAAATGCAAGAGCTCTCATTATCCAAGGGAGTGCCTACAATTGCAACACAAGTGTTACTACTGTGGAGAAAGTGGACACATGGCAAATAACTGTCCAAAAAGAAAGATTACAATCTGTTTTATATGTAATAAATTGGTCATATATCAACCAATTGCCCACAAAGAGTGAACACTGTAGCTGATTCTTCACAGTCTAAAGGAGTGATTGGAATCACGGGCTCGAAAAATGGAAATTTCAATACCAGCAAAGTTAGTGCAACAGCTAAAGTCTTTGCTATGCATGGGAATCCAATTGAGGATGCGGAGATGGAGGAGGAAGATGAAGGAAATATATAGGAAGAAGTCGACCCTAAAGATTATGGTCTCATTGCAGGTATGTAGTTACATTTGTGTTTATTTAAAGCTATAGTATTAGACACAAACATGATTAGATGTACAATAGAAGCCCTTACGAATTAAAAATAACACGTGATTAATAAATGATAAATAGGATCAATTTAAGTGAGAGATCAGACTGCGTATACTTTGTTTGACATGGGAGCAATGAAATCTTTCATAAATGCTGAATTAGCAAGACATGTAGGATTGCCAATTGAGACCATGAATAAAGAATTAGGAGTTACTACACCAACAGGAGACTTGGTGATAACGCGGAAGATGATAAAGAGTTGTCCATTAAAGATTGGAATCAAGAATCATCTGCTGATCTGATTTTAGTAGAGATGCAGAAACATGATGTTATTTTAGGTATGACTTGGTTAACTGCTGTAAAAGCGAAAGTTGATTATCGTCTCAAAATGATATCTTTTGTTAACAACCAAGGAGAAAGAAAAGAGTATAGGGTTGAGATACTCAAAGAAGTCGGAAGTAGGATAACAGCAATTGAAGTTGAAAATGAAGAAGATATAAAGTTAAATGGGTGTATTCTTGGAGCTATGAAGGGTGAATCTAGAGAATTAGACATTTATACTATCAAAACAATATGTGAATATGCGGATGTATTCCCAGATGAATTACTTGGATTACCCCCACACAAAGAAGTGGAGTTCTCTATTGATTTGATTCCCGAAACTGAACTAGTTACAAAAGCTCCGCATCGTATGGAACCTATGGAATAGAAATAATTAAAGATGCAATTGCAATAATTGTTGGATAAATGATTTATTAGACCTAGTGTTTCACCATGAGGAGCATCGGTATTGTTTGTTAAGAAGAAAAATGGTTCAATGAGACTCCGTATCGGCTATAGGGAATTAAATAGAGTAACTATTAAGAACAAATATCCTTTACCAAGGATTGATGATCTTTTTTATCAACTGAGCGGAGCTACGCTATTTTCTCGAATTGATTTAAAGTCAGGATATCATCAAATCTGAATCAAGGCGGAGGATGTACCAAAGACTGCATTTTGAACTAGTTATGGTCATTATGAATTTTTGGTCATGCTATTTGGACTAACAAATGCATCTGTAGTTTTTTATGGACTTGATGAACCGTATTTTCAAACCTTTATTGGATATTTGTGTAATTGTTTTCATAGATGATATATTAGTGTATTCATCTACTGAAGAGCAACATGATGAACACTTGAGTGGAATGAAAAAGACATGAAACTGTTATAGAAGTTAGGAGTTTCTTGAGATTAGCAGGATATTACCAAAAATTTGTGGAAGATTTCTCAAAAATTACACGACCACTCACACAATTAACCAGGAAGAGTGAGAGATTTGAATGGAATGATCAACATGAACAAAGTTTTCAAGAATTGAAAAAGAGATTGATATCAGCACCAGTATTTGTCTTGCCAAACGATAAGGATTCATATGCTGTCTATAGTGATGCATCCAGGAATGGTTTAGGATGTATACTAATGCAAAACGGGAAAGTTATAGCATGTGCTTCTAAACAGTTAAAACCACATGAGATGAATTATCCCACTCATGATTTGGAATTAGCTAGTATTGTATTTGCACTCAAAATTTAGCGGCATTATTTGTATAGACAAAAATGTGAGATACATACAGATCACAAGAGTCTAAAGTATATATTTACGCAGAAGGAGTTGAACATGAGGCAAAGAAGATGGTTGGAATTGATTAAAGATTACAATTTAGCTATCAATTATCACCCTTGTAAAGTAAATGTTGTGGCTGACGCAGTATGCTGATAGAATTATGGAGCCTACACCACTCCAATGAATCAAAGAAGCTGAGAAAGAGGATGTGGAATTCCAAGAGATTAAACACGAAATATCACAAGGGAAATATAAGGATTTTCATGTCGATGATGAAGGAGTGTTGAGACTGAATAAGAGATTGTGTATACCACATGATGAAAGCTTGAGGAAGGAATTAAAGCATGAAGCACATTATTCTGGATATTCTATACATCCAGGAGAAACAAAGATGTACCAAGAACTGAAAAGTACGTATTGGTGGAATTAAATGAAAAGGATGTTGCAAAATTCATTGCTAAGTATAATGTGTGTCAATGGGTAAAAGCCGAACATTAAAGTCCCAGTGGATTATTGAAACCATTGCCAAATCCAAAATGGAAATGGAATCAAATTTCCATGGATTTTATATGTTCATTACCTAAAATGATTGCAGGTCATGAGGCTATTTGGGTCATTGTGGATAGACTTACTAAATCAGCTCAATTCTTGCCAATCAACATGACATATCCATTGGAAAAGTTAACATGAATATACTTGAAGGAGATTGGAAGACTGCATGGTGTACCTACTGATATAGTATCAGATCGAGATGTACGATTTGTTTCCAGATTTTGGCAGGGATTGCAAAAAGCTTTGGGAACACAATTGAAGTTCAGTACAACTTATCATCCTCAAACTGATTGACAGACAAAGAGAACTATCCAGACCTTGGAATATATGTTAAGATCTTGTATTCTAGAATTCAAAGGAAATTAGGATAAACATTTACCATTGGTAGAATTTGCGTACAACAACAGTTACCACTTAAGCATTAGGATGCCACCATATGAAGCACTATATGGAAGGAAGTGTTAGTTACCATTATTTTGGGATAATTTAGAGAAAGTAATGATTGGACCTGAATTGTTACGGGAGACAATTAACAAGGTCACTGTGATAAAGTTGAAAATGAAGGAAACTCAAGACAAACAAAAGAGTTGGGCAGATCTGAAAAGAAGAGAATTAGAATTTACTGAAAGAGATCATGTCTATTTGAAGATAAATCCAATCAAAGTCTTCATAATGGGCAAACAAAGGGAAAGTTGAGTCCTAGATATATTGGACCATTCGAGATATTGGAACGAGTTAGAAATCTAGCATATCATCTTGCATTGCCACCTAACTTATCTAGTATACATAATGTTTTCCATATATCAATACTAAGAAAGTTTGCACTAGATCCAGATAAAATGGTTAAACTGGAACCAATTGATTTGAAAGAGAACTTGACATATGAAAAGCATCCTATTTTGATATTAGACAGAAAAGTGCAAACTCTTAGAAATAAAGAGATTCGATATATCAAAGTACTATGGGATTCCCGAACTGAAGAAATGACATGGGAATCGGAGGATGAGATCAAGAAAAGTTATCCTCATCTTTTTGAAAATTTCGGTACGCATGCAAGCTTGGGAGACAAAGCTTATTTTAAGGGGGTGTGGGAAAGAGAATGTAAACCCCAAGATTTTTCATACAAATAGAAATAGAACGTTAATATAGGACTCAATCAAGGCCTTAGAATAAAACCATATGTAGTGATGAGCCTATATATAATTTCAAACCCTAAAAAAAGTACTATGAATAATAACACATAGTAAAAATAGATTCTCATAATCAGTGTCGAAAACTCAAAGTATAGAAATAATTTAAATAGGATTTTAAGTGTAATAGCGAGTGAATAATCAATAAAGCTTATAGTTAGAAAATGATAACCTAAAGATAAACCGTTATGATTATAAATACACAATAAAAACATAGACAAATCTATAACTAATAATCTAGACTCCAAATAAATATTTGGATCATACTATCATTCTAGTTATAAAATTCTAAAGCTATTAGAGCTTAAGACAAAAATTGGTCTATTAAGCTTAGAAAACCCTAACCACGAGAGATAAACCTTAAAAATAATTTATCACGTAAACTTAAATCTAAAGTTGAACTCAATAACAATCTAGAAAATCTGTAGAACTCTAAATAAACTTTTTTGAAGATAACTCTTGAATAATTGTCATATTTATACTCATTTAACTTAATAAACTACCCTAAAACTAAGATAAATAACTAACTAAATATTATTATATAATAATTTATTCAAAATTTGGTGTACTTGGCTTGAGAATGGCTGTACTAATTTTGATTTCTTTCCTAGCTGAAATCCTCAAACGATTTGCCTAAGTATGCACCAAACAAGGTCAACTTAACTAGGGATTGGCCAATGAAAATTTCCCAACAAAACACTTCAATAAATGTAGGCCAAATCATGATGTAACCCAGCTGGATTCAGTGGAGACTTCTTCATTTTGGCTAAAGTTTCATACAAAGATGCTGCTTTCTCCTTATATATAGTTGCTTATTTATTAAGTCACAAACAAAGTTACTAAAGAGCATGAAACCAGCCTTAGAATAGCAATGCAAAGCACACCACATTAGTTCAAATAACAACATAAAACCCAGTCAACAAATTATATAAACTCAGCTAAGAAACAAGCTTTGAAAATTAACAAAAGAAGGCAAGAAAAGGTGAGTGTAAATTCGTTATTAGTTAGTTATATGTTAGAACTCTAGCTTAAATAATGTTATCATTAACTTAGGTTCGTATCAAGACTTTGGGGAGAGTTTAGCACCTCCAAATCTACTCAAACAAGGTAATACTCAACCCTAACCCTTATATATATGCCATCATCTTTATAGAAGTTAGAAACTAGGTTAAATGATGATTTAAAGAGGTAATATGTATTGATATATCATGTATGATACATGTAGAATGTAGAGAAACACTCAGGAGAAGCTTTAAAACAAGTATAATACATATATGTTAAAGGAAAATTAAGTTTCGAATTGAAGAAAATTGGAGAAGATGATGAACAGTACCAACACTGCCCTTACATCGGCAGTGTATATGCTCAATGCCGGCGACGTACATGGTTAGGTCTATGGTGTTGAGATGGCTTACACTGGAATAGAAGCTACATAAATTTTATTTTTACGTAAAATGAACGAACGCCAGCCAATTTGAATTCTACACCGGCATCATAGAAGCCGGCGTACATTGCAAAGCTGACGACCTACGATCAGCGCATGCTGATGCAAAATAACATGGAAAACATAAGAATATCGGCATCTGGGTTTCAACGCTGGCGGCATTGGAGCCAGCGTACATGCCTAATTTCATTGCGTGAAATCTGTTTTACACAAACAGATTATATATATATAAATAATAATAAACATATATTATATATAAACAAAAACAGATTTTTACTAAGTAAATAAATACAAATACTTCAAATAATAATAATAATAATAATATAATAATAATAATAATAATATTTGAGGAGTATTAAACCCTAAAAACTATAGGAAAATATTAGTGTTATTAGCAGCTATAATTGTTAAACATTTGTTTTATATAGATAAATATACAAGAATGGAAATCTAAATAAGCTAAATGTATAAATAATGTAGTATCTAAAAAATGAAAAACTAGTAGATTAATAGAAACATGATGAAACTAAATAATAAGAAATAAATATTAGCTACCCTAATATGTTAACTAAAAGAACGATATAAAAATAGCAATAATAGTAATGATTAAAAAAAATATCAATATACTGAATACAACTTCTACAACTACCCAATAAAAATATATAAATATCAAACAAGATCAAGAAAGCAAAATGAAAATAAAATATTAAAATAATAATAATTATTATTATAAGGCCATTAAAGGACCAAAATAGTAATAAAAACAAAACCAAATATCAATATAGGACACTTAGACACTCATAGGAGTTTAGTTATATAGTTTATGCCTTATTGATGAATAATTTTTATTCATCTAGGTGACTTTGATATTATAGAGGACTTTCCAGCCAATTATTACGACTAACTGATATGAGCAAGTGAGTAACTTAGTCATATTCTACTGTTTATGCTTGTAATTAGTTGAATATGTAATGCAAACTGTTATGGTGTTATAGTTGAAATGTGTTGTGATTTGACTGGATGATTGCTAATCTATGATAAAAGTGATAATAGTGATTGTTTGATGACTGTGGTAAGCATGCTTAAGCCGTGTATGTAATGTTTCGACACCCTAAGTCTAATTGTAATTAAAACAACATGCATACACAAACTGCATTATTGCATATACAAAAAGGTGATAGCCTGCTACATATTAATATTTCGGTTCTCTATTAATGCTTGGTTTTTCTAAAGTGTTTGTTCTTCCAAGGTTTTCTTTGTTCCATTAGTTTTATGGGAACTAAGTGGCAACGAAGAACCCGACCCGTAATATTGCTTTGAAATGATTAATACTTAGAGAGTTTTCTAAGGATTGATACGGGAAATGGTCGTTAAAACAGTATTAGGCCAAAAGTAATAACCCTAAGGCGAGAAATCGTTTAATTTCCTATAAACTTAGTCTCTCCTGAGTAGGTGGGTCATAAAGTAATTGTTTTTCAATGCTAAAAAGATGGTATAAATCTTTTTCCTGTTTGGATTCTAAATCATCTAAGCTTATATTTGAGCATATGTCTGATTGATTGCATTACATATGATTTGTTAATAAATTTGTTTGTTGTGTAATATGGCTGGTTATTCATTGAGCCCATGATTTCACTCACACTCCTAAAGAAATTTCAAGTTTACCCTACGACCATAGCTAGTTATATCCAGGAGTATGGCCCCGGTAAGAGCTTAGGAACTGGATGCTCATGGATCAAATCGGGATACGTTGTTTTTTATTATTTCTAGTATAGATTAGATAGTATATAGATTATCAATTAAGTATTTGAAGTTTTCTTGAAAGATTTTATGGTCTGTAATATCTTTATGATACCCGTTACTTATGATGGCAATTATTTACTAATTTATGTTTTACATGTATTTATCTTTTTTTTTTTATCAAAGCAACTAAAATATCCTATTGTTTGAAAAATATGTCACTCTTAGAAGGTAATATAGTGATAGTATTCAAGTGTGGCTTGATTGCTACCACTAGGGTACCCTCGAGGTGTGACATCTATGCTCACATAGGACTTTACACATATGCCTATACGTTGATAGGACTCTGCACGCCACTTGCCTATGCTCAAATGTGACTTCATCACACTTGCCTCATCTCATGAGGACTTCACAAGAACAACAAGCTCACATGTAGCAGACATGTAAACACATTAGAGCATTTATCTTCACAAAAAAGAAGCAATCAAACAAGATTATAAAAAAAAAATCAAATTCAATACAAGCACATATAAGATTTTTAAGCATATATTATATTTAGTAGCTTATTGACCCCAAAACCCTATTCTTTATCAACTTTGATTTAATAATATTTAGCACTCATTTTGCTTGATCATTCTCAATTCTCTTCTTAAAGTGCAAAAACGATTTTCACTCAAGGGTTTAGTAAAAATATCAGCAATCTGATTATTTGTATCAATAAATTCAAAGCTGATATCTTTGTTTAGAAAATGATCTATAATGAAATGTTGTCTGATTTCGATATACTTGGTCCTTGAATATTAGATCGAATTTTTAGTCAAATTTATAGCACTTGTATTATCATAGCGAATTGGAACATTTTCAAAAGTTAAACCATAATCAAGCAAGATTTGTTTCATCTATAAAATTTGTGTGCAATAGTTGCCAGCAGCTATGTATTCAGCTTCAGCAATTGAAAGTGCAACCAAATTTTGCTTTTTAGAGTGTCAAAATATTAAAGAATTTCCAAGAAAATGGCATATTTCGCTTGTGCTTTTCCTATCTACTTTTCACCTAGTAAAGTCAGAATCAAAGTATCCAATTAGATTGAAAGAAATAAATTTTGGATACCATAAGCCAATTTCAATTATGCCAATAAGATACTTGAAACTGCATTTAACTGCATTCAAGTATGATTCTTTTGGGCAAGATTGAAATCGTGCACATACACATCCAAAGAATACGATGTCAGGTCTAAACGCTATCAAATATAATAAATTGCCTATCATGCCTCTATACATCTTTTCACAAACATTTTTATCTTTTTCATCCTCATCAAGTTTTACACTTAAACTAATTGGTGTTGGTTTTGATTTGCAATTATCCATTTTGAACCTTTTTAACAAATCTCTTTTATATTTAGCTTGATTGATAAATGCTCTATTTTCAGCTTGTTTGATTTGGAGACTAAAGAAATAATTGAGTTCCCCCATTATATTTATTTCAAATTCATTTTTCATGGACTCAACAAAATCTTTTATAAGACTCATACTCGTAGCTCCAAACATAATGTCATCAACATAGATTTGTGCAATTAATGTATCAGACTTGTGATTTTAATAAATAAATTTATACCAATTTTTCCTCTTGAAAAACCGTTGTTTAACAAGAAGCTATTGAGTTTTTCATACCAAGCTCTAGAAGCTTGCTTGAGTCCATAAAGAGCTTTGTTTAACTTAAAAACATAATATGGAAATTTATTATTTTGGAAACCCAGTTGTTGTTCTAAACAGACTTCCTCTTTTATAAAACCATTTAGAAAAGCACTGTTGACATCCATTTGAAAAAAGAATAAAGTTCTTATAAGCAACAAATGCCAAAAGCATTTAAATAGTTCTAGTCGAGCAACCGGAGCAAATGTCTCATCAAAATCAATTCCTTCTTATTGATTATAACCTTTAACAACCAATTTAGCCTTTTTCTTGTTATTAAACCAGATTCATTAAGCTTGTTTCTAAACACCCATTCGGTTCCTATAACGGTTCTATTTTCAGGTATGGGAACCAAAAACCATACTTTATTTCCGGTGAACTGGTTTAATTCATCTTGCATTGCATTAATCCAAAACTCATCTTTTAAGGCTTCAACAACATTTTTTTTGTTCAAAAAGAGATAGAAAAACAAGATTACTTAAATTTCTTAAAGAAGATCTTGTTTACACACGATTTGAAGGTTTACCAATTATTAAATCTTTTGGATGAGCTTTTACAAATTTCCATTCTTTAGGTAAATCATCATTACTAGGTTCGCGCACATCATCCAATCTTTGTTCATTATTTTCTTTGTTACTATTTTCAAGAGAAATTCTATTTAAATCAGCACATACATTATCAGCATCATCATATGAGCATACATCAGGTAAATAATCATAAAAAACAACATGAATAGATTATTCAACAACTAAAGTTTTTTTGTTAATAACTCTATAAGCTTAACTTGTTGAAGAATATCCTAAGAAAATTTCATCATCACTTTTAGAGTTTAATTTAGCCAATTGTTCTTTGCTATTGTTTAAAATGTAACACTTGGTGCCAAAAGGATAAAAATAAGACATGTTAGGCATTTTGCCTTTCCAAAGCTCATAGGGGGTTTTCTTTAAAATTGGCCTTATGAAAATTTTGTTTGAAATATAGCATGTTGTATTCATAGCCCCAGCCCAAAAATATTTTGGCAAATTATTTTCACATAATATGGTTCTAGCCATTTTAATTAAAGTTCTGTTTTTCCTCTTACCTACGCCATTTTTTTGTGGGATTCTAGGAGTTGAAATGTTTGTTCAATACCAAAAATATTACAAAAAATTTCCATTTCTTGATTTTCAAACTCTCCCCCATGATCACTTCGAATTGTAACAACATTAAGACTCTTTTCATTTTGAAATTTCTTGCAATATCTAAAAAAGACATTATTGGTTTCGTCTTTAGATGCAAGGATGAAAGTCCATGTGTATCTAGTAAAATCATCAACAATAACCAAAGTTTGTTACTTTCCTCCCAACTTAAGGTTTGGTAAAACCAAATAAATCCATATGCAATAGTTCTGATGGCTTAGATGTGGAGATAGCATCCTTAGACTTAAAAGAGGTCTTAGTTTGCTTTTCTTTTTTACATGCATGACAAATCTTGTCCTTTTAACTTTGGTAAACCTTTAACAAGATCTTTTTTAACAAGTTTTGAAATAATGTCCATGCCAGTATGTCCTAGTTTTCTATGTCATAGACAATTATTGTCATTTTCATAATATAGATTAGTTTCATTTGAAGATTTAAAGTCGTCTAATTTTTTTTTAAAAATGTTTCCTTATCTATATCCATCAAAACATGTTGGTTACTATCATTTTTTTTTAATATAACACTTTTTGGTAGAAAAATGTTACTCTAAAATTATTATCGCACAATTAGCTAACACTCAACAAATTATGTTTTAAATTATCAATAAGCAAAATATTTTTAATAATTAAATCTTGGTTAATGAGAATGTTACCTTCACCCAGGACTATAGATTTTTGGTTATCTCCAAAGGTAACACTTCCATGGTCCTTCAAGTCAAGTGATGTGAACTTGGACACGTCTCCTATTATATATCTAGAGCAGCCATTGTCTAGGTACCATTTGTTGCTTTCACTTGAGGATCCCTGCAAAACAAAACATTACTTCTCTGGTACCCATTTTAGTTTGGGTCCTTTTTGCTTAGGGAGTACAAAAAGTTCTCTTTTTGAAACCCAAACAAACTTGCTTCGATGGTTTAAATTCATAGATTTTCTTATTACACAGTTATGTAAAATATGATCTGTTTTGCCACAATAATCACATGTCCCATAAGTAGCTTTAATAAATTTGTTTCGAAGGACTTGCAATTATTTTGTCCGCTATAGCTAATTCCAAATTTGTTTGAATCACACTTTTGGCTCTTAAGAAGTGTGTTCAATTTTTTCTTTCCATTTGTGCACTTAGCTATTGTGGCTTTTGAATCATCCAAGCTTGTTTTAAAATTTTTATTTTCATTTTTCAAAAAGTCTAGCTCTTTAGTTATCTCATTGCTATAATTATTAACACATGTAACATTGTTATCTTTTATGGTTTTAATTTCAATATTGAGCATATCATTTTTAATCTTTAATTTCTCATTTACTTCCTTTAACTCATTATTTTTGCTTTTGAATTTGCACTTAATAATTATCCTTTCCTTTTCTATATTCGGACTGTTCATCTCATTATTTAGCCTTTCATTTTTAGTTTTAATTTCTACATGCTTAGTCTGAAAGTTTCTAACTATTCTTCAATTTTTGTCAATAAAGTTTTTAGCATACTATTCTTCTTTTCAGCTTTCCTCAATTTACGACACACTTTTTCATACATAGCATGGAATCCATTATATGAAGGAGAATAAGGAGATGTTACCTCATTGTCCAAGGCCATAAAGCATACATCCTCATCTTTTGAATCTAATGAGTCCTCATCACTCCATGTAATCATGTAGGCCTTCTTCTCTTCCTTTTTTGATCTCTTTTTAAGCAGCTGGCAATACTGTTGGATGTGTCCTGACTTTTGGCAGTTGTAGCATGTGATCACATCATTTCTCTTGTGCTTGGATGAGCTGCTGTCATCCTCCATCTTCTTTGATTTTGGCCTCATAGATTTTCTCAGCTTTTTGGCCATCAAGACAAGATCCTCTTGTTCATCTTCATCTCCTTCATCACTTAAGTCTTGTCTTGTAGCTTTCAAGGTAATAGCCTTCTTGTTGCCTTCTTCGTCTTGTTTCTTAATGAGCTCGTGGGTTTTGAGTGCACCAAGAAGCTCTTCTTTACTTAAGGTGTTGAGATCTCTAGCTTCCTCTATAATCATCCTCTTAGCTTCCCAATCTTTTGAAAGTGACCCAAGAAGTTTAAAAAATAATTTCCAAATCAGTAAAGTTCTTCCCGAGTACATTTAGAGTATATATAATATTAATGAATCTATTATGCATTTCGTCAGTAGATTCATTAGATAACATTTTCAAATTTTCAAATTCAATACATAAAAAGACTTATTTTTATATTTTTAACTCTAGATATTCTCTCATAAGTCTTTTCTAGCTCATATCAAATTTCTTTTGCGGAAGAACATGTACAAATTCTATTAAAATCACTTCCGTTTAATCTTTAATGTAAAATATTAATTGCTATTTCATTTAAATCAAGATTTTTCCAATCATCTTCTATAAAATCAGCTTCTTATTTTCCTTCAATTTTAAAAGGCCAATTTTCAATAACATTCCATATCAATTTGTTTTTGGTTTTTAAAAATATTTTCATCCTATACTTCCAATAGAGGTAATTACCCCCATTTAGAAGTAGAGGTTCATTTATATCTTGCCCCTCAAGAAACCCTAGTGTATCAGCTGTCATGATCTTTACTCTATTTCGTGGTTAAGCGTATAAATAATAGAGACAGGCTCTGATACCAATTGAAAACGCACTAAGAATACTCAAGAGAAGGGGGGAAGTGGGAGATGAATTTAGTATTTGCCCTAAAAGCCCAAAAAATTAATTTTAATTTCAGCAAAACAAGATATAAAATTAATAGTAGCGAATAAGCAAAAATGGATATATTGCGTAATTTAAAGAGATAGGGATAGAGAAAGTCAAGCCAGGTTTAACGTGGAGTTCGACCAACTTCCTACTCTCCATGGTCAACAAATTGCCTATTGAGGTCTTCAGCACCACTTCAATTAATATCAAAAGTTAGCTCGAGATGAGCAATTACACACTTAGGAAATAAAATATTTCCTGTCTCTCTAAGTGCTCTTAAATGACTTAGCAACAAATAAGAACAAAGCATTAGAGTGTATTTTCTCTCTCCTTATGATTTGCAAATTAATATACAAGAGAACAAGAAAATAAATAATTTGTTTGATTGCAATAAAAGCTCGTAGATGATTTTGGTACTTCATTCTTGTATTAGCCACAATCTATCGTGCCCTAATTTTGCCCTCGACAGCCTCTCAACACACGTGCTTCTTTTAGCCTCAAATTTGAACCATTGCGCCCTAAATCTTCATCACGTCGAGCCCTCGACATGACCTTCGATAGCATTGTTTGCTTCTTTAGATTTGCTGAGCCTTTTTTTAATATTGGTTGAGCCTTAGCTTTTTTCCATGTTGAGCCTTAAACTTGACCCTCGATAAGTCTATTATCTTCTTTAGCTTGTTGCGCATCCGACTTATTTCGTCGAGCCTCAACTACTTAACTTGTTTAGGACTTGACTGACTACTTAACCACTATTTAGGCATACTTCAGCTTGTCGAGCCTTGACCATAGCTTTGTCACGTCTTGATTGGTTTGGCTTATCCTCGACCATCCCCTGTTTCTGCTAAAACCTGCAGAAAACTCCACAAACACGCACAAAGCTTGCATATATATATATTTAACTAATTAAGTGTAGTTTACAATAAATAGTTGATTGTGCATTAAATTGTCTTGTCAAAATTTACATTGAACTCTGAAGTTCAATAGGTTATGTGTTTTATACCAAGTGCATGGAGTTTGGTTTGTGCTTCCCTTTATTAGATTTTTAGAAAGAGGTGTTGACCCATTTCAACTGGACTCTGGTTCGAATAATGCCAAACTCTTGGAGACTGTTGATTACTCTTACGGCCTTGTGTATCGGGTTGTGCTGGAGGCCTTTCCCTCAATTGCTCTAATATTTATTTATGGTTAAAGGCGCCAATGACAAGTAGGCATAGCTACAACAAAGGAGGGAATTGTCCTTCTTTACTGAATTAGACTCGATTGCCAAGAATCGGAAGGACAAGTTTATTATTATGGAGTTAGAGAAAGATGCCCTTTTTACAGCGCAATAGATGAGGTTGTTGTAAGCCCCTAGATTTTTCGATATTCTTAAATGAGAACCCTAAAGCCAACCTAAATTAAAACCGAACTCTAAAAAACCCTAAATGGATCAAATAAAGATTCAATAATCATATGATGCCAGATGATTTAAGTAAAGCCCAAAGCCCTAAAGGTAAGTAATTTACTATAAATGTATCACTGTTAATTTTTAAAATCCTAAAATATTAGGCGAGTTAGAAAAATAATATGAACTGAAAGTATTAGTTGAATTCTAAGCATATATCCTAAAATGCTAAGTTGTTCTAAAACTTTAATCATTCTGAACTTTTTCAAGATCAGTTCTTGTATCCGATCATCAATACATAAATTGAGACAATATATTACGACAAACAATTTATACCAGAATAACATTAAGATATTCATATAAAATCAGATAAAATTTTATCGGATTTTAAAAACGTCAGTTATGGTTTTTATACGCGTATTTTTATCTCTATCGGTAATTAATTGATCTTGTAACTCTAATGCGCTTAATTTGAACTAGTGCTGATTTCATGAATTCAATAGCTTAAGTTTAATAGATTTTGAATTTGTATAGTGCACGATACGGGCTCATGTTACATTTCACTAAAATAGATCTGGAGGTCATTTCAATGAATATATCTAGTCTATTGATGAGGTTGCTCATAACTACCTAGAGATAGGAATAATGAAGCTTTTTATCACTTGATCTTGAATTCATTAAAATGGGTTTTTATCAAATGATTCTTAATCTTAATCCAGATCTAGGTTATTGATAGCTTTGAAAAGATTATGGTGGTTTAACTTAGGTTTAGACATTAATGACCCTCAAGAGAGGCATCAATATAATTTTGTGAATCTGATAGTTCAAGAATTCAACATGACTTTTACTAAAAATTTCTCGAGTTACATGAACAAACTTTAGGCGAAATATGACTTAAGCACCTAGTGCATTGATCTTAATTCTTTTATGCTTGCTATGAAACTTGTTAGTTTAGGCTTAACTCGGTAGATTTTTAGTAGGGTAATTTTCTCCATGTTTTTGCTAAACTAGATAATAGGAAAAGAGTGAGTAGAAGTAACCAAGAACTTTCCCATGGAATGCAACCTAGATCTTTCTTTTATGCTACTCTGATAAGTGCGCTTACCTTTTGGAGACCATGGCTAGATAAGGATTTAGTAAAAGAAAGTATACAAATTGTAAAACTCAGTATCACTTGCAGGGTTGACCAGGGGGCTCGCATCCCCTATCCTTGTACCTCGAGGCCTTCTCCTGATGTTCGAGGTGGTAGTGGCAATGCTCATCCATTTGGGTCGAAGGAGGCTTCACCTAGTTTGTTTACGAGAGGGTTATGAGCCTCTCTCTCAAGGCTAAATGGCGCGATTCCTTAAGATGATCACTGGATGGACATGGCTCCATGGATAGGATACTGGACTTCCTTGCAAAGAGGAGTTATGACGTAAGAGTGCGAGTACCTATTCTTCTTTATTTTGCCTTTATTTATATCTTTCTCGATGTTTGCTATTTTTTTCAGTTTACAACTAGGATAGCTTTGACTATTGACTTCTTCTGGGAGAATGGATTGTTGGTAAGGTCGATTCTTCATTGTTTATTATTGTGTTTAACTTAGCTTGTTTGATGGCTATTCTCTATTCTTCCTTTGATTGTAGGATCCTTAGGCTTCTAGGTAGTGGGCATGAGAATTGGAAAGTAGAGCATGTAAAGCTAAGGAGAGGATAAGTACTCATCTCTTGCAGATTCATAGTCTCGTTAAGAAACACAATGATGATGTCACTAGGCTCAAGGCACCGTTGGAGGTGTCTGAGGTGAGCTAAGCTACCACTCTAAGTGAAGACAAGGTGCTTAAGGTAAGGGTTGCTCAACTGGAGTCTGAGGTTGAGTCTGGTGCCCACGCCCTCTAAATAATGATTAAGTAGAGGGATAAGTTATCTCGAAAACACTATGAGGAGAAGTTTTCCAAGGATATTTTTGAGGCACAGGTGACCTAAGCGGAGGCAGCTTAAGTCATTATGGAGGATGAAGCCACTAAAGAGGTTGCAATGGTCAAGCAGCTTGAGGTAGGCTCCTTAGTTGTCTTCACTTGCACTAATTTGCTATTCCGTGTTGCTCTCTTCTCTTCATGTAGCTAAGTGCTCTAGTTGTTATGGCATGAGAAGGTTAATGGCTTCTAGTGTTGGGCTTGAGATGTGGTGACTAGGAAGGTCATTCTTCCTAGTGCCAAAAGCACCTTCTCTCTGAGAGCATGAAGGGCAACTAGAAGTCAAGTAATGCCCAAAAGAAAGCTGTTAAAGAAACCATGGGGCTTATGTGGAAGTTAATTCTAGAGACACACCTCAACCTTAACCTAGACTTTTTAGGTAGTGCCTTAGGTGGGAATCTTGGAGGTAGGGATGAGGATGACAAAATGGGCAGCGATGATGGCAATAGGGGTGTCGAAGATGAAGATGATGAGGGAGGTGAGGAGGCAAACGATGCTTCTGTTGGAGAAGGCTCGAGTGAGGAGCTCTAAAATTAGATATGTAGTCGTAGTTCTTTTGTTTTGTTTTCTTTTGTTCGTCTGCTTGCTTGAGGTTTGGTATGCCTACCCCTTTTTACAAACTTTGGCTTAATGAATTATCTTGACTTTTCTACATCATTGTATTCTGTCTTGTCATGAGCTTTACTTTATTGTTTTGATGTTTCCTACGAGCTTCTTGTTACTTAACCACAGCTGTAGACCTTATATTATTTTGAACCCTTTTATTGCTTTTGTAATGAAGATCCCTAGTTGTGGTCGATTTTCCTCACTTGAGGTCGACTGTAATTCCCCTAAATTTTACATAACATGATCCTAATAATCAATAAAAATATAATATAGAATCATGAAGAACTATAATAAAAAGTCATATAAATCATTCTTAATTTTTCGCGAATTAAAATTATTAAAGTATGAACAAATACTTATCAATGATAGACCAATCATTACTGTAAAATTTAAAATCAGTTTTCTTAAGTTCAATACTTAGAAAAATAAGATTCTAATAATAATACAATGATTATCAAATTATCTTTAATATTATAAAACCATAAAATAGCATTAGAAATTTTACTATTATTAATAATTAGGATAAGTAATTCCTATACAATAAAAGATAAAACTCTATGAAAAGAATCAATAATTCGACAAATAATCATAGTTGACTTTAAACTCCAAATACCATAAAAGACGATTAAATTTTTAGAACCTATTGGTTATAAAAAGATAATTTAAAGATAAATCATTAGAATTATAAAATATGCAAAAAGATAAAAAATTGATCAATACTAGAGAATCTAAACCTTAATTAAATATTTGAATTATACTAATAATTTAGTTATAAAATTTTAAATCTATAGAGATTAAAATCTTGATTTAACCACTGTAACTCGATAATCTTTATATCTATGGAAATAAACAGAGTAACAAATGTAAAATAAATATTAAACATATGACCAAATAAAAACTCTAGAATAAACCTGTGAGTAATAATAAACTTATTTATAACTTAAAAACCCTTAATAGAAAATTCTTTGACCCGATAGATACCAAAGATAAGATTTCATATCTTAAGCAAATAACTCAAAATATAATTAAAAGTAGCTTTACATTTTAAAAACAATAAAAGAAAACCCTTTTATAGAATGTATTGGCTATAAAATTATAACTAAAATATGAATCGCTAGTATTATAAATATGTGATAGAAACAAAAATAGATCCATAACTAATAATTTAGACTTCGAGAAGAATATTTGGATTACACCATTGTTTTAGTTAGGAAATTCTAAGCCTAGAGGAACTAAAATCCTAATTTAGCTTATCGGACCAAAAAAATCTTAATTGTGTAAATTTTAAACTCAAAAGTAACCTAGAAAATTTATAAAAACTTTAAATGAATTTTTGGAGACAAAACTCCTAAATAACATATTTGTACCCGTTTAGCTTAACGTACTATCATAAAACTAAGATAATTGATTAAGTAAATAATATTATAATAATAATTGTAACATTTTCAATGCAAATTGAAAGATATACGACTGGGATTGCCTCAAAATTTACACAGCCAAAAAACCATCAACAATTTGCTCAAAAAATCACGTTAAAGTCAACAATTTAACACATCGCACCAATCAACATTCCTTACATAAGCAGCACAATAAATGAAAAGGAAAACAAAGCAAAACAAGTTGTGTTCGGGAGGAAATTTGTTCCATTTTGGCTGAAACTACTCTTGGGAAAGCTACCTTCTTTTATCTATAAATACATAACATTAATGAACAAAGAACAAGACATTGAAACCACTATTTGAGTAGCCGAAAATTTGTCCCTCATATACCTTATAAACCATACCAACAACAGCCCCACAAGAGCAACAAAACACACCCAAATTTTGCTCCATTAACAAGCTGCAAACAACTCCATAGAGCAACTTAGAAAGGGATCAAGCAAGGTAAGTAAATTCGTTTTAGCTAGTAAATACATAAAACAATGGTTTAACTAACGTTTTACTAACCCCAGGATCGAATCAGTTTAAAGGAAGGAGTGTAACAACACCATATCGGCTCAAATAAGATAATATTCCACGCCACGACCTTATTTATTAAGTATGATATATATAGGAGTTAGGAATCATATAATAGAATGATTATGAGATGTTATATATATTGGTATGTCATGAAAAATAGTTGTGAATCATGGAAAAATACTTAAAAGTAGTTTAAACACAAGTATAATACATATATAATATAAGAAAATAAAGTTTCAAACCAGATGAACACGATGAACAATACCTATACCGGCCCTACACCGGCAGCATACATGCCAACACCATAGCGTACGTAGGATAGGCTGGTGGTGTTCACAATGGCGTACTTTGGAATGAAGCTACATAATTTTTATAACACGTAAAATTTTGCACACACGCTAGGCGGCCTTGAGCCTATGTTTAATGAACAAAGAATTATGTAAAATTTTACACGAACACTGATGATTTAGAGTTCAACGGTAGCAACATTGGATGCCAGTATACATGCAAAATTTGCTTAAAGTGAAATATGTTTGTCCACAACAGTATAATATACACATATATATACACACAAAAAAGAAGAAGAAGAAGGAGAAAACATAAAATAAAACTTAATAAATAATATAATATAAATATTTTAAGACTTATAGGATTAGATATAGTTAAGTGTTAAACTTTAATAACCTTTAAATATAGAAAACTCTTTCGTTACATTAGACAAAAGATTAAATCATGATAATTGTACAATAATTACTTTATATAGGCAAGTATATAAGAATAGAAAATGTAAATAAGTCATAATTAAAAATAGTGTGATTCCCATAAATAGCCAATAATAACAAGAAATAAGATAAGGAGAAACATGATGGAACTAAATTTTAGAATATAAATATTAGTTACCATAAAGTGATCAAACTAACAAACAATATAAAAATATTAATAATGATGATAATAAAATACTGAACTATTTAACACAAACTCTATAATTATTCGATGAAATAAAATTCAAGTTTAGTAAATACTTAATATATATTTAAGCTCCAGAAAACTATGGATATGTTAGAAAAATAATTAAGAAACCAAATACTAAAAGTAACAATATAAAAATTTCAAGACCGATAAGGTTGACAAATGAAAAAATAATAAAAATTCACTATCAATATGGGCCCTAAAGGAAGAGAAACTTAAATAAATTAAAATAAAGAAAACATCCTAAATAAAATATAAATGTCAATTAAGATCAAGGCAAGCAAAGTGAAAATAAAAAATAGATGGCAAATATCAATTACCTTAAGGTAGATATACTAAAGAAGACCATATAAATAGTAAAAGCTTAATAACAAAATTATCAAATACTACTGAAATATTTTATAATTTAGGAAGATTTCTCTTATATAAATATATATTTTACAACTTTACTAGATGAATATAATTTATATAAAGTTAAAGATCCTAACTAAATAACCGAAAATATATTATCATTGATAATTAGGACCTAAAAGAATATCGTCAATACCATTATATAAATAACAGTATAATAATAGATATATGTTATCTTATTTCATAGGAAAAATAGAACAATTCTTGGACTTCCAGCATATTACGATAATTTAGCAAGAACCATAGGTAGGTAACTTTGACTTTATCACATTGTTTATGCTTACAGTATAGCTACATTTGAATTTATATAGATTCAACTAATATGCATGTGGGATTGGGTATAATGCATGATGTTTGGTGTATGCTTAAATGCCAAATTATCATAATATAAGCGATAATTTTATTGTATGATAATTATTGCATGAAGCATGTTGATGTTTGTTTGTGAATAAATGAAAATGGACATGCATTGCATCATACGCATATTCTGCATTTTTAAAGAAGTGGTGACCCCGCTTGTATTAACATTTTAGTTCTCTAGTGATGCACTTGGTTTTTCTAGATGACATTCTCCTAATTCTTCTAAGAGCAACTTGGTCCATTCAGTTCCACGGGAACTAACTAGCATCAACGAAACGTCGCTTGTGGTATTGACATGAAATGGCTAATACTTAATGGTGTTTATTTATTCCAAGGATAAGAGTGAAATGTTTTAAATTAATTTGTGAGAGTTTGTGGTACCCATTCTTCCATGGTTCTCTAATTCTCTTTGGCACGGTATATCGCTTATAATGGCTTCCTTTCAACTCTGATGAAATGGCGTAAATGTACATCATGTTTGGATTTTGAATATCTAAGCTTGTACTTATTCATATTGTTGATTGTTGCATGGCATATGCTTACTATTTAAGTTTGTTTGTTATTACTTAATATGTGTTTGGTCAGGTTATCTCATTGAGCCTGTGGTTTCCTGACCTCCTCAACAGTTTTTGTGCAGGAATAATACTAGCTGAGATTCAGCTATGAATGTGTGAAGAGTGCTTCTTCATCGAACTTTATTGAAGTTAGAGATATATGATATATTGAACTTAGAATGCAAAACAGATAAAGTGTATAAACAATTGAGACTTTATATATTGCAACATTAAACCCCATTTTTTACTATTTGGTAAGAGATATCGATTCTCTGCGATCTTAGTTGAATGTGGAAAATCCGATTCCAAAGTTGAACATCCATAATATTATATGAATATGTATCATTTAAGTAAGGTATATTGATTAATAAGTAGTCTCGTAAAGTCTGACTTGTAAGATGGTTCTCATCCTACGAGTGCACATGTGATATGATAACTTTAAATTAATCCTACTAGGCCCCATTTAGAGACGTGACATCGACAAGATTCCTTTGGGCCTTGAGGTGCATGCTCAAGTTCTTTGGTTCATTAGGGCTTTCTTAGGGAGTGTTCTCTAATCCAGTCAGAAGGGCCCAAGCTACTCATATACCCTCCATAGCAGGTCACTCTGTTGCTTGAAAGTATCATGTGATGTTGACAATTCATGAGTCTTGCCTATTTTGTTTTTTATACCATTTATTCCCTAGGTTCGCAGTTTCCTAATAGAAGGAGCATTAACTGCCTTTAAGTGTTTTTCATTATACCTTTTTAATTTGGCTACGTTGTTATCCGTTGGATTGCTTGCTATCCATCAGATAGCTAGGCAATGTGGAAGATTAAGGTTTCCTTCCTTACCACTCGGGGGAAGGGACTGGTGTTATCTATTGCTCTGTTATCTCCGTTTAAGGGCGCTAGCTGCCCTATTATCTTCATTTACATGGCGTTTGGGAGGGGTAAAGGGCTAGTTGTGGTGGTGGTTCTTGTGTCGCCTGACCTTTTGTCTCTCCCTCGCTTCTCATGCATCTACCTTAAGGGCATAACCTACTTGTGTGAGGCTTTCTCGAGCTCCTTAGCTACTTATGTTAAGAGGGTTGGGTAGGTTGTCGCCTCTAGACAATTAGTAGGCCTCCTCTAGCAAGAGTACCTAGATTTGCCATGCACTCGGTTAGTTGGTTCTCTCTAAGACCTCCGTTGAGGTCTAAAGCCTTTATGGCATCAGGGGTTATGGAGTTATCCCCGCCACCAAACCTGCTCTAAGTTGGTGGCTCTGCATTTTCTTTAGAGCCCTCGGTGTGGTCATCCATGTGATACCATGAAGACCTCCATCTTCTCTTGTTGCTTTTAACATGGCAGCATCCCTGGTTATCGGAGGTGGTATCATGAACCTCGAAATTCGCATATTTCCTAATGACATCTGTTCTAAGCAACATGGAGAGGCGAGAAGCCAAGTGTGGTGGTTTGAGGGAGCTCTAGAGAAATGTTACAGCAATTGCCTTCTAATGCCTTAAGGTGAGGGAGGCCAAGGGTGGGGAGGTTGATGAGAATCCTCATGTAATTTGATCATGTAACCTCTGACCAAAATGCTTGTCACAACTATTGTAATAATCTTACAGGTGAATGAAATTTGTTGACCTGACTTTATCCGTCTTTTATGTTCGCCTTTTTCTTTCTCTTCCTTTTTCTTTTACTTTCTTTCTTCTTTTTTTTGTACGTGTATGTTGTTGGCTTTTCTTGTTCTTTTTCTAATGTGAAGATCCCGATAGAACTTTAAGTAGGGAGTTACTCGACCAACACATGAGGGTGTAACTCGTTAGCTTCCATGTCCCCCACCAAACTTGGAGTATGGGAGTTACTATTAAGAGGGAGTTACCCGACTAGCACATAAAGGTAAGGCTTGTTAGCTTCTATGTCCTCTGCTAGACTTAGAGCATGGGAGTTACTGTTGGGAAGGAGTTACCTGACCAGTGCATCAGAGGTGAGGCTCATTAGCTTCCACGTCCTTTATCGAACTTAAAATGTGGGAGTTACTTGACCAATGCATGAGGTTGAAGCTTGTTAGCTTCCATGTCTCCGGCAGACTTAGAATGTGGGAGTTTGACTTATGACTGAATCATGAGGGCAAAGCTCATTTGCTTCCATGTCCCCTGCTAAATTTAGAGTGTGGGAGTTATTGACGCACGAAGGCGAAGCTCATTAGTTTCCATGTCTCCTATTGGGAGTTACCCTTAGGAGGAAGTTATTCGACTAGGGAAGGAGAAAGAGCAAATGAATGAGTGAAGGAGAAAGAGAAAATTAAATCTAAAGTAGGCTAGTATCCTTACAAGTAAGGCAACCAAATCTAGACATATATCAGTAAACCCAAAAGGAAGCTCAGGGACTAAAGCTTACATTATTGGTCTCACTTTAATACTACACCTTCAAAAGGCTCTTCTGATTATAGAGAATGATTTATCTAAAGCAATAATTACTTATGAAACTAGGGTGAGCACATAAATAGTTTTTCTTAATGTTCTTGACTTGTAAACCTGAGTTAGAATTGGGAATTAATTCTTTTTTAAATTAACCTTCACATCATATCTCTTTTGTTGAAACCTATGACCAGAAGCCATACATTACAAACCATGACTAGAAGCCACACGTTACGATCCTATATAAAGACATAATTGATTGATTAATGCATATCTCTTACAAGGCAGACCAAAATTTTTGGAATTGATATCAAGTGTGAAAATAAGCCACTTGAAAGCGTGAGGAAGTCCTCTTGGATGAAATAATTCAAATAGTGGTATACCACTTTTTAGGTAATAATCATGAGAATTTCGAAATTGCGAATGCTTCTTTAAGCATGAAATGCAAGCTCTAGAGAACTCATAATTATTACAAGAGGACCTTAAGTCACTTAAAGGAAAATTAGCCACTCTATACAGTAGTTCAAGAGTAAGCCTCTGAATAATCACAAAAAAGAGTAAATTGACACAAGGCACTGGGGCAAATTTGCTACTAATTTGCAATTTTCAAAGTAAGTATTAAATCTTTAGCTTATTAGCAATGTTTTTGAAACAATGTTCCTATGTAAGTGGTTCTTCTTAGGTTTAAAAAAGGGGTTTTTGAAAAGATTTTGAAGAATGGAAGTTTTTCTTTTCTTTTTTTTTTTTTAAGAATTGAAACTATTGAAATTAATTTAAGCCCATCAATTACCATAACATCTCAATGTCCAAGCCTTGTCTCGTTAGTAGTACGCACACTATCTAGGTCCAGTCTTGTTAGTGGCCAACACCCCTTTTAAGCCCTATCTCTTTAGTAATAGGCACACTCTCGAAGTCCAATAGTTAGTAGCTAGCATCTTACCTTTTAAGTCTATACCCGTAAGTTGGATGGCATCCTTGTGAGCTTATACTCGTTAGTTGGATGGTAAACCCTATAAGCCCATACTCATTAATTGGATGGCAACCTCATAAAGCCCACAAAAGTTAGTGGATTACACATCTTCTAAGTCTATAACCGTCAATTGGATGGCCTTACTTTTTAAGACTAGACCTGTTAATGGCTGGCACCGCTTTAGATAAATCCATCTAGGCAAAAATGGTGTCTAGTTTTAGTCTTTATAGCCAAGTTTATTCAAATTTTACTATAAAGAAAGGTAGCTATTAACCTAGGGTCTACCAAACCCAACTCTATAACTCTATTGGGTTTTGATACTATATCCAAATATGCCCTACAGGGTTTGATTTAAAACCTTGAACCTAACCCTATAATCTTTTTTTTTTCAGCCAATTTCCAAAATTTAACAATATATTTAAGAAAAGTCAGTGCTTTTGACATAAGTTTCCTCTATATTCAAAAATGAAAAATTCATGTGAGATTGATAGAAAATGTTGCAGACCGTATTTATTATACAACATTCAAACACATAAATATGTTACTTTGTCACCGTGTAATGTTTTAAAAACATGGTTAAATTAAATTCCCTGCTGAAACTAAAATATAATAGACACCAAATAATATTACTCTCCACAACAAACATGACTTAAGCAAAATTTAATAAAAAGTTCTAAAATCCGTACCTAGTCTAGTCGACATAAAAGAAAAAAATATCCTTAGGAGGTAAAAAAGATAGTAGCTTCTTTATATCTTCTTTCCTCTTCTTACCCCTTTAGTAATTTATTTATTTATTTTTTTAAATAATAATAAGGGGTCGTTGGGTATCCAATGGGTTTATTATATGATCTAAACATGATCCTATAACCTTACGTGGTTTTTACTATATATCCAAACCCAACCCTACAACCCTTTAGGTTTCAATCTTATGGGGTTTTTAACTGATCGGATGAGTCGGAAACCTTATAAAAGTCTACCTGGTTACATCTCTATAGACACCCCATTTTTGTCTACCTTTTATTTATCTCAATCTTTGTTAGGTTTACAAAAGTTACAAAAAAAAAGGCAAAATAAAAGAAATAAAAAAAATGAAAATTGAGAAAACTCAAAAAAAAATAATAAAAGTGGGTCAAGTCAAAAACAAAATTTTTCACAATCACAGAGTGTCAATGGAACCTAAATGCATACACAATTTGGCTAAATAAGAATGATTTTTAATAAAATGGGCCGATTTCATTTCAAAATTAACTTTTCCAATGCATAGTTCATTTTATTAAAATTTTATTTTTTATCAAAAAAAATTTTAATGTAAATCGGACTTAGTTTTATTTGACTTGTGGTTTATCCAAATTAATCACATTATTGAAAATTTTCAATATGTGTGTATAAGGTTTCATTAAGGAAAGATAATGTAAATAAAGCTCTTTTGATGACTTTTTAATAAAAAAATTTAAAAATCGAAAAAAAAGAAAAAGGAAAGAATAATTTTTTTTTTTTAATAATATTGCAATGATGTTATCAAGTTTGACTAGAAGAGAGACGAGAGTTCAGAAAAGGAAAGTGAGGAAGAAAGAGAAAGAAACAAAAATTGAGTAAGAAGGGAAAAATCCACAGGTCCAATATTTTGAGTCGATCTTTTCAAAATTATGAGGGAAAGATTAGTGAAACTTCAAAAAGTATGAAAGATTTCATCAAAAAAACCTTCAAAATGAGAAGATTGAAAATTGACAAAGATCGAGATATTCCATAAGAAAGCTAGGTTCAAACCAATAAAAAAGTAGAAAGTTGGATTTAGAAAAGCTGGGGGGTCGGATCATATTTTCTAGTCCTCATCTTGCTTTCTCTCCATGTAGCCTCTCTACTTATGTCCATCTTGAAATACCCCAAGTTTTTGCTGATCTATGTAAGAATTGTTATAATTAAATAGAATAATAGACGATCAATTTTGAACTTAAATTCAAACTTAATTAGAAATTTTATTTAGATAGTTTAATTAAATCAAGTAAATTTAACCATAGAGTATAACTAGATAGAAAAACATAATTAAACTAATAAATGGATTTAAATAAAATTGAGATTTCAAAATTCTTTTTCGTTTATCTACTTGTTTCAATTATCTATTCCATGAATCAAATTCCTTAATTCTTTTAAGCATCAAATTTTAATTTTATTCTTTTCAATTTGTCTATTTACTTTAATTATCTTTTCCAACAAATCAATTTCAACTTCATTTCAACCAATTTTTAAGTAGTACTCCTTTTTCTTTTTTCAACTATCAAATGAACCAAAGTATTAAATTCTTCTCAATCATTCCTTTTAACTTCCTTTCTTTTATTTTAATTTCCTGAACGTTAAAACATGTAATTTTAAGCGTCTTATAGATTTTTATACCATTGAACTTTATTTTAACTTCTATTTCCTAAACCCTATGAATTTTGAATTCATTTACTTGTTTGAAAATATTGGATCTTATGTCCAGACCTAAACTAAATATCTATTTTGTACAAATTGAATTCTTAAACTATATTTATAATTCAAGATATTAATTTATATTATATAGATTTTTAAATTATTTTCTAATTATTTTTTATACTCAATATAATTATCTGAAAGGTTTAAACCAAAACTTTTACCCATAAAAATCTTTTAAAAGTTTTTTATCCTCATCTTTTAATTCTTTTCGCTTTGACTTTATTTCTACCATCCTTTCTTCTTCTTTCCTCTTTCTCTTCTTTTTATGTTTTCTTCTTCCTCTTCTTTTCTTTGTCTCTCAAATTAATCCTAAATCTCAATTTCATAAAAGATCATGGAAGCAATTGAAGTTAGAAAAGAAGATAAGAGATGGAAAACAAGCTTAGAGTAGCTTCATCAACAAAAAGAATAGTAGTAAAGAAGATCAAGTAACTTAAGTTTGTCAAACTAGTAAGTATGGTTGATTTCTTGTTATGATTGTTATATATGCTTGTATATGATGAATAGATGCTAGTTATATGTAGGATTTATGATAAAATTAGTGAATAAGATATATAGGAACTTGTGAGATGAAACTTAGGTTGTGTTTATGCATATGTAGATTAGAAGTTAGTGAAATGATCTTGATGATACATAAAGTAAAAATACATGTTTAGAAGTGCTTAATTAGGAATATAAGTTATATGTTGTTGTTAAGATGTTAAATGTTGAGTTGTGATGTGAAAGAAGTAGTTAAATGAGTTAAAATATTTAAAAGAAATGAACAGAGCAAAGAGCACCACTGGTGCATGACTTCCCTATCCTTTCATGTTTCTCCCAGTGAAAAAAACACGACTTGAACATGACTTCCCTATCCCCTTATGTTTCTTCCCCTACTTGAAACATGATTGGAACACGACTTACCCTATCTCGTCTTGCTTCTCTCTATTTTGTTCTACATATACAACCCCAAAACAGCATAGCTAAAACACACGACTTCACCATCTCCTCTATTTTGTTCTACATATACAGCCCTAGAATAGCACCGCCAAAAACACGACTTCCTTATCTCCTTATGTTTCTCTCTAATCCTTGAATGCTTGAATTCATATTTGTACGATTAGAAACACAGCTTATCCTATCTGCCCTTGTTCTTCGTAAATCTTTGATGTTTCTTTAATTTTGTCTCTTAACTCTCAAGTGTGTATAGAGTCAATGTTTGAAACATGGTTTGCCTCTTTTCATCCTAAACATCTCATATAATGGGATACCCTTTCATAGGTGGAAAACATTCTAATTAGTGGATTTGCGATGCTTCCCTTGGGCTTCACTTGCTTGATTTGCCCATATCCTGGTGGGTTGGGCTAAGTCATTAAATGCCCCACATGTTTTAGGTTCAATCTTGAAAGCACACCCATGTTCAACTACAGTGGATTTATGTGTCCCCTAGTCGTTTGGGAATTCAATTCTTCTAACGTGCTCTACTAATTTGAAATCAATTAGTTTACTCAGAACTTGGTTTGCCTAAACTGGCTTACTAGCTTGAAATTGATCTCATTGAATAAATTAATTAGCACCTCCTTAAACAATAGTGAGGACGAACTGTTTGTGTGGTTTAGAGTTAAAGAGGGTGGTTTGACTTTGTGTTTTAGCTGGCCTTGTGTTTGGGCTTTTTGGGGGTTTGGAGTGGATGGATAGACTCTATAAACAGGAGTTGGAGTAGTTAATAATAGGAAATAAATCTCTGCATATTAGCTGCATAGTCTTGTAGAGCAAGAAAAATATATTTTCTTAATTAGGTAGAGATTATTTTCTTTCCTTTATAGATGCTAAATTTATTCCTGATTCACAGGATTTTCTTTCCTTTATAGATGCTAAATTTATTCCTGATTCACAGGACTGTAATGCTATATATATGTAAGCTTTCTTCATGAATAAAATATACTTTACGTTCTGAAATATTTTTTTCATGGTATCAGAGCAATGAGTGGGGACGGGAGTGGTGATAAAAAGGGGGGCAGTGATGTCTCAACCAGATTGATGATGTCTCCGTATTTTCTTTCACCAAATGATAACCCAGGAAATATCATTACACAGGTTCAGCTGAAAGGAGAGAACTATGAAGAATGGGCACGAGCGATAAGAACGGCGCTCAGAGCCAAAAAGAAATATGGATTCATTGATGGTGCTATAAAACAGCCTACACAAGATTCTTCAGAGATGGAAGATTGGTGGACTGTTAACTCCATGTTGGTTTCATGGATGTTAAACACAATAGAACCAAGTTTGCGATCAACCATCTCATATATGGAAATCGCAAAAGATCTTTGGGATGACATTAAAGAACGATTTTCTGTAGGGAATGGACCACGTATTCATCAGCTCAAAACTGAGTTGGTAGAATGCAAACAGCAAGGAATGACAATAGTGAACTATTATGGAAGATTAAAGATGATATGGGAAGAATTGGCAAACTATGAGCAGAACCCAGTGTGCAGATGTGGGAACTGCAATTGTAATATCGCTGCAGAATTGGATAAGAAACGAGAGGAAGAAAGGCTGCATCAATTCTTAATGGGATTAGATGACTCAATTTATGGAACAATACGTTCTAACATTTTGAGTACTGAACCATTGCCGAATCTGAATCGAGCATATGCTATGGTGGTTCAAGAAGAACGGGTTCGCAATATAACTCGTGGAAAGGAACAACGAAGGGAGCACATGGCCTTCGCAGTCCAAACAGGCTCGACATCAAAAGGACGAACTGAAAATAAGTCCATAGTCTGCACCAACTGTAACAAAACGGGCCACAATGCTGAGTCATGTTTCCAACTTGTTGGTTATCCAGATTGGTGGGGAGATAGGCCAAAAGGCAGCGGACGTCGTGGACAGGGAGGATCAAAACAGACCGCAAACCCAGCTGGTAGGGGACGTGGTGGATCAATTCGAGCTAATGCAACATGTACGCCAGGACAGAGTAATGATGCAACTGATGCAGAAAAAGGAGGATTGAGTGGACTGAGTGGTGAGCAATGGAACACGTTGATCAATCTTTTGAATGCACAAAAAGATGGAAATCAAGGAAGATTGAATGGTACGTGTAACACCATAAAATGGATAATTGATAGCGGAGCTTCTCACCATATGACTGGAAGTCTTGAATTGATGAATTATGTGAAAGACTCATTCTGTACCGGTTGGATTGCCAGATGGAAAGGAGATTATGGTGAAGAAAGAAGGAGTTGTGATGTTGAATAAACATTTAAAATTGAATAAAGTTTTATATGTTCCTGATTTGAAGTGTAACTTGATTTCTGTATCACAAATGACTAAGGAAATGAATTGCACAGTTCTATTCACTGATAAATTTTGTGTAATGCAGGACCACAATTCGAGGATGCTGATTGGTGTGGGTGAGAAGCATGAGGGGCTCTATTACTTCAAGCAAATTGGAGGAATGAAGAGTGCTATGGCTTTGAAAAAGGTGCGAAATGACAGCTTCGGAATTTGGCATCAGATGATGGGTCATCCTTCCAATAAGATTGTTAGTTTGTTAGTTTGTTACCTGTTGTTGATGTTAGTAGTAATAAGTGTGATAGTTGTGAAATTTGTTTTTGAGCAAAACAGATTAGAGGAGAGTTTTTATCTAGTAATAGCAAAGCTTCTAGCATTTTTGAAATGATACATTGTGATTTATGGGGTCCTTATAAAACTCCAACTTTTTGTGGTGCACATTATTTCTTGACGATAGTTGATGATTTTTCAAGAAGTGTGTGGGTTTATTTGTTACAAAATAAATCTGAGGTGAGGCAGTCTCTTCACAATTTTTTTGCATTGATACAAAGACAGTTCAATGGAAATGTGAAAATAGTGCGTAGTGACAATGGAACTGAATTTACTTGTTTACATGAGTACTTTGCAAAAAATGGTATAATGCACCAAACAAGTTGTGTTGGGACGCCTCAACAAAATGGAAGAGTAGAACGAAAACACCGACACATACTTAATGTAGCTCGTGCTCTTCGTTTTCAGGCAAACTTGCCTATTGAATTTTGGGGAGAATGTGTGTTGACTGCCGCCTATTTAATTAATAGGACTCCATCGATGTTGTTAAAAGGAAAAACGCCTTATGAATTATTGTATGGTCAAGCTCCATCATATGGAAATATTCGAGTATTTGGCTGCTTGGCTTATGCTCATAATCAACGACGAGAAGGAGATAAATTTGCTAGTAGAAGCCGCAAATGCGTATTTGCTGGATATCCTTTTGGAAAGAAAGGATGGACTTTGTATGATGTTGAAACAGGTGACTTGTTTGTCTCTCGAGATGTGATTTTTGTAGAAAATCAGTTTCCCTATATACAAAAATCTGATGATGAACCAAGAATGACTAACAATACAAATGATAATCTTTTGACTGAAGAAGAATTGGATTTCTTCAATAAAATGCCTGAACAAAAGAACAATGATAGAACAGATCAAGAAGTAATTGAGTCCAACAATGAGCAAGATCAAGATATGACTACAGCCAGGGGGGGTACGACTGAAACTGAAACAAGTCAAGATTTGCAACCCGAAGAGATGCTTGGCCGTGGTCACAGGGAAAAACGTGACAATGTTTTGTTAAGGGATTTTGTCTTACATACTGTGAAAGTAATGAGCCCCTCTGCAAAATCACTTGATAATCAGCATTCCTCAGGTAGTCCTTATCCTCTTACACATTATGTGAACTGTGATAAATTTTCTTTGTGTCACCGTGCTTTCTTGGCAGCAATTACTACAGGAGTTGAACCTAATTCTTTTGCTGAAGCTATCAAAGATAAACAATGGAGAGATGCTATGGCAAAGGAAATACAAGCCTTGGAAGACAATAAAACGTGGACAGTAAAGAAATTACCACCGGGAAAGCAAGCAATAGGATGCAAATGGGTGTTTCGCATAAAGTATAATGCAGATGGAACAATTGAACGTTACAAGGCTCGATTAGTTGTTCTGGGAAATAGGCAAGTTGAAGGAATAGATTACAATGAGACATTTGCACCTGTGGCAAAAATGACCACTGTCCGTACTTTTCTTACAGTTGCTGCAGCTAAAAATTGGGAACTTCATCAGATGGATGTGCAAAATGCATTTTTACATGGGGACTTGCAAGAAGAGGTGTACATGCGCATGCCTCCTGGTTTTTATGCTCACAAACCAGGAATGGTGTGTCATTTGAAGAAATCTTTGTACGGGCTACGACAGGCTCCTCGATGTTGGTTTGCGAAATTAGCTTCTGCTTTAAAGAAATATGGTTTCAGGCAATCTTATTCTGATTACTCTCTCTTCACTTTGCAACGAAACAAAGTGCAAATCAATGTTCTTGTTTATGTTGACGACATTATTGTGTCAGGCAACGAACACTCAGCTATACAAATATTTAAACAATATTTGAGTAGTTGTTTTCATATGAAGGATTTGGGAGTCTTGAAGTATTTTTTGGGCATTGAAGTTGCACGTAGTTCTAAAGGAATTTATTTGTGTCAACGGAAATATGCCTTGGATATTGTTTCCGAAGCAGGTTTACTTGGTGCTAAACCAGTTTCTTTCCCCATGGAACAAAATCATAATTTGGCAATGGCAAAAGGGGATTTTTTGTCTAAACCAGAAAGTTATAGGCGGTTGGTGGGTCGACTTATTTATCTTTCGGTCACCCGACCTGAATTATCCTATTGTGTGCATGTGTTGGCTCAGTTCATGCAGCAACCCCGCAAAGAACATTGGGAGGCAGCCTTGAGAGTAGTTCGTTACTTGAAAGGGAAACCTGGTCAAGGTATATTGCTACGGTCACAGAATAATCTGCATCTTTCTGCTTGGTGTGACTCTGATTGGGCGAGTTGTCCTCTCACTCGTCGTTCTTTGACAGGCTGGTATATTCAACTTGGTGGTTCTCCCATTTCCTGGAAGACCAAGAAGCAACAGACTGTCTCTCGGTCATCAGCTGAAGCAGAATATCGTTCTATGGCTATGACTACTTGTGAATTAAAATGGTTGCAAAGTTTGTTACTTGATCTTGGTGTACATTATTCAGCACCTGTACACTTATATTGTGACAGTCAGGCAGCCTTGCATATTGCCTCAAATCCAGTATTCCATGAACGCACCAAACATATTGAGATTGACTGTCATTTTGTTCGTGATGCAGTTCATTGTGGCGTTATTCGACCAATGTATACTCCCACTGGTTCTCAGTTAGCTGATATCTTCACAAAAGCATTGGGTGGTCGTCACTTTGAACATCTTCTTTGCAAGTTGGGCATTCTTAATCTTCATGCTCCAACTTGAGGGGGGGTAATAGGAAATAAATCTCTGCATATTAGCTGCATAGTCTTGTAGAGCAAGAAAAATATATTTTCTTAATTAGGTAGAGATTATTTTCTTTCCTTTATAGATGTTAAATTTATTCCTGATTCACAGGAGATTTTCTTTCCTTTATAGATGCTAAATTTATTCCTGATTCACAGGACTGTAATGCTATATATATGTAAGCTTTCTTCATGAATAAAATATACTTTACGTTCTGAAATATTTTTTTCAGTTAAGTTAATATTATATGTGTTGTAAGTCTATGTAAATGTCTAGACATGTATTTCAAGGGCTTTTGGGTAAATTAGGGTTGTGTATGGTCTAGACTTTTAGTGGGTTAGGAATTGTTTAAATCAGATTAATGGGTTTGTCTCCAATAATTTTAGGGGATTGCTTTTATGAGATCATTGAATCTCGTGCCCTTGTCTGATGGGCTTTTCCAATTATCTCTTTATAATACCCTCTTGGCAATTTGAGTTCACGAACTGGGGTTTTTGGTTACTATGAATAATTCTCTTCAGGTCATCTGCATCTAGAGTAAATGATTGCAAGCACTAGGTTTGGCCTAACTACTTGAGAGCAATACCACAAAACATCATAAAGATTCTTATATGTTAGCAAAAATCTCTTTTTTTTTTTTGAATTTTTTAATAATTTAAAAAAAACTTTGTTTTTTTTAAAGTAAAGTAAGCCATTATTAAAAATGAGAAAAAATTATATTATAGACAAAATGCTTGATGCCTCTGAAAAAAAGTTGGCGCAATTACTATAAAAGGTAGCTCAAGAATTATTGCTACAAGAGTGATGGATATGGTGAATATTTACAAAGATGGTACCTAATATTACAAAAATATGGCAAATTTATAGACAAGTAACGAATTTAGAAGGTGGCAACCTGTCGCAATGACAATTAACTGGACAAGTGACAACCTATGAATTGAAGGTTCTGAAGAAATAAAATTCATAAAAAAGATGTTGGAGAATAAAAGCCCAAAATATTCACAGGACTTGAGGACCTAAAGGTGACAACTGAATTACGGAGTGGCATCTCTTATTTACAAAATTGGTAATATGAAGATAGACAATTAATTTACATGGTGAGAATTTAATCTTTACAATATCAATAGTTTGAAAGGGATAATTAATTTACAAGGGAAGATATAATATTTACATGGTTGATAATCTAAAAATGATAATTGATTAAAGGGTGAAGATTCAATATTTACAAGGCTAATAATTCAAAGGTGATAATTAATTTGTTGGGTAAAAAAAAATCCAATATTTACAAGTTTAATGGCTAATTTGAAAAGTGATATGGTATCTACAAGGTTGACAACATGAGGTAACATTATTATACTATAATTTTTCCATGGATCTTTGTATTTATTTTTATTTTTTTGAATTTTTAGACAAAACATGAGATGAATATATGAAATGTGAGCACATAGATGTATATGTAGGGGATAACAACTAATAGTTAACTCAACTCATTGCATAAAATAAAGTAAAGAGCTAGGTGTCTATAGTTGTAAGTTCATTAAAATTCCTATGTAGTGAAAAAAAAAAAAAAAGAATTACAATTGCTACAGGTCCTTAACGAGCTCATTATTGAAAACATTTATAGTAAATGGAAAACTTATACATGATTTTTTATTTTATAAGTATACTAAAACAATAATTGTAATAATACGTTACATGAACTTTGTTTTACACAGTTATATGAAAATATGTTACAAAACTAAAGTACCTACGGGATCACATTGATTAATAAAAAGGGGTTCATTAAAAAGAAGATCCATTTCTTTAATATTTTCCTTTTTTTTTCTTTTTTTTAAACGTCATTTTAGGAAAATTGGGCTAAACTTATCTTATTGAAAATGCCTCTAAAGTTGCAATTTTATTAATTTTTTATATCTCAAAAACTAAGATACAATTGAGCTAGGCCCCGAATGGGCCCATTTCTATTTACATCAATTGGAAATATTTACAATGAAAGGGGAAAATACTTTGGAAAACTATATATTATTTTTATTTTACAAAGTGTATAAAAAAATGGGTAAGTTATAGGAAAAAATAAGGGTCAATGGCAAAATGATACCCGAACTTTCGCAAAAAGAATAATTAGATACTTGAAGTTTGTTTTAACAATTTAGTATAAATAAAGTTTTTGTTGACATTTTTCATACCTAAAGTTTGGTTTTAACAATTTTGGTATCTGAACAAAGTTTTTATTGACTTTTTTCATACTTGAAACAGGTGATATGAGTATAAAAAAAGTCTACTAAAAGTTTGTTCAGGTATCCAAATTATCAAAACTAAACTTCAGGTATGAATAAAGTCAGCGAAAACTTTATTTAAGTACTAAATTATTCGAAACCAAACTTTATGTACCTAATCGTTCCTTTTACGAAAATTCATGTATCATTTTTGTCATCATCCCAAAAACAATTACAAGATTATAGTGCACCAGTGTTATATTACAAAGTTATATGAAGAGTATCTTATAAGACTAAAGTATATTTTGAAAAATTGATAAAATTGCAACCGTGGAATGGACTATCTTAGTGGGTGAAAATGTCAATTTTGAAACTTTATTAAAAAGCTCTCTGTCTTCTTTTTTTCAAAAGTTCTCTTTTATTTTTAATTTTTTTTAAAGGACCAAAATATACCTAGTTGTAAATCCGTAAATTTAAAGTGATGAATGCAGAAGATGAGCTTTATAGGTTCTCATGCTCTCTAGCCTCCCATGTTTCCATAAACAGATCTTAAGGTATATCGAAGCATAAATGAGGCTATCCTTCGACCTTAGGAGGCGGCCATGCCTCATCACCTGATGGCCTACTCTTGGGCCCTTGCTTAGGGTTTCCTAAGGTGGTTTGGGTCTAATTACTTCTAACATAAGTATATGAAACTTAACTTATCATTCAAATTCAACCCATCGAGCCTATTCATCAACATCCATCAATATATACAAATAAATAAATTAGATATAATTACAACAAAGAATATTTTACGAAGGCCCATTAATTAATTAAAAGTCCATTAGTAGGTGGCCTATGTCTTTAGTAGAGTCGCCAAATTTCTGTTGAGCCTGAAAATTTCTTTTTCCTTAATTAGACCTATATTAATCTAAAAACCCACTTAATATAGAGCTTGGCATAATTAAGGATGTTTTTTTCTAAAGCATTTTAAGAAAAAATCTTTTTTATGAAAAGTGGTCTTTTTTGGAGTCACCACCAATCGAAATTGAAAAATAATGAAATTATGATTAACTAGGCTGGTCAAATCTAATTTAAGATGCTGATCTACAGGCTTTTCTAAAAATCAAACTTTTTGGAAAAATATTTACCATAGACTCGGGCTATCTTATTACATTTGATGGATACCGGATATGACCTTTTAAAAGTTAATGGCCTTAACAAAAATATATTTATGTTATTCACAAATATAAAACCAAAAATCTAAAGTGATGAAGAAGAGGTCACAATTACCTAATATTCACAATGGTATCATTAAGCTCCTGGAAATTTACAAAACTTAAGTAACGTTAGCAAGATTAGTGAAAAGTACTCAAATTAAAAATATAAAAATATTTACAAAAACATATAAAAAAAACTAAAAATGCAAAGTATAAGGAAAATAATTTTTTATATATTTTTTAAGGACTGTAAGTAAATGTCTACGTATCTGCTATTTAGAATCAAAATCCCTCATAGATTGTTTTATAAAACTTTAATTTGTTAGATAATTTTTATTTTAAAAAATGCCAAGTTTAAGTTTTTTTTATCAATTAAATTTTATTTATGAAAAATTCCTAAGATGTGTAATTTTAGAGGTCACTTTTCAAAATCTAATGCATTTGACTTAACTTTAAAAAATACAAATTAGTGCAATTTTTTTTTTAAACCCATCTTGGTGATAAAAGCAATTTTATGTACGATGACCTTCATATGCTTCATACAAGTTAATCTCACTAGACTCATCATATTATCCCAAAACTTTAATAATATGAATATATAGCTTCCATAGATTCTAATTTTTCATGTTCCTTTTTTTTTTTCTTTTGGCCACTAATTTGTTGTGTTCTCCACCTGTAAAAGATAAAATAAAGAATTAGCACACATTTTTATTTTCTTCTTGGTATTGATGGCAATTCAACAAATGAGATAAAATAAAAGTAAAACAAATTAATGAAAAATAGAAGAGCAAATCATAATAATTCGAATCTTAGATCATAGGTCTGCTACTGTAAGTTGAACGACAAAGAGAGGACGACAGGGATCAAAGGTTCGTTTAAACCGTGTCAATGGCGCTTGGAACTTGCGACGACGGTGGCTGTGATGGGTCGTCAGATGTCGCATTGGTCTTTTCTTTATCAACTCATCTCTACGAATCCGGATGTCGGTTTTGTCTCACAACATCAATTGTGCAATAGACAAACTAGAGAGAAGATGGCATAGGTTACAGGCAGCAAGGCTCTAGAGAGAGAAAAAAGTTGAGAAAATATAATTCGAGCGCCCCCCTCCCCCTCCCAAAATCTAAGTTTCCACATTTTAGGTTTGTTTGGATGATTTATTTTCATCTGTATTTGTATTTTTTTAAAATATAATATATATAAATATGTTCGATTTACATTTATATTTTATCTATTTGATCTTTTAATGAGAATTATCATTTTTTTATTTGTATCTAATTCGATATAAATAATTTGTTAGAAAAAAAAGTTTAAAAAATTTTATTTATAATCTACTAACAAACAAATGAATCTTTTTTTATTTGTTTGAACTAGCTTTCTTATGGAATATCTTGATCTTCATCAATTCTCAATTTCTCACTTTGGAGGTTTTTTTACTGAATCTTTTTTATATTTTTAGAAGTTTCATTAAGCTTTTCCTCACAATTTTGAAAAAACCATCTTAAAATATTGGATGTATGGATTCTATCCTTCTTGCATAATTTTCTTTCTCTTTCTTCCTCACTTTCCTTTTCCAAACTTGTTATGACACGAAGTCACAGGAATAGAAGAATACCAGTACATTTACAGGATTACATTACGAAGTAAAAACAAAATACATCTATTTTGAATAAACTTAGCAACATACAGTTGTACTAGTTGTAACATCCAGTAAGTTTGTTTTATGTAACAGTTTAGAAAAATAACAGCTAAGCAAATCTCAACATTAAATAGCTGTCTTTGTAATCGAAGGAACACATAGCATCATAGCTGGAGAAAGATGTAGTATATGATTCATGTAGAATCATATAAATAGCAAATAATACAACAGAACAGGGTATGAGTTTTTACCCAATAAAGATCTGAGTAAGGAGCCCACTGGAACCTCGAATTCTAGAAATTTTTCCAACCTTCCATTTCAAATCCACCTCGCAAATAATATCAGAAGAGTAGTTAGTTAAGAATTTACTATAGATCTGAACAAACAACCATTATAGATCATCATTCTGTGAAACCCTAGTTTTTTTGAAGGAAAAAAAAAAAAACAAGAGAAGAGAGAGTTAGCCTTACCTTGCATTTGTCGAAAGAAAGAGAAAGTGAAAGAGACGTGCTAGGGTTATTAGGATTTCGCACGTGAGAGGATCGGACCCGTGTGGGGTTTTATCATTGGTGCTTTCATTGATTTGATTGCTGCCATTGTTGTCATGGCGAAGGGCACTAGAAGCATTTCTCAGTTTAAAGATGATCTTCAATCTCAT
This sequence comes from Combretum micranthum, assembly GCA_024138025.1. Lineage (NCBI taxonomy): Eukaryota > Viridiplantae > Streptophyta > Magnoliopsida > Myrtales > Combretaceae > Combretum > Combretum micranthum. Next base: position 247,028 of record JAMXBD010000148.1, on the reverse strand, counting down.
GCCACAAAGATCACTTCACTTGAGTCTAAAACTGATAGACTCTTAGCAGATATGACTCAAGTTTTACAATTTGTGAAATTGCAAATGGAAAATCAGTCTAATCCAAATTCTGGTTCTTAGGATCATTCATCATTATCTCCATCGGGATACTTGAGTAATGTGGAGTCTTCATCTCTTTACATGAGAAATATGAAGTTGGATCTACCCAAATTTTTAGGGGATAATCCTATTTCATTGATTTTCAAAGCTAATCAATTTTTTGATTTACATAATGTTCTTGACTTAGAACATTTGAAAATTGCATCTTTTGCAATGGAGGATGATGCGGTTGATTGGTATCAGTGGTTGTATTGGAGTGGTTTATTGTCCACATGGCTTGTTTTTCTTAAAGCCATGGAACATCGTTTTGGCCCTTCTCTGTATGAGGATCCATAAGGAAAACTCTCCAAATTAATGTAATTTGGAACAGTAGCTGAATACTAACATGCTTTTGAATCTTTATCTAATCAGGTTACTGGTTTATCTGAAAGTTTCTTAATGAGTTGTTTCATTTCGGGATTAAAACCTCTTATTCAGTAAGAAGTTTTAGCTTCTCAACTGACTGGTTTGATTTAAGCCATGAGTCTGGCCAAGCTTTTTGAATCCGAGTTTCTACACACTTTACCCTACCTTAATACATTTTCTACACTTCCAACACATAATACTTTTTCAAAACCCAGTATTTCTTCCAATTATACTCCATAGACTTCACATCAACCTAAATCTTTTCCTACCAAATCTACCTTAACTTCATCTTCTCAACCCGCTGTTTCAACTACAATTCCAAAGAAATCATTACCCTTTAAACGTTTGACTCCTACTGAGATGGCAGTGCGACGAGAGAAAGGTCTTTGTTTCAATTGTGATGAGAAATTTAATAAAGATCATATTTGTAAGGCCAAATTTCTTATGATAATTCAGCCTGATGATGATATTTATGAGATGGAACAGGTGGACACACCATTGTATGTTGATACTCAGGAATCGCAGGAATTCCTATTGAGATTAGTTATCATGCTCTATCTGGAGTACAAGCCCTTCGCACCCTTCGATTGGAAGGGCAAATTGGAGGACTGCCAGTTTCCATTTTGGTGGATTCAAGAAGCACTCACAATTTTATTCTGGAACACATTGCAAGACAATTACATTTGCCTATTTTGGCTATTTCCTCATTCAAAGTGATGATTGGTAATGGGGAATATTTGACATGTTCAGGTTTTTGTGAGAAAGTCTCCTTACTTTTGGGTCAAACTCAGATTGATTTTGATCTATATGTTTTACCTAGTCAAGGAGTCGATTGAGTCTTGGGAATTCAGTGGCTACAAACTTTAAGGCCTGTCACTATGGATTATGCCCATCTTACTATGGATTTCATTTTGAATGGTCGTCACATTTGTTTACAAGGTATTTCTTCTCGATTGCCCCAACGATTTGAGTCTCTTCAATTACGCAAATTGATCAAAGCTAATCAGATTGCTAGATTGTTTAGTTTAGTGGCTCAGATAGATCATTCACTCATTGATACCACCTATAACAACTCTATTGAACAGCTATTGGGCAGATTTCAGAGTGTTTTTTGAGACTCCATCATCATTGCCCCCTCTCCGAGATGTTCAACATCATATCCATTTGAAGAATGATTCACAACCTATTAAAGTCAGACCCTATCGTTATCCGTATTTTCAAAAGGGAGAAATTGAGAAGTTAGTTTAGGAAATTCTGGATTCTGGCATTATACGGCCTAGTACTAGTCCGTTTTCATCACCGGTTCTGTTAGTTAAAAAGAAAGATGGGTCTTGGAGATTCTGTGTCGATTATAAAGCTTTAAATCAAGCTACTATTTGGGATAAGTTTTCCAAACCTACTATTGATGAACTTTTGGATGAATTGTTTAGAGCAATTATATTTTCCAAGTTAGATCTGCGTGCTAGTTATCAGCATATTCGCATGTGTAAGGCCCCGAATTTACCCTTGTATTTAAAATAGGCAAACCCAGTTCCCCAACCACATATAATCTGCAGTATTATATGTAAGGTTTTAATCCAGGATCAATTTGGATAGTTATTTGCCTCAATGTTTTATAAGAATAAACTTTATTACTAATAGTATATAATATAACCATCCATATATATACATACATACATACATACACACATACATTACAAACAAGGCTCGTAAACAAGCCATTTACAAAATACATCAAAAGATAACAAAAACCCTATAAACTAATACATAAGTTTTCAAAGCATATGTGTACTTATAACTATTCTATTACATAAGGGTTCCATCAACGTCAAGGTCGTCTCTACTCCTCCCAATCATCTAAGAACTTCTCAAAATCCGATCCAAATCCCATACTCGTATAGAATTCGTCATCCATACCCGAAAAGGATAAAATATGAGCTAGAGGCCCAGTACACAATAACAAAAACAAATGCGTAATGGCTCACACAATCTTAACTATAATGCAATGTGATAACCATTTATTTATTAGATAGTTTTTAATTAGTCAAATATCATTGGAGTATTCAAACTCCGAACATCAAGGATATTTGGGGGTCCTGAGTAACGATCACGACGCTCAGGGGGTTGATATAAGCAGCTCGGATACTTATATCTCCTAAATGATATATCCATAAAAGAGAAAATAACTTCATCTAGGGTTAACAGCCGTTACACAACTTCACTTATCATAGTCCATAACATCACTTAATCCAACTGTTCTCATAAACATTTGAACTAAATCATGTTATTTCATTCTAAGCTTAAGCAAACGTTACGCCGATACCATTTTCCCCATCAGTTACCCGCCGTACCACTTAGGAAAGTCTTATCAAAAGACAGGGGTGGCCTAAGCGCCTAATCTACCGTGCCCCCAATCTGAGCAAGGTGCTACTCCCCGAATCGGATACCGATCTGCCATCTAGGCCAGATACGGATTTAAATAGCGTAAGAGACATCCAATTCAAACAAAGGTTTAAGTTTTTCTATATTAAAATTTATTAAAGATATGCCTATCCTAAGCAAAGAACAAACACGTTACTGCGTACCTGTACTAGCTCGAGAATCAATGGGATTAACCAAAAGGGGATCACTCACTGTAAAAAGAAATAATTACAAACTCACACTTAGTTCTAGTATAGATATTCATGAAATCTCAAGTGTAATCATCCAAAGAAATTCAAATAAATCATTACAACATCATCACATAGCATTTAGATATCATATATTATCATACAATACTCAACAAATACTTAAATGATCATTTATCAAGCTTGGGAGAACTTTTAACAACCAATTATAAGTTTTAGACTTTGTTTGAAAAGTGTATCAGTTGAAAAGAACTAAAATTTAAGCATTTTTACTCTTAAAATTTGGGAAAACTTAAAACATAAAAGTTGTAGATCTCTTTTTGAGCTTTCCAACGCAACTTGAATCACCTTAAACGGAGGTTGGATGAAAAAGTTATGATTGAATTACAAACAGGCTGCGAAACAAGGGAAGTCTGCACGACCGTGTGCATGGCCGTGCTCGAGGCCGTGCTGGGTATGAAAAAGTGACCCGAGATGAATTTTCAAGGATTCTAAGGCCTGCACAGCCACATGCACGCCCGTGCAGCTGGTTGTGCACACTGGAACGTGAAATTGATGGAATCCTTTGTCCTTTAAATGCATTTTACACTTCTCCAAATCCTTTAAACTCATTCCAAAGTTTCCCAAAACTTGTTATATGATCAATATATCATTCAAACAACATAAACTTCAACTTTAAACATCAAACAAGTTCAAACACCACTCTACAAGAATCAAACTCTTCTTCATCAACTTTTACCAACCCTAGCACACTTCAAACCATTCTAATACTCATCATACTTCAACACTTCAATTCCAAACCACATGAAAGCCTACTACAACCTATCTACAACAACTCAAGCATTCTAAAACTTTCCTAACAAATTTACAACACTTCAACAAGAATTTAGCATACCAATTACTTATATTACACCACACATGCATATTTCATGGATTAAGGAGAAAATAAAGCATCTTAAACATCAAATAAACTTACCTCAATGTATATCTAAGGCTTGGGGAAGGATTTTTGGTGTGTTGAGTCCAAGAAAACTTGATTTGGGTCTTGAAAATTTTTGGGCTTCTTGAGTTACGAATTTTCTTTTTCTTTGTTCTGTTTTGGGTTGTCTCATGATTCAATGAGATTTTGATGTTTATCTAAATGTTGTTGACTTTTGAGGAGGGCAGATTTGGAAAGGCTTGGGCCTTATTTGGGCTTAGTTATGGACTTGAGTTTGGGCTTGAGTGGGCTTTAAAAATTCTGCTATGTTTAGAATTTTATTTAGGCCTAAAACAAGCTTAGAATTCAACACATATAATTCATTACAATAACAATTAACACTAACATGATAATTTCTAACATGAATAAACTATCAACCTAGATATATTTACCATAGCTTATTATCTAATCACATATGTTATAACACACCCAACATTACAAACACACTAATCCATTCAAACACATACACACATATAATTATCAAATTTAGCATGCATTAATATATATATAAATTATGGCTATATCAGCATGTCTCCAGATGATATTCATAAAAAAGCCTTTCGTACTCACGAAGGCCATTATGAATTGTTGGTTATGCCGTTTGGCTTATCCAATGCTCCCTTAACATTTCAATCTGAGATGAATAACATTTTTCGGCCCTATCTGAGAAAATTCATCATTTTTTTTATGATATTCTCATTTACAGCAAAGCTATTGAGGATCATTTGTGCCACTTAGAGACTGCCTTATGTTGTCTCAAAGAACATCAGTTTTTTTTGAAACAATCCAAATGTCTTTTTGGTCAAGCTAAAATAGATTATTTGGGTCACTTTGTTTGTGTTGATGGAGTCTCTCCTGATCCTTCTAAGGTTCAAGCAATCCAAGATTGGCCTATTCCATTTAATTCATCACAATTACGAGGATTTTTGGGACTCACTGGTTATTATAGACGATTTGTCTAGCATTATGCTAGTATTGCTGCTCCTCTCACCAATTTATTAAAAAAAGATGCCTATCTTTGAAATTCTCAGGTTGCATCAGCCTTTATAGCCCTTAAAAAAGCTTTAATGACTACTCCAGTTTTGGCTCTACCTGATTTCACTCAGACTTTTATAGTAGATACAGACGCATCAGGAGCTGGTATGGGTGTTGTGTTACATCAAAGCTTTCATCCCATTGCTTTCTTTAGCAAGAAATTTTCAATGAGGATGCAAAAAGCAAGTGCCTATGTTCGAGAATTGGTGGCTTTAGTTGAGGCTGTTAAAAAGTGGAGACATTATTTGTTGGGACGGCATTTCATTATCAGAACAGATCAAAAGAGTCTCAAAGAAATTTTATCTCAAACATTCAAACTCCTGAACAGCAACAATATTTGGTGAAACTTTTGGGATATGATTATGAAATTTTGTATAAACCAGGCTCCGAAAATGTGGTAGCTGACGCTTTACCGCGTAGCTTTGATCTTATAGCCCAGTTACTTTCACTATCTTTGCCTTCCTTTGACTTTGTCACACTAATTAAGACAGAGTTTAAGACAAATAAGGAATGGAAAAAATTACTATCGGATTGTAAAGCTGGAGTTTCTTTACATTGGCCATTAGTGGACAAAGATGATTTACTCTTTTTGGGAGCCAAAATTTTTTATCCCTCCTCATTCCTCTATTATCAATTCACTAATATTAGAATTTCATTCAGCTCGCATGGGAGGCCATTTAGGCATATTGAAAACTTTCAAAAGGCTATCTGAATCTTTCTTTCGGCCTAATATGAAGAGGGATGTAGAAACTTTTGTGAAGTGTTACCATGTGTGTCAACAGATAAAACATTTAACCACATCCCCAGTAAGGTTATTACAACCACTTTCCATTCCTTAAGAAGTTTTTGAGGATATTTCGATGGATTTTATCATCGGTCTTCCTTTATCCAGTGGATATTCTGTTATTATGGTGGTAGTAGATGGGCTTTCCAAATATTCTCATTTTGGGAGTCTCACAGCTCATTATACTGATACATCAGTAGCCAGATTGTTCATAAATACAATTGTCAAATTACATGGAATTCGAAAGACAATTGTATTGGACAGGGACAGAGTCTTTATGAGCCACTTTTGGACTGAGTTATTTAAATTCAGTGGGATAACTTTGAAAATGAGTTCAGCTTAACATCCTCAATTAGATGGTCAAACGAAAGTTATGAATCGATGCTTGGAACAATACTTAAGAGCTTATGTCATGGATTGTCCAAAGGAATGGCCTAAATTCCTTGCATGGGCCGAGTATTGCTTTAATACTAGTTATCATACTAGTACACAGATGACCCCATTCCAAATTTTATATGGCAGAACACCACCCACTATACCCAAATATGTTCAAAGACAGACTCATATAGATGCAGTAGATCATGAGTTAAAGAATCGAGATGAGTTATTGAAATGCTTAAAATCCAATTTAAGTCATGCACAGCTACGCATGAAACAATTACCAGACAAGCACGGAACAAACAAGACATTTGAAGTGCGTGATTGGGTGTACGTGAAACTACAACCTTATAGGCAAACTTCTCTTGCCAATAGACACTCTTTTAAGTTTTCACGACGTTATTTTGGGCCTTATCAGATTGTTAAAGGCGTGGGTAATGTGGCATATCGTTTGCAATTACCACAACATTCCAAAATTCATCCTATTGTTCATGTCTCATGGCTAAGGAAAGCCGAGGGTGATCATTCTAATGTGGTGCATTTACCAGGGGAGTCTCACGACAATTTTCCACTTATTAAACCACTAGCTGTGTTGGATGTTCGTTCTATACATCGACAAGGCCAAATTTTTAAACAATTATTAGTCCAATGAGAATCTCTACTGATTGAAGATGCTTCGTGGATAGATCTCCGAAATTTTCAAAGAGATTATCCTGAATATCACCTTGAGGACAAGGTGGTTTTTCTAGAGCGGGAGGAACATGTTATGACACGAAGCCACAGGAATAGAAGAACACCAGTACATTTATAGGATTACATTACGAAGTAAAAACAGAATACATCTGTTTTGAATAAACTTAGCATCTAGCAAGTTTGTTTCATGTAACAGTTTAGAAAAATAATAGTTAAGCAAATCTCAACATGAAATAGCTGTCTTTGTAACCGAAGGAACATATAGCATTATAGCTGGAGAAAGATGTAGTACAGGCTGTAAGATTCATGTAGAATCATAAATAGCAAATAATACAACAGAACAGGGTATGAGTTTTTACCCAACAAAGATCTGAGTAAGGAGCCTACTGGAAGCTCAAATTCCAGAAATTTTTCCAACCTTCCATTTCAAATCCACCTCGCAAATAATATCAGAAGAGTAGTTAGTTAAGAGTTTACTACAGATCTGAACAAACAACCATTATAGATCATTATTCTGTGAAACCCTAGTTTTTCTGTACGAAAAAAAAACAAGAGAGGAGAGAGTTAGCCTTACCTTGCATTTGTCGGAAGAAAGAGAAAGTGAAAGAGACGTGCTAGGGTCATTAGGATTTCGCACATGAGAGGATCGGACCCGTGTGGGGTTTTATCAGAACTCTCCTCTCTCTTCTAGTCAAACTTGATAGCCATCAATGCAATACTACTGAATTTTTTTATTCTTTGTTTTCTCCTTTTTTTTGTTTTTTAATTAAAAAATCATCAAAAGAGCCTATATACATTATCTTTTCCTTAATGAAACCTCACACACACAAAGGTCGAAAGTTTTCAATAATACAATTAATTTGGCTAAAATGCAAGTCAAATAAAATTAAGTCCGATTTACACTGAACTTATTATTTTCTTATAAAAAAATTAATAAAATAGACTATGCATTGGAACAATTAATTTCAAAATGAGATTGACTCATTTCATTAAAAATTGTTATTGTCTTAACCAAATTGTGTATGTATTTAGGTTCTATTGACACTCCATGATTGTGAGAAATTTTGTTTTTTAACTTGATCTACTTTTATTATTATTTTAGCTATTCTGATTTTTTAAGCTTTCTCAAATTTCATCTATTTTTTTATTTCTTTTATTTTGCCTTTTTTTCTTTTTGCAATTTTTGTAAACCTAACGGAGATTGAGATAAATAAAAGGAGGAAAAAATGAGGTGTTTATAGGCTCCTTTAGAAAGCTTGTTGAACTAGGTGCTAAGGACTCCTCGAAGGGTTGTTAAGAACATTTTCAACTTATGGTGTTCGAGAAACTATGCAACATCATTGTGGATAGGTACTAGGCCAAATGATCTTCAGAGTTAGTTGCCCCATCATAAGTTTCCAGATAAGGGATTTGGGTCCTAGATGATGGGTGATCTAGTCATGGCTACTTTTTATATTAACAAACTATGTAAGTTATCTTTTAAACTAGTGAGCTTTCGCATCCTTCGATCGACTTTTATCGAAATGGCCGGAGGTTTCGGTACACACCGTTGTCATGAACTCTTATAGAGCTAGGGCATGCAAGAAGTGACGTAGTTGGTCATTGTCCTAGTGGTCATGTTTTGGATCATCTCTCCCCAAGTGCTAAGAGGTTTAGGGTCTTTTAGGGGTGGCTCTAGTCCGATTCAAGGAGCTGCTGGCCCTTCGACGGTTGTGCAAGATATGCTTGGAAGTGACAATAATGTCTATTGGAGGAAACTTGAGTTTAAGGTAAGGTTAGGGATTGCCTATTGGTTTGCCTAGGTGACCTTCTAGGGAATTGGTTTTCTTAGGTGACTTTCTAAGGGACACCTATGGCAATGGAGTCATGATTTGTCACCTACTTCATTAACTTGTACGTTTCTGGTCTCTTCAGGGTCAATGATTCTTTAGTGGAGTTGAGCATTAGTGTTTTAACACTCCAAGTTTTGGCATGCTAACTGTTGGCATAGATTCTCTAGGTCCAGTATGTGTCTTGGGTCAATAAGTTCGGCCTCCATTGGAGCTTGGACGTTCGACTATTGTTGTTCAACTATTGGGACTACGACAGTGGCTAGCATTGCGATAGCTTAGTTACTACTTTCGAACTTCTCCTTGCCTTTGGGTGGTTTTGCATGTGAAGGAGGGCAAGGTAATAAGAAAAATAACGGTTAATGTTTTGGACTGAAGGTTTTGTGAAGGCTTCTAACAAATGGTGCCACGTATCGTAGGTATCGAATTTGTTGGTAGATATTTTTTCTCCCTGGATGGAGGAGGGGTAGTGCAAGAGCACTGTAAACCCGCGAACACAAGAAACTCGATTAATGGTACGCTAGGGGTTATCCACATGGCTACTCCAATTCTTAAGTTAGATGTGGGTCCTTAGAGGTGCTTACGAATGTAGAGCACTAATAGTCTCAAGTATTGTAGATGTCTTACTTGTTATAGTGAATTTTGATGATTCCTTATAGGGTATGCCCATAACAAACTCCAAGAGGGACCATGAAACATTCTTTACAAGTGGCAGATTTCCCTTGGGCAATTAACTAGCCTAATTCGCAGGGCACAACAATGCCAGGCGCAAAACATGGTCGTACTAGGACTATTGTAAGGACATGGTGGGTATGGAGGGTGGTCAGACGAGCTTGAATTAGCAAGGAGATTCAATTGTTAGGTCTCTATTGGCTACTCATCAAGATCAAGGGTTGCAACTAATGTAACCTTGTCAGGGAGCGCCTCTTCAATGTCGAGGCATCATTTCCCTCCAAGGCCTTCATGGAGTAGGCTTTGTAGGATATAATGCTGGGTCTAAGGGCCTATTAGTCTTAAGCTCTAGCCCAACAAGCTTTAGCAAAAAATTTTCTATCAATATCTAAGATTACATGCAACTCCTTTTAATTATGCGAATTTATTCACTAAGACAATTGTCGATTAATTAAAGTGAAATCAATATGTTAGTTTATCAATTCAAGACAAGCAATGAAAATAATATAACTAGATTCAAGAAAATCAATCAATAGTTAGAAACAACGTAATGATACATTTGGTTCATTGGTTCGACACCGATTCGATATCTGTTTCATGCTTGTTTGAACCAGACTACTCGTCAAAAATATATACAGATAAAAGGTATACATTTTTACTCATAAATAGATAAAATAAATCATATATTGATAATATATAGATGTAGATCAAATAGAATAAGATACATATGAAAAACAAACATCTAAACAAACTTTAAAACACATCACACAGAGAAAGCTATGGTTCATCGAAATCTAGATAAAGAGTTTACTCCTCCATGGATTTAATAATATAGCACAAATAGTAACAAGAAACATCAATTTTAAAAATAATATCCGTTGTTATAAAGAATATCTTGCAACTTCAGTAAAGCTTGGAGGTTGGATCTTGACTTATTGAGATCTATAGAAGCAATTTGTCGCTAGTGGATGATGCTTGAGAAGTTCAAATCTTTCCTATTTGTAAAGCTTCTCTATGCTTAAAATTAGAAGTTTCCTTCTTGTAATATAGGAAGTTGTTGTCTTGATGAATGGAATGTGAGTCTTCTTGATTAGGATAGTTAAATTCTACAAAATAGGAAAGTAGGGTTGTTTAATTAAGAAAGTAGTTTTATTCATTAATGGAGATGATTATATCTTGAAACTTTCCTAAAATAACCCAAAAAGTACTCTCTCCCCTCAAATTAAGTGACTTTGCTTTTAAAAGGGTTAAAAAAATTTAGTGTAAAAATCTTAAGTAAGACATGAGTGTGGCATAATGATGCCACTTTTGATGTCTCTATTGGATGAAATTTCTGAAAGCCCTAGGTGGAGCACTACTTTTGACATCATGGTTTCAATTTTAATATCCCTCTTGGTGCCAATGATATAACTTAAGACACAGTGTTTGTTTTATGTCCTTTTAAAAAAACCTTCAAACCTTGTTCAAATCACTTTTGATTTGTGTGAAATTCGGTTAAATTCATTTTTTGATCCTCAAATACACGTTGAAACCCTAAAGGCAAATGAGAGTTATTTTAAGTGTTGTTTTAATATGTTTTTTTTTATTAAAGTAACTAATTCAAACATATTTTAGCACTTATAATTAAGGATTAAATTATATTTCTCAAAGACAATTGTTGACAAGAGGATTCCACCGTGTTGGTCGTTAAGATGATAACCATTTAACCCAAGAAAGGGTCAACTCCCTCTAATGAATCCATTTTTGCATGCCATATAACATAAATGAGCTCTTTTTTAACTTAATTGCGACCACGAGCCATGCCAATATAAACATTATGTTATTTCCATTTAAGGCAATTGTCAATAAGAGAATTCCATCGTTAATCTTTAAGATGACGATCATCTAACTTAAGAAAAATGTCAATATCCTGTGATGAATCTATTGTCACATGCCCCATAACTCAAAAAAGCTAATTTTAACTCATTTGCAATCATAGCACATGCCAATAGAAACAACCGATTACTTCCATCTAAGGCAAATGTCGACAAGAGAATTCCATCGTATCAATCTTTGAGACGATAACCTTCCAACTAAAGAAAAGAGTCAATGTTCTCTAATGAATCCATTTCTTTCATGCCTTATAACATCAAAAAGCTCTTTTAAACTCCTTTGCAACTATGACATACGCTAATGAAATCAATCCTTTGCTTCCATCTAAGGCAATTGTCAACAAGAGAATTTTTAACCTAAGAAAGGGTCGACATCCTCTAATGACTCCACTTTTGCGTGCCTTATAACATAAAAAAAAGCTCTTTTAAATCTAGGAGGCAATGTTGATCATGTGCTTCATGATACTTTCACTTAGTAAAAGTAATTATAGGGCATCATGCTTACCTTTAATCATTTCCTTCACTCTCAACTTCATCCTATACAACTTGGATTGTGGTGTAGTGTGCAACATCACACATATTCCATGTTTAAGTCAACAAAATGCTCACCAAACAAATGATTGGCAATCCAAACAATAGTTGCATCTAATTTGTTCTCATTCCGAAGGTAAGTATGTTGTAGGTAGATTTTTTTTTTAATTTTTTTAAAGCATGCTTGCTTTGTTGTAAACATATGCATGGATTCGCAAAAGATAATTATCCATGACACATATAGCTATTACATGTGTGTTGTTTTTTTTCTCTTCCTTTGATATCTTAAATCCTTCTTGGATCACATAATCTCTTAAATCTTCCCTGAATTCACATATGTCTAAGAACACATCATCTCAAGCTAAGAAAATTTTACTTTGACTATCACAGTGCTATCTATTATGTCCATAATAACCCGATCTACTAGACGATCTCTACCATCTCCTCTTTTAAAGCTTACATCTAAAGTATCATCTACATGAGACCACTCATCGTCACTACTTTCACAACCACTCTCTAACACAAAGGAAGCATCACTTATACTACCCTAAAAAAATTTCAAAACCCTTAGATATATTAGAATCCACACTTTCATCAACAATAAATTCATCAATAAAATTAAATTAAAAAACAAGTGGATCATCTCCTACCTCATCATTTGATAGTGAAGTTGGGTCTAATACCCAAAGTGGCTATTCAAATAGTGGTTGGAGTGATTATGAGGGTTGAATATACTTTTGCGGCATCAAACTTCTTTCATCCATAAAATCTTGATATATCTCAGTATATAATAAGCATATTCAATATGGTCGCATCATTGTTAAGCTTGAACTTCCCATTTGTATTACGGATTACAAATGATATCATATAGTTGCCCCTGTGTATTTCTCCAAAAAGCCGTGGACAACACCAATACACTTCTTGATTATGTTAAGGAAGCAATATTCATTTGAGTCAATATCCTTATTCCTTTATGATGTTTTGTTCATCTTCATAATTAACAACAAATTTGTGAAGTACGCTCATTTCCCCAAATATATATTTATATATATATATATATATATTTTTGCGGATTTATCTAAGGAAATTAGGGTTTTTCAAATCGGAATCGATATTGGCAAATTTTAGTCTTTAGAGTCGGCTTTTGCTCTGATTATAAAATATTGTCAACCATTTTTACTTGTCAATGAACATACCGGGGACTGAAAGCAATTTGTGTGCGCTTTTAGTATTGCACGTGACTGTTTGTTATTGGCGGAGAAGTTTCTTTTAAACAGGAAAGGCTATGTGATTTTTTTTTTTTTCCCTGTTTAGTTTATATGAGTTGATATCCAATTTTATTATATGTATTTTAATATAAATGTCATTTATTAATTTTATTCTTATTAGATAAATTTAAAGTAACATGGACAATAACATATATTTATTTATTGCTATCTTAACTTAATATTATTATGTCATATGCTGTTTAATTAAGTACTATAAGACCTACAGAGAAATAGAGGAAAATTGTAACTTTTTAAAAATGAGAAGTCTGTTTTTCATCACAAGTGGAGTCATGCAAAGGTAGTTTGGATTGATAGATTTTTATTGATATGTGCATTTGCATTGATTAGTATCTGTAACTTATATATATTTTATCAAAATTAATTTAGTATTGGTTATGTTTGGCTAGTTTATGAGTAAAATTGTTAGTTTTTATCAGTATCGTTTCTTAAAAAATATCAATTTGAAAACGATATCAGAATGACATCAAAATGATCCAAAAATAATGAAACAAGTAGATATTGGGCTCAATTAATTATAGAAAAATTGAAAAAAGAGAAGCAACATGTTATCTTCTCAATTTTAATTAGTTTCCTTTTAATTTTAAAAAAAAGTGTAAAACTTAAATTAATTTATACTAATCTAACCTTTACCTATGAAGGATATTTATTTGTTGAAAGTAAGATAACATCAGCACATCATCCTCATTTGTTTTTTTGTAGATATATGAACTCGATATTGTTGTTTCATCATAGAAATTAAAGAAAAAAGAGAATAATTTTTATCAATGATGCGAGTTTTAGGGAACATGCAATTTTTTTTAATTTTTTAATTCTTCATAATTAATTCAACTATTCTATATCCACTAATTGTTTCATGTTTGTGCAATTCTTTTTTTAGAAAAATCAAAATTTTTGTCCTTTTATATTTTTTACAAATTTATTTTAATTTTTATTATTGTAGCTAACTTAATAAGTATAATTATAATATTAAAAAAAAAACAATAATCCTAATATGATAATGACACGTTATCACTAATACCATATAAGAATTGATGCAAATGAAAATAAGAACTAAATGGTTGTATTTTAAAAAAAGATGTTTATATTTTTTATAAAGTTTAGAGGTGGTAGCCTAAAATTAATAATAGAGTACGTAAAATAAAAAATTTCCGGTTCACATAACTTGTGGAATAGAATATTCAATGTACATATTGTATTTTAAGGATTTCTGTGGGCATGTTGCCTGAAAATAAAGGAAAGCCATAAAAAAATGTGTGCCATGAACACTTTGTGCTTGTGCATGCAGCGAGTGGGGACCCTTTTTGAGGAAGCTTTTATGGTTGTGTTATAGAATCATTTTGGGATTATTATTTGTTTACCATTTTCCTAAAAATTACATATATATAATCTATATAAAAAATATTATAAATATACTTACATTCAACATGCAACGTATGGCATACCCTTATATACGACATATGTATCGTAAGTGCAATATGTCATATAAGCAAAGTGCCGCTATTTTACTATATGTATCGCGTCTATATTTATCGCATATAGGGTATGCGAAACATAAATTTTTAAAAGTTTTGCATAGTAGGTCATTATATTTAATCTCCAAGATGTGATACATATACAAAACTTTATATCTCTTCTCTAACATGCAATATGGCAATAATATTTTGGTAAATTTTTTTTTAGAAAAATTACACTAAAAGATCGCAACATTTAGACGTAAGTTCCTTTTAGATCATAGTGTTTGGAAAAGTAGTTCGATTCATGTCTCCATGATATATGTCAATAGGGGAATTTGACATGTGTTGATAAGAGAAAGTGACATGTGTTCACACAACCTTAATTGGATCACTTTTCAAAAGGTTGTGATAAAAAATAAATTTACCTCACGTTGTGATATTTTTTTAACTACTTCAAATGTTATGAACCAAATGAACTTACTCCTAAATGTTGTAATCTTTTGGTGTAATTTATCCAATTTTTTATATAATTTATATTTGTATAATTTTTTTACAAAGACGATAAATATGTATTACATCCGATCCATATCATTATAATTATAAAATTAAGTTGATTTTAAGGAAATTAATATATTTGATAACGGCTTAACCACCTATTAATGTAACGGATTCGATAACCGTCTCGGATCTTATAATTTTCTTAAGTCCAATACATGTTTGATTCCTATACAAAATAATTACTAATATATTGCTTCGATAAAATTAATTACCAATTACTAATTTCCAGTTGCAAAATGGCGTTTAAAAAATAAGATGTTCAATTTTACACAAAAATCAAGTGAAAGAATCGCAATTTAATGTTTGATTACGATCGTAATATCGTAATTAATAATTGCAATATATAGCGATTATTAATAGCGATATTACTTCGTACGTTAGTCGCAATATGTATACATATATCGTATTTTAAAGATGCGATATTTATGTATTTACTGTTTACTCGTATATCTTGTGATAAAAATATAATTTTAATGATAAATTAATAATTATTTTTATTTTGATTTTAGTTAAATAATTAATTTCAATTAGCTACATAATAAATTAATTCCAATTTTCCCTCTTGTGGACCGAAATGCGTATGATCTGACTTACACCCTCAAAGTCCAATCCAACCCCGATTCCCCAAATCCTCTTCTAACCGTTCACTTTGCACCCCCCCTCCCTCTCTCTCTCTGTCTTGCTGGCTCCTCTTCACTTCACACACTAACGAGAACACACAGAAGTACTGTCTCATGATCAATCCGGAAAGCACCAAACGCACTTCTCCTTGTAATCGTATAACGAACCTTCGAGAACGAAAAGAAAAGAAAAAGAAAAAGAAGAAGAAGAAGATAGAACCATCTTTTGGTATTGCTTGTTTTTTCTAGTATTTCAAGCTCTTGTTGTTACTGTACTCTGTAATTTACTTCGAATTAAACGAAGTTTCATTTGTGCGATTTGTTTTTCCCCCCCCTTTTCTTTCCAGGTCTAGAATCATAAGATAAGCTTTTGGGATGTATAAGAGCAGCAATCTTGCTGCCAGGATTTTCGAGAGACAGATTCGTACTCCCGCGCCAGGAACAAGTGTAATCACGCCATCAATGTTTTATTATTATCATTATCGTTATCATTCTTTTTATTCTTGGGGCTTCTTGCCGATTCAGTCCATCTAGATTACTTGTTTCATGTTGTGATTTCAAAGTATAAATCGACATTCCTTTGTCTTATGAAGTGTGTTATCTGAAACTGTGATTTTATAAGGAATGATATTATATAAAACATTGATTCCGTACTGGAATAGATTTTTCTTCTAAAATATGCTCGTTTAAATAAAGAAACTAAGAAATGAAAATCTTATTATAGCTACATTCCATTCACCAGGAATAACAATTCCATTATAGAATGGGCCGTTAGTGTTTGGAAATTCTACGTTGCAAAATTGAGATACTAAATTGTGGAATCATGCAATAGAGATGAACACGGAGCGAGTAGCACATACTAGATCCTGCATCCTATATGCAATAGTTTTTGGTATGATGTCAGGTTGATTAATTAGTAGTTATCAACTACAAAATAAAGAAAAATTATGCCTATATGATATGTATGTAAGTATTTGGTGTGATGTTAGGTTGATTTGTGTATTTCCTTTTTGAATATTAATCTAAGGTAGAAGCATAATTGGAAAATGAAGCTCTCAGGCTCCAACTGAAGTGTCATGCCTCATCTAGTACTCTTTAATTGTAATTGCCAAGATCTCGGTCTTCGACTTTTTTGTTTCGTTTGATGTTTTGCTTGAGATTTTAGGTCTCTTGCGAGTCCTATCCTTTTTATTCATCTTATACATTGTACCTTTTTGTACATTAATGAAATGAAATTCTGAAATTATCAAAAAAAAAAAAAAACCCGAAAATGAAGCTGTCCATGAAGCGAGGAATACACAATGTTCCCTCTATACATAGAATAGATGTATACACTAGCATACGATTTTTCATCAAAACAAATTGCTTAAGTGCACTTGCAGGTTCAGTCACTTCTATCTGATTATCTCATATTGAAACCATGAAAAATTTCTACTTTTAGAAATTCTCTAGATATATGTTTGTGGTGCATGGAATGGAATTATTTGAAGTTTTGTGATTATTTAGGGTCTGTTTGGATTGTTGGTCTTAGATTTGTATCCAATCTTAGTGATCTGTATATAAGTAATTAAGTCTATTTTTTTCCATATGTTTTTCTACAAATTTCCCCATTCAAATAGGCATCAAACTAATGTTAAACCAATGTGAAGTTGATGAACCAAACTAGTCAGTTCTAAAGGACATTGGAGGATTTAAATAATTTAAAGAGATAGGTCTTTGGAAACAAATCCAATTAGTTTATGGTCCATAAAATTTGCAAACGTGGATGGTTAGTATTTGATGGTTTGTTCCAGAAGGTACCTTACTCGGAGTTCTTTTAGTCTACATGGCTTGATTTCATATTATAAAAAACCTTCTGAATGAGATACAAGTTGATCTACGGCATCAAAAGTGTCACTTTATTAAGTGGTTGGGCTTAAGTTGCTGTTGTTAGACCTTGTGAGACTGGAGGACAAAATTTACTGCACTATAGGTGTATTGAGAGTGCTGAGCTTGAAAGTGACTGCATTTGGAGTAGGGAGGCTAAGTCACTTCTGGTATAGCACAAGTCTTCAGGCTTGATTTGTTTAATGATTTAGGAATTTGATTCTCTTTAAATTTCTCCAAAAGAACAAAGGTTGATGCAAATGTAATATCACTCGCAGGATTTACAAAGAAATGTATGAATGGTGAAGTATTTTCCTTATTTTGTTTTCATTGCGGTTGCAACTCTCTGTTGCATGCTCCAACTAACAAAAGATATATAATTTAAATAATTAACGGCATTTGTTCATATATTTATATCGTCAGTTCTTCAGCATATGTTGAAGCTTTTTGTTGTTGATAGAGTCATGTGTTGAAAGAGATCATTGTCAAAAGAACTGCAACTCATATGTCTATCTTTCTCGAACTTGATCATCAAACAAGATTGATAATTGAGACTGTTGAAGTCGTGCCTTCAAGTTAATAAGCTCCTTTAAAGCTTTGTTATTTTAATCAATGCTCTAGAACTTGGTTATGTATCTCCCTTATGAAAATTGATGCTTCTGAATACTTCTTTAGTTTCTGTTATAAAAATTCTTTATAAATTAAATTGCTGCTGTCTCAAGCTTCATTTTGCTTCTGCCATGCACTAGAACGTAAAATTCATGCTTAGTGGATTTCTTTCTCCTCTTTCATTATTCATTTTTGATAGTGTATAAAGTATATAATAAAAGGGAAAGGAAAAACTTCTCGTCTAACTTTCTTCACAATGCGAATAATTAAGTGCCAATGTTTTGATGCAACCTTTATTAATTACTTTGAGGGGAGTGTCTTGATGCAGATATGATATAATTGCTTTGATAAATGGATACAAACGTCTGTTAATCCCATGAATGTTCCCTTTATAAATTTCTGGTGTGATAATTTAAGTGAGTTTTTTTAGAGTTAACTTCTGTTATTCTTTTGGTTCAACATCTGTAAGCTAAACATTTTAAGACATTGGGTGTCTGCACAGCCTGAAATTTGATAAAATGGTCTGATGAATTATTCTGTGTTATGTGTATTTTTGGCTTCAGCAATTGATGAATCAGTAGTTTGTGGAACATGTATGAATATTGGGCTTATTGCTATCTAGGAGGGTTCCTTTGAAAGAGGATCTGTCACTGAAATTATGCCATTTATTCTATGTCAGCTTGAGCCTCATTGACTTTTGCTGCTTACAGGTTCATTCTGCGAGACAATTTTATGAGAATTTGGTTCCCAGTTATACCGTGTATGATGTAGAATGTCCTGATCATTCCTTTCGCAAATTCACTGATGATGGTCAATACCTTATAAGTTTCAGCAGAAATAGCCATGATCTTGTTGTTTATAGACCAAGATGGTTATCATTCTCATGCAAAGGAGAGGATTGCCCTCAGGATCTCCCACAAAAAGCAAAGAGATTTGAGAGCTATTTCACCCAATTATACACTGTCTCCCTCGCATCATGCAATGAGGTTCTTTGTAAGGATTTTTTTCTCTACATGGAGGGTAATCAGTTTGGGCTGTTCGCTACCAATTCAACCCCAGTTCATGATGCTACAGTGTTTGGACAGGGAGCTACTCCAGGTGTACCATCAGTAGATAGGATAACTTTTATTCTCCTAAGGTTGTGCTTTCACTATTTTTCCTAAGGATTTTCTTTAATGCTATAACTTATGCAAGAGAGAAAGCTTTTATTTTTCCCTAATTGATTTTGAGGCTTTCCATCATATAGATTGGAAGATGGAGACATACTGGATAAAAAAGTGCTTCACAACGACTTTGTTAATTTGGCCCATAACATGGGTGTCTTCTTGTATGATGATTTATTGGCAATTGTGTCGATTCGCTTTCAAATGATACACGTACTTCAAATCCGAGATTCTGGGAATCTAGTTGATGCGCGATCCATCGGGACATTTTGTCATGAAGATGATGAGCTTTTCCTGAATTCTAATGTGCAGGCAAGTTATGTCTTTACTTCATTGTGAGCTGCTATCTTTTGTTTTCTAGTGTTTTTGTCATAATTTTTTTTTTATTAGGAAACTTGTGGGCATTAAATAATGAAAACGTAAGCCCATGGATTTTAGTTTTTGGGTATGTTTGGCTAGCTTTTTCAGGTAGATACAGAAACACTTTTCAAACTTTTTTCTAACAAATTGTTTATAAAAAAGTAGATATAGATAAAAAAAAATTGTTAATACTCATGAAAAGATCAAATATAAAAAAAATATAGATACAAATCTGATATAGTTACACATATCATTTCGATACAATACAGATGAAAAACAAGATCTAAACAGACCCTTTGAATGAGTACTGAAAAAGCATATAATTTCCTTGTGGCCTTTTCACTTGATGTTTATGGTCTCTTTTCTATTTTTCCTTCATAATGATAGACTCAACTGCATCCTGGTGGAGTTTTCTTTTTGGGTAAAGAGCACAGTGGAGTGGGGTCTACTCTTTTTGAGATTGCAACTATGAAAATTGCCTGCACTTATATTATTTTGATCAACCTACTTATGTGAAGTTCTTACTTATGAAAAGCTGCCATTTGCCGTGGTGTGTGGGTTGAAAAAAAAAATAAAGAGGGAGGTTGGTCAGCAAGAGCGAAGAAAATTGTAGTAGCAATATCAAACTGTGAAATTTTGACGTAATTTGGTGTTTGAAATGGTTTTTATGATGGTAACCAGATAAATGGTGCTAGCTAGCATTAGCTTGTGGTTAGAGGTGACAAGATCAGCCATGGTTGTGGTAGCTGATGTGGTACCGGTTGATGTTTAACAAAGAGTACGGGGAAATTCCTTCAGGAAATAGGATTCTCAGTGGTTATAATTGAGTATCTTGATTTGCAATAATTAATAGTTTCCCTTTCCTGAAAAGTACTTCTCATTCACAAAAGTAGTTTGCAATAGAGACCTCTTCCATGAATCAAATGCTGTCCACATCTCAAATCCTTTTTTTTTTTTTGGGAAAGGGTTGATGTTGCAGATTGTACCTGAACTTTGATAAATTATGCAATTAGATAGTTGAACTTTTAAAATTGATTAATTTAATACCTAAAAGAACTTTTTGTACATACCAATTGTCGCTTCATCAAATTAGCTAATATCATCATCCTACATGTTTTAACCAATATGATGTGGTACTATTGACGTACATGAAAAATTCTTATAGGTGGTAAATTAATCAATTTTAAAGTTCGGTGCTAAATTGATCAATTTCAATTTTAAATTCAAATTCAAATACTTAAGTGCATATTTTGCCAAAATTTGGATGCCATTACGAAATTTACCCTTTTGGAAAATAGTGGGTTATTATCACTTTCCAAAAGACATCCATAATTAGTAGTTTTGGCTTTCACTTTGAATAGATTTAGATAGCCTTCATGACAACGTCCAAGGTTTCGACCTTAATTAAAAAATAGTCATTTTCATATGGAAGGGAAAAAGAAAAAAAAATATTGATATTTTGAAAGAAATAAAAATAAAAATGCCACTGGAGTAAAAATAATTCCAAAACTAGGCAATTTTAACTCGTTTCTACAAAAGAGGAGTTTAGGTTGTATCGAACTTGTATGTTGAAGAGATGAGTTCATTGAAATTATTTTGAAGAGACGAATTTATTATAGTTAAACTAAACTCATTTTTTGAATAGACAAATTTTTATAATTCAAACTCGTTTATTCAAAAAATGAGTTCAACTTGCTTATTTTTTGGATTATTTTTTCCTAAAGGCATTTTTGTACTTTTGTTTTCAAATTATTGTTGTTTTTTTCCTTATCCCTCGTATGGAACATATAATAAGAAGGAAAATTAGCATTACATCTACTTACTTTGAATATGATATTTGAGCAGCTTTCCTACGTTATTAAATATTCCATAATTATCCCTTCTCTCGGACAAAGTGAATTATGCAAACTTAGCAAGTAGGCACCCAAAAAAAAAAAAAAAAAAAGGAAAGGAAAACTCTGGAATAAATAGAAACATGACCATCCATTTGGTCATGTTATAATTACTTACTTTTTTAAACTGAAATTTTGATGTTTTTCAAAGTTAATCGTCTGGTTGTTGTTCTAATGTGTTTTATTTTCTAAAATTCTTGTTCTCCTTTTTCGTATATAATTATGTTTTTTGGTTTTTGGAATATCAGGGTCTTTAAGACCCTATCAAATGTACGGAAGTAGTAAGATTATATGAGGAACACCGTCTTTCCCATATAGGAATAGCTGAAACAAAGGTTAAACTCCAAATATTCAAGCAATTTGGGGTCATCGATGCAAAGTTGGGACGTTTGTGGGTTGGCTGGAATCCAAATTTTTGGGATGTTAACATCCTCTCTATGTCTTCTTTAAGTATACATGGCTTTTGTTCATTGGTGGAAGGGAATACATCCTTTTTTGTTTCCTTCATTTATGGAGTAAATGATGCCTTGGTCGATAGGATCTTTGGAAAAATCTTTGTTGTTTTAAAGCTTAACTATCTCCATTAGATTCTTGGATTATCGTTGGAGACTTTAATGAATGTAGATGGTTGGAAGACAAAGTAAATGGTAACATTGTGTTTTCCAAGGAGATGGAGGAATTCAATGAATTTTGTCTGAAAGCAGAATTGGATGAGATTCATTTCTGAGGCATCACCCATACGTGGTCAAACAGATGCTCACACAACCCGATTCTCAGAAGGCTTGATAGAGCTTTTATGAACCAGGCATGGATGCAACAATCCCCAGATTCAGAAACTCGTATTCTTAGCCTTGGTTTCTCTGATTATTCTCCTATCATTATCTAGTTGCATCTTGGTTGTCCTACATGAAGAACTAACTTTACATTTTTCAATTTTTGGATGGCCATTCAGACTTTATGCCTATTGTGAAAGAGGTTTGGGGAGCTGACCGGAGGGTACCCCAATGTTCCAAGTTATTCCAAAGTTGAAACTCTTGAAATTGGAATTAAAGAAACTGAACCGAAAAGAATTTTCTGTCTTCTGATTTCCAGCATCACTTAGCTGATGCCAAAGAAAAGCTCCTAGTTTGCCAAGAAAAAAATCGTGCTAACCCTCTTGTGGCTGATTGGAATAGTGAAAAAGGCTTATTCAATGAGTGTTATACCTTAAATGCCATAGAAGTATCTTTTCTTAAACAGAAATCAAGCATATCTTGGCTTAAGCTCGGGAGTTGTAACTCAAGCTTCTTTTCATTGTCTACAGCAAAGAAATCATAGGAACTCTATTAGATTTACTGTTAATGAGGATGGACAGTGGGTTTCTACCTCGAAAGAAATAAAATAGTTGGCGGTAAACTACCTCAAATCCTTATTCAGTGAATCGAGCACTGTGCTTGATGCATCCCACTAACTAGAGCAATTAATCACAAAAAGGGTACATAGAGAAGACTGGCAAGCATTGATAAAACCATTCCCTATGGAGGAAATTAGGTCTGTATTTTTTGAAATGGCTGTAGACAAAGCCTCAGGTCTGAATGGGTATAATGTTAATTTCTTTCAAAAGACGTGGAATATTATTGGTAATGATGTTTGTATGGCTATCCAGAATATTTTTGCCAAGATCCTAAAATCCATAAATTCAACAGCTATTTCACTGGTCCCAAAAGTGGAGAACCCTACTTGCATGAAGGATTTCAGATCAATCTCTTGTTGCAACACCATATATAAATGGATTTAAAAAATTTTGGTAGAGATACTTAAGTGTGTTCTTTCATACTTAGTTGGTAAAGAGCAAACAAACTTCATTCAAGGACGAAGGATAATGGATAATATCTTGATGGCACAAGAACTATTATGAGGTTATCACGAGAACTCTCCTAGAAAGAGATGTGCAATTAAATTGGATATCATGAAGGCCTATGGCTATGACAATGTCCATTGGAGCTTCCTTGAAAAAACCTTTATAGTAGTAGTTTCCTCCCGCCACACCACCACCCCACCCCCACCCCCCCCCAACCCCCTAAATTTATCAATTGGATTATGCAGTGTGACAACTCCCAAATTTTCAATCAATCTAAATGAAGAATTGGTGGGATTTTTCTCAGTTCACGCAGACTTAGGCAAGGGATCTTATTTCCTCTTATTTCACTTAATGTTGGGGCTTCAAGCCACCCATGAAAAGAGTAATATCTTTTTTAGTGGAGTTGATCAACTTGTGATGGAGGAAACCTGTCACTCTCTAACTTTCAGTTAGGGGAATAACCTATCAAGTACTTAGGGGTTCCTTTATTCTCATCTTAGCCTAATAAATCAACTTATCATTTCTTGATTGAGAGATTTAGCAAGCATATCAATCATTGGATTAGTAAGAATCTCTCTTTTGTGGGTAGAATACAATTGGTGAAAAACATCCTCTTCTCTATCTAAGTTTATTTGTCCTCTACTTTCTTTCTTCCAAAAAGTATCTAAAAAGAGCTAACCAAAAGAATGAAATGCTTCCTTTGGAATGGTAATGATGAGGAGAGAGCTACGGTAAAATTGAATTGGGAGACGGTTTGTAAGCCAAAGAGTGAAGGAGGACTGGATATTATTGATTTGGTGATATGGAACAAGGTTGCCCCAGTTGAAACATATATGGTATCTGTGTAACGGATGTTAGGGATTCGTTATAGCCATCTTGGGTACTAAGCTCATAAAAAACAAGAACTTTTGGTTAATGAAGATGCCTTTAATATTATCCTGGTCTTGGAGGAAAATTTTACTCTTACATCCTCTTGAGCAGCCTATTTAAACAAGAAGTTGGGAATGACAATAGTATTTCTCTTTAGTATGATGTTTGGCATCCTAAAGGAGCTCTAGTGGATTGGGGTTTTCCAAAGGAAGCTAGATTATGTTGTATCATAAATGAAGAGGGTTGGGATTGGCCGCAGGGTGCCCTAATTAGGACTAGATTTGACAGGAAATGACAACTAATATCACTCTGAATTTAAATCAGGAGGAGAGAATGGTATGGAAAGATAAAACCACTAAAGAAATTGTTCATTAAAGAAGCTTATGAATCTACGTGTCTAAAGTGAAAAGGTACACCATGGGGTAATCTTATGTGGTTCAAGATACTCATACCAAGGCACTCATTTCTTTTATGGTTGGCAACCCATCGGAAATTTACCACTTTAGATAAATTGGTGAATTAGGGAGTAGTGGCTCAAAATTGTTCCTACCTATGTAGAAATGGAGAAGAGTCCCATGACCATCTGTTCCTCAAATGTCCTTTTTGTGATGGAAGCATGAAATCTATTGAAGGCAAAGATTTTGGCGTGTAATCTTTTTCCACCAGACCTAAATAAGTTACAAGACCTTTTTGATTCTAGTGGAGGAGGGTTGAATTCGATATGGAAAATTCTTACTAGCTTGGTGATTTGCATGGTGTGGAAGGAAATAAATGAGAGGAGATTGGGAAATAGATCGCGTGGTTCTTTAGAAATGGCTTGTATTTTATAGATCTCATGTTTTGTAATTGCCAATATCTTGATCATATACCATGTTTGTTTTTGGGTACTGAGCTGGAGGAGTCAGGTATCTAATTGTTTTGAGTATTTGTGTTCTTGTAGGGATCCTTTTCCTTTCCATTTCCTTGTACTCATATATACAAAACCAATGAATACTGAACTTATCCCAAAAAATCTTTTTGACATCTAAACTTTTATTTATTTATTATTTTCTGTGTATTAATTGCAGAACTTGGCAGCTAGCGAAACTGGCCAACATCAAAATCAGCCGCATCAAGACAATCCTTTTCTGAGTGGCCTTAAGCAACGCTTGCTGTCATTTGTATTTCGAGGTATATGGAATGAAGAGACAGATGAAACCCTGGTGAGTTACAAATATGATCGTTTGTCTGTTTCTCAGGTGCAACGATTTTCTCTTATTGTTCAGATTAAATTAAAGCTACTATGTATACCTTCCTTTCCTAACAGTAATTTGCAAGATGCCTATTTATTGACTTCATCATGGGGGTTGAGGCCATTTTATGGAAACTTTTTACTTACACTAATTGACAATGGGCAGGAATATATATTATTGTAGAAACTATATATTTCCTAGCTGGTCATCTCGTGTCATTTTTATTTGCATTAACAATTTTGTGGATGGTAGTTGTTGCTTTTGACCATATTTCTTTAAAGTTGTGAAGATAATCTATTATTATGCTCTCAAGTCCTAGTTACCGCTGAGGCCAATTTCAAATCTCATTCAAGCTTTGCCTTACATTTATTGGTGTTGTGATCCACCTTGTGAGAACTGATGGTTAAAGGGGAGTGAGGGCTCGAGTTAGAAAACCACTAACTTTGTGAAAATAAAAGAGTGATACTAATTTTTTGGTTGTTTATTGTTTTGCTCAAGGGCTTATTTATATTGAGTATATGATTCGTGCGTTCTAAAATGCTTGATTGTTTTCCCAGAATAAGCTAGTGTAATTTTTAAAGACAGGTGATATGAAAATCTCCTTTTTATTACAACAAAATAAGGCAAATCTCTTCCCTGCTATAAGCAGTTGTATACAACTTTTTTTATTCCTAATAAAATTATTTATTGGGTAAAATATATTTTAAATACTCATGTATTTGACACTTTGCAAAGTGAAAAAGAGTGAAACATAGGCACGTAAAATGTAGTTTACCCTTATTTATTTTATTTAAATTTTTTAACAATAAAGACAAATCTCCTACCACTTATTGTTCCTACCCTATTTATACACCTTTTATAAGTCTCCAACACTTTATAGTGGCTTAATTTGAGAACTATTCCATGCCTAGTTATGAAGGTTTTTTAGAAGATACACCGTGAAAATAAATTAGCAGAATAACTTTTGGCATTGGAATTGAGTATGTCTCAGCTTATAGAGGGTTTAATTATAAAAATCAGGTTAAGTAGAAATAATTGAGTGGTTGTACAAGATTATGGAAGTTCCTTCTACTTGACAATTTTTGTGTGTTGCTGGCAGACTGAGATCCTTCAGCAGAAGTGATAGCTACGCAAGAAGCCTGTTATGAGCTCAACTTTTTCAGCTCTTCTCAATGCTATTCCTTGTCTTGTTTTGTGCAATTTGCCTTTAATGATAGAATCTGTGCAGTCAAGCATTTAGCCCTTAAACCTGTGATTTTCTTCAATTGATCCTCTTAATGACAGCATTGGAATGGTCCCTTTTTTTTTTTTTTGGTGGGGGGGAGATCCTGGAACTTTTGCAATTAAAGAAAAGGAGGATTATATATTGCATGGTTCCATAAATGTAATTAAAAACTAATTAACAAATTAAATTAAAGAAACATGATGAACAAATGTTTTTTACTATCTAGTGCAATGACACAAAGAACCCAATCCATCATGGTGGACTTGCAATTCCACATTGCAGTTGCTGATTGTTAGCTCATGCTCAACTAGCAGCCCCATTTCAATCGGACTACAACCTTTTTTAAACTAGCACATGACCTTTTCGGCATTCCATGCCCCCAGATTGTGCTTTGCTGTGCTTCTCTGCAATAAGTCGTGAACAGAGCACCATTTTGTTGTTTAACCTCTACCACCACAACAGGAAGTAACCACTCTGAATCAGCATACACTGACCATGCCTCCACTAATTCCAGGCACCTTTTAGCGACACACCACAGACCCTGTCTGTTTGCATCTTTGTTGACCAAACCACCATTCAGTACTTCAGTGCAAAACCCAGACACTCCTTGCACTGTCAGAGGAAAGTTTGAATACCACCTTGGAGGTAGTAGATCCTACTCGTAGAGTTCATACGTTCTTTCTAAACACTGCAGGAATGATCATGACAATGAAGGTCATTACCATGATGTGTTAAAAGGACTATTGGTAATGCCAAAAATCTTTGGTCATGGTCTTAGTGGAGCAGGAGCTGTGTTCACTGGATGTGTTGCTTTTTATTTGACTTGTTTGCTCTTTTCTAGTATGTTCTAATGATGCAGCCATGTAATGTCTGATGCAGCTATTTTTTTAATTGGATAAAGTCAGTGTCTTATATTTAAATGGACTTCTCTCTGCCAATAAATTGTGCGGGTGTCTTAGCATCAGGGGCTAAATTGAAGAAAACTGAAACTATAGGAGCTTAATTGCAGATGTCAAATATACAGAAAACCTTTAATGTACCTGAATCCTTTGTGCATTCTCTATATATTTTTCCCCTGGTATCTCCCTTTGTTTTGGGTTCTTGTATAAGCAGATACTTAATAACTTGGACTAATTTATCTTTTGGCTTGTTGCTTCTATTTAAACTTGTTACACCTGATTGTTTGTATTTTCATAGTAGTGGTTTTCTTCTAGTTTTGAAGTTGTAAATATTGGGCTTTGTCCCCTTCTTCCTGCACATTGCGGTTGTACTCTTCCTTTGGTTATATATAAATTTTGAATAAACCCAAAAAGAAAAAAACTTGTTACACCTGATGCTTGATGCTTTTATTCCATATCTGAAGTGTACATTACTTGGACTTACGCAACTCTTTCATTTTTCAGCCATCATAGAGAAAACATTTGGTTGCCTACGTTTAACATATTTGGATTTGAGAACCCTGAATTGGGCCTCTGTATGGTCATGAGCTTGATAAAATTTTGTTGGATAAATTTTTTAATATGACTTTCAACAAAGAAGAAGTGATTTTGTGTTTCTTCTCCATCTGAGATAGTTTCTGATTCTTTTTATACAAGATCCTAGGATTTTATTATATTATTTTTTGTTTAGTTGAAGAACTTCTGTACTTATGCATCTTTCATTTTAAACTAGCGGATGCAGTCCCTGAAGAAGAAATTCTATTTTCATTTTCAAGATTATGTTGACTTGATAATATGGAAGGTATGATTTCCAAGTCTTCTTTTATATACTCAGTATTATCATTCATGCTGTCATTGTAATATACACTTAGTTTGCCTCTATTTTTATTTTTATATTTTTGTTGTTGTGTAGTCAAAATATATGTTGACCTATATTTATGGATATACTTTGATTAGGTGCAATTTTTGGACAGACAACATTTATTAATTAAGTTTGGCAGTATAGAAGGAGGGGTAAGCTCTTCATTCTTTTTAGCATTATTTAGAGTAGAGAAAAAGAATTACATAAATGTTGTCCCTGCTGAAGTTGTAAACCTGCATGGTCAAGGATGGATTCAATTGATGTGAATTATTTGCTTAATGATAATTTGTGATGAGAAATTGACAATGGCAGTATCTCTTCTTTTACCCCAGCAAGTCCTTAGATGGTGAAGGGGAAAAGAGTTTCTTGGAATTTTTTTTGAGTGAAAGGCAGCTTTCACTTACTATGGACATGTTTGGTGGAGTCAATGGAGTAAAGTCCATAAAATAATTTGCAACTGTTTTTAATGAAAACTTGGTAAGATAAAGAATGGGAAATATAAAATGTGATTGTATTAGCTCTCCCAATCATGAAATTTGATTACTAACTTGGAATAGTCGTTTATATATAGGAATTGTATACATTCTTTTGATTTCACCCTTGTGTTAGTATCAAATAGTATTTAAAAAAGAAGAGTAAAGTAGATTTTTGAAATTTATTTTATGAAATCCACCAATGGCCATAACTTGGGAAAGCTGGAGAATTAAAGTTGTAAGCGAAGAAGCAAGACTTGTTTCAGAATAGGGTTATTTAACAAAAATATGTCATTTAAATGACCGAAGAATTGAGCTTCTCATCTGAAAATTCTTTACTGTAACAAGCATCAAGGATCTTTTACTGTGAATTGGCCACGTTGGTTTGCATCACTTGGTGCATTTAGATGGAGACGGATAAGAGAGGGGGGGAAGAGGCAGGAGGGGGTGGCGGCTGTAGCGCCCAGCAGAGAAGATGACTTAAAATAACAAGAAGAGGGGAGGTTAAGAGAGTAAGAGAGAGAGATGGAAATAGTTTAATGGAAAAATATAAAGTGAAGAAATTAAGTTATTTCTAGTAAATTAATAAATAAGTATTTATTTAAACGATATTCAAAATTAAACACAAGTCTATATAATATACTCGTATAGATAACTTTTATTTATTTATTTATTTAGTGTGAAACACACGTCTACTGATATTTTGAAAAAAATTATAAAAAATCAATTATATAAAAAAAAACCTAAATAATGTTGTAGCATCGCATTTATTACATGTGACATGCTATTTGTTTAATTATTTTGGCGCATGGGAAATTATCTCTATTTATTTATTCTCATGCCTTAATTGTGTTGGTTTTTTCTTTTTTTTTTTTTTTTCGTAAAGCATATGTAGAACCTATTGCACTATATCTATAATAGATAAATATATTTTGTTGTATGTGAATACTAAAGAAAAGTGGGAAATCCATGCGGATAGGACTTTGCATACGTGGGTGAGCTCGTGAAGTTTACAGATAGGAAATGATTCGATTTCATTATAATCTCAAATCATGTGGAAATAGGTTTTTCTGGCACTAAAATGATTCTAATTTTCTAGTATGAAACTAAGGAAACTTGGTTTGGTTACCTTTCACATTATCTACAATGTGAACAAACATTTAATTGATTCTATTCAGTATTTATTTCAGTATATTTGAGTCTATTAATGCATATTATGATTTTTATTACATGATAATTTCTTTGCATCCGCTAATTTAGAAAAGCATTACCCCTCATGTATGAGGATTTACATTGGCTTTTCCGAGTTTCTGGGTGGGCTTTTTAGGTTTTCCTTGTTTTGAATTAAGAGCTTGGTTGGCACTTACCTCCTTCAAACTGAAAATAGAAAGAGCTTATTTTTTCTCAGTTGCAAAAATGTTATTTCAGTTTGTCTTCTGACTTCATCCTTTTGAAGTTTTAGATTTCACGTAATACTGATAACCTTCCAGCCTTTTTTGCTGTATACAACATGGAGACAACTGAAATTGTTGCCTTCTATCAGGTATATGTTCTTAGAATCAGCCTTCTGAATTTCTGTTGGTTACAGGCTTGCACCTTAATTCATCTTAACTGTTCTTTTTACTATGGTAATTTATTAACGTGTTCTTGTGTAGAACACTGCAGAAGATCTTTATCTCTTCTTTGAGCAATTTTGCGACCATTTCCATGTCCCCTCAGGGGACTCTTTGCACATGAGATTTATTTCAACTCATTCAAACAACATCCACTGTCTTGAGCAGTTGAAATCAATTAAAAGTAAAAGCAGCAGCTTCTCACAGGTGTGTTGTCTAGCCTTATTAGGAAGAAAAAGGTTATCATCGTACTACTCTTTTTGCATTTTCTAGGAGTCTTGTGTCATAACACAATTTAACTTGATCTTGCACAGTCTTAACAATCTTTATACTGTTACTGCAAGCTTAGAAAGGGCGAATTGATGGATTTTTGCAGTGCATAAGGAAAATGATGGGTTCGCTTCCTTTTGGTTGTCAGTCACAAAGCCCTTCTCCTTATTTTGATCACTCACTCTTTCGTTATGATGAGAAGGTTTGGTTCAATGGCTAGGACATTTCTTTTCTTATATTACAGTGTTTATTTTATTTTATTTATTTTTATTTCAAATGTTTGCGAGTAACATAGGAGTAATCAACTTCTCTTATCAAAACATATGGCTTTAAGTGCTAGATTTCTGCTAGAATGTGTAAAAGATCGAGTTTAGCATTTTCTTTAGTAAATGTATAATGTCTGTTTATTAGTGGCTTATATGTGCTTATCTTAACCTTTTTTACCTGTGTTAAGGAAATGCTTGGCGTAGTCTTCCCTATCTATCTTTTAACTTTAGTACATAACCTGAAATTTATGTGTGTTAAGAAAATGCTTGGCATAGTCTTCCCTAGCTAGCTTTTAACTTTAGTACATGACCTGAAAGTGGGTGGGCTAGGAGATAGCAAGCCGATATATTGACAATAGCTATGGGGAATTTTTTTCAAATATTAGTTTTATAGATTACCAAACTTTAGCCAGCCAAGTTTGTGGATTGTTTCTGCCTTCTAAAAGAGTTATTGTAGTGTATATTTTACCAGATATGAAAAACTGTGAACTTTCTTTGTTTTCCTTGATCTTCTAATTGTTTTATGGATAGTTTTATCATTCATCATTTAGTGCTGAATGCTAATGCTTGTGTTGTTGTTCTAGCCCAAGAGAAAGTTACCTCTCAACTCGTTTGGATTTATCAATTCTTGGCAGCTGATGTGTTAACTCTTAAATATTTTGCAAGGAATGTCTTTTAATTTGTTATCATTGTTGCTTCTTTATAGTTGATTTCTGCTGCCGACCGGCATAGGCAGGCAACTGACCATCCTATCAAATTTATTACTAGAAGACAACCTTATAACCTCAAATTCAAGATCAAAGCAGGTCTGTACACATTTGCTTTTCACCTCAACTGCAATAACGTTAGTACATAATTTAGATGCTGGAAGTAGTCAATGCCTGTAAGATTGGCTCATGTTTCAGATCTCATGGCCATCGGTATCTTATTTTTCTCAGTTAAAATTCAGATTTGTGCGGTGAATGATACGTATGTTGTGCATTCCTATTAGGTCCCGAAGGTGGGAGTGCAGATAGCAGAGCAAAGAGAATCTCTTCTTTCCTCTTCCATCCGTTTTTGCCTTTTGCTCTATCTATCCAACATACGATGTTTTCTCATCCATACATAAATATTCACTTTCGGAGATGATGCCTTTGTTTTCTCCACGGCATTTATCATCCAAGTGTAATAAGCTCTTTCCTAGAAATGTATTATGTATATTAGCCAGGTTTCCGCTGTGCAATTGTAGTAGTTGTAAACATTTATTGTAGTTGTAGTGTTTTTTCTATCATTCTAGTCGTAGAATATAAGATTATGGGTGTGACATGCGAGTTTTTATTTCAACGTAGAGTACATATAGCGATATGGAGTCGCATGCAACACATACATCTTTACCATCTATATTGCTTATAACTTTGGACGGGACTTTTCTAATAATTTCTTTAAATAATCCCGAATTCGTACTAATAATTTTTTTTAAATGTGCCTTCCTTGTTAAAAATTAAATCAGCATTGATTTGGAGTAAATCACAACCATCAAGCTCGAATTATGCCAAAGATTCCCTTTTTTCAGTCCAAAGTGGCCTAATGGTTTAAATGACACAACGTAAAAATTCGATTTTGTTTAACTTTTAAACCAACTTGAATTGAATTACGAATGAACCGAATAATTTACATTGGTTGGGAGAAAAAAGAATCCTTGAAAGTAAAAAGTAAACTGAATCGGATCATAAATATCTTTAATAATTTACATTAGTAGGGAGTACTCGCAATTTTGAGAACACGACGGAAAAGATAAGACTCCGAACCTTGTGGGCTGTTAGTGTAATGGGATAATACAAACACTACGCCACCCTCCCATCCCCACCCCGCAGGGCAAAAAAGAAATGCAGCCTTGCACACAGATTACAAGCATATTTCCTATTATCTAGGGTGTTACATCCCAAATGGTGCTCACCACCTTTGCTCTTGCTTGTCACCGTACCACTACCATGCATGCCTCAAACCTACTACTTAATAGGGATGTAGTGGGGCCAAGTTTTGGATTGATCGTATGAATCCAAAACCTAACTTGCTACTCTATAGGATTTATCAAACCTGAATCTATAACCATATACGATTTTCATACTATATCCAAATATGCCTTTTAGGTTTGGGTAAACTCCTAGATTTTTTAGTACTCTTAGATGAAAACTCTAGAGCTACTATCGAAACTGAAACTCTAAAATCGACCCAAGTTAAAATCGAACTTTAGATATCTCAGACGAGATTAGATGAAGATTCAATAATCTTAGGATATTAGATGATTTAAGCAAAGCCCAAAACCCAAAGGTAAGTAATTTAATAAAAACGTATTACCGTCAAAACAATTTCATATACAACAATCTAATCGACCCGATTCAATTCTAAACCTTAGAAACCTTAGACTCGATCAAGCAATTTTTAAAACCCTAAAATATTATATGAGTTAGAAAAATAGCATGAACCCAAACTATAAGTCGAATATGAGGTATATACCCTAAAACGACAAGTTTTTCTAAACTTTAATGTTTCAAGGTTTTTCAATTTCAATTTTTGTATCCAATCGTTGACACGCAAATCAAGGCAAAATATTCTAACAAACAATTTTACACTAGAATAATATTAAGATATCCACATAATATTAGATAAAATTTTATCGGATCATAAAAACGTCAGTTATAGCATTTATATGAGTAGTTTTATCTTTACCGATAATTAAATTGTCTTTTCTATTATTCATTACTATTCACATTAATAATCTTTTACTTGTACTCTTACACCCTATTCTTGCAACATCTTACACCTATTCTTACACACATCTAATCACCATGCTTTATTTCATTAATATTTTTCTTCCTTAACTAATTTATTTTTCTCTCTCCCTCTCTCTTTCATGACCAACACATACACTCCCCCATTCTTCCTCTATTTTTTTTCTTTTCCAATTATTTTTCCATCTTTAATTCTCTCACTTTTTCATTTATAAATACCCTTTCCCTTTTCATTTTTCTCACACTTTACCCTTTTGAAACTCTTTCGAAATTTCCCTCTCCTTCTCTCATTAATCACGTCACCCCCTAATTGTACCTCTCCATATTTTTCTTTCATCTTTCCTTTAGGTAAACACACTAAACACTCTCCATAAGTTATGTTATGTGACATGTGTATGTGTTTGATTGGTTTCCATAAAAATCCCCATGATGCATGAAAATAGGGAATGGAAATGCAAGACAACATATTGAATCATGTCACACAATGTTATGTTTATGTTTATATTATGCTCATTGTTCTAGTTTACTAACATGACTTTCTATATGTATATATATGTAGATATTTAAAATTCTTAGGGCATACTGCTCATTAATCTAACTTGTTTATTTATGTTCTTTATATCAAGTAATTTATTTACATACTTTAGACTTGTCTATTTCAAGTGACAATAAGACTAGTAAACTTCTAGTCCTGAACTAGTTTATAATCAAGTCCGAATGAGACGAGAATAATTCAAGTCTCAGGAAACTTTATCCAAATTCTAAGACTCTCGTTTTAATTTATTTCATCTTGCTATATTTTATTTTACATTGTTATGGTGGCTGGATTAGTTCAAGTTCTGGGAAGCCTTGAATACAATACATGATTCCCATGTTTTATGTTGTTGTCTTTATGTTCTTACTTTCTTGACAATATTTTACTATATGTTCATCTTAGTATTCCTATATTCTCAAATTTAAATTATATGCTCATGTATATAAAATGCTCATAGTGACTTTTTTATAATAACAAAATTATTTTTGAACCTTGAATTGCAATGATGGCTATTTGTTTCTAAATTTAAAAGTAAGAATAAGATGATGATCTTAAGATTGTCATCATAATTACTTACTAATTTAGAAAGCCTAGCATGATATGGGGGATTCATAAAATTATGAACCTCTACATATTTACAATTCTTTGTTATGTAAAATATTTTCTTAAATATCATTTTCAATACTTAGGAATCCCTTGTGAAAAGAAAAATGTGGAAACAAAACCATTCCCTTTTTTTTTTTTTCAAAATGTCGTAATCTATAAGTATGAATGGGGCTGTGAAACTTGATTTATTCTTTCTTAAAATCAATATAATTTTAATATTTATGAATAATAAAACCAAGAAACAAACCTTACATCTAATTTTCCTAAGAATGCCGAGTCTCTAGGCATGGTTTTGAGAAGTTGCAACTTGAAAATTTTTTTCTTAAAAACACAAATGGCTTAATGTTTTGAAAAAAAAAGTAAACTATCAAATGAAAAATTGTTTATGGAACTCTTGAGTGCACCAAATTTTTTGAAAGAGATAGAACAAATATGGAACCCCATTTTCAAAATTGGATCACCCATTTATAAAGTCGTAAAAGTGAATTTTTCTACAAGATTCTCAAAGTTTACTATCCATAAACCTAAATTTCTTAACTCCATTAGAAAGGCTATTTAGGGGAAATAATTTGTCCAGTGAACAAGGCTTCAAGGATGAGCCACGCTGATTGATCGCTGTGAGCATGTGCTGGGGACTAGCAGTGATGATCATAGAGACCTTCAAATCAAATTCCCTAACCCTTGACATAGAGGGCGTAAATCCATTCTATGTATGGTTTCCAAATACCCATACATACTTGCTTGTATCATGTGATTGTTGCATAGCATGTTTAACATATACTTGAAATTAATAAACCTGCTTAGTTATGGTTGTATGGTATGGATAAAGGGATTATCTCACTAAATATGCTGTAAGCTTATACCACCATAGATCTTTGTTGAAACAAGAACACTTGAGGTCTTACTCAATGGACAAGATGTTAAGGAAATCACTAGTGGATTTTGTAGCTTCAAGAAAAGATTTGAGAGAGTAGAATGAAGATTCTCGTGGAAGCACTTGTATGTTGGATATGCGATATATTATTATTTTGGAGACTATATGAATGACTACAGTACCTTAACCATTTGAGGATATTAGCGGGGGCATGCACCTAAGAAATGTAATCGACTTTGTCCAATTTTAATGATATATAGTCTCATGCATTGTTATCAAATCACTACTATCATAAATTGTGCTACTCCAATGTGTTTCCTTTGTTGTGAAGTATGCCTTGTGCATAATATAAAAGCCTTTGCATGACTAAGGTAATCATTCCTAGGTTTTAATGTTGTGTAAGATGGATAACCACGTTTAGGGTACCTCTTGAGATGTGATAGTTTGTTTTAGAACCCGAAACTTGATCCTATAACTTTATTTTTTTTCCAACTTATTTTTAAAATTTAAAAGTAAATTTAAGAGAAACCGGTGCTTTTGACACACGTTTTTCATACGAGAAAAAAAATGAAAAAATGTATGTGGAATTGATAACCACATTCATGATTCAATATTTAAAGACATAAATATATTACTTTTATCACCACGTCTTATATAAGAGACTTAGACAATGACATAACATTTTAAGAATATAGTTAAATTAAATCTCCTATGTGTTTGACTATTTGTGTGTGTGTTAGTTTTATAATATGAGATGTGTGTCAAGTGTGGATGACATGAGACATGACAGGGGTAAGGGATTAGTTTTAGTGGCTTTAGTTTTTATGATTTTTTTTAAATTTTACCTTTGGGTCAAGTATCGATTGGGTATCTTATAGTATCCAATCTCAACTCTATAACCCTATAGGTTTTAATTATATATTTAAACTCGACCTTAAAACCCTATAGTGTTTTTAATGGATCAAGATGGATAAGAACCCTATAATGGCCCACTAATTGCAACCCTACTACTTAATAAGCCTTATTACGTCATTTGAAGGAGTTTAAGTGCCAAAGTAATGCTTCATCTTAATATTTGTGCACGTAGATGGAATTGTAGTCAAAGGTGTTGGTCCTAAATAATAATCAAGAAGGGGATTGAATTGATTATTACAAATTTTTGCCTTTAAAAATTAATCCCTTTTCAATTTTGAAAATCGAGAATAATATATCAATATAACAAATATGAAAACAAATTGCGTAATATTAAAAGGATAGAGAGAAGAAGATCGGGCAATGATTTATAGTGGTTTCACCTTGTGCGTCAATCCACTCTTCCAGCTCCGAGCTCGGGTTCCCGTTATCTTACGGGTTTTGTTCCACTATATCCAATAAATTTCAATTTACAAGCTTGTACAATTTTCTCTGCTCGATTCTCACAGCTATCCTCTAGCTACAACCGATCTACAGAGTCTAAACTTGTAATTGAACTACTACTTAAGAAGGTAACAACGAGTTCCTTCAATTACAAAAGGATAATAAATTTTCAGAATAAAAAAGCAAAATAAAGATTACAAAATGATTAGCTTGTCAAAGTAAAAGTTTTTGAAAAATCTCTATTCAATGAAACTTCTGGACTTTATTTTGTAAAAGCTTTTGGTTCTTTTCTTTTGACAAAAACTAGAGAGTTTTTTTTTTTTTTTTTTTTTAAAAGATTGTTTTGTTATCATCAAAATTTTAGATAATAGAGAATCAACAAAAGGGTATCATCGTTTGTTAGACTAAGATGACTAAACAACAACCAAAATATAATTATTAGGTCTTATTTTATGTATTAGTTCGTCTTTAGAAGTTTTATTCATTATGTAACACTCAAGATTACCACATATGAAATAGTGAATTTTGCCATCAACTGAAAGTCAAATTGAGTTTTTATTTGAATCTATTTATGAATTAAAAAACACATACTATCACAGATATTTCAATCAAGTTTAGCTAATCTTATTAAGTCAAATTAACCGTTTGAACAACTAATTTTATTACCCATTTATATGTTTTAACTTGAACAAGGTTCACATTGATATAACCTCTAAGATACATAAATAAAGTTGGGTCTAAAGGGTTGGCACTAGGGATATCCACTTAGTATTAGTACCAAACTATAGTTAATCAACTTAAACTTTAAGTTGGATAAGCTAATTATGGAAGGGTTGAACTAGTTCTTGGGAGAAAGTGGTAAACTTGTTCCAAATGGCCATGGTTTGGGGTAGACTAATTCTTGGTTTTCTAAGAATAGGTTCACTTGTAGCAATTTTTGGTCCAATTTGAACAAGATGGAGTGAATATTCACCAGATACCTAAATATATGCTTTCCATTCTTGAAGATTTCTTTCCTTCTTCTCATTATTTTGTCCAACCATGATTTTATTTTATTTTGTGCTTTCTAGTAGTTACCTTTATTTGTAAAGTGATAAAATAATTATCATTTCATGAAAATTTTTAGAGTAAATCAAAATCCATATCATAACTAATCAGATATTTCCATTAGGATTAAGATCACAACCTTGAGATTAAAAAAATATTAAATAGTTTCCCCTTCAAATAATGTCAAATTTATGGTGGAACAAGCCAGGCTTTCATTTGAATTGAAAACACACACACACACACACACACACATATATGGAAACTTTTGTTTATGTTACTTCTAAAAAATTGCAACATGCATTTTTTTCTATGCAATTATAACACCCTAAACTAAGAGTATTAATAGCTTGCCACGTATCCTCACTAGAGATGGACACGTTAAGGCTCGGATTCTACTAAACCATAATTTAAAACAAGATATAATTCCCATATCTCACATAAAAGGAAACTTCTAAAATATTAATGTTATAATAAAAACTTCCGAATAACTTAGTTAGCATAAACCAAGCGCCACTTACATGAAACTTAAAAATAGAATATAAAAAGGGTCTTGTAATCTTAAGGAATCATAAAACTAATTAAAACTTCATATAGTCTTCGACTCTAGCTATTTCAAACTTTTACTTTTCTAAAAATCAGCTGGGAAATTGACTCCACTATCGTTATCCCATAATCTATGAACACATTGTAACTGGATAGATCAAACATTATAGGTTCTTTACCTGATCCTAAAAAACAAAAGAAGTGAGCATAAGGCCTAGTATGCCAAACCACAATTACATGCACATGAACAAACATTTGGCAAATTCAAATGCAATATAGTATCATATGCAGCAATCATAGATTATTATCTTTAATTAGCCAAATAACCAACATAGTTTAGAACCATCTGCAACTAGTCTTAAACCTGGAGTAACTTATGACTCCATAGAAATAAATATAAACATATTTAGATAGTTATGTGTGTGCGTATATTATATACTGGTGTTGAGTACCCCACACACTCCTTAGGTACCGTATTCATACCATTCCTAAACTATCGGAATCATCTCTGTGTACAACTCCACTCGAAACAAGACTACACACAGATCATCAGGCCGTAATAATAGTAACACCGGTACTCCCGATCCACTAGACCCAGCTAAACACAAGCAGCAAACCATTTAAAGCCATATATTAATAAGTTCATTTATAGTTACTAAGCCTACACTCACAAGCAACAACCAAGTAAGGATGTACCTGATACAACATTTGGAACGATTAACTTAGCTTCAACAAAAAGACCTAATCATAAGCAAATGTTAACTCAAAACTTAATTTAAACAAGAAAACATATTTCTAAGGTTATCTAATCTCTTAAACTACCAAGAACTGCAAAACTCTAGGTTTAAGATATACTTTATTACTTGGATTTAGGTATACTAAAGGTTAGGCTAAGGGTTAAGGACTTTAAGAAGGTAAAAAACATGGATTGAAGAAGGCTACAACAACCCCTTATTGGTCAAGCTCGTGATAGAGGGCATGATAGCCTTGGGAAGGAAAGAAAACATGATATGCTCTCGTCACGCTCGTTATAAGGGGTGTGACTGTCATCATGGCCATGCTAAGGGTGGTGATGGCCATCACGACCTTCGTTACTACTATGATCTGCTTGGATTTGCCACATCCGAGGAGATTACGGCCTGTGTCATGGCCGTGACTCCTATTCGCACTTTTACTTTATCCAAAATGCGAGAAAGAGCTAAAAAACTCCTTTTTTTGATCTTAAACCATACAAAAACTCTAAAAACACATACATTAGAGCAAAAATGCTTTTAAACCACATTACTTGCAAAACAAATGGTGTTTCCTTCTTATTTCGTGAATAATCAACCGCCACCAAAACTAAAAGTTAGGGTTTTTCCCAAACTTTTTCCTCCAAAGGATCAAATCTCTTCACACTGACGAAAAACTTAGAAGGACAATCTTTACTAATCTTCAAAAGAACCAAAAGGAAGAAATCTCACTAAGTGACTTTGATTCTTGTTCTTCCTTTAGCAAGATACAGGCTTAAGGGAGTTTTAAGGTTTAGCTCCTTTTGAAACTATTGAGAGAGAAAACATATGTTTTAGGTGAGGGAGAAAAAGAGGTATTTTATTATTTCATATTTAGGTAGACTGTATTGCCCATTTATTTAACAACATATGATACTCTTGCCCTTCATTATAGATTATTTATTTTTATATTACAACAACCATGTTAACCAAAGATAAAGTTAATGTAATAAACCCTTTTTGTTATCATAAAAACATTATAAATATTTAATGCTTCGACTAGGCTTTTGAAGAAGAATGTACCTTTTGAGATTACCTAAGAGTGTCTTGATGTGTTCAATACCATAAAAGAGAAGTTGACTAATACTCTAAATATGGTAACACCAGAGTGGAATCTCTTATTCAAATTGATGTGTTATGCTAGTGACTTTGTTGTTGGATCGAATTTAAGACAAGAAAAGGACAAACACTTTTAGCTTATTTATAATACCAGTAATATGCCTACAAATGCCTAAGAGAATTATATACTACAAAGCAAGAGCTATTAGCAGTATTCTTTGTATTTGATAAATTTAAACTATATTTAAATATGTCTAAAGTTATAATGGAAATTTAACAGCAAACTGCTTGTCAAGACATGAGAATCCACCCTTGGAAAAAAAGGAAAATGCCGGTAGTAATGTTAAGTTCCCTAAAGAAAGATTATATGCCATAGATAAGGTTAGTACACCTGAGATTCAAACATTACAAATTATTTAAGGGCAAGAATCCTTCCTAGGGACATGACTCATTAACAAGAGAAGAATTTCTTTGCTAAGTTGAAATATTATTTTTTAGGAGGATCCCTTCTTATTCAGGGTTTGTGCAAACAGAATGATGCAATGATATGCTTCCCATTTAAAGGGTTTGACCATAATAAGTCAATGCCATATCAGACTAGCTAGAGGACATTATAGTTAAATAGGACTAGACAAAAAATTTTGGAGTCCGAATTTTATTGGTTCACACTCTTTTTGGATGCCTATAGGTATATAACTCTGGTGATAATCATCAAAGAATAGGCATCATTTCTCATAGTGATGAAATGCCCTAAAACTTCATTTTAGTGTGTGAAGTTTTTTATATATGGGGTATAGACTTCATGAGACCCTTCCCAACCTATTTTGGTAAAAAATCCATTTTACCTGTAGTTGATTACTTCTCTAAGTGGGTGGAAGCCTAAGCTTTACCTATTAATGAAACTAAAGTTGTTACTTAGTTCTTTATGAGGCTATTTACTAGGTTTGAAGCTTCGATAGTGCTGATATGTGGTAGAAGTACCCACTTCTGTAATTTGTAGTTTGGAAAAGTACTTGAAAGATATGATTTTACCCATAAGATAACTACCTTTTGTTACCTTTAGACTAGTAGGTAAGTTAAAGTTTCAAATGAGGACCTCAAAAGGACCTTAAAGAAAACCGTATAGAGTCACAAGAAGGATTGGTTAGATGGTTTAGATGATACTTAATGGGCCAAAAAGACAACCTATAAGACTCCCTTGAGTTCTAAGCCTGATATATTAGTTTATGGGAAGACTTGTCACCTACTTGTAGAAATAGAACATAATTTTACTTAGCAAGAAAAAGTGTAAATCATGACTTAGCAACTCCTTGAATGAAAAGAAAATTTTAACTCAATGAACTTGATGAATGAAGGATGTTAGCTTATGAAATTTAAATAGAGTATAATTTTACTAGGCAAGAAAGAGTGCAAATTATGACATAGCAGTTGCTGGAATGAAAAGAAAATTTCAACTCAATGAACTTGGTGAATAAAAGATGTTAAGCTTATTAAAATTTTAGGCTGCATAAGGAGAATACCAAGAAGTATCATGACATGGGGATCCATCGACCAAAGCTGTTAAAAGAAGGAGATCAAGTGCCGTTATTCAACCCCTAGTTGAAGCTTTTTCCCGGGAAGTTGAAGTCTAGATGGTCAAGTTTGTTTCGAGTTAAGATAGTCTTCCTTATGGGGCTATAGAGCTAAAGCATTTGGACAAAGGGACTTTTAAAGTTAATAGCTAATGGATGAAATCATACTTAGGTGGAGATGAAGAGTTTGATGGATGGGAGGGGTTTAAGCTCTACCTGAGCAAGATTTGACTCAGATAGGCTGCAGAACATCAAGCCAATAATGTTAAAAAACAACTCTTTATGGGAGACAACTCATGCCTAATACTTCGCTAGCATGCTTTTTCTTGATTACTAACATCATCCTATGGATTGAGTTGTTCTTGAGAGGTTTACTCTTCAAGAGGGGAGGCTTAAGATTTATAGAGGTTTCTCCTTAAAAGCTAGTCTTCTCTTTCAACTCCACTGCCAGAGACTTAGTATTTTAAAACTTTGTTCGTTATACTATATCCATTAAAATAAGAGAGATTACAAACACCAATGCCTTATCTTGCTTTGTCTCACTAACCTTACCACTTGGCTAAACATATAACTATAGGATACAAATATAGTCTTCTCTACAAAGTACTCTATCAACCCTCAACAATAGAGTGGAATAGTTTATAATATGATATATAGTGAATTCTCTTTGGGTTTAGCAATAAAAATGAAAACATTAAATATATGTAAGCTCATTATTAGGTTCAGATGGAGTTTTAGATGAAGCTTTGATAGTCAATATTGTAATT
This sequence comes from Combretum micranthum, assembly GCA_024138025.1. Taxonomy (NCBI): domain Eukaryota; kingdom Viridiplantae; phylum Streptophyta; class Magnoliopsida; order Myrtales; family Combretaceae; genus Combretum; species Combretum micranthum. The sequence goes on along the minus strand of JAMXBD010000148.1, from coordinate 203,826 downwards.
ATGAACTTTAAAATTATGGCCTTTTTGATGCCTATAGAATTTTTGAACTCTAAGCTCTTTTGTAGCTTCCAGCTATGGCTATGAATTGAAAAGATAATTAAGAGATATTTTCTCCTTGAACAACCAAGTAAATCATTGAAGATAATCCTTGCATGATTTATCGAAAAATATCTCCTATCAGCATGAGATTTGAATCTTGATATTTTAAACTTGTCCTAGCTAATATCCATTCTGCATCTTCTAGATGAGTATTGAGATTTATTTGTTGAGGTTGTTCCTTGAAAAATTCCATTGACTCTTATTTTGTATTTGGAATTCTTGCAACAATAAAAGATATTCGATTGGAGAAAGATGTATCCTTATCCACATACTTGATTTAGGCTTCCAACAATATTCGCAATTCATATTCTTATCTTAACATTTGCAGATAAGATTTTTGAAGCTTTCTTTGCATAATCTTCATGATAAATTGAAACTTGATACATAATTAAATTTTTAAAACTTGTAATATATATGTATATAATTGTGAACAATCTACATAGATAATTTCCAACTTTAGTGGAATGCATTACCCGAATATATCTATCAAGTGGAGTTCGATCTTCATAATATATTTTTATCCAACTTATACTTTCTTTAAAAACATTGTACATGTTGTGTTTAACTTCTTCATACTACACATTAAGCAAAATGTTGGATAACACTTTTGCCTTTTTTTTATCGTTAATATTAATTTGGAGAACTTAACATTAAAATAACATCAAATATGATTTGTGTTCGCTAGTCATATTTTAAGCAAAACAAAAAACATTAGTGGATTCTCAACTTGTTCTCTGCTTATGCTCACCTAAGACTCATTATACCTACAAAACGAACTTAAACATGACCTGTGTTTGAGAGTTGTTCTTTACCCAGGCCACAACACTCTTATTTTGAAACGTGTAGGAACACAGTGTCGAACACAAGCTCATGTTTGACTGATTTTAAGACATTTCTCACATATATATATATACCTTGCTATAAATATAAGCTCATTTCACAACTCTTGTTCCCTTTACTAAAATTACATCCCTCCGCACTCACACTTGCATTGCACCACTTCCACATAATTTATATAAACTCTCCTCTTTGTTTATCCTAGCGGTTAAGGTATGTATTTTTTATACCTTTCTCTCTTTATTCCTTCTCTTCTTTCTATGATTTTCATCCATCAAAGTATAAAATTTATTCACCAACTTGGGGGTTTTATGCTTCCTTGTTTTGAGATCAATTGTTCATATGTTTTATAGATATTATTACTTATTTAACTTCTACATTGCATGTCTATTGTAAATCTTGTCGACTAATGCTCTTAACATGGCAAAAATAGCATTTCGAATAGTAAATTTAGGGATTTGTTAATTGACTTGGACCTAATGTGATTAATCTCAACTTTGTCCTTAAAATTGCTTATATTCATGATTAGTCACAAGAACACGAGCAAATTGTATGAATTTTTTGTAGGCTCATTTGCTTTGAAAATTGCCATTACTTGCTTAAACACGAGTTTACATTTATCTTGTGTTTAACTCATGGTTCATACAAAATATCGTGATGCTTGCAATTTTATTGAATTATATACTTTAAGCCCTTTTAACGGTGTTGTATGATTATAAAAATCCCTGTTAGGCCCTACCCTACATATTGTTTCTAAGATTAATTTGTATTATATGAGGTCACTTGATTGCATAGCTGATTTTATTGCCTCATTGTACTTATTAGTCTAGGCATGTGTTTTAAGCACTTATTATTTTAAACTTAAGGTGATTCTTTGTGCATTTTGTAGATGGTACAACATAGGATCATTGTCTCAAAGAATAAGATACCTATAAGTGATGATGATAATGGGCCTAGTCATGCCCCAAAATAGGAGAAACCAACTTGATACATGTAGAAGAAAAAGTATGATGCTCTAGAGAAGAAAAAAGTGCTCTTAAATAAATTCATGTCATAGAGTTGGTGAATGCCTATGGGATTGAAACTTAGACTAAGGAGTTAGTTTTCGTTGGTGCTTGGGAGAAGTTCTTCTACATGAATGAGAAGGTTTATCGAGATAATGTTGTTCCCAAATAATAAGTAACCAAGAGCATATTGAATTGGTTACTTTGAAAATTTTCACAAGAATAATTTTTTCAACTTGATTATGAAGTATGCTTTGAAACTGATTCGATATTTGATTCCCTCTTGATTTCTTATTACTTTATGGCTAGAGTTCTTTTGTTAAGGATCTTTTCAATACAATAGAAACATTGGATCTAGTATAATTAATCACTTTATATACTAAGTTGCCTTCATTAGGACATACTTTAGATTTCTCATGGAAAAAAAAAAGAGAGAGAGAAATTAGAAAAAGTAAGGAAAAAAATTTGCTTAAATATGTGTAGTGGTTCTACCTTATATATTAGTCCATTCTTCCAGCTCCAAGCCAAGGTTCTAGTTGTCTTTACTAGTTATTTCTCTATGTTGAAATAAAAAAGTTGAAAGGAGAGTACAATTTGGTGGTGGGTGCAAAGCAAACCTTCTCTAATTGCACAACCTATCTTAGCACCTAACTTGGACTAACGGTTTTATGATAGCTAAATTGCTACCCTTCACACACACACTCAACTTTTTGTTTATTAGAAAATAATAATATTTTAAATACAATGAAAATTATCCTCTTATCTATACTTTATAGCGAAGTTCCTTCAAGGACAATGCTTGAAAAACTTCAAATTATTATTTTTTTTTTTAGAATTTAGTTTTTGAAGAATTGTAATTGGATCACTCTTTTTTGTTTTTTGTGCAACCAAAGATTATTGTCTTTTCTTCTATTCCTTGAAAATATATGATTGTGATTCTAATGTTCAAGAATTATAAATATGGAAATAGCTGTAGCTTCTTAACAAAAATTCTTGATAATTGGATCTTCAAAATTTGAAAACTTGCTATTTCAAATGATTTGAATTGGATCTTGTGGCAATATCTTTTCCAATATGCACAAGATTGAGAGAATATTTACCAAGATAACCAAATATATGCTTTCCATTCTTGAAGGTTCCTTTCCTTCTTCTCATTATTCTACCACCTAGTCTTCTCATTATTCATGAAGCTTTCAAAGAAAACTAACATTCATGTCATAATTAATCGAATATTACATCAGGATTAAGATCACAACCTTGAGATAAAAAAAAAATTAAAGTATTTTTCCCTTTGGAGACCGGTAGAGTTATGCATTTTAAGGTAATGGCAGCGGAACATTCAAGCAATACTATTATAATTCATCAAAATAAAAGATCTTACAACTTCTATGGGACATTCCCCTGATAAATCTGCATAATAACATAATCTTATTAAGGCAGATAACTAAAACTAGAAGATTTTAAAGGAAATCTAATCTAAATCTTCGAATAGAATTCCTCCAAAAGCTTCCCAAAACATAGGTTCTACCCAGACGGTCAAGGTTGTCTCAGGCACAAAACAATGATCCTGCAACAGAAATCTATTGGGAAGTAAGCATAACTAGCTTAATGAGATAATCCTTACACAAAAGTACTCATATCAAACATTCAAGCTTGTCCATTAAACAAACATATGAAATGCAAACAACCATATGATCAAACAATAAATACGACTATCCGACTTTATATGTAGAGTAGATTGACCACTCCATTGTAGGTTAGGGAATGCTTTGAATGGGAGATAATTGACCTTCTTGAAATTTGTGCGCGTCTTGAGGTTCTAATCAACCATTCTACTAGTTCCAGGCTTTCCTTACCCAAAGTGATCGATCTAACTTGGCTACACCATAAGGCTGTATTTCCCAAATGTCCTAAATCCTCAAAATGTAGCTAGGTAGCTTATCTTTTCGGACCTACATTGAGACTGGTAGCAAAAATGCGAAGATGATAATCTAAGTGATATGCATGAGCAATTTAGTTTTAAGGGATTTTCGATCCGACATTAATTCATTTAAGGTGATAAATCAATATTTACACATACAACAATATATATAGAGATAGTTTATATTAATCAACCAATTGAGCTCCGATATACTTATTATTTATTGATCATACAAAATGAATCACATACATAGCTCCATGACAACTCGCATGCATATTAATTTTTATCTTTTCCTAACATTTAGTGCTTATTCTACAAGCACATGCACAAATACATAAAACGTAAAGTAGAACTCACTTAACCATGGCGATCTCTATCAGTTGAAGTAATCCTTGAGAAAGAGAAGATCTTAGTCCTCGCTATCTAAATAAAGGAAATACCCAAATGAGTATTTCATCCAAGTTCTACTTAAATGTTTTAACTCTATCTTATTAAATTTGTCAAAATTCGGTTTTAAGGAAATTCCAACTTAAAATGACTATAATTTGCTTATTTTAACTCGAAATTTCACATATAATATGTTGTATTCTATTTACTCGAAAATGATCTATCTATTTATAAGGTTATTTTCATTATAAAAATCTGTTTGGGTCCCAAAACAACGATGTACAGATTCACCACGAAAGTCCCAGCTTTTAAAACTTAATTTTCACAATTTTCTTCATCCAAAAATTATTGTACAAAAATATAGATATGTATGTGTTTGAAAAATCTCTTCGATACATAAATAGACCCATTGTTGTTTCAACAATTGTTTTTCATAAAACAACTTGTTTTATAGGTTTGAAAAGTTGAACTTTGAAAATTTTCTTCTTAAATGGTTTGAAAGAAAACTATAATTCCTTGAGTCATTATAAATAAGTGTTTTCTTTTTATATTTTACTTCCTAACTCTTTAAAGATACTTTTAACCTTAAAATTTGGTCTTTTAAGTTTCCTAACAATTTTATTTAAAAGAAAGAATTTCAAAATTTTCTTAAGTTGTTAATAATATCTAATGTTTGAGGTTATCATCTCTATGTTCTCCTATCTCTTAGAAAATGAGTTTACCATTTAAAAACTTACTTTCTTAGGTTGTTGGTAAATTTTTATTTCTAAGTGGATTTCTAAATTAGTAAGTTGATTTCTATTTTATCTTGAAAACTTGTCTAGTTCTTAGTTTTTATCATGAAGTGGGTAAAAATTCCTATAAATAAGTTTTTATGAAGATTTTTTTTTAATAATAAAGAATTATCAACATTAAAGTTTTAAACCAAAATTTTCATGTTATTATTTTGAAAAGAGAGTGTGTATCTACTTAGTTAAATCTTTGAAGAAATCCTCTTTGTTGATACCTTAAAGTTTCATGAGAAGTTTGTCTAAGTTTTTGAAAATAATTTATTAAAAATAGCATTTAAGTTCTTTGATGGAAAAATCCTTACTAAGTAACAAAAATTTATTTTAGAAAGAGCTTAGTCTCATTTTAATAAAGAAAAACTCCTTCTTTCTTTTGTTGAGACAAAATCAATATGTTCATGTATGAATAAGAATATGTAATTATGAGAAAGATGAGAATATCACATAATAAGATAGTAAATAATCATAATAATAAGGTCAAGTATTGGGAGCCTTAACTTCATCAAAGCTTTTTAGGACTAAGAATAGACTAGTCCCAAAAAGAAAAAAAAAAAAGAAAAAGCATAATAATAAGATGTTAAGTTAGTGAGCACTTAGGCTCTAAGAAATATATATAATAACATATAGAAATTAGATTAGAGCAATAATGATAACAATAATAACAAATAATAACAATAAAATAATATAATAACAGAAATTTGTGCATGAATAAGAACAAAACATGGACATATTGTTGCTTTCTTAACACTATAGTCTTAGGAAACACACATTATGGTTATGTAATGTTGCATGACATGAATAAGAAGATGGTTTAGAACTTTTACCTAAGGTAAGTGATGGTATGTTTAGAAAATTTCTTAATGAAAAATGGTTGTTTTATAGATATTGAAAGGAAGAGAGTATTTGAGAGGAAAATTGTAGAGAAAGAAATTTGAAAAGCGATTTTGTTAGAGTTTTGTTAAGGCAAGAAAGTGTGATAAATGAATAAAGAAGGGATGGGGTATTTATAGAGTTTTTGAGTGAAAATTAGATGTAATTAAATAAAATAAAAAAATAATGGATTGTAGGAGAGCGAGGGGGGCATCAATTTTGCTTAAAGAAGGGGGGAAATTTTATTTATTTTTGTTGTTTTGTAATGAAAAGTAATAATGAGTAAGGTGTGATGTAAATAAAGTTTTATGAGAAAGATAAATTGTAAGGAATAAGTATAGTAGTGTGTAAGAATAAGGTGTAAGAAAAAGTAAAGATAGTGAGATAGTAATAAATAGTAGAAATAGTACTATGAATAGTAGACTATACAATTAAAATACCGATAGTAAATAAAATATTCGTAAACGGCCTATATATGATATTTTTAGATACAAAAAAATTCGAAAACTGATATTTTTGAAATCCTTATATTTTTATGAGTGTAATGGTATTATCAAATATTTTCACTTTTCACTCATCGGGATCCTAATTTTAGAAACTGATCCACTCGGATCCAAAAAGAACTAAATTTTGGTGAATCTGATCTTTTTAAGTTTTTTTATATAATTCCAAACTATAACTCGAAATTATCTCATTTTTATTGTTTTTAAGTTTTGTGCATGAGATTGCCGGATCTAAATTTATTAGATTAAACATAGAATTAGGTTGACTTTAGGGTTCTGTTTGACTTACGGTTCTTAGGGTTTACTTATATTTACCGAATAATCTATGGCCTTATAGGTAAGGGGAATGATACTAGGTGTCCATGACTCGTTTTTGCATATACAAGGGATTATATGACAAAACCTAAACAAAAAAGAAAGAATTTCAAAGGATTCATATTTAGTTTCACATTAGAGTTACGTATGATAGCTATTGGCCAGTAGTTGCAGATGATGCTGCACCTTTCAATTCTTCAAAGTCCAAATCATCATTGATGGTTAACCCCTTATCATAGGGTCATATATTGTATGCTCTCTCATTCTATGAGTGTAAGTGAACCTTGCATGGGAATAGTAAATAATTATGATATCTTCCATTTGTATAACATGATAGAGAAGTATCCATGCAATGAAGGCATGTCGTTAGCCTTTTACTTGCAAGACAATATAAGCATATAAGGATTAAAGTGATATGTTGTGCAACTTATGTGACTCATTTGTTGAAGAACATAGGTATCTTTCTTAAGGAGGAACCTAGACATATGGTTAGAGAGATAATTCCACTCACTGATGGATCTGTTAAACAATGGAAGCTGGTTAAGGTTCCTTAGACTCCACAATCTCAGCACACGGAAGGTGAGTCTTTAACCTTTTTGCCACCACTTACATTAATAATTCTTATTCCACTACGCCATCCATAGCTTAAGAGACCAAATAATTGACCAAAGAGAAGAAGAAAAATAAGAAGCTTAGAAGGTTTATGGTGGATGCTCTAAAAGCCATGGCTTAGTGGAGTTACCTCACATGAGGCGAAAGATACTAAACTAACTGCTCCTCCTGTTACCTAGTTTGCTGCTACACTAGAGAATAAGAAGAGCCTTATAAGCACTAGAAGAAGAAACCTCTAATAAAGAGCTTGATGATGGAGAAGATGATCAGGAGGACAATGATGATGAGAAGATGATGAAAAGGAAGGAAGTGGTAAGGAAAAAGATTCAGATTGAAGCTTTTGTTTTCTTTGTTTACTTTATTTAGCTTATGATGTAATTTGAGGTAGCTCTTTTAGAGTTGAACTCTTTGAAGGCAATGTAACTTTGCATAGGAAATAACCCTTAGGATTTCTTATTATTCTATTTTTCCGTTTTCTTTTGTTTTTGGTGTTCCTTAATTACAACCAAGTAATGCATTTACCGAGATACTCCTCACATAGCTTAAGGAAATTCAAAAGCTCTCACAATCTATTGGTTGACTTGCTTTATCTACAACCGTTATATTCTTTTCTAAGCTAGAAAGTAAGAAAGTTTTAGTTTCTTTTTCCTTTTTCTTCTTTTTATTTTCTCTTCCTTATGTTTTTTCATTTGTACATTGAGGACAATGTCTCATTTAAGTGTGGGGAAAAGGTATAGAAGAAAAGAATTAATAAATAAGGTTAATAATGAATCATAATTCCACACTTACTACTTAAATATTGAAAGTACGTGAGTTTTTAAAAAAATGTAGTTGCTACTCAAGGAAAACCATATAACACTTAAATTAACTCATCTAAATTACTTTGCACTAAAATAGGGAAGCAAATTTTGGATTTTTTTTATTTTTGCTCAAAATTTACTCCTTTGTGTTGTGTTCTTTATACTTCGATAGAGCTCAATAGTGAAATCTTAGTGGAGTAAAGTTATTAGTTATTTAAACTTAGATCTTAAAATTGGCATTAGATTAAGGCCTAGTGAGAGGTTAATTAGTTGTGTTTATAAGTTTACTCTGAATTATGCTCATTAAGAACAAATGAAATTGTCACTTGTTAATCTTCTTAAAATCAACATTATATGGATTAAGTGCAGAAAAAAAAAAGAAAAGAAATAAATAAATAAAGAGAAGTGGAATCTTATTGAAAGTCTAAGTAGGCCTCATAGATTTGAGTGACTATGCATATGGGGTGCCTTATTTAGGGAATAAGACTTGTTGACTTGAATAATGAGCTTAGGATCATTGGTAGAAAACTTGCTATGAAGGTAGTGAGAAAAGTCCAAGAAATTGAGCTTAATTAGCTCAATTGAAATTGAATTTATAGTGGTGCAGGTTCCTTGAGGTCCCTTTAAAACCTAGTAGCCTTAGCTCGTCAAGCCTTAGATGTATTGAAATGACCTAGATTTACATTTTATTTAGATTTCATATGTTTATTTATTTGAAATTGTTGAATTGAATGAGCATGGATTTGTTGTTAGTAGTCTAAGATATATGATTTTGTATATGTATATGTTGACATTAATATTTTGTTTTATATGCATTAATGTGTGAGTAATGAAATTATTAATGTTGTCTTTTGTACATTAAAAGGTTAAGTTAAGTTAGATTTATAAAAATCAATTTTGGTTTTACAAGATTAGTGATGGAATTTTTCTTCTTTAATTAGGTAGCATTTATGCTCAAATGAGGTTCCAAATGAGACCCAAATACACCCCAAATGCAAATTAAAGTTGCATATACCTTAGGGGGTAAATTTGGAATATGTTTTATGCATAATTAAGCTTAATTGAACTCTCTTTTTGCAGCCTTAACATTTTATACGAATTTTTGCTTCTTCTTTCTTTCCTTTCTTCTTCTTCTTTCAATTCCATTCCAAGCTTAAGACAAGGTCTATATCAAGTTTAAAAATCAAAGTTTTTCTCAAGACAAGGTATATACATATAATTATTTGAATTGATTAGTTATGATTGTTGTTTTGTTTTGTTTATCTTGCTTGAAGTGATTACATGAATTCTTCATTGAAATGAGATTAGTGTTAATCAAATTGTTTGTTCATGCTTGGAATGAGTTATGAATGTGTTATATGAGTGTGTGAGTTTGTGCATGCATGGTTGATGTAATAGGAAGTGTTGGGAGGAGGTGAAGAGGAATTGTGTAAGGGAATTTAGATTGGATTGATGTGGAGTTAAAGTGTTTAAATGTGTTGAATTCTTGTTTTGAGTTGCTAGAATTGAGTAGTATAGATGTGAGAGAATATATGAGGTTGGAAGTGTAGTGGAGAAAGGTTTAAAGTGTATTAGGATAGAATTTTTACAAAGTTGAAAAACAGGGGATTTGAAATTTTCGTTTAAGCCTGTTTTCAGAACGTACGCCGGCATCTGGAGATTCTACGTCGCCGGCGTAGAGGCGGTGTAGAAAGCCCACAGAATCGATTTTCCTAACGCCGTTTGTTACACCGCCGGCTTTTATGCTAAGGATTTGCCAGCGTTTGTTCTTCAGAACGTACGCCGGCAATTTGAGTTTCTACGCCGCCGGCGTAGAGGCGGTGTTGATAGTCCACAGAATTAAATTTCTTAAAGCCGACTGAACGCCGCCGGCTTTCGCTAAGCAAGTAATCCGGCGTTCTTTCTTCCACATTGTATGCTGGCTACTGGGAATCAAGGCCGGCGGCGTACATGTGAAGGCTGCCCGCGTACTTATGTAAGCGGCCGGCTTACACCTCTCTGGACGTTTTTGAAAACTTTGGTTTTGGATTCTACGCCGGCTCAAGGCCGCCGGCGTAGGGTGCAAAGGCTGACGGCGAACCCTTGAACGCTGCCAGCGTTGGCAGTGTGTTTTTTTTTTTTTTAGAACATTGAACACCGGCTCAACGCCGCCGGCGTTGAGTACCGGCGTATCCCCTGTGTTTTTGAATTTTAAGATCTTTTTCTAAAAATTTTCCAAAGTTGTTATTTAAGCAATAAAGTGTTTATTAAGCAATTTGGGATATAATAGGACGTTTAAATGCTTATTCGTGACTTTGTATTCAATTAATTGGATTTCTTTGATTAATTGTGATATATGGATATAATATGCGTATACTTGTGATAATGAGATCTAAACTTGTTGATTTATTGATTATTGTGATATTTCTATTACAGTTAAGGATTCTTCGGTTAGTTCATCACCGAGAGATCCTAGTTCTATACTAACGGGTTCAGGCACGCAATAACTTGTCTGATGTTTGCTAGGACCAGAATTTCTAATTTGACCTAAATTGATTCGACTTAACATTTGAATGAATTGGATGTCTATTACGCTGTTTAATCTGGTCCGAGGAGCAGCAAACCTGTCATGATGCAATGACATGTTAGCTAGGCGCTTAACCAAGTCATGATGCAATGACTTTACCATGATGCAATAGTACGCTATGATGCAATAGCGATTCTTTTGGTTAAGTGGGTAGCCGATAGGGGGAATTGTATCTGTGTAACGTTTGCTTAAACTTAGGGGGAAATACCATGATTTAGTTCAAGGTTTATGGGAACTTGTGAACTAGGCTCATGTTATGGAATGAGTTTAAGTAGAGTCGGGCAACGACTTTTAAACCCTAAATGAAGCTATTATTTTCATGAAATAGATATAGGAGATATAAGTATTCGGACTGCTTATATCAACCCCCTGAGCAGCTGCTGTCACTCAGGATCCCTGGATTCCCGAAGTATGACCGGGGTTTGAATACCCTCTTGTTGATTTGTGAAAGAAAATGTAATAAAGATAACCACTTGTTCTATGATGCATTACATCAATTGGATGACTTGTTATGCATTGGTTATTGTGTACTGGGCCTCTGGCTCACTTTTGCTGCTTTGCAGGTTTTGGAGACGAGTTTTACGATGACTTAGGCTATGGGTCCGATTTCGAAAGATTTCTGGACGAGTGGGATGAATAGGATCCGATTACCCGGGACTTTTAGAAGACTTTTTGCTAAGAACAAGCTATGTATAGAAGGCTTGTTAGTTAAGCCAATTTTTTTTTTTGTAATGACCTTAAGATCCTTTAGGATTCTCATGTTTTGAGAAAACATGTAATTTTTGTAGTGTCATGTATTGGCACTAAACTATGTTTATATGATGTAAATGTATGTATAGATTGCTTTTGTTAGCAATCTTATTTTGTTTAAAAAGTTCTTTACAAAGTATAGTGATTTGATCAAACAATTTTCATAAACTGTTAGTTTTAGGACAACCTTACATATAATGTGAAAACGTTATATGTGGTTGGGGATTCGGTACTCTAAGTCTCGGGATTTAGAGGATCGGGTCTTTACATGTATTGACCAAGGAAACCACTCTAATTTAGAAAAGAACAATAGAAGACTTGTTTTAACTTAAGTAAGTAAGTTTGAGACACTCTCTCTTTTGAGAGGATAATGTCTATTAACTTGGGTAATGAACTTAAGATTATCAACTGACAACTTGTTACATGGGTTAAGAAGGTTTGGGCTTGAGCTAAATTGAAGAGAGAGGAAAAAAAAAACTCCAAGAAGTGATTGAGGAAAGCGTATACTCTTGAGTAAGTGCACAAAGTGTGATTAGGTCTCTTCTTCCTTGTTTAACCTTGTATATGATTTTGACTTTCAATTTTTTTTCAAATGGTTAGGGTAAACTTTGAGTTAATTGGACTAGCTATTGAAATCTCTCAAAAGTATTCTAGATACATGTTAGCAATATTGTCAAAATTGTGAGTCAACTCATAAAATCATGTGAGTTTACGTTTTTAGGTGGAGCTCCCTATTGTAGTAAAATCGGTTCTTAGTCCAAATTGTCATAGAATTGAGATTTTAGGTGGTAGAATCGTGGAATCGTGAGTTTGAGGCCATTTTTATTGATTGAATGCACGTGCAGATGGAAAGAGCAACTAAACTTTCTATACTAAATATGGGATAGAGCCTTGTTTTTTCCAATTCCATAAGGATGATAATGATTTTTTCCCCTTATTCATCACATGCTCGTCATTATTTTTTGATCTTTAGGTCAATCAGTTTTCCCTTAAGCAGATATCTTAACTAGATTCAGATTAGATATCTGTTGGCGACAACAACAACACCTTTTGAGTGGTCTTCGGTAGGTAAAGTGCTCTGCTCATTGTCTCAATATCATGCAACAGCTGTTTAACTCCACATTTCTTGGCTCAATGCCATTTTGCACTTAACGGAAACAAAACCTAGAGATTAAAAACAGACACATTAAATCATGCAAATCAATCACTTTTAATTATGTCTTGCTAATAAGTGCTCCTATGCACTTGTTAGATATTATATTAAGTAAATTTTTCACACATTCAATATACTAGCAGTGTTATTCCATTCCGTTGACATTTATAGGGAAGGGACTATAGAAGATTGTTATAACGGTCTTTGAGAGCAGCAAAAAAGAATTTAAGAATAATGGAGGAACAATAGTATGTGGTATAATATCATTTTGGGAAAAAGATATGATATTAATTTAAGTGGCCAAAAAAAATGTTAAATATAATATTTATTGATCAGTATAGATGAAAACCAGAAAAAATGCGTTAACAACATATATTAGAAATTAAATAAGCAAACTGAGAAAAAAGATGGATAGTAGATAGACTAGGAGAAAAGAATAGGCAAGATGAAAAATGATAAAGTTTTATTAGATAGAATAATAATTTGTGATATGTGTAGAATAAATGTATATATTTGCTAATGTAGGAGACACTTGTATATATAAGCAATATGAAGATGGAAAAACAGAATTAATGAGTCATTATTTAAAACTGTTTTATAACAAGATTCCTGAAGATTGGAGTAAAGCATTAATAAATAATTACCCACAACATATATAGGAACCTCCGTAGATCAAGTGGGAGCAAGAGTTGTGCCTTTAAGAAATAAATTAAATAATTAGCGCTATGAAAGTTGATTGGCCATACCATATTTAATAAGTTTTATAACGATGGTCTTATTTTTATATTTAGTTTTTAGTCTTTGCCTTTGCATCTTTTAGAAAAGTTGGTATCAGACCTCTGATCATGGATATTAAAACTCTAGTTGAACCATATTAGTGGCATATTTTGCCTGGATTATTAATGGACGATACAATCGAGATTAAGATGCTGAACATGAAATTTCCCAAATTCAAGTTACTAGATAAGCTTGGGATTTTTTCATGTACATAGGGAAGGGGACGTTAGTATGCTTTTTAAAATTTTGCCGTTGCTTATAGCAGATAATAAGAAATATTGCAGAAATGCCTGAAGTTCTTATGATGTTGAATGTGCCTACTGCAATGGCAAAGCACATATATATGTATATATATATATATTTTTATAACAATGATATATGTGGGTTCTTTGTAATTTTTCCCTAATGAAGTTTGATATTATTTTGATGGGGCGGGCGACTTCTATAATAATCACATGTTTTTGGGTATACTTTTTGTTTGACAAGTTTATACAAGACAAGATATACCTAAGAAAATTGAAATATTTTTAGATTATAAGATTAGACCATTACAACACTTAGCTAGTAAATGATGCTATAAAATTAGACCATTACAATCTACAAGCTTCATTAATAATTGCAAAACCCAGTATATGCTTTTGATGATGAAAGGGCAGCTGAAGATTTATTGTAATTTATCATTTTGTTATTTATTTTATGTTGTATTGCATTTTTAATTGGAACTGTCATCTATAATGTAGTTTTATTTTATGCACTAGCATAAAAACTTGAGCTTGAATACCTATACTATGATATGATCATTAACTCTATGAGTTTTATTGTGATATATGATAAAATGTATGTTCATTTTTCATGTTTCTACTATCTATTTGAAGTTTTTTTAAGATTAATGTAAGCAACTCTCCAAATTTATACCTATTTTATATAGGTCATAGAAACTTACGTTTCTACGTTTCGATTATACGTTCTGATTCTACCGACCCTCCAACGATTCTACGTAGAATCACGATTTTAACAACCATGCATGTTAGTATAAGATTGAATGATGAGCATGAAAGTTAAAATTTAGTGAGTTTGAATGAATGATTTAAGTGAATGCGAGTAAAGAAATTAAGATTGAAGCCTAAGTGTAAGTGATGATTGGTTTATTTGAGTAGTGATGATATTTAACAAATTTGTTGCCATTGGTCTATTTTAACCATCTGCTTAAGGATAAGAAAATGTTTAAGCATGGGGAAGTTTGATGAGTACTAGTTGACTCTAATTTTAATAAGACATTTTGGGCTTTATTGATCGAATTTTGACAAACAATTTGAAGAAATTCATACTTATTCACTAAGATTTGGTTTTAGATCTTTTTTGTGTTATTTAAGTTAAAGGAAAGGAATTTAAAGGACACCAATGGATTTAGTGAAGATTTAAAGAAATTTGGAGAAGTGGGAACTAACATGGAATTGTGTTTATGTTATGTTGACCTAGATTTTTAATGGAGAAATACTGAGCTTGAACACAAGATGGAACATAACTTCATGATAAGGTCGTGTTTAGAACAAAGGCAAAAACATAAGAGGAAGCACATCTCGATATTTAGGCTATGTTTAAATGAGTGGAACACAGACTCATGTTAGATTTGTGTCTGGCAAAAAATTTGAAAAAGGGAGAAACAAAACTACATCACAGACTCATGTTCAAGGTCATGTAAAGTATATCCATGATGATATATCAAAAGATTTGATGAGACACAAGTTTGAACACGGCTATGTTAGTGCTTACGTTAGTACCCGTGTTAAGTAAATCTTTACCTAGTATAAATAAATGTCTCTAGTTGTTATAAACAAAACTTGTTCGACTTTCAGAGAGTTTTGGTGAGAGAAAGAGATCTAAAGCAAGTCAAGAGATCAAGAGATTACTGGAGATTGCAAGAAAAATCAAATCAAAAGTGTTGTATATGCTTTTTATGAATCTTATCTTTATTTACTCTTTGATCATGTTTCCTAGAGAGGAGTACACTTTTATCTATACAAAGATGAACCATAAGTCTAATATATAACTAGATTGTTTACTTTTCAATGATAATTAGTGCTATTTGAATTTAATTATATAAGCGTGGTTCTTCTTTTGAATTTATTTTTTTATGTTATTGATTCTTGATAGATTTTATATTAATTGATTGAGAAGTTTCTATTATAAATATATCTGCATGATTGAAAAGATTTGCATGTGGTCTTACAGATAGGATGGTATAGGTCTTCTATAATAGGTGAACCCTAGGTATAGTTAACTTAATGGTGAACTCATTTACTATTGATTAGGAAGATATTCCAATTGATTAACTTAGGCTTGGAAACTAGTAATCTTGAGAAATATATTGATTTAATTTAGGAATTTAGCAATTCAAGAACATTAATAAAACCATTAAAAGAATTTAAAACTTATATGAAAGACTTAGTGGAGATTTAATGTCTAGATAGTCTTATAATTTAAGTAAATTAAAGAAATAATATTGACTTTTGATTAAGAATGTAATATTTGATTATAATAATTATGATTTTTCAATTAGATAATAAGGAAAAAGTGAAAATTGGTACTTGAAATTTCGGAGAAATGATACTTAGACTTGATTCCTATACTATAGATTGATATGTATTCTTGCCTTAAAATGATCGTAGAATAAAATTAATATTAGGATTTTAACATGTTAAGAAAACAATCATCAATTCCTATACTATGGATTAATAGGTATACTTGCCTTAAAGTGATGGTAGGATAAAATAAAGATTAGGATTTTAACTTGTTAAGAAAAACGATCATCAACTATTGCCATTAAGACTATGTCTCAAACTATAATCCTTATGTCAATGGGGAGAGGGGTGTTGAAAACAACGTAACGAGTTCAAAATATTAATGATGCAATGTCATGTAGAGCAACTCGTTAAATAAAGCACAACTTGAATCATTACTAGGCTTGAGTTTGAGATTGCTAGCATAATCGAGTTGTAGAGTTACTGCACTTTAGAAGAAGCTATTGACCTAGCTTGTAAGGTTGACGCATAGGCAAATAATTCCATTTAAGTCACCTATGCCACCAAGCAAAGCTCTTAACTCCTATAAGCAATTGAGTGGGATTATAAAAAAGAGAGTGAATATAGATTATAGGAGAACTAATGGGAGAGATGACACCAATAGGAAGGTAACAACTGATTTAAGTAATCCTTCTAATGATGCACATATGGCTGGAAGGAAAAGTAGTTAAATCAAATGCTTTAAGTGCTTAGCATATGGGCACATAGTTGTGCAATGTCTAAACAAGCAAGTCATGGTAGCGGTTAGTGACCCTATTGAAGTGGATGTAGTGAGTGAAGATGATGGAAAGGATGAGGAGAATCCATTAGGTGATTTTGATGAGGATAAAGATGGTATTTTAGGATTATAAGAGTTAGATATGAATATGACTATGATAATGATGAGGACCTTGAATGTGAGTTAGAAGAGTGAAGATGGGCAAAATGAGAACTTGTTTCACATCAAGTGTTTAGTGAATGGAGTTGTATACATAGTGATTGTGTATGTGAGGAGTTGCATTACAGTAGTCACTACTTCCTAGAGAAGTTAAAGCTAGCCATTATTCTATATTCTAACCTATACAAATTGCATTAATAGTGTAAAAAGAGGTCCATCTGAGTGATCAAGTGGGTAAAGGTGCTAATATCTATTCTAGGTTGGTGCATCAGCAAAATGTTATATGACTTCTTTTCGATAAATGCTTCACATGTACTTTTCGATAAGCCATGGTGGTCCTTTAGGTAGACATAAAAACACTTGTGCCTTTGTGAAGGATGAGAGGAAGGTGTTGTTGAAACCCATGAGTTTAACTTGAGCAGAAGTCACCTAATCTGAGATTAATCCCCTAGAGAAGGAGCCTTTGTGGATGTTGCAAAGAGAGGTGAAACAAGCCATTAAAAATAAAGAGCCGATATTCTCACTACAATTTAGATATACATTAGGGATTGAATGTAATGTATTTGTATATTAGCTTGTTTTTTGGTTATATTTCTTATTGAACTCCTTAAGAGGTTACTGTTGAACTTAAAAGGTTACAATTGTTTTTAATGAGACGAAACTATAAATTTAGTTAATGTTGCATTAATTTAAGCAAACATTTTTTTAAAAAGCAATTAATAATATGAAGCTTTTGAAAAAATAAGAATCGTAATACAAAATGACATAAACTTGATTTAAGCATTATAAAGTTTGTTCCAAGTGGTCCAGATTAATATGAAAAGATTCAGACCTATGTGCCTGTTTCTCTTTGTTTCAGATGCAAGTTAACACCAGAGGTTGGGCCATATAAGAAAGGTTTGGACTACTTGATGCCATATAATTGAAGAAGCTTCAAAAGTCCAGACCTTTTACATGATAATGACCATTAGTGAACAAAATGTTCTACTTACCAACAAGTTCGAACCATTTGCACAAACACCCAAACCTTTTGAAGATCAGAATGTCAGCTTGATTTGAGAGAGTCTAAAAGGTCCAGACCACTTGCAAAAGGTTCAGACCTATTGCGTTTTTTACTAACCATTAGAGTACATTTAATGCAAGATTGAATTTGGGGATTTGGTGTCTAGCATCCATAATTTTACAACTCCATATTTAAGAGCCTATGGGTATATTACAACATTAACTCAGGAGCCTTCATTTGCTATCAAACAAAGAAATCAAGTGTTCCTTCTTTTTGTCTCTTTGTAAATCATTAAATGCCTTAATTAGTGTTTGGAAGTGTGTAGTGTCTTGTTTATCTTCTTTGAATTCTTATAAAAAGCACTACACTTGTATTTGCTTAGTGAAATACTTTGCTGTAGCTCATTTGAGATTCGATTTGTGAGTGATTAATATAGTGAATGTGAAGTCCTCATTAGAGATATTAAGCAATCGTGGAGATTAGGTTACGGACCAAACTCCTTGTTAAAATCCTGTCTTGATCTTCTTAACCCTACTCTCTTCTACTTTCAATGCTTTACATTTGTAGTTGTGATCTTTTAAACCACTCAGTGCATTTGATTTTATCAACAAAGTTGCAAATTAAGGTAAAAATCGCATAAATACTCAATTCACACCCCCCCACCATCGGCACCAGTATTATCCTAGTGTACGTAGTTATTTCCAATTGGTATCAAAGCTTATTCTCTAAATTTCTTGTGCTTAATCATGTTTTAGAGTAAAGATCATGAAAACTAATGCATTAGGGTTTCTAAAAGGGCATGCTATTAATAAGCCACTACTTCTAAGAAGAGGAACTAACTTTATTGGAAGTGTAGAATGAAAATCTTCTTGAAAGCACAAAATATATTAATATGAAATGCTATAAAAGATGGTCTTCTTAACATTGAAGGAAAAGAAGAAGGATTTTTTAAGAAAATAATGCCATTTTTGAAAATAATTATAAAAATATGGCACAAAAAAATTATTCCAAATGTAAAGGTTAGTAGTACTTGCACCTTTGACTAATTTTTTATATTTTTTTATTTTTAATGAGCACATGCACCCTTTTCACAAAAGGAAGAGCGCATGGGTACCACATGCATCCTCTTCGTTTTATAAAGAAGGTAGGAGCATGTAGCACCTACGCCCTCTGTCTTTTATGAAGAGGGTGCATGCCGACTTGTTACTTAGATGATTATACACAAGTCCCTAAATACATATTAATATCCAAACTTATTACAATCAACTACTTCTGTAGCTCTATTTCATCCTTGTATCTAGTCAAGACATTATTCTAGTAGCAAATTTCCACTCCCTTCAATAAATGCTCAATGAAATAGTAGTCAATTTCAATCAAATATACAAACATTAATTACAAGAAGTTTGAAATTGTTTCAACAATAAGTTTCAAATAATAAGTTTGGAGCAATTATAATATATACACTTTATTCTTTTCTTTTCTTATCTCTCCTCTTGAAGAAGATAGCTCAACCAAAGTAGGTTATAGCTAAAGACTTCTACCTTGACTACTCCTAAGACGCTTGTTATTCTTCCCTACCACCCTGTTTTTCTTGTTTAGGTGAATGAAAGAAGTCAAATGGAGCTACTGGGTTGTGCTGATATGTCTGATGAAGTGGAGTCACCCTCTCTCCCATGTTAACATCATGTCCCTTGTGTTGACACTCTCTATAATGTGTTAGAGATGTCTATATTGGACTAATGTTAAAGCTAAGGTCCGATATGTGATACGAACTATATACAGCCCTTGAGTTGCCACCAATATCACCTGGATAGCTGCTGGTGAAAGGGAATATATCAAAATATGGGTTTGATCAAGTCCCTTGGAAGAATCCACTAGTATGACCCATGTCATCGGGTAGTATGGTATAGGTAGGTGCATCAACAACACTAGCAAAGAAGGTCCCATCTTCTTCGGGGATGGAAGAGGTAGAATACCAATCACGATAGAGTGTTTGTGGTTGCTTTGCACGTTATTATGTAACTTTCTACTCCCATTTTGCTATATTATACGTTGTAGGCTTAGGTTCATCGTCGTCATCTTCTTGTGCATCATTCCCATCACTGAAGCCATGCTGAAAGTAGGGGAAAAGCCTTAGCACTCCACGTTGGTCTTGATATCACATGGCTCTCTAGGTAATGCGAACCATGTGAGTTGCATTACTAACTAGAGTTATCCTCTTGAATTCTTATATCTGTTCAAAAGAGAGCTATCATATTAAGTTTATGCACAAAGGCCATAAGTTGATACAATAAATGAACTAAAATAACTATACTTACCATATGAGTGAATAACACTCCGACTTAACCTATATATCAACATACGATCTGTCGATACTAGCCCAGGTAATCTGGATGTACCCCTCCTCCCATCATAATATGGACTACATGATTCGTCTAATCATTCTACAATTGGATGTAGCCTCCATGCAATTCCGCCCAATTCACGTCAAATGTTATGTAAGTAAATTGCATGGAACTAGACATCTATTTTGGCATCCACTAAACTATCACAGTACTTGATTTTGGAGGTGCCACTTGATAATCTAGAAGCAAATAAGAGGCACTCGTGCTCGCCATATGTGCTAGCCTATGTAGCAAAAGGGAAGGAGGTATTCTAGTAAGCCATCAAGATTTTTCTCCCACTCTATCTATAATCATAACAAACAAAATATGAGTTACCATCATATAGAAAATTTCATAAAAATGAAGTGAAGATAATAGCATTACCTCATCTATTGTTTGCCTGTCAAGTACGGCACAATAAGATGACATGACATACGTGGGATAACGTATGGTATTGCGGTAGAGTCTTCATCTAGCTACCAATGAGAGATTGACAGAGACATATATCCTAAACCTAGGAAGCAGTGAGATGTGTGGGAATTTATCCTAAGCCTAAATCTGAAGAAGAATCATTAAACAAACAATCTCCTCAGGCAACTTCTTGGACGCCTAACAAAGTTGCCTATACATTTAGGCTAAGACGTCAGACCCCCAACTATAGTCTCTTGTGGTGTGCAAGTCTGCCAACAATGGTAGCATGGACTAGATTCCCAGAATTGTCAGCGAAGAAGAACCCCCTCTCATAAGCAATATGTATGTTTGGGCATGATGGTAACCTCATCTACATTAATAGGCAACTCGTGGAAATAGTTAGATAGCCAATTCATGTTGATGTGGCATCCTCTCCCACCAAAACCTCTTATTTCCCTCCTAAGTAATTCCAAATACATATTGGTCCAAGTGTGGTTGATGCTACCCATGATAGGTTGCACATCAACCCGTAGTCCTAACTGTATATCCACGTCTAGAGAGTGATAGTGACCTCTCCAAATTGCATGTGGAAAGTATAGGTCCTAAATCTCCAGTGTTCAATAAGTGCAGTGATGAGATGCCAATCAAGCTTAATGAATGGCAATTGGTTAACTGAATAGAAACTGACCATCTAGAGATAAGGAATCATGTGTGGATCTACTTGATTCCCTCCATCATTGCAGTGCAGTTGTAACATGATGTCGCATAGTCATCGTCTAGTAGCATATGCTTCAATATCCTCAATCCCATAAAAGATAGAAAGGTACAGAATTAATCATTGTCCCTTGGAAATTATAATGATGTGTGATAGTCGATATGTATCTATGCAATCTTATTGTCCTCTGACCTATGTGTGTCCTGTTGTGATAGAACAGAATCATCCAATGGTCCAAGCTCCATATGCCCTGCACAATGAAAGTGAAGATATGTCAATGCTAATATGAATTACCATAATGATACCAACAAGCGTAATGTTAACGCTATAAGATTATTTTTCTAATATGCTTTGTAATTATAAATACCTAGTCTCGTATATTTCTTCGTGGGCTTATCCTATGATTATGCATAAACTTTCGTACTATTTCTAGCTAGTTCTACTTGACATATCACCGAGCACTTGATATGCATGACCCGAATAACTACTTCAACCATTGAACATTTGCATACATCAAAACACACAACTACAATTACTACTATCTAACACATTAATGAGGAAGACAATCAACAAAAGTCACAAAATGTCACTTACTTTAGTTTGAATGAAAATTCTAGGGTTTCAACTATCATTTTCACCACAATGACACAAACGTGAATTGAAATAAGAGAAATAGCAAAAGTGAAAGAGATGTTTACCTTCACAATTGAAGATCTAACGCCGAGAAGTGAAAGGATATAAAATGGTATTTAGAGAGAAATGTGTGCTTGTGTTTATGATGTGAGTTAATGGAATGAATTCGGCAAAATTCTTTTATATTTATATAGCACACGTGCCATCTCTAGCGATATAAATATGAAAAAATTTCGGTTGAATTCAGCCTATCTCAAATACAAGAACACTTTTCTCTCTGAAATACCACTCCAAAGGTGCAACATAACCAATCCTTTCACTTTCTAGCATTATAATTTTAAATTGTGAAGGTAAACATCTCTTTCCCTTTAGTTATTTTTCTTATTTCACTTCACATTTGTGTCATTGTGGTGAAAATGATAGCAACAACCCTAGGGTTTTCATTCAAACTAAAGTAGTGAGATTTTTGACTTTTATCGATTTGTCTCCGCCGTTAGTGTGTTAGATAGTAGTAATTGTAGTTGTGTACTTCGATGCATGTGAAGGTTCATTGGTTAAAGTAATCATTCAGTTCATGCATATCAAGTGTTTCGATGAAATGTCAAGTAAATCTAGCTGGAAATAGTATGAAGGTTCATGCATATTATGTGAGGAAAAACTAAGAAGCTATGGAATGGATAAGAAAAAATTAATTAGTAATTGTAGTTGGGTGTTTGTAATTAGTAGCTTGATTTTAATTTCATAGGTCTAATTGAATGGTGCACGAGTTAGATTCATGTTTGATTTCAACTGAATAGGCTGAAGGTTATTCTTTTGAATAGATTTATGGCTACTAATGGAGTTGATCCTAAATATCTTGAGAGAAGGTGGGTGAAGACTTTCTATCGCTTGGTTTGAAATTCATTGAGTTGGTTTTAAAAACAAAGGATTATTAAACTTTATGCAGATCGAGGCTAATCATAGCTTGAGAAGAGATTCCAACAGTCTAGTTTAGGTCTAGACACTAACCTTGAGAAAGGCTTTAGTTTACCTCAGTAATCCGGCGGTGCAAATAGTTTAGCAAACAATATTCTCTCTGAGTTTTGTTTTAGGAAATCACATGATGAGGAGTTGGCGAAGCAAATCCTGGGCTAGCATCTTGCATTGTTTTAAACTGATCCCTCATTTTGCTTCAGAACATTTGTAATATTATAAACATTAGCATAACTTCTGTTTTCATTATGATTTGCTAAATTTTTCTTTGGCTAGATAATAGATGAAATGTAGTATGATAAATGCCACCAATTTCCCTTGAGATTCGACCTAATTCTTTCTATACTACTTCGGAGGGTGTGCTTTCCCTATTGTTGGTAATTGTTAATCAAAGTTGGACAAAACCGGTTAGCTTTATGAATTTTGAAAGCTTCCACTTTGACTTATTCTTTTAAAATGGGTTTTTATAACCATACACAGCTCAAACAACACAACCCAAGCACCTACTCACCAACAAGTCTGTACCATTCACACAAAGGTCTGAACCTTTTGAAAATTAGGATGTCAGCTCAATTCAGGGGAGTCCAACTTGTGCATTTTTACTAGCCGTAAGAGTACATTTAATGCTACATTGAGCTTGAGGATTTAAAGTCCAACAACAAAGAGTACCTAAGGATTTATGTTTATTTAAGAAGGTTATAAAAGAGTTCAACTTTAGGAAGGATTTAAAAAGTTATAATATGAAAGGCCTTTAATAGACCAAATGTGTGCTTCTCAGTCATAGGGAGGGATCGATCCATAATTTTGCAACTTCATATGTAAGAGCCTTTAGGAAGATTACAACATTAAATCAAGAGCCTTCATTTTCTATCTCAATAAAAAAAAAAAAAAAAAATCAAGTTTTCCTTCTTTTTGTCTCTTTATAAATCATTAGAAGTCCTCATTAGTATTTGAAAGAGTGCAATGCCTGTTTATCTTCTTACAATTCTTATAAAGAGTGCTACACTTATATTTTCTTAGTGAAACACTTTATCGTAGCTCATTTAAGCATTAATTTGTGAGTAATTAATATAGTGGGTGTAAAGTCCTTAGTAGTGGCATTAAGTGATAGCGGGGATTGGGATGTGGATTGAACTCCACATTAAAATCCAAGCTTGATCTTCTTAACCCTTCTCTCTTTTATTTTTAGTGCTTTACATTTGTTGTTATAATCGTTTAAATCACTTGGTGCATTTCAATTTATCAACAAAGTTGCAAATTAGGGTGATATTGCATAAATACTCAATTTACCCCCCTCTTGAGTAATTTCCCTAGTGTACTTATTTATTCTCAGTTACCACCCATCAAAAGAATAGAGCATGACATTGATCTTATGCCAGGGGTGACTTACCTAAGAGACATAATCACTGTATGAACATTGAGGAGGGGAAGGAGTTTAAGAGGTAGGTAAATGAGCTTATAGAGAAGGAGGTATGTTTGAGAAAGAACAAACCCTTGTTCAGTATTAGCTTTGTTAGTACCAAAGAAGAATAACAAATGGTAGATGTGTATAAATGGTTAAGCGATCAATTGGACAAGTTTCATGTATCTATCCCATATCTCAATTAGATATGATGCTTGATGTGATATATGGAGCATAGGCATTTTATGAGGTGGACTTGAGAAGTAAATATCATCAAATTCCTATGAGGTAGGACGATAAGTGCAAGATCGTTTTTAAAATAAGGGATAGTCTTAATGAATAGTTAGCAATTGCCATTCGGCTTAACTAATGCGGCTTCATGAGATTATTGAATCACATTTTACAAGAAACATTGGTAAGTTCGTGGTTGTCACTTTGATGATATACTTATTTATAGTGAGCATTTAGATAACATATAGAGAATTTGTCTATTGTATTTGAGTGTTAAGGGCTAAAAGGTTGTATGGAAATTTAGTGAAGTTTGTGTGTTACTAAAAGGGGGTTGTGTTTTTTTGGGTTTATGGTGTTGTGGAACAAAGTACAGGTAGATGAAAAGATAGTGAAGGTTATAATTGATTTGCGAACTCCATAAAATTCATATTAAATGCATAGTCTTTGTAGACTTGCTCCATTTTATTGGCAATTCATTAGAAATTTTAGTACAATTGTAGCACCCTTGACTAAGCTCACGAAGAAAGGGATAGAATTTAAGTAGTTGGAATGAACTTAGAAGAGTTTTCTGGAAAATAAACTTTGTTGACCGTATTCACAGTAATTGTGTTTTCTAACTTTAAAAAGAGTTTTAAATTGAAGTATGATGCATCTAAAGCGGGGATAAAAATGGTTTTAATCAAGAAAGACAATTTATTGTACTACATTGAGCTTTGTGTACAACAAAGAGATGTACTTTTTGACTTGAGCACTCATGGTATGACAACATTGCCTTATGCCACGTGACTTTACCATCTATATGAACCATGAATCACCGAAACACTTGAAGAGCCATTATAAGTTGACCTAATGCCATGCTAGGTAGATCGTAGAAAGCTTTAGCAATGTAATCAAGTAGAAGAAAGGTAACACCAATGTAACGGTCAATGCTATTTTATACAAATGTACTTTTATCACTTCACTTCATTATCAATTATTAAGATTTAATATCATTGTTAATTTATATTTTCATGACGTTCATTTTATACCTATAATAGGGTGCGTTAATGGAGTGACTATTGATGGCTATTATATGCATGATGACTATTTGCTTCGAAAGGGGAACTTATGTATACCAAATTGTTTTATGAGGACATTGCTAGAACGGGATAATAGGAGAACCATGTAAGGTGGTTTTAGGGAAAGGAAAACGTGAAATGTTAAGTGAGTATTGTTCTATACTAGGTATGGAGGGAGATGCATATAGGGTGGTAGAATGATGTGTTGTTTCTAAAAGGCTAATAGTAGAAAGGAACCCTATGTGATAGATATGCCTTTATTGATCCCTTTTCTACTTAGGTAGACATATTAATAAATTTTGTGATTAGAAGGAATGCAAGGGAACAAAATTCCATTATCATGGTAGTGGATCGATTCAATAAAATGACTTACTTTGTGTCTTGCCATTAGATCAATGATGCTCTTTTTATTTCTAACATTTTTGTGTAAGAAAATGTTTGACTCCATTGCATTCTCCATAGTTTTGTCGTCTCATGGGACATTTGATTTGTCGTCTCGTGGGACATTTGATTTTGTGAGCTACTTTAGAAAACACCATGGAGAAGGTTTGGAACCAAGTTGTTCTTTAACATTGCCTCTCAACCTTGACGATTAGTTAGACTACGATTATTGGTAGGACTCTTGGTGCATTACTTTAATTATTATTGGAAAAATTCTTAAGGATTGAGACTTATACCTTCCTATCATTGAAATGCTTACAACAAGTTGGTACAAAACTCTACTACTGAGTTGCTCTTTGAGGATGTTTATGGGTACAATCTAACCATTTTGCTAGAATTGTTGTCAATGTCAACCTTTAAGGTAAAAAGTCTGAGTGTAGTTAATTGAACTAAGTAAATTAACAAAACCTACATGAAAGTGTTTTAAACACCTCCAAAAGTAGTCTCTAAGAAGAAAGAAAGGGGCAACTAGGTGAAAATACCTGGTCATCTAACTTGGAGACCTTGTTTGTCTTCATTTTGGAAAGGAGTGCTCCTAAGGAACTAACACCTAACTTGATGGATTTTTTAAGATACTCGAGAAGATCTAAGACAATGCATATATACTGGCATTATCAGGCGACTATAGAGCTTTAACAACTTTCCACCTGTCTAGCCTTGTAACCAATGTGTTAGAAGATGGTGATTAGAACTATGAAGATTTGAGGGGAAATCTTTGACGAACCTGAGCAATAATTAGAATTAGCTTTTTGTAACATTCGTTGGGTTTATACTATAAAATAATTTTCAAGCTCCTATATTTCTTAAAAATATATCAAAAATAAATATTAAAGGCGCATGTACAAGAGTTAAAAGTGCATGTGTATCATGTATGTGCACCTTCTTGGTAAGTCATATCCTAACATTTGATAGTAAGGGCAAAGAGAGTGTTTTTAAGTGCTAAGATTAGAAGTAACATGCATCTTCAATTTAGGGTTGTGTTTCTACTAAAGACACATGTATATGAAAATAAGTTCTACTAAAGGTTCATGTATATGAAAACAAGTTTCAAAGTTATTTTATTTTTGGATTTTTTTAAATCCTTTATTTTGATACAAAAGCCGACATTTGTTTATCATTGGTGATTTTAGCTATTGAATAATTTATTAGTTTTGGTGAAAAATGAAGGCAATATGCACTTTAATTGTGATAATTGTTAGTGCACTAATGCACTACAAAATTACACAAATATGAATTAAAAGAAAAAAATTACATAAATGCCATTGTAATATTGTTTAATTTAAATATATATCACATCTAATAAAAGGGGAAATGTAATATTATTATTTTTTTTGAAAAATACAAAAATACTAGTACAATGAAAATTATTCTATTTTTATGTAACTTAAACTCATCACTTGAAGAGACGAGCTCATTAGTAAATGAACTTGTCTCTCTAAGTGATGATTCATATAATTTCTTAACCTCGTTTATTGAAGTTATGAGAATTGTATAAAATTTTTGAATGTCAGGAGTTTCTCAACATTTTTCAATGCCTCCTCTTTAACTTGGAATCAGGTCCACCTCTCCTTCTTTTTAATTTCTCATTACCTCTCTTCCTTGTCTTGATAAATCTAGGTCCCTTTCCCTCTCTTTCCTATTTCCCAATGTCCACTTCCCTTTCATCATAAAACCGGCCCCCTTTCTCGCTTTTTCTCAACTCTCTCTCTCTCTTCATAGATATTCATGCCCTCGTCTATTCAAGAGACGAGATCTATATCTTTATTTATACCTTGTCTCCTAAAGAGATGAGTTCATCAGTTTATGAACTTATTTTTCAAGAGACAAGTTTAAGTTGGTTAAACTTTGAATTATTTTTGTCTCGGTTATATCTCCGTAATTATTAATTAAATTTATATTATTTATTTCCTTTTTCTCTAATAAAAGTATTATATTACGTATGATAAATATGCATTACAATAGTTATTTATTTATTTTAATAGACCTTACACCCTTATATTGAGGTCTATTTTTGGACAAATGATCTAAAATTTGTTCTAACAACTTTAGCCATGGTTCTTTATAGAGTTGCTTAAAATACCATGTCGACAATTTACACAACTCTTATTGTTAAGTAACTCTATATTTTATCCATGAATTTAGGGTGTTCATGGTTTGGTTAACTAGTTCATAGTGTAATTCTCTAGATTTTATGCTACGATTATGTTCAAACCCTAAACCGGAAACCCTAAGGTCAACAAATACGCATCAAGCTCTAACAGATTAGATCCGGCAATCTTGTGTTCCTAATCCTAAAACAACGAAATTTAGATGGTAATGGATAATAGTTCGTAATAATATAAGGATGCATAAAAATATCATATTCGATAATTTTTTGTGTCTTTCGTATCCGAATGAGATCAATTTTTGAAAACATACCCAGTACCCTCAATAGCGAAAATATTCCGATAATACAAATAAACTTGTAAAAATACAAGGATTTCAAAGTATCAGTTTTATAATTTTTTGTATCCAAAAATATCATATTTAGCTTAATTACGCATATTTTCATTACTACCGGTATTAATTTGTCTTATCTACTATTCATAGTACTATTCTATACTATTCAATACTATTCACCTATCTGTACTTTTTCTACACCTATTTCTACACCCTACCATACGTATTATCTACTTGTTACTTTTCCCATATATCTTCATTCACATCAAACTTTACATCTTATTACTTTTAATTAACAAAAATACAAAACAAATCAAAATCACTCCCTCTCTCCTCTCTATAAATCACGTTGGCCCTCTCTCTCCCTCATACACACACTTTTATTTTTCTTTTTCAATTTATATAATTCATACAATTTTCACTCCAAAAATTCTATAAATACCCTCTCCCTCTAATTCTTTTACACACTCATTCACCTTACTAAAACTCTCCCAAATTCTCTTCTTAAACACTCTGTACCAAAATCTCTCTTTTCTTTCTTCTACTACATAATTTTTCTATACAATTCCTATACACATAAACACTATCCAACTTTTCTTCTACTACCACTTCCATATTATTTTCTTAGGTAAAAGTTCTTACCTATTTCTTTCTACCATGTCATGTAACTTAACATGACCATGGTGTATGTTTCTTAAACATTTCAATATTATAGAAGCAACACTATATTCATATTTTGTTATTATTCATGAATAAATTTCATATTATGTTTTTATTTATGATCTTATTATTGTTATTATCATGCTTCTAAGCTAACTTCATGTATATGTTACTATATATATATATATATATATATATCTATATATATTTTAGAGTCAAAATGCTCACTAACTCACTAACAAGCTTATTACTATATTTGCTCTTATTATTGCTTTTTCTTTTCTTTTTTTTTTGGAGATAGTCCGGGTTGCCTTGATGAAGCTAAGGCTCTCAATACTTTACTGGGTTACCATGATGAAGCTAAGGTTCCTAATACTTGACTATAATATCTTGCTTATTATTGCTATATTAGTTATTAATATTATCTTGCTTCTTACCTTATATTTTCATCATCTACATATTGCATGCTCATGATACATGCATCTACATAATGATAATGTCTTAACTATATTTAAAGTAGAATTTTTCTTTAATAAAGAAACTTGAAACTAAATTTTCTATTATGTAACTTGCCATTAAATAATGGAGTTATCATCAACAACATAGAAATGGAATTATATAACATTTTCTCAAGTTTTCGCAAAGTTTTCTCAAATAGCAAAGATAGTTTTACCAAGGAAATATAAGAAATAAACACCTTCTTTTCATAATATGGTAACCTAAGTCTTAGTGAAAATAATTTGTTGGTATTCAAAGTTTTCACAAAAAGCTTAAGTATAAAGTCTTTTCAAACTCTATAACAAAATCAAGAAGCAAACTAGTTTTCAAAGTTAAGATAAAATCAACCCATAAATTTATAAGCCCACTTAGAAAAAAAATGATTTTCAAGTTTCTAAAGAAGGAAACTATTTTCAAACAATGGCAAAGAATATAAATATGATAAGATAAAAAACAAAGGATTTTATTAATAAAGATGATTTTTTTTCAAATAAAATTTGTAGAGGAAATAAAAGACCAAGTTTTAAAAACAAAAATTTATTTTTAAAGAGTTAATAAACAAGAATATAAGAGGAAAGAACTCATTTGTTAAAATGATTCTAAAGGCAAATTTATAAATAGGTTATCAACAACTTAATAAACTTTTGAAAACTTTGTCTTTTTTTTTTCCACTAGAAGTAAAAATTGTAAAAGACCAAAGTTAAGGGAAAAATTTATTTGTTTTGGAAAAAGGGATGAGGAAAATAAAATAAGAATATACTCATTTATAATAATCTAGGAAAAATATAAAGTTTCTTCAAAATACTTTGAAAAGAAGTTTGTCAAGTTTATATTTCAACACTTCAAAATGAATTATTTTATGAAATAAATCATTGAGACTCTACCATTAGAATTTTTGCATATAAAGTGAGCTTATATATATACTCAATGGATTTTTTAATCATATATATATCTATATTTTTGCTAAAGGATTTTTGGATAAAGTTGAGTAGGAAAATTATTTTGCAAAATCTGTAAATGTTCGTTTTGAATCTGTACCGAGATGTTTAGCAACCCAAATGACCTTGTATGTAGGAAATAACCTTAGAAATGGATAGATCTTTTTTAGTAGGTAGAAATTAGTATATAATATGTGAAATTCTGAGTTAAAATAAGCAAATTATGACCCTTTTAAGTTGGAATTTCACTCTATGCGAATTTTAACGAACTTAGTAGAATAGAGTTACAAGTTTAAGTAGATGAGTATTTCTTTTATATAGATGACGTGGCCTTAACCGAAGGACTATTTCGACTAAGGAAGCTTCTGTTGATATGGCTGAGTGAGTTTAAATTCTCGCAATTATATTTATGTATTTACTTGTAGCTTAGTGACACTAGATTTTAGGAAAAGATAAAATATAAAAGCGTATACGTTTTACTTACATGCTTGAAATTATGATAAGTATATCAAGACGAGAATTGTTAACTAATCATTATATGATTTTGTTTAATATTGGTTGTTTGCAAATTCTATGATCACTTATAAAATGACTAATGCTATACCATGATTATTAAATTAAATGATTCATGCATGGCACACAGTGAGTCACATTGCATTACATTACTATACCTTTGGTGGGACAAGGGCATAGTAATGAGGTCAATGACCTAAAATTATAATCTATGACTTTGATTGTCTGAAATTAAATGGTGAGTGGGCAACCGTATCAACTAAATTTTAGCAATTTGTAGGAATTGGTCAAAACTACAAAAACATCATTTGCGAACTATGGCTTCATTGCCTGGAACACCTAACCACCGAATGGAGGGATAAATCCATTCAAACATATGATTCCGAAAAATCATATGTATTGTTTGCTCACGTGATTGCTTGCATCTCATATGCTTGTTTAAATAACTTGGTTGATTATTGATTATTGAGTACTTTACCTATGGATTTAATTCTCACTAAGCGAAGAAGCTTACCCCCTTATAGGTATCTCTTGCAGTTTCCCCATTTATGGTTGAAGCCCCTGGGGTATTTCTCACAAGTATTATCTTTTGGCTTAAGGAGTTTTTAGAGGAAGTTAAAGACTTGATGTAGACTTAGACTTTAAGTAAATCTCCTTATAATCATTTTGATTAGGCTTCACTAGACTATGATAAACTATATCTTTTAGCGGGGAAATGCCCCTTTGATGATTGTAAGACCTTTATATATATTTCCTTAATTCATATATTATGTTATGAATTCCATTCTAAAACTGTTATATGAATGTCTTCTTAAACAATTGTTTCAAAGTTGGTCCTCTATGATCGTGAACGTACGCCTTACATTCAGTATTGAAGCTTATGGGATGACTGAGGTAGTCATATTTAAGCTTTAATATTGAGTGTGGCGGACTATCGCGTTTAGGGTACCCTTTGAGGCGTGACACATAGCCTATTTTTTTTACCTAGCCATAATAATTGGTTTTTTAATATTCATATCTTAACCAGTCCATTATAAACGATTAACTGCTTTAATGGTAAACTATTTTTTCCGGTTAATTTTTTTGTTTTTGGTTTTTAACCATTTAATATAATGGTTTAACAAACTTTATTCTTAGCTTTTATTATACAGTTTTTCTTTAAACTTATTATATATATTACAAGAGTTAAAAAAAAAGAAAATCAAATTACAAAAAAAGGGAAAAAAATAAGTCTTTGGATTATCATCATCAACAAAATCAAACCAAGTCAAATACCACATTAACTCCCATCAAACATAGGATAGAACATAATACTTTAATCAAAATCCAAGGAACATTAACATATAAATTATATGTCTACGTAAAGTATATGTATTGTAGATAGAAATAGATTCTAAGTATATTAATTAGGATCTTTTGTTAGAAATCTATTTAGGAAATTTTTTATCATTTATTCTAACTAATTGCCTTTCTTTTTTAGTTCCTAGAATTTTGACTAAGTTTTGACCTTATATGTACAAATATGAGTCTTGTATTACATTTTAATTCAAGAAGAATTATTTTCTTTCTCATAAAAAATCTCATGGTGTCAGAGCCATACTTTAAGACCTAATTTATCCTTTGTTGATCTCCTTTCATCATGTCCAACCACGACATGAGTTCTCATATCACTTACTCTTCAGAAGGCAATTTCCAATCTGAGCAAAATTCTAATATCTCTAATAATTTCTTTACTAATGCCATTGACAATTCTCATTTTCCTATCAATAAGAAATTAAAATATTGGATAGTTGATTCCAAAGCCTCATATCACATGACTAAAGATATTAGGGTCTTCCACGTATATAATCCATATTCAAATCTCTCTATAGTACGAATAGCTGATGGATCACTCTCAAAAGTGATAGGAACAGGATCCATAAAATTAACGAAGGATCTTTATTTCTCATTCATCCTTTATGATCCACAATTAGACTGCAATCTAATTTCTATTAGTAAACTTACTCTTGACTTGAACTGTGTAACTAAATTCTATTCAAATCTTTGTGAATTTCAAGCAGAATTTGGGAAAGGTGATTGACAGTGTTGAAATGTGCAATGGCCTCTACTTTCTCAAAGAAAGTACACCCCTACATAAACAAGTTCATTCTTTAAGTTGTGTTTTTTTTCATATTCCTAATTCTGCTTCTATTTCAAATGAGAGTCTTGTTATGCTATGGCATTTTTGCCTTGGTCATCCTAATTTTGCGTATCTTGAAAAGTCGTTTCTCATCTATTTATTGATAAAAATTCCAAATTTTATCATTGTGAAATGTGTCAACTTGCAAAGCATACTAGGCATGTATATTCTGGCATTCCCTATAAACCTTCACATCCTTTTTCCATAATACACAGTGACATTTAGGGACCCTCAAGAGTGAAAAATATTAATGAGGCCTTACTGGTTTGTATCTTTTATAAAAGATCATACTAGAGTCACATGGACATTCCTTATGAGAGAAAAATCAAAAGCTGTAGCCATATTCAGATCCTTTCACCATGATCAACACCCAATTCAAAAGGAAAATATAAGTTCTTAAGACTAATAATGGTAAAGAATATTTTAACTCTATTTTGGTTCCTACCTTTCAGAATAAGGAATCATTCATGTAAGTTCTTATGTTGATACCTCTCAATAGAATGGAGTAGCCGAGAGAAAAAACAGACACCTTCTTGAGGTATCAAGATCAGTCATGTTCTCTAATCACATGCTTAAACACGTTTAGGGAAGCTATACTCACTTCCACCTATCTCATTAATAGAATGCTATTCATGTTCTCTAGTTCCAATCACCTCGCCAAATCGTTATACAAGCCTTTCAATACATCAAAGCATTTTCTTCCAATCTACCACCCAAGGTATTTGGATGTTCATCCTTTGTCCATATACACCAGTAACATCGAACCAAACTTGACCCAAAATCCATTAGATGTATTTTTTTCGGATCCTCATCTAATCAAAAAGGGTACAAGTGTTATTCACCTGTCACTAAAAAATTTACCATTCTATAGATGTCACATTTTTGAACACCAATCTTTCTTTCCCAAACCTGCCATTCGGGGGAGAACTCTAAGGAATACCAACTTTGGGAAACACTCCAAGACACCTAATCCCAACATTTACTTTATCCAAGTATTACACAAACTACTTTGCTATCATTCTAGTCACTTAATAATCTTAGTCCCACATTCGATCCAAATGATCAATCCAAATCTAAGACTTTCGAGTCTTCCAATTTGGAAAACCAGACCATTCATGATGATTCATCTGAGCCTATTCTACTCCAACTTAGAACAAATGATCAAGAACTCCATGAATTTATAGAAGACATAGCATAAATCAAGAACTGTCAAGAACCTGAATCAGATCCCCCCGCCTCAGAGGATCCTCCTATCTTAAAGAGACACACTAGTACGGATTCTTCTAAAGAGACCCTTATTCCCTTTGTTAATGACTCGTCTTTACCCATTGCTCAAAGAAAGGGTGTCCGAACATATACAAATCATCCAATTGAAAAATATGTGACTTATGGGAAATTGACACCCGTATATAGAGCCTTTGTCTCAACTCTTGATAGTGTACAGGCTTTTAATACAGTTCAGGAAGTTCTAAAAATCCTAGCATGGAAATAGGAAATTGAGGAAGAGATTAAGGCACTAGAAAGTAATGGCACTTGGACTGTTACAGAATTACCTCCAGGAAAGAAGCCAATGGGATGCTAGTGGATATTTAATCTTAAATACAAAGCAAAAGGGAGTATTGAAAGATTCAAAGCCAAATTGTTAATAAAGGGATTTACTTAGTCATATGAAGAACATTTGGAAGTTGTGAATCGAATTCTTAAGTACTTAAAGATGACACACGGGCATGGTTTGATCTACAAGAAGTGTGAAAAAACATGAGACAGAAGTCTATATTGATGCTAGATGGGCTGGAGAGTTAACTGATAGAAGATCAACATTTGGCTACTATTCATATATGTGGGGTAATCTTGTTACTTGGCGAAGCAAGAAACAATCAGTAGTTTCTAGGAGTAGTGCAGAATCAGAATACCGTACCCTTGCTTTAGGCATATGTGAGGGAATTTGGCTCCAAAGACTATTAAGGGATTAAGAGCAGATGTTATGAAAATAATGAAAATGTACAGTGTTAGCCAAGCAGCTATTAGTATTTCCAAGAATCCAGTTCATCTGACATGACTAAGCACGTGGAAATTGACAGACACTTCATATCCAAGAAGGTCAATAATAGAATTGTTCAACCGAGCTACATTCCTATTCATTTGCAAATTGCTGATATTCTCACTAAAGCTCTTTCAAGGACAAGTTTCGAAGAATTTAAATCTAAGCTGGGATTGTATAGCATATATAACCCAACTTGAGGGGGAGTGTAGATAGAAGTAGATTCCAAGTATATTAGTTAGGATCTTTTATTAGAAATCTATTTTGGAAATTTTTTATCATTTATTCTTTTCTCATTTATTCTAATTAATTGCCTTCCTTTTTTAGTTCCTAGAATTTTGACTAAGTTTTGACCTTATTTGTATAAATATGATCTTGTATTACATTCTAATTCAAGGATAATTATTTTCTTTCTCATTAAAATTCTCATGTATACATATTTTTAAAAAATAATTATATGTATATGTAAATTATATATATAATATATTTATAAATATTGGAACGGTTAACCGTTAATCTTCGGTTTTTTGTGGTTATAAACTGAAACCAAAATTGAGAACAAAAAAATAAATAAAAATTATAATCCTAAACCAAAACTAGTGGATTAGTTAACCATATTTTTTGGATTGGCTTTCTAATTTCGGTTTGGTTTTTCGGTTTCATCGGTCTTTTTGTACACCTCTACATGAATTACTTCAAAAAAGTTACTTAACAATATTTTAATAATTTTATAAAATACCCTAAACCCATACCTAGTTAAATTAGAAATGATTTAATTGTATAACATAATAGATAGTTAACTACGATATTGAATTTGAGCTTAGTTAGAAATTTATCTTAGATTGTTAAATAGTTTAAGTAAAACAAACAATGATTTATGTTTAGATAATTCGACATAAATTAAATTAGTAACTCGATCTAGATTGAAATTGTAATTTTAAATATTTTGGAAACTCTTAAACCCTTTATATTTTAGTTAACTTTCATTTTCTTAAATCTCCATAATTTTTAAAATCAATTATATATTTAAAAATATCAGCTCCTAAGCTTAGATGAAATTTAATATCGATTTGATCTAAAGTAAGTTCATAAGTTAAGTTCTTATTTTAAGTTCTTAATTTATAACCTATTAATTCAGAAACTATTTCCTAAATGCTTTCAGAATTAAAGATATTTGAACAAGTTAGAAAGCCGAATAGAGACTAAATTGCAATTCTTGAGAGCTATAGACACATCGGTCCTCTTAATCCCTAAAATGGAGTTGAGCAAGTTGATCGGCCCTTTACTAAGTTGAGAAGCATATATTCCTACATGAGTTGGTGGAGCTTGAAGAAGCCTCGTGTATTCCTCAATAGTAGGACTTAAAGTGTGCTCACCAAGGCAAAAGGTGGCCTCATCAATATTCCATAAGTAAACCAATGCCCTAAAATGATGAATGGGGATCTGGACCTTTGATAGAGAAAGAATAGGGTACAAATGGTCTTCAATGAATCCTCTTTGTTCTGGCTTGAAAGTTTGTAACCACTTGTTCAAAATGGGCATCGGACTAGTAGGCTCATTAACATAGATCTCGGGAATAAGACGGGCCCACATGTTGCCAACAATACTACTTGCCATACTTAATCAAAAATTACAAAAGAGATATGTTACAACACGATATATACATTTACAAAGTACATACATGGACAAAGTTACAAGAATTTACAAGACACATCTACATGAACGGATTACAAGGAAATTAACTCCTATAAATTCAACTTTGTTTTGTAAAAAAAAAAAAAAATTAAAAACATTTTGATGGGCCATAATGCTCAATCATCGTCTTCTTCATGTAGTGAATGCAAGAAGGGTGGGTTCTAAAGGTCTCCCAATTAATGGACTATGAGCCACATTAAATGGAGTGGGGGGCTAATTCGTGTCCCGAATGGTAGGTAACCACAACACTCGAGACCTACTGGTGTTCCCTGTCTAAGTTATCTAAGATGGCCCGGGTTTGACCACATCTAGCACACATTTTTTTTTTTACTCAAAATGAAAAAAATCCCCTTAATATAATCCCCCATTGATATATTTATAATATCTACAAAAGCACCCGGTTAGTATAACTATTTACAAATATATAAAAATACTTATAAAGAAAAAGCAATTTATATATGAAAAGCATAAAGTGGCTAGCCCTCTAAAAAGGGTCCCTAGTGGAGTCGCCAATCTGTCGAGCTTGGATTTTGATTTTCGGTTCAATTTCCTTTTTTCTGATTTACATCAAACCCCAACCCATTTGACATAAATCTTCGAGTAAGAATTCAAGAAAATATCAGTTTTGAAAATTATTTTGGAGTCACCACCTGACTAGAGTCAGGAAAAAAAAAAAAACCAAGATCAATGGGTAGGTTGATCTCTGTTATGCTACTAATTCACAAAAAAAATCGTTTTAAAAAAAAAACAAAAACCAGAAATTAACTTGAGTCCAGGGGCTAACCTATTAAAACCTAAACGGTTACCACTTATAGCTTTCCAATTAAAATTGCTTTCTTTCATGTCCTAAATCCAAATTATAAAATATTTACGAGGATTTAACTAACTAATCTTGTAGCTAATATTTACAAATATGTACAAACTTACTAATTTAATCAACTAATCAATTTCTATAAACAATCATATATAATCTAAGAACTCAATACCGTCAAATTAATCAAATCCTATCAAATTCTATCAGTATTCACATATCCTCAACTAAACTAAGAGAATAAAATAAAATTAGTCAAATTCACAAAAATAATTTTTTACATATTTTGAGTTGCACATTTAGGTGCCTACATACCCGCTAATCGAGATCAGACCACACGTAGTTCTTTAATGAAAACTTTAATTTGTTGATCAATTTTAGAGTTTAATTTTTTTTTGCTTTAAATTTGTTAAATTTTGATAGTTTTGACAAAATTAGCTTTTTGATGATATAGATCCTAAGATTTATCAATTTAAGTTCTTGCTATTTCATAAAAATCTAATTTTTTTTCTAAGTGAGAAAACTCTTTAAGGAAACATAGCATATCAATCCATATGTTATCATTAATTAAATTATCACAAGAAATCAAATTTAACACATACAAGAGAGAAAAAAATGTTATTACAAACATATAAAAGATGAAATATTTATAACATCAAATGGTATATCATGGATATCATGGTTATCATATAATAACTTATTATTTAAATACATAATGGCAAAGGTTCAATCTATGTCATTAAAGTATTTAAAAAAAAAAACTGAATTTATTAATCAAGGGATTATAGTGAAACTTAAAATCAAAGTGCTATGATAATATTAATAAATCAAATTTATGAAAATCAATTAGAAAAGCCATAATAAATCTTGTCAAGATAAAAATTAATTTAGGAATTTTAATAGCAAATTTATACAATATAAACCTAAGAATTTAATCTATAAACAATATTACAAAGCAATCACTCAACAAGACATATTAATTAACCTCATGTTTTGAATGCTTAAACAACTAATAATAATATGTAATATTTATTCTGTTAGAATCTTATTATTGTTTATTATTTTTCATTATTACAATGCTACGATAATTCATTAACTTATAATATTATATTACTAGTATGCTTTATTGAGTAAAAAAAAAAAAAGGGGGGCTTACTTGAGGATTGAACGCGCGCAGGGGAATTGATAGTCGAAGCTCCGATTGGTCGACTTGAGACAGACAAATGTGGAATTGGGTTAAGCCGATCACAGGGTGATGCGGTGGTTGAATAGGGGGGTTTTGAAGCCCTCGATCTGCCAAACACTCTGGTAGCTTCCAATTGCTCAATTTTCTCTTTCTTTTTTTTTTTACGAAGAATTTAAAATTAGAATGTTGAAACCTAAATTTGAGAACACTAAGACGAAATAAAAAATTGAGAATAAAATTAAAAGTATTGGGAGAGAGCAGACCTTTTCTTTTAAAACAAAATATGGGGAGACTATTTATATGTTTTAGTTCGGCTCAAAACTTTCCTAAATAATCGATTGAGAATCTAGGGTTCTAAGATACAGTTTTCACAAATTCGAAAAAATTGGACCTAAAACGATTGTAACTTTCCAATTAAATATCCTGTCATATATGTCTTTCCCATATTATAATGACCCAAATCTTCAATTTTGCCTAAAAGACGAATTTCACGCGTTTTTGAGGTTTTTAAGGAAGCTAACACAAATGCATTTTTCCTAACTTTCCAACTTGGATTTGAATAAGTTCTTGTTGATATAAACACGTAATCTACATATCAAATTAAACTACTCCATACCTAGTTTCCATATGTTCATTCGGTTTGTGGAAATAGGGCCTGAAACTGGGCCGATAATGGACCTAAAGGGGGCTTATCAAGGGAGAAGATGAAAAACATTATTATTTTTTTTTAAATTTTTTGCATATTATACTATATTATATATATTACATCTATTATATTTATTTCCCTTAATTTGATTTATTTTCCTAATTTTCATTTCTAATCCTAATGTTTATAATTGCAAATATTCCTTTAATTTAGCCATATATATATTAATATTAACATCTAATTATTAATAATTTAACAAAAATAAATTGTCAAAATGAGGTGTCTAGTGTCGACAATTATGACTTGTGCTTAATGCCAAAGAACGGGAAACATTGCAAGAAGACATGAAATTGCCATAGAATAATATTATGGTAATAGAACTCTTTGATGTTTGGGGAATTAATTTCACGGGTCTTTTTCCCTCATCTTTGTCAAACAAATACATACTCGTGGTTATGGATTATGTTTCTAAATGGGTTGAAACAGTTGCTTTATAAACAAATGATGCCCAAGTAGTTGTAAAATTTTTTAAAAGAATATTTTTACCAAATTTGGGGTGCTTAGAGCCATCATTAGTGATGAGGGTATACATTTTTGCAACAAACAATTTGATAATCTTTTGTCAAAATATGGTGTTATTCATCAACTTGTTACCCCTATCATCCACAAACCAGTGGACAAGTAGAGGTATCCAATAGGGACATCAAAAGAATTTTGGAGAAAACTATTAATGCATCAAGAAAGGATTGGTCTTCAAAACTCAATGATGCATTATGGGCTTATAGAATTGCTTTTAAAACTCTTATTGCAATGTCCCCATGCAAAATTGTTTTTAGTAAATCATGTCATCTACTGGTTGAGCTAGAGAACAAGGCATATTGGGCCATTAAATTCCTTAACTTTGATGTGAAAGCTACAGGTGGAAAGGGAATGCTTCAGTTGAATCAATTGGCAGAATGGAGAGATGAAGCATGTGAGAGCACTAACATTTACAAGGAGCGAGCGAAAGGATGGCATGATAGGAACATTTTGAAATGAGAGTTCTTGCCTAGTCAAAGAGTTTTATTGCACAACTCTCGTCTCAAATTGTTTCCAGATAAGTTAAGGTCTAGATGGTTAAGACCTTTTATTATTACTCGTGTTTTTTCCTATGGTGCAATTAAACTAAAGACAAATGATAATTGGACATTCAAAGTTAATGGTCATTTTCTTAAACACTTTTATGAAGGGGAAAACAATGATAGTGATATCACTATCATGAGTTGCAAGAATCCGTGACAAGAATGGAGAGAAGAAAGAATTTGAAAAAAAAAAAATGCAGCAAGGAGTAACAGGTCAATCAAGGCTGGCTGCTGGGATGTGTAATTCGTTGACTTTATGTTAGTATGAGTTACACAGGCCTCGAAAATCAACAAACATCGGCTCGACCACAAGCTATACCATCGGCGTATGATCATCTTTGGAAATGCTCAGTGTTAGATTCTTTATCACTAGCATTTGTATATTCTACACTACTGGCGTAATATCAGTATTGAAGATGATCAGTAGCCAAAATTTTAAGGCCAGTCTCTGGAAACTTCAATGTCGCTGGTGTAAAGGCAGTGTTGAAGTTAATTAGTGGCAAAAACTTCAACGCTGGCTTTTGGAAATTTCAACACCGCCAACTTTGAGGTAGTGTAAAGTGTTCTGAGGATTTTTAATCACGATGAACACCGGCTCTTGGATTGTCTACACCACCAGTGTATGGTTTAAATTTGTCGACGTATATCCTGAATGTGCATTTAACCAAGTTTTATTCTCTATGCTTACACTTTATCACATCCACTCTTATTTCTCTCTCTTACACTATACCTATCACTTTCTCTAATTACTCCATTGTTCGATTGTGCCTTTCACTCATCCAATTCATTCAAGTAATATCATCTCTGCTTTAATTTATTTATTTACATTCAATTGATGTACTTAGTTTTAGTATTGAATACAGGTGAATTGCAATGAAAATTGAAGTAGTAGAGAATGGGTTCTCAAATTTGGGTTGGATGAGTTGTCAAAGTGATTGTGAAGTTGGGTTCTGTTAAGTTTATGCCTACATGCTTGCATGTCAAAGTTTTGAAATAGAATGCTCGATTGTTCTTATTTGTGTTCGTAATTCAAGGCATGCTAGGTTTTATATTTGATTCGAAAATTTGGGGCTTTAGAGTTTGATGACTTTGAATGTGCAAAACTTGTGTTCTTATGGTGTTAATTTGAATTGATGTTCTCCCAATTGTTGAATTTTGCAAATGAGGGTTTAGGAATAATCATTTGTGCGCATTATATAAATTTCATCAAGTGAGAAAGGGCTTGATGATTTTGAACTGATTTCATGTTATCAATGTTTCAAAAACCTTGCTCATGTAGTTTGAATCAATCCTTCTTAGCATTTAACTCTAGGCAACCAGTGTACACCAACAAATTACAGGTGTAGATTTGTGAGAATGTGCTTGTGCTGACTTTGATTGATTGATATTCCAAAGATTAATAGATTTATTGAAATCCATGCTCCTTACCATGTTTTAGGCATATAAATTAAATGTTGTTAACCCAATTGTTTTGGAGTTTGATTGGAACTGCTGATTGTCATTTGAATGGATCTTGGTGTAGCTGTTAGGATTATTAAACATTACTTGTACATTCCTTTTTAGCTTCAATTAAATATTTATGCATAGGAAGGGCGCCAAGGAAACAACAAATGAAGAAACAAAAGACCATAAACGCACAGAATTATGCAAAAGAAAGAAGAAGAGGTTAAGTAAGATGGATTCTTATGAACAACCAATATTTAGATTAGAGTGTATTAGAGACGTATAGTATGCAAGAGACAATCTAAAGTCTGGTTGAAGATAAAAGGTGGTTCAGGGTATTTGATATGAGAGAACAAGCTTATAAAAATTTAACTCTTGAATTTCTCTCAACTTTGAAGATCGAAGATGATGATGAGACTACCTTTACTTTCCAATAGGGGTGGGCAAAAAAACCGACCGAACTGAACCAAACCAATCCATAACCGAACCAATCCAAACCGAAAATATGGTTTTTTTTCATGGTTTGGTTTGAAATTTTTCAAATCCGAACCAATCCGTAAATTTATGGTTTGGTTTGGAAGGTAAACCAAACCAATCTGTAAAACCGAACCAAACCGTTTTAGAAAAATATAATAATATTTTACTATGTTTATATGATTTCATTTTATATTTATTATTTGGTGAATATTAATTCAAATCAACTTGTTCTTTTTAAAAAAAATTTTAAGCTCATGATATATAATTTTTTTTTATGATGAACTATTGTTTTTTTTAATAGCTTTTAACTTTGTAAAGTATGAAATTTATTTATTTAGTTATAAACTTTCATTATGTATTTATTGTTTAATATATTTTGCCAGTTGGTCATTTTATTCATTGATGAATTTTGTTGATAGATGATTTTTTATTTTAGCTAAATTATTGGTAGATAATTGACATGATGGTCATATTAAAAATCATAAATTATGACTTACTATGTATTGGTTAGTGAATGTATTTTATTGGTGGATAATTAATTTTATAAAGAACTATAGATTAGAAGTATGATGAATTTATAAAGTATTTTATCGTGGTTTATAATATCAACTTTGTAAAATGATATAATATTTAAGAATCTACACAAATGTAAAAAAAACTATAACAAGGAAAATTTTTAGTTAGAATTTTGATTTAAACCGTAATCCAAACCGAACCAAACCGTTATTTAATGGTTTAAAAAATTTATAATCCGAACCGTTACTTAATGGTTTGGTTTGGGATGGAAAAAAACCAAACCGTAAATTATGGTTTGGTTTGGTTTGGTTTTAGGAAAAACCGAACCAAACCGATCCGTGCCCACCCTTACTTGCCAAGTATATGGAGAAGTAAAATCAGTTGCTTTGAAGAGAATCAGAGTTTTACTTGGTTTGTATGAAAATGAAGGTGAAAGTTATGATTAGCCTAATGGTTGGCCTTAGGAAATGGATCCTGAAACTTACTGGTTTCAGTTGATTCATCCACGAAGGACCCATATGTTCCTTCTAAGTCTCTTAACTCCACACTTTCAAAACATTGAAACAAGCCACTCCATCACATTATTGCATGCACATTAAGTTATAGGAAAACTAGTCATAGCAAAGTGACTACTATTGACATGTTATATCTGTTTAGCCTATGTAATCTCCTAAGTTTTTCATAAATAGAATTAGAAGTAAAGAATTATTGTGTTTGATTGTGTATGTTATAGTATTTGAGATTAGAGTAAAATTTTAGTATAATAGTTTTTATAAAATCAATTTAGTAAGAATAGAAATTTAAAATCATCAATGTAATTAAATTGAGAAAATTGTTAATTATACATTCCTTATTTTCTTTTACAGAATTGAGTTTGGTAAACATAAATTCTAAATTACCAATAGTATTGATATTAGTTCTTATAAGAAATTATTTTGTTAAATAGAAATTTATAAGTTATTATGTTACTAAGCTTTTTCTTGAATTTGAATAATTGATAGTTGTGATACATTAGAAATTATTGAACCAAAGTGTGTTATTTAGAACTCTTAATGGCTACAAATTTTAGCTTGAAGACTCACTATATGCACAGTCACACCCTCAATTAAGTTTGAATATGCCTTAAAAGTCAAACTAACCTTTTTGTTTATATGCACATAATTATCCCTTATGGCAGATATTTTTCTCTTCCTTGCTCTCTCCTCTCTTTCAAAACCTATGGTCACACACACACACACACACATACCACACATTAACCGCAATTTCTTCTCTTTAATTTATCAAAGAAAGCAAGATAAGCTTCTATCTTCAAGTTAAAGCAAGTATTTCTTGCTTTGTCTTTGTTATTTGTGTGTTTGAGTAGTTATAGATTAAGTATTGTTGTTGGTCTATGGCTGATTTTGGAAGTTTATGAGTTCGGTTATGAGTTTTAGATGTTGATATATGAAGTAGGGTGATAGCAAAGTGTTGTTGAAGTTTTAAAGCTTGAAGTTAATGGTT
Source organism: Combretum micranthum (assembly GCA_024138025.1). Taxonomy (NCBI): domain Eukaryota; kingdom Viridiplantae; phylum Streptophyta; class Magnoliopsida; order Myrtales; family Combretaceae; genus Combretum; species Combretum micranthum. The sequence continues at coordinate 159,072 of JAMXBD010000148.1, read as the reverse complement.
GGATTAATAGCTAGTGGTTTGGTGTGAATATAAAGATGAGTTAGAAGATTTGAGGGAGTGAATGATGAATTTGAGTCTCGTATGAAGATGTTGAAAGGTATTGGATGGATTTGAGGCAACTAAAGTTGGTTAAAGTATATAAAAATGTGAAGTGAAAAAGTGTTTTTCGTTGTCAAAGGGCTACGCGTAAGGGAAGGCGTGGCACAATATGAGTGGAATCTGGGTAGCCGAGCCCTTTGCCATAGGGCGTGGCAAAGGTGGTGGTGGTGGCCCTGTTCTTCTCATATGGGGCCTGACAAAGATAGTGGTAGCTTCTGTTCTTCACCCAGATTGACACACTCCTTGATATGGGGCATGGCAAAGGGCGTAGTGGCCTCTGGTCATCAAGTGATCCTCCATATGGGGCATGACGAAGGGCGTGGTGAAACTTATGTGTTGCCCTGTCTCATACGACCCTTGCTATGGGGGCGTGGTGAAGGGAGTGGTGGCCTTAAAGTGTCATTTTGTCTCTTTAGGTTTAGAACCTTGTTATCTTCTTGCTTTGTTAAATAGATAGTAATACAAACTTTTCTATCTTATAGGAACCTAGATCACGAGTTAGATTTCCATTAGACTACGACGATTAAAGATCATACACGGTGAGTAACTTGAATCTTATCACGTGTTTGTGATTGTAAATAGTGGAATATAGATTAATCATAACTATAGGGAATCAATTGCATGGGGATAGGAAATATTGCATGTTATATGTTGTATGTTTAAGTTGTAAGTCTTAATAATCTAAGTGACAACTGCTCTCTTGACATTAAATTATAGTTGTCTCATTGAGTGTCTAAAATTGATTTGACCACTTAATAATATGGAATTAAGTTTAATAGACTTCTAAAATAATATGACATGCATTTCATATCATCATATTACATTAGCATGGTACTCATGTCACGTGTTAATATTTCGATTCTATGGTAATACTTGTTGGGACCAGGGAGTCTGCTTGTATGTTACCATAGGGTTGTCAGCTTTGCAGAAACTAAGCGGGCTTGAAAGGAGGTCGTTTGTGTCAGAGTTGGCTTATTTAGTGACATTTCTCAAGTTTTAAGAAACGTAGAAGTTTTTATTTGAAAACCAAAATTGTTCTCTAAAAGATTACTTGTATCCTGTGGGGCTTTGGTAGAGGCTATTCCCCCATACGAGTTAGGTGAAGAGGAAATCCTTCTGCTTAGTTTGAGTTTCTCATGGGCATAAACTACTAAATTATCCTTCAACCCTTAGGGAGGGTGTAAATCCCCATAGGTTTGAATTCCGGTTATTCAGACCATGCTTGCTGCATATGGTTGATCCATGCATTGCATATGATTGCTAACTAAACTTGTTTGTTCTTAATGATAGTGTTAAGATTTTGTTGTTTACTGAGCTTTATATGCTCACGTTCTCTTAGACTATTGATTTACAAGGTTTTAAGCATGGAGATCGAAACCAAGCTCGGTGTGGGAGTTAGTATAGGATGGACTTGTGTGATCTTTGGAAAGAAGACCATATATGTAATAGAGACTAGTAATAGGTTGTGATAGCATAAGTTAAGTTGTGTTTTTCCTTGTAAGTTTTGTTGTAAGAAGGTTCTGTGGGAGCCCTGTAGACCTCAGTTGTTATACTATGTGAAGTTTTAATCTTGCAAGTTATATTCTTTTATGATTTATATATATATATATATATATGCAATCTCTTTTTCACTCAAAACAACTATCGATCTTGTTCAATTATCCAGTCCAGTGGGGAACATTAGTTGTATAATATTCATGTAACTTTCTGGAGGCCTCAGTTAGTTACATGGTATACTGATACAAATAAGGTACTCTGTAGGGGTGTGACGGCCTAATTATAGGCTACAGAGTTGATTTGGGTGTAGAAGTGGCTAATTTTCTATGGAGGCAAGCAGATGATGCCAGAACCAAGCTCATTTTCTATAGGGGGTTATATCACCAAGTTCCTAAAAGGATTGGGTATTTTCTAAGTACTTATAGGAGATGAAGCTATACTTAGTAAGAAGATTTCTACTGCACTTTTTAGGTCATGGGGATTGGTTAAGGTTCGTAGAGGTGTACCGTGAGCAGAAGAAATTGAGCCTCAAGAGACTCAGCCTACAATTACACCTGCAGATATACCATCCACATCATCACTACCCCCTCTACCTCATCCATCTTCTTCTTTTGGATACACCCTTAATAAGCTGGCATATGAGATGCAAGAATTTAAGGAGGAGTTAGACAACACATTATTCAATGTGCTTAAGTTAGCTATCTCCTATTTTAATCCAGCAGTTGCAGCTGAGATAACTTATCACACATCTTCCAATGAGAGCAGCAACAATACAAAGCCAGAGAGCTAGAGTCCCTAATAGCTTTCAATTTGGTTTTCATGTGTTTTTTTATTTATTTTTGGTAGCTTGTACTGAGTTAAGAACCAAATTATTTAGATAGACTTGTGGTTATCAACTTTTGATCTGTACATATTTTTATAGTTAGATTTGTTTTCTTTATTATTTGCTTGTTGTTTTTTTTTTTTTAATTTTTCTTTGTGTTTGTGGATATAGGGCTCACTCAAATAGATTATTCTCTCTAAAATTGATCTGCTCAGACTACATGTTTGACTCTGCAAATTTTGAGTTAGGGAAGTACCAGTTTCATTTTGCTTATGCTTTTATTTCTTTCCTATTTTGATAATGAGAAACAGTGAGGACACTGTTTAATTTTAGTGTGGGGGAAGGGATAAAAAGCATGGAGATGGAAGTGTATTATGACTGCTGATGTCTATATTGTTTTGATTGAATTTTATGACATCCGACTTTGAATGATCGACCCATACTGAACTTTTATCCTCAAAGCATGATATAGTAAAATTAAGGCCAAATTGTTTTTTTAGAAATCTGGGATTGTACAATGGCTTGCTTAGATGCATTGCTCATCTATTGATGTAATTAGTTTACTTAGTTGAAATTAAGTAGTAAAATCTTAAAAAAACAAATTTACCTTATGTTTAGCTTTAGAATTAGAAGTTCGAATTTACTTCTAGGAAAATTTAGCTTTGATATAATTCTTATTAACACTTAGTGAAAGAGGTAGATAAAACTTTTAACTTGGTGATCATTTATAAAAAGTCTTAAATTAGTTCGCACTCAAACAAAAGAAAGAAATACACATGCCTTTATTCCAACGACTCAATTCATTGAGTTAAAAGAAATTAAAACCTGAAAGTTAAAGTGGGGAAGAGTTTGTTGGGATCCCTTCAAAACCTGGTCACTTGGGTGATAAGCCCGGGATGTGCCGACTTAATGAACTCATTATAATAAGAAGGATTTAAAGGAAAAAGAAATGAGCTGAAAAGAAGTAGCCTAAACCTTGTCCAGAGTAAAAGTTAAGATGAAGGTAAAAACCTTCCCCTCTGAAGCTAAAAGAGAGTGAATGCTTGCATGAAACAAAAAGATAATGAATGCAAAAGTATTGAATAGAATAAGACTTTTAATAAAAGGGAGAAAACCTAGGGGAAGAGCAGATACCACATGCTTTTATTTTGTGTTGCTAGGATTCTATATATGCTAAATGTCCAGTGAAGTTTAAATGGTTGTTTTTCCTTATTAGACTGTGTATTTACTTTTAAATAGAAGAATCTTTTGCTAACCACAGGGATTTAAGTTTGTTTGTTTAAAATTGCTACCAAATTTTGATTAAAGTAATTCGATTACATATAACCAGTTTGGTTAGAGCAGTAGGCACTGTAAATGCAAGTCATCAATGTTGAAGAAAGATGATTGAATGGTGAAAGAGAAAAAATGTACTTTATATTTCATATTTCAATCTTGATTTTATTTATTTTGCTTGAGCACAAGCAAAAGTTCAAGTGTGGAAGAGTTGATAAAGTCATATTTTATACACTTTCCATTGAGCAATTGGTGTATATTCTTTGTTAATTTTTATTGAAATTGCAAGAATTGGTACTTTAACCTGTTTAAATAGTTCTTTTAGGTCTTGATGTAACATGGGAAGCAAGATCATGATAGTTAATGGAGTTTGAGCAAGATTTGTCAAAAACAGAGTAAAAACCAACATTTAAATGTACAATACCGCCATCTTATATGCATAATCAACAAGCGCTCAAATTCACATGTACGTCAGCATTTTGGGAATTAACGCCGCCGGCATTGAGGCAGCGTTGGAAGATCAGAGAATCAAAACCCTTAACATTGGCTTCAACACTACTAGTGTTTGAAGAAGGAATTGAACGGCTTTTGCAATTTCTATTTATGCTAGCAAATTGGGAAGCAATGTTGCTAGCGTTGGGCTAGTGTTTGATGATAATAGAAAGAAATTCTTTAATACAGTTGCCAACACCGCCGGAGTACCAAAGAAGAAATTCCTACACCATTGCTTACGTTGCCAGAGGACATGATTTAACTACCGGTGTATGTGCAGCAGTTGGAAGTTTTTTGCATGTTTTCTTTATATTTAAAGACTTTGTTTTGGACGAAAAAAGAGGAGAATTGAGAGTACGAAAAAAATAGAAAGTTGCAGAATTTTGGATTAGTTCATAGATCTCATATCATAGTGTTAGAGAGTTGTTTAAGATTGTTCGTGTAGTAATTAAGATGCCTCGTACACTCTTTGTATAGATTGATTTTGCAATTGATGTTATTCACAATTGAATTGGTGAAATATGATCTTTGCTTTGTTTTATGCAATTCAATTATCTGATATTATTATACATTATGAGTTCATTTGCAAAAATTGATCTATCGTTTAAATTTACATCCATGTTGTGCTAAGTTGTATTCGTGGGAATTTGATGAAACACTAAGATTGCTAATGGGCTAATTGTAGTTGTGTTATCTAACTGTTAGAACCGTGGAAAATTCATGTTGAAGTTCAATTATAAATAAAATATTTGGAAGGAATTAGGTTTGTAAGAATCTTGATAACTTAAAAGAGAAGTTAGGATTCAAAGGGATTGAAGAATCAAGATTAAAGAGCAAATGCAGAAGCTGAGTGATTTGATCTGATTTAGAAACTATCATAATGATTAATGCAATGTTTTTAAGTTAATTTCTCACTAAGGGATTAGGGGAAGTTGATTTAGGGCATTAGGTAATTATAGAATTGAAAGATTCATAATTTTACTTTAGATTCCACTGATAATTTGTTTTGGCGGAAGCTAATGGATTGCTTTGTGGTTGAAAAGATTATAAAACTTGAAGATGGTTTTAGGTCTTTGATAGTTTCATATGAATATCCACGAGTCCAATAGTTGATGTAACATGACTGCAGCTTGATTAGCAAGATTAGGGTTGAATCTGTGTTCCCACTTTCAATCATTATACATCTTTTACAAGCAATCTCTCATTGGTTTTAGCTACAAGTAGAATTTAGATATTCTAGTGTTAATTAGTGGATTCTCATTGAAATCGATTACCTGAATATTAATAGAAGCTTATACAAGTTTAGTAAATTAATTAGTCCTCGTGGGGACGATACTCAACTCATCACTTTGTTACTTGATTCGACCCAGTGCACTTACTGGTAGTATTTGCGCTCATTTTTATCTAAACATTTTTAGCGGATCAGATATGATGAAAAAATAGATGTCTGATGTATGTAAATGTCATGTAACAGGTGAATCTACAGGTACATAGTAGAGATTATTGTTGATTGACAACTCGATGAAGTGAGGAATGATGTGATGAAAAAATGAATAATGTATGTAAATATCATGCAACAGGTGAATTTACAAGTACATGTAAAAAATTGGGCAAAATGAAAATTAATTTATGGATTAGGTTGCGAAAAGACAGATATTGCATTTGATATGAGCTTTACAATGCCAACTTACATCGCATTACCTACAGGCGATACACTTGTATTGCATTACTATCAGCGATATACATATAATGCTATATCTCATAACCTTTATGTGATATAACAACAGTATATATGATTATTTTCCTCAAATTTTGTTTTAGGCAATTTTAAATGGATATTAAACACGTAATTTCCTCAGATTGATAGGTTTAGTAATTAATTTGAGTTAACTTAGTTTCCAAGTATAAAATGAACTTAGTAAATAATCTTAAGTTCAACTTGACCTAATAAACCATGATGCGCTAAAATGAGTTAGATTGACTAAATATAATTGACTTGACTAGGATTAGATTAATATAGATTTAACTTGTAATTGGCTTAGATCAAAATGTTAGATTAAACCTTAAATAATAAGGAGAATGTAATTCCTAATATATGTTAAACTAGAGCTTTGTTTAATAAAAGAAATAATTTAACAGACAATGAAGAACTGTTCGTATATTGATAAGGCGATCTCTGCAGCCATGGCGGGGTTCCTATTACATGTTTGATCAAACAGAAACATAAAATGAATGTTTACTGTGAAAGTTTATGTAAGTTAATAAATAATTGAGTTGCTTATATAGTTTCTTAAACAAATACTTGCTTCTGAACCTACTTTTTGGTTTATCTCATGATTCTCTTAGATTGTGGACCTAATTTAAATATACGTAGTAACTTACGTGTTGTACACTAGGACAGGCATTTTAAATGGATTGAAACTTAAACTCAGCTCAATAATTGATGATTTGATATTTACGCGTGTGCTATTGAATCTAGTCTAGATAGTAGCAACCTCATCCTGAGGGGACACGGTAGTTTGGGCCCTTAACCAACCCTGTCATGATGCAATAACATTCATAAGTGGCTCGGCGGGTAGCCGATGAGACAAATTGCATCGGTGTAATGTCTACTTAAGCTTGATGTGAAGTAATATGTTTTAGTTCACATTTATGGGACTAATTGAACTAACTGATGTTATGGATTAGGATCAGTAGAGTTGTGTAACGGCTGTAAACCCTAAATAAAGCTATTTTCTTGTAAGTTTTATAGGAGATATAGATATTCGGGCTGCTTATATCCATCTCCTGAGTAGCTGTTGTTACTCATGATCCCGATTCCTAGGATTGATTCGGAGTGTGAATGCTTCAATATTGTTTGATTTACTTTAATTTAGGATAATAAACTGTTATTGTTGCATTGCATTTAATTAAGCTCATGTGTCACTTTGTGTGTTATTGTGTTACTGAGTACCGTGCTTCAACTCATTCTTGTTTTTGTTAGTTTCTTTGCAGGTATTGTTGATGTTGATGATGGTGCATGATTTAGGTTATGGGCGACCCTGGAGATTTGAAAGGAGAACTGAGTGAGACAAGACGATAGATTTTACTTTTTCTAAAATTGTATTTTCTGTAAGGACTTGGTGGAGCCTGAGTTTTGTAATTTAAACTTGTTTTACCATCATGATGTATTCTTTGATATATAATACATGATAGCAGGGTTTTGTTTTTAAAAACTAATCTACTCATGAGAGTAGTTAATTAAATATTTTAATAAAAGTTTATTTCATAAGTTTTAAATCCAGCGATTTTGAGAATCTAATTAAATGATTTTTCTAGATTTAAATGTGAGTTGCAAATATTCATGATAAACAAATCATATAAGGAAGTCTGAGCGTGTAATATATTATGTATTATATGTGGCGGTATACGCCTTAATTAAATTTTAGGATGTTACATTTTATTTAATAATTTTTTACTTTAACTAAGTTAAAAAGCTTATTTTTTGAGTTGTTTAATTAAAGGTCTGTTTGGATGGTCAGTTTTTTATCTGTATTTGTATCATTTTTAAAATAATATGTATAAATATGTTCGATTTATATTTATATTTATTTATATTTGATTTTTTAATGAGAACTGTTAATTTTTTTATTCATATCTAATTTTTTATAAATAATTTATTAAATTTTTTTAAAAAAGTATTTATATTAATAAACTGCTAAGAAACGAATAACATTGATATGGGTCCTGTCTCATTGGTTGAATCGTGCTTGTGCGAAGAAATTCTGATGAAGATGGTCTAGACCACACCATCCAAGTCACCAATCACCACAACTCCACCTGACTCAAGTGCAGCTCCTGCTGGCTGTTTGGCAATTTTCTTCTCCCTTTCTCTCTCTCTCTCTCTCTCTCGTCCCCATCATGGAACTATCTCTCTCCGTTTCTTCTTGCGTTCGAACGCCAGCTCTGACTCCTTCACACTCTAAGTCCTCTTCTTCAACCAAATACACTAGAAGAAAGACACCCACTTCGGCATGCTGCTATCTTCACTTAAATTCCTCGAAAAACTTACCTTTACTTGGTCTCCGCAGTTCCACAAGAAGCAAGCCCCATTTGTCTAAGCGTAACTTCATCTGGGTATGTATTAAAATTCCTAAAATCTTTTATTTGTTGCATGTTGTATGTACAATTTCTTCTTGGAAATGTTCATGGTGCCCAACCCTTGATAATCATATATCAGCTATGCCGATGAGTGTCCCGAACACCGTTAACGGTTTCATCTATTTGTTTTTCAAGTAATGAATGTGCATACATTATGAGGGCATTGCATATGTTGTGATGTCTCTTAAGTTGTCCATCTTAAAAAGATGCTTATTAGTTGCTTGTTGCTTATGTGTTTGCTTGAATGAATTGCTATTCCTTAGAGAATATAAGAAGATAATTTAGTGCCAAGACCATCAATGGCATTTACCTCTAATTGCTCTTGGAAATTCTAACTACATCAACGTAACCCTGACCTTATTACCACAACCTCACACCCACTGCCACTGCCAAGCCTGATTGCATCGGGACCCACCACCACTGTCGAATCCTCCTAGCGCGGTGCACCAACATAGCATGGGGAGTAGACTTCGGTGAGCAGACCTGATTTCCACTTGGACCCACCTGGCTTGAGGTCTGGGCTCAACTCAGACCGTACCATGGTTTGCTACATGCATTTGGCTGGAATCAACTGTGGCCCGTGGACTGGGTTTGAGTTGAGCCCACCATGTTTTGCGTCATGGCTTGCAACCTAGGCTAGTGATTTGCATACTAGTGGTAGTGGTGGTTCATGCACCAGTGGGGTGGTTATTCCGTAGGTTCAGTGAGGTGGTAATGGTGGTTGGCGGTTAGGGTAAGAAGTTAGGGATACTGGCTAGGGTTTGGGATTAAAAAAATAAAAAATAAAAGAAGGCATTTTCATTAATTTCAATTGTTTTCTTCGTCTATTCCATATTGCATTTTTGGTTTAGCTAAATGCCGTATAGGCTATTACATCGATGTGCCATTCTAAGGAGCAGAGATTCTATTGCCACCCTATTTCATTCAATGAAGTGAGCATGCTACATCTTTCTGCTTAGTATTTTAAGCTGGTGAGCAATGCATAAGTGGTATGTTCTAGTAGTTCTTTGTGTGATCGTGGAATCCCATTTTAGAGAAGTGTGCTTCCATTATTCAAGATATTTTAAAAGAATTTGACTGCATGTCAGGACAAGTTCAAAATCTATGATTAAACACTTGGGCTCTGTAGATGACTGAATTTTTCATCCTTATGAACTTATGAATGGAAACAAACATGTTGTTCCACTGAAATTAGTTGGAGTGGTATGCCTAATGTACACAAGTTGGCCATTCTATTAAGCAATAAGAGATGCCCTGCATAATGTGCTGCGATATCTCTCATACTGCTGACTCTTTTTCCCAAACTCTTTCGTTCATAGGTCAAGCTAAGTCAATGTCAATAAAATATAAAAAGATTTTGGTAAAATTAGATTTAACTTTCATTTGATTTAGAAAGTCTTGAGTTGTTGGATTTGGAGTAGACTTTGATGCCAAATAGACTTCTAAACTTTCTTAGTAGATTAAAGATATCAAGTGGATTTCTTCCCTTGTTAAACTCATCATTATTGTGGCTATCATAAACCTAATTGGTCTTGTTCATCGATAATTGGTGTGATCTGTTGTTTGATTATCAATAGCAATTTCTTGTGTACATCATTAGTACTTCTTATCCAAGTCCATCTTGCCAATCCTAGTTGAGAGGTTTTCATTGAAGAGATTCAACTTCCATGAGATTATGATTCGTACATTCATTTAGATCTTCATTTGTCAAGTGATATTTGAGTTTCTCGAGATTGTTGTATTCTTTCTCTTTGATCACTGGCTACATCATCTCTTGTTTGTTGAGAATTACTCAGCACAACTGAACCTTTTCATTCTCTTCATGGGACACACTTAAAATTACATGATGCTCCCTTCTTACAAACCCTTACATCCACAGGCTCACAGAAGATAGAGTAAATGGACTCCTTAGTTAATGATACCTAATGCAGTCCAGTTGCACCAAAATGCCTACTGTTGTTGCAATTTTGCATGTACTTTGAGCATGTGATGGTAGAACCATCTCCAATAATGGAAAGGGAAAGAAAGGAATGGTCCATGAGTATCCTGATGTATGTATCTGCATGGTAAGAGTCTGTGGGAGGGTGTATTTATTGGTCAATGCCACCATAGAAAACTTATCTATAGACAGTGTTGACAATGTCAAAGCAACTTGATTCCCTAGATTCACAATCACGGCTTTGTGTGCTCTTTCAGTGTGTGCTGAATGCTGATACATGGGGTACTGAGGGAAATTTATATTATATGTCTTCAGTAGAGCCTAATTCTGAAGTTGTTGATCCATAATATTCTGCCAAGTATCAAACCTGTCAAGTATTGGTGCACAAATAAAATGTCATCTTTTCTTTGAATGCCCTTTTGTTATTGTCATTTGGAATTAAAAAATTCGCTCCAGGTTGTAGGGTTGCTTCCTTTTGATGCTGCCAACATTCTTGATCTTGTGAACAATATTGGTTCCTGCTTGTCATCATCTTGGAAGATAGTGACCAGCCTTGTGATCTACGATGTTTGGAGAGAGAAATGAGAAGGCCAGGAGTTAGCTCAAGGATTGCTATAGTTGTTTCTTGTATCATTCTTTTTATGTTTTTGCTATAGATAGTGCTCTTTGATTGTATTTTGCCAAGATCAACACCACTTCTTTTATATGGTATGGTGTTTTGCTCGAGATTTTAGGTCTCTTTTGATGATACAGCTTTAATTTTTTGTAAAATTCCACAATGAATGAGAATCTGACATTTTACCTTAAAAAAAAGAGGTAGTTGTCTTTTATATGCTTCAAGAGTGATTACGAATTCATCATTACCAACCTCTAAAATCTTTTAGATGCAAGCTGGCTGCAGTTACCGCTATAACCGTTTTGAGTTAAAAAGTTTAAGCTTATAGATGCTGTATAGAGTATTATCTATATTACAAAAAATTCCCCACCTTTTGATAGATGGTTGAAACCCATGAAGTAGATAACTTAGGTGGAATGACTATGTAGGTATTTGAACTTATGACCTTTTGCATTGATATAATGTTGAAATTGATATTACAACAGTTTGATGTAAAAGTTTCAAACTTATAGATATTGTATAGGCTATTCTATTCATTACTTTAGATATAACGTTTATTTGTTGTTGGCAGATTACAAATATAACACTTTTTTCAAACTTTTTTCTAATAAATTATTTATAAAGAATTAGATACAGGTAAAAAAAAAAAAAAATTAGCAGTTTTCATTAAAAGATCAAATATAGATAAAATATAAATATAAATCGGACATATTTACACATATCATTTTGAAAAAGATTCAGATACAGATGAAAAATAGACCATCCAAATAGACCCATAAACTGGTTAGGATTTTGCTGGCCAAAAAAAAAAAAAAAAAAAGAAGGAAAGTTGATGAAGATTTTGCTATGGTTTGATGTGGATTTGTTTAGACTAGATACTCCTATTGTTTTGATTGTATGCATGTGTCTCTATTTTTGTTACAATTGAACTTGCAGAAGAGATTGTTGATACTGTGCTTTATGCAACGTTGTAATTTATGAAGAAAATTTCATCTTATTCTCTGATAGAAAAGAAAATAGTACTTCAGTAAAGAAATTCTTTATAGTTGTCTTGTTGTATATTCATTCAATTGCTTTTGTGACATTGTTTCATACACGTTCATCCTTTGCTGATTCTACTCTAGGAAATGTATTGTTTATTCACAAAATGATAAATGCCTGCATATACTGGCAGGCATGCACTCAAGTTGGAGCAGCTGGATCTGATCCACTAGTGGATAAATTCTCAGATTTGAAAGATGCCTGCTGGAGATTTTTAAGGCCTCATACAATCAGGGGAACAGCACTGGGCTCTTTGTAAGTCCATGCAGAATTGTACTTGTTAGTGACAGCTGATAGTAATTGCCAATCTGTTTCTTCTTCCTTTACTGTTAGTATTTATGTTTGGTGGCTCGATTCCATTTTTTGTTCAGTGAACAGTTCCTTGATGAACAATTTCTTTTTCAGTTTTTTCTAGCATTTAAAATTAGTAACTTTATTTCATCTTTCATTTGGTGAACAGCTCCTTGGTGGCAAGAGCATTAATTGAGAACTCTGATCTCATAAAGTGGTCTTTACTGCTTAAAGCATTTTCCGGCCTTTTTGCCTTAATATGTGGCAATGGTTATATCGTTGGCATCAATCAAATTTATGATATAGGCATTGACAAGTAAGGGGTTCTTCCATACAAAATTAGTTCATCATTATATCAGTGGACTTTGACTGGATAATTATTCGACATTATTTAACACCACAAAACTACCAAACCAATAAAACAGAGGCATTTATTGTTATGAACTTTTTAATGTCAAAGCAATCACACAAAGGAACACAAATATTTGTTTAAAGGCACCGGAAGTGCCTGTACTTTCGATTTTTGACAATTTAGTGTCTAGACTTCAATTTTAGTGATTTAGTACTTAATTTTTCAATTTAATGTCTTCGTTAATGAAAAATTAACATTATTACATTTCTTTGTATTTTGGTGTTTGTACTTTAGTTTTAATTGCAATTTGGTGTATATATTTTAGTTTTGATATCCTATAGTATTTATTTACTAATTGATTTATTAAAGATTAATATTTTAATTTTTTAAATGATATATTATTTTACAATTTTAAAACAAATTTATGTATTAATTCATTAAAAATAAACTTTAGATTTTAAATGATATATATTTTAAAAATAAAAATAAAAATAAAATGATTTATACATTATTTTAGGATAATGTCATAAATGGTACTTGAACTTTAGCAAAATATGTAATTAAATACCTAATTTTGAAAATGATTAATTTTGTACTTGAATTTTGAAATTGATCAATTTGGTACTTGAAAAACTTTGAAATCAATTAATTTATGCCTAGAAGAACTTGATGAAAGTACTGTTAGTGTGTACGAAAAGTTTTTTCAGTTATTGAATTTGTTAATTTCAAAGTTTAAGCACCAAATTTATCAATTTCAAACTTCAGTATTTAATTATATATTTTATTAAAGTTTAGATACAATTTGTGATATTAACTCATTATTTTAAAAAGGTTAATGTCATGAATGATACCTAAACTTTAAAAAAATATACAATAAGATACCTGGATTTAAAATCGATCAATTTAATACTTGAAAGAACTTTTTCTATACGTCAATAGTATCTCTATCAAGTTTTTTTAGATACTAAATTGATCAAATTCAAAGTTTTTCAGGTACTAAATTGATTCATTTCAACATTTAGGAATTAAAATGATTAATTTTAAAGTTCAGCTATCTAATTGTATATTTTATCAAAGTTTAGGTTCCATTTACTACATTATCCCTCTTTTAAAAATAAAAATTGAAAGCTTTTGTCCCCCAACCGAGATATCGATAGATTTAACAAATATATGTCATTTTTTTCTGTTGAGAATGTTTGTTCTTGGGTTCAGCAATGTAATTATAAAACATCTATTGTTTGCATTTACCTAATTGTAAGAAATATATTTCTTTGGGTAAAAATTTTAACAAATATTTATTTCTAGCTGTCCATTTCAGAGTCTTGATACACTTAATATTTATTCATAGGGTCAATAAACCTTACTTACCTATAGCAGCAGGCGATCTTTCAGTCCAGACTGCGTGGTTGCTGGTCATATTTTTTGCTGTGGTGGGGCTACTGATCGTCTCCTTGAACTTCGGTTCTTTTATTACATCCCTTTATACTCTTGGTCTTTTTCTTGGGACCATTTATTCTGTCCCTCCTTTTAGGATGAAAAGATATCCTGTTGCAGCATTCCTCATAATTGCTACGGTACATTCTTCCTCCTTTCTTAGGACATAATTAAAATTTTTGGTGCTTTATAACTTGGGTTAATCACAAAGACATGATCTGTGTTTTGATCAATTGTAAACACATTACTTGTGTTATTTTTTTTAACAAATAGGTGATTTGGATTTTATACAAAAGTTTAGTATTATTTAATGATTTTAGAACGACACATGTCAATATTTTATTGATCATAAAAATTAATTTTATATTTTTTTCAATTTTCTCATTTTAAAAAAAAATAATTTTTAAAATTTTATTTATTTAATTTTATTTAGTAATATTTTTTATTAAATTAATTTTTTTTAGAACAATAAGACTAACACATATCCCTCTAATAATAATTAATTATAATGATACTTTTGTATAAAACTTGAGTCATTTATTTGGCAAAAAAATTAACATTGGTCATGTGATTGTAAATTAACCAAAACACAAGTCATATTTTTGTAATTAGCCTTTTTAACTTTGCACATGAAGTTTGAAATTGTTAACGGACACACTCAATTGAACTTGTGTTCATCAATTTTACTGCCTATCGTCTTCACTAAATTTCAACAAATGAACATTTGCTCGTTATTTTTCCAAGATTATGAAAATAAAACATTTGACAAGCGAAAATTAAATTTGGTACTGCATTTAATTACTTCAAACTCAAGGAAATTTTATTAAGTAAAAATTCCATTGAGTATGATATTTAGTAACTTTTAAGGGTAAAATTGACAAAATACATACAGTCCAGGCAGTCTCATTACAGTTATCCCAGATTGTAATGGTAGTTTCATACTTAGGCTTGGGATAGTATACTAGACAAATATTAGTCAGATGATTTAGATCCTTCATGCAAGAAATATATAAATATCAGCAACTGTCCAGCCAGAATACTCTCTCTCTCCCTCTCGTTTTTTTTTTTTTTTTGTGGGGGGTGGGGGGTTGTTTGGTTGCGCAAATTATATCTTTATGTACATAACATTCAGGTATATTGAATAATAATTGAGAAATTATAAGGAAGGAAAATTGTTGATGAAAACTGCTGAATTAAGCTCAAATATGTTGAATATATAGTTTGAACTGATAGAAAACTTTCCACTTGCTGAATGATCTTGATATTTATCATGTCTAAAAAGACCAATGAGAGCTTGATAATATTTGTTCTCACCTTCCCTAATTGTTGTCTCAGATAAAGAGGAAGCATAATGAGTAATTCTCATCATTTTCTTAAGTTAGATTTGTAAAAGAATTTTGCGGTAATCTTCCCATTGGTCTTCACGTGTCATAATGATATTCAAGTAGCTACTAATGTGATCCTTGTAAATTTGATTAGTTGGAGAATGGGGCTTAATTGATATATTTACAGGTACGGGGTTTCCTTCTCAATTTTGGCGTATACTATGCCACAAGAGCTGCCCTAGGACTTGCATTTGAGTGGAGGTATGCTTATTTATAGCATCATTGGTAATGAGTGTATGTATTTCTATGTACAGTAGTAAGGATTCCTGTATAAAGTGGAGAATGAATAAACACAATAGAGAACAAGCATGTAACTATAAGGATTTAAGAAAATAGCGATGATCTTGGATTCCATCGTATAGTTGTTGGAGATAGTTCTGTAAAGGCTTCCACAAACTGAAACCATGGAGACTCAGCAATATTTTTCTGGTACAATCAATAGATTATACATGCTTAAAGGAGAAATAGAAGCAACTTGCTCTGACATAGCATTTTAGGGATATTTTAGAAAGTCTTCATAATAGGAAAGGAATGTTGTAGAATAAGACGATAAATAATTGTCATTTTTTGATCTATGCATTTCAGGATATAATATTAGATTATTACTATCTTCTTATTAAGAGAAACTATCATAAAAAAGCTTGTATGGTACCTCTTGAGAATGAATTAAGCAATTAGTTGTTCATAATGTAATCCAAAATAGTTTAGGAGTAGTTGCTAATGTAAAAGAACACAATGTTCTCCATTAACGACCCTAAATGCCTAAATTCCACAAACCTTAAGTTAAACCATAGATAAATTACACCCATTTGACTACATCTCGAGCCCATCCACATAACATAGTACTAACCAGATTCTACCCTATAATGTTGTTGAATGAAGAACTTAGGTAATGTTAGAGAATTAAAAGATTTTATATGGCTGTAAATAGCAAATTGATAGTGTAAGAAGAAACTATCATAAAAAAGCTTGTATGGTACCTCTTGAGAATGAATTAAGCAATTAGTTGTTCATAATGTAATCCAAAATAGTTTAGGAGTAGTTGCTAATGTAAAAGAACACAATGTTCTCTATTAACGACCCTAAATGCCTAAATTCCACAAACCTTAAGTTAAACAATAGATAAATTACACCCATTTGACTACATCTCGAGCCCATCCACATAACATAGTACTAACCAGATTCTACCCTATAATGATGTTGAATGAAGAACTTAGGTAATGTTAGAGAATTAAAAGATTTTATATGGCTGTAAATAGCAAATTGATAGTGTAAGAAATATAATTTATGTTGTCTTTTGTTGTAATTTGTTGGTAAAATGGTGGTAGGTAAGGTTGGTGTAATACCATTAGCTATGCTAAAATGTGTATAAATAGGTCTTGCTATATACCATCTGAAAGTAATTGACAGAAGTATTTTTCTTCTCTAGTCTTTTACATGCTATTAGAGCCTCTCTACGGCCCTTTCAAACCCCAAAACCTTTCTCTAAATCTTGGGTGCTAGTTGCCGATTTTTTTTTTTTCCTTTTCAACTCTTCATCTTGATTTTGTCTTAGGTATCATAATGTTGAATTCTTTGATTTCATTTTAGAATCAATGTACTATTACTAATACCAATAATGAGGTTGAAACATTATTTTAGTCAAAAAGAGAATTACAGAACATTCAATCTTCTTATAGGCTCAATGGCTGAAATTATCTTCAATGGTCTCAAGTTGTTAAAGCCTTTCTCAAAGGAAAGGGTATGTTGAGCCATCATATTGGAATTGGACCTTTTGCTAAAGATGCCACGTTTGCAAAATAGGATGAAGAAGATTTCATGATCATGTCATGGTTGTTGAACTTGATGACATCGAGAGTGAGCTGGGCTTGTATGTTGAAATTTGGGAACTGTTCATCAAAACTATTAAAAAATGCAAGTTGCTACATTAATTTATGTGATCCGAACCAAAATCAACACCACAAAGCAAGGTGACCTTTCTATTATTGAGTACTATGAAAAGCTTGTGGCTTGAATTAGACTATAAAATTTAAAAATGAAGTATGGAGAAGATGCTGCAATGTTGTAGAATTTTGTGGAAGTGGATTTTTGAATTTCTTTATGCCTCAACCTAGATTTTGATCAAGTTAGAGTTCAAATTCTTGGGAAAGAAATTCTCCTATCTCTTGAGGTTTTTTTTTTTTAATTTATAAATAATACGAGCTGAGAAGTCGTTGAGGAGTGATATTGGACAATTCAATAAATGAAGGATTGGCTATGAATTTCACAAAGGATGGATATAGTGTTGAGGCCAATAAAAAGGAAAAGCAATCAAATTGAGAAGGGGTCTGGTGTACTTATTGCAAGAAAGCACACCACAGCAAGGATGCTTAATAGAAACTTCATGGAAAGCCTCCCACTGTTGGAGGAAGGGGAAGTAATCATGGTAGATAGTCTCGATGATAAGCCCACATGACAAATGCTGAGAATGTTTCTGGTGACAACCAAATCAGGATGGATTAGAAACTCTTGCATGAAAGATAGAAAAACTGAAATCTATGTTGAAATTGGTCGAGAAACCTGGAAGCTCTTGTTCTTTGGCTCAATCAATTTAGTTCTTTAACTCTTATGCTCTTAGTGCCTCTTTTCCTGTCTAAAATAGTACTCATATCATAGATTTGGGTGTTACCGACTATATGGTTTCTTCACATCATCCTTTTACCTCATATAAGCCTTGTTCTAGAAATAAAAAAATAAAATAAAATAAAATAGCATGTGGAACTTTTACTACTGTTGCAGGCCTGAGAACTATTCCTCTTACTTCCACAATTATGTTGGGGGATGTCCTACATGTTTCTAAACTAGCTGCCAATCTTTTGTTCATAAAACAAATTGCATTTGATTTGAATTGCAGAATACTTTTCTGTCCCACACACTGTACTTTGCAGGATCTGGTCTTAGGGAAGATGATTGATCTCGCTAAGGAAAAGAATGGACTCTTATGCTCTTAGTGCCTCTTTTCCTGTCAAAAATAGTATGCAGATCATAGATTCAGGTGTTGCCAACCATATGGTTTCTAAACTAGCTGCCAATCTTTTGTTCATAAAACAAATTACATTTGATTTGAATTGCAGAATAATTTTCTATCCCACACACTGTACTTTGCAGGATCTGGTCTTAAGGAAGATGATTGAGCTTGCTAAGGAAATGAATGAGCTCTATATCTTGGGACGCAATCGGGTCAGGTCGGGTTTTGGGTGGATCATATGAATAAAAAATCCGACCCTCTATCCTATAGGGTCTACCAAACCCGACCCTATAACCCTATAAGGTTTTGATGCTATATCCAAACCGCCCTACAGGGTTTGATTTAGAACCTGAAACCCAACCCAACCCAACCCTATAACCCTTTAAAAAAAAAAAAATCTATTTTCAAATTTTAATAATAAATTTAAGAAAAGTCGGTACTTTTGACATAAGTTTCCTATACATTCAAAAAATGAAATGATGCATGTAGAATTGATAGAAAATGTTGTAGTTCACATTCATTATATAACGTTTAACACATTAATATATTACTTTTGTCACTGTGTAATATTTTAAAAATATGGTTAAATTAAATTTCCTGTTTGGACTAAAATATGACAGACAGCAAATAATATTAATTTCCATAACAAACATGAGTTGAGCAAAATTTAATAAAATGTTCTAATCCGTAACTAATCCATAAATATAAAAGAAAAACATCCTTAGGAGACAAAAAAGATAGTAGTTCATTCATGTCTTCTTTTTTCTCTTTGCTCTTTTAGTAATGTTTTTATTTATTTTTTTAATTATAATACCAGGTTATCGGGTATTCATTGGGTTTGTTATATGATCCAAACCCTATAACCCTATAACCCTATAGAGTTTTTACTATATATCCAAACCCGACCATATAACCCGACCTTATAGGGTTTTTAACGGGTCGGGTGGGTCGGAAATCCTATAAGAGCCAATCCGGTTACATCCCTATCTATATCCTTGATGCTATGGAAGATAAAAACTAAAACCTTTTAAAATCTCACTTATCTAGTTATTCTATCAATAAAGAGGACATTTGGCTCCACCATTATTGTCTTGGTCACCTACCATTTAGTTTGCTTAAAATTATGTACTCTTGTTATTAAAAAATGTTGAAATGAGTAGTTCGCATTGTGATGTGTGTGGATTTTCCAAACACAAACGTGTTTCTTATCCATTGAGTAATATGAGAAGTGTGGTTTCTTTTTCATTAATCCACTTCCATATATGGGGTCCTTTTGGAATTTTAAACATTGCGGGGGCAAGGTGGTTTGTTACATATATAGATGATTGTAAAAGGTTAACTTGGATCTACTTGATGAAAAACAAATTTGAAGTTGGGGAAATTTTTCTAAGGTTTGTTCAAATGATAAAAAGTTAGTTTGGGTTGAGAATAAAAAACTTACAGAGTGATAATGCAAGGGATTATTTCAACCAAAATCTTTCATCTTTTCTTTGAAAAGAAGGAATTATTCGTTAGTCTTCTTGTGTTAACACACCACAACTGAACGGGGTAGCTGAGAGAAGAAATAGACTCCTCTTAGAAATTACACAAACATTATTATTTCAATATAATGTTCCTAAATCTTATTAGGGGAATGTTCTTATTGCAACCTATTTGATAAATAGAATGCCCTCTAAGGTTCTTGGTTTTGAGAATCCAATAAGCCTATTTCATGAGTATTTACCGCGATTCACAAATAGCTTCCAAATTACCCAAAATTTTTGGTCGTGTGATTTTTGTTCATATTCACGATACAAACCAGGGAAAACTCAATCCAAGAGCATTAAAATGCTTTTTTGTTGGTTACTCTTCTGCTAAAAAGGGTTATTAGTGCTATTATCCTACTTCTCGAAAATTTTTCAGTCCAATAGATGTTACTTATATTGAAAAACAGCCTTTCTATTCAGGTTCTTATCTTTAGGGGGAGAGTGTGAGTGAAGACAAAGAGCATGAGCTATGTTTCCCTAAATTGCAGGTTACTACTCAAACTATTGAGCCTAAAAATTCAGTCTCACCACTAGTACAGCCTCTTGATCAGCCATAAGATCAATCTCTTGAACAACCATAGGAACATAATGTTGATGAGCAGCCAAATGACTAACTTCTTAATACATCAAAATCAACCCAAAATATACAACTAGCAGCTAAAAAACCTATCCTGGTCTACTCAAGGAGAAAAGAGCCTGATTCCACTCAATTGCAAGTTCAAAATTTGACCCCAGAACCAGGTGCAAGGCCACAATTACCCTCTCTAGTAATTAATGACTTAAATGCTCCTATAGCTGTTAAGAAAGGAATTAGAAGTTGCACTCAGCATCCTATTTCTCATTTTGGTTCTTTGAATAAAATATCTCATAAACATTGCTGCTTTTTCACTAATTTAGACACAATTTCTATTCCCTAAAACTTCACTGAAGCACTTAGAGATAAGAATTAAAAACTTGCCATGAATGAGGAAATGAATGCACTCAATAAAAATAATACATGGAAAATTGTTGATCGTTCGAAAACAAGAATAGTAGGATGTAAGTGGGTGTATGCAATTAAGTTTAAAGCAGATGGATAGGTTAGGTTAGTAGCTAAGGGGTACATTCAAACACACGGGATAGACCATTTGAAGACTTTTGCTCTAGTAGCTAAGATGAACACAATCTGCATCCTTTTATCTTTAGCTGCTAATTTCAATTGGTGTTTGTAGCAATTTGTTGTAAAAAATGCATTTTTACTCTGTGATTTTGAAAAAAAGGTGTACATGGAGCCTTCGTCAGGTTTTGCGAAATATTTCAAAGACAGCCAAGTGTGCAGGTTAAGAAAAGCACTTTATGGGCTTAAGCAATCACCATGGTCCTAGTTTGGAAAGTTTGCAAAAGTAATGCTTGGTATATGTTGATGATATTATCGTGACAGGTGATGGTAAAGAGGAAATTCTGAAGCTAAAGGCTAGACTTTCCAAAGAATTTGAAATTAAAGAGCTTAGGAAACTCAAATGTTTTCTGGGGATTGAAGTAGCTCAATCTAAAGAAGGCATATTTATTTCCCAACAAAAGTATATTTTAGATCTTCTACTATTACAAGAGACTACAATGATGGGATGTAAGCTTGTTGATACACTAATTAAAAAGAGTCATCGGTTGAGTGAAGTAAGAGATGATGAAGCTATGGATAAAGGAAGGTACTAGAAGTTGGTTGGGAAACTAATCTACTTGTCTCACATGCGTCTTGATATTGCGTATGCTGTAAGCCTGAGAAGTCAATTTATGCATGACCTTAAGAAGGTTTATTTACAGGTTGCATATAAAGTAATTTGATACCTAAAAGCTACTTTTGGAATGGAAATCATGTTTAGAAGAGGAGCAGAATTAACTATAGAAGCTTTACACAAATATAGATTATGCTAGTTCACACATAGATCGGCATTCAACAACTGGCTACTGTACTTCGATTGGAGGAAACTTAGTGACTTGGGGAAGCAGAAAACAAGCAATGGTATCTAGATCAAGTGCAGAATCTGAGTTTCGTGCAATGACTCAAGGAATTTGTGAACTCTTGTGGATCAAAAAAATATTAGAAGACCTGTAAGTTAATGGGATGGACTTATGAAGTTGTATTGCGACAAAAAGTTTGCTACAAGTATAGCACATAATCTGGTTCAGTATGACAGAACAAAATACGTTGAGATAGACCTACACTTCATCAAGGAAAAGATTGAGGGTGGACTAGTCTGTATGCCTTATGTTCTTACGAATGGTCAAATGGAAGATATACTCATAAAAGGACTTGATAGCTTAGCTTTTGGGAACATTACTTGCAGGTTAGGAATGAAAAACATTTTTTCTCTAGCTTGGGGGGAGTGTTAGAAAATTAAAAGATTTAATATAGTTGCAAATAGCAAATTGATGGTGTAGGAAATATAATTTATTTTGTCATTTATTGTAATTAGTTGATAAAATGGTGATAGGTAAGGTTGGTGTATTACCACCAACTATGTTAAAATGTGTATAAAAAGGTCTTGCTATGTACCATCTGAAAGTAATTGACAAAAATATTTTTCTTCTCTAGTCTTTTTCAGGCAAGTTAAATACTTCGACCTAAATCTAGATGAAGATGTTTTCTGATGGTAGATATGGGAGCTAATGCAGAGTGAATCAGTGCTTTCTACTTTATGTCATAGAAATTGCTTGACGCTTCCAGATGCCCTTCTTTTCCATTTATAGACACATATGATGACAAGTGGGTAGTAAAAAAAGTCCTCCACCTAGTCTTCTTACGCTGAATCTTCACCTGAGCATGTAATGACAATAGGATTTTTGAGATTCTTTTTTTTCTTTTTTTAAATATTATTACTCTATTATTATAATAATATAAAGAATATCTTACAAAAAGGAGGGACAACAGAAACTTCCAACATTGATAAACGTATCAAAATAAAAAGATGCATATAATGACCCTATAGTTCAAAGGTGCTTCCGTTAAATTACAATTGTTAGCACAAGGAAAAAACTACATAAGACACAAAGAGAATGTCCTTGAAAGCACATAAGCAGAATTAGCATAATTACCAATACAACGACTATTCCTCTCCCTCGGAATGTAGCGCACCACCACTATGGCCCTTTTGGGCTTTCTGCTCAAGCATAAAAAAAAATTTCTACCTGATGTTGTTAATAAGGCAGCAGTAAAACTCAGCGTAGATGGCCCTTGTGCATGCTATGCAAGGAAATCCTAAACACCTCTCCAGACTTCCCTAGTGAAGTGACACTGCAGAAAAAGGTGGTTATGAGATTTACTTTCCTTGTTGCAAAGATAAAAGGGGCTTCTTACTTCCCAAAGAGATCCCCCTACATCTATATATAAACGCTGGTTTATCAAGAATACGCAAGAAAAGCATAGCAGCGATTGGTTCGAATTACGCCCCTGCCAGCAATTTGTCCATGGTATAAAGTCTTTCTTGTACAATTAACCATGAGATGACTTTTGTCTGTTCTGATACTCTAAAATCTTTATACCTGCATCACCTTCCAATATCCACGATAATGAAGACAAACTCACAAATGATAAAAAATTATAATTATCAACTGAATTTTCCAATTTATATAGGGACATGTTGTAGGGATTTAGCTTAGCCATAAGGTTGTGTATAATTCTTGCTTATTATTTGTTTTGATGTATGTACTTGTGATAGCATTTGACAAATAATATTGTCTCTGTCATTCTTGTTTGTGCAGTGCACCTGTGGCTTTCATTACAACCTTTGTTACTCTTTTTGCTCTGGTCATTGCCATAACAAAAGATCTTCCTGATGTTGAGGGTGATCGAAAGTAAGTTGCCCAGATGCTATCGTGATCACATACTCCTCTAAACTTGAAGCATGGGGTGTCCACATTATGTTGAAAAATGCTACTTTTATCATGTTGTCAAAAGTGATATTGAAGCCTTGGTCTGTTCACATAGAATTTCACATGTATTTGACAATTTTTATCAATGTATGGATTTTTCATTGATTTCCTTTTGGTTTTTAGCAAGCCTGTTTATCTTAAAGCCATGATGATTGCCAATCAATATTTCATGTTGCTTTTACAGATTTCAGATATCAACTTTTGCCACAAAGCTTGGAGTTAGAAATATCGCTTTCCTTGGGTCAGGAATCCTGCTACTAAATTACATTGCCTCTGTATTTGCAGCAATTTACATGCCTCAGGTCTGTGTATTCAAATATTCTTTTGTTTTCCATTCATGCTGCGATACTTGTGCTGCTACTTGTCCTTCACAGTGCTATCATCTTCCAAAGGCAAATTTTCTTTGACTTAGTCCATTGCTTTTCCAGAATATTGGTAATAAGCTTGGTATTGATTTTGACATTGCACAGGCTTTTAGAAGCTACCTAATGATACCTGCCCATTTGATCTTGGGAGTGAGCTTGATATTCCAGGTTTGTTTCTGTGATTTATAGCACCTAAGACTTTGCTAAGGCCTCCTGATTGACTTATACTGTGTTTGACAATTTTATTTAAAGTGAAAATGGGCTGAAAGAAAAGAGTGGAAATAGAAATGAGTGGAAATGAATGGAAAGTTCATTTTATGTTTGGTAACTTATAAAGGAAATGGAAAGAAAAGAAGATAAATAGAGTTAGTGATTGATAAAGTTATCCTTATATCATTTTTTATAAAATATTAGTAAGAAGGGCAATCTGGTAATTGATTTTGTTTTCTACCACTTTCCACAAGAAGTGGCTTAAAAAGTGGAAGACTTTCTACTCATTTTTTTTCTTTTCTATAGTTTTCCACATTCACTTAAATTGCCAAATACAATTTTTCTTCCCTTTTCCATTGGTTTCCATCTATTTTCACTTTTCAAAGTGGATCCAAACACAATGCTAATATGTCAATGTGCACGTTATTTGCTTTATAACACATCTTACTCAATGCCAAGTTTCAGATGTTTGGAGGATGGGGGTTGGTTTTAGAGGGATTAAGATAAAAATGCCTACTTTTTTCAAAAAAATTACATAAATCTTGTCAGATGATAAAAAATTCCAGAAATAGGCAAATTAAATTGTAAGTGATCAACCTCGTCAACAACCTCGTCTCTTCAAAAGACAAGGTTGCTGTAAACTACAATTGCTTTGTCTCTTGAAGAAACGAAGTCAATCGCTTATAACCTCGTCTCTTCTTGTCTAATTCTGAAATTATTTTCATCTTAATGGTATTTTTGTAATTTTTTTAAATATATATATATATATATTAATTTCCTTTTCCCTAATTTGGATGGTTTTCTTTAAGGCATGTCTGTGGAGCATAGTCAAAGCCATTGGTAGGATTGCATTTCTTAGACTAAACAGCTCCTGCCGAGGACTCTGAGGTGGCAAACAAGATTATGTTACATCCCTTATCTGTCCTAATGGTCCAAGCTTATAGTCAAACACTAATAATAAATCTGTGCACCCTTTGTCAGGAGTGGTTAGGACTGGAAAGCTGTGGCATTCAGTCAAGGTTCTCTTTGTTATTGTTTTTAGTATGAAGAAAGCACATCAGGAGTGTTTCTTTCTTTTCTTTTTTCCACCTGCACCATAAAACACAGTAGGAGTTTATGAGCACAACGCTATAGCATATGAGATAGATTATATACGAAATTTTGTTCTGCCTGTTATGTGGTGTGGACACACCTCTCGGCTTTTTTTTATCAGGATATTGCATGTTGATCTGAACAAATGCAAGTAACCACCCATGGCAGTTGGCTTTGATACTAAGTTGTTATGAGCATGGTTGCTGGATTTGGTCCCTTTTTTTTTTTTTTCATTTGGATAATCTGGTAATACTTTATTAACAAGGAGAGAATATGCATAGAGAGTGTTAGAATGAAATGCAAGATAATATAAAGCATTCTTTAGACACAACAAAGTCCTTGTTTATGAGCACAAATAGCACTTGAGATTGTCCTAACTAATGCCCGAGCAAGACTGGTAGCAATCTGACTCTCCAGTCATTTCTCTCCCTCCAAATTGTATTGTAGTAGCGAAAGCTAGCTTTCACCTCTGTGAAATACGATTACTTGTCTGAGTACTTTATCTGCGGCAGTATTACATGAATTGAGGAAATTTTATTTGCTAAAGCTAGTCTCTGACACATGATGCATGGCTTTTTGTACCCTAATTTTCAAATGCTCCTGTTTCTGTGGCAGACATGGCTATTGGAAAGGGCAAGTTACACCAAGGTAAAATCCTGTTATTTTTTGCACATTGTGTATGCTTATCTGCTAGAAAGTGGCAACATATATTCAGGTTGCAGTCCTTTTCTCGTTTTCTACTGTAGTTTAGTAGTAAGTGCAAATTGTTGATGCAATCAAGTTTCCGTGTGAAGCTGGGTTTTGATCTTACCTTTCATCATTTTATTAATAGCATAATTACAATTTCTCTGAAGCAAATTTTGTTGGTTGTATCTTAGGATGTCTTTTATAATAGGAAGATAGATATTATCTTGTTATTTCTAATTTATTTTTCTGATATTGTTAAATTTATAGTTATATCTTCTGTTAGGAAAGCAATATTGAGGAATTTGTGTAAACAAGTGGTTCCACAAAATCAATAAATGAGCCAAAAAGTTATTTTGAAACTAGTCTATAGTAGTCATAGGAGTAGTTAGGAGTTTATGAGATTAAGGGTTCCTTCTCAACAAAGCCTCAAACTATTTCATCTGGTAAAACAAGACTAATCATAATTGACCATTTGTTTTTGTTTTGCCCACAACTAGATCCTTGAGCTATTCTCATAACATATTCCAAAGAGGAATTGAAAATTCATTTTTGTTGCATAATTTGCTATGGTTCAGAAAAGTATGTACATGTACAAGCAAGTCACGCCAACCTTCTGTGTTGCAAATGCTACAGCAGGTATCCTGCTTTTTTTAGTGCCAATTTTACCTGAAAATAAAGATACATCCCAACTTTAGCCAACCGTCCCCCCCAATTTCCAAATATAACAAAGTGTCACCACTTTCCTAGTTTTGTTTCTTTGGATGCATCTCTGAAACTAGTATGTGATACAAGTTAAAAGACCTGTCTCCCTTGTTAAGAATTGAAACCTTTCTTGGTTGAAATGCAAACTTCATTGATAAAATTGCATATGAAATCTGTATATGCATGACACTGCAAGATGCTGGTTGCTGTGTAATGATCTGAATTGCAATTACATGATGTTTGGAATCTTATAATCTCAACTATAATAGCGAAGTTTACTTGCAATGTTATGGAATGGGAAAAGTACTGGCTTTTGTAGGCTTATTTGTTAAAGGGGAAAGTACAATTTTTTGTACTCAACATTTCACTCTTTTTCTATTTAAGTCGTCATCTTTTATTTTTTCTATTCGAGTCCTTAACGTTTGCAATAGTTAACAACAATTCCTTTTTAATGCTGTTAACTTTTCTTTTAGTTTTGAAAGTGGGGTATTTTGATTGGTAAAAAATTATTATTTAAAAATAACATAAATAAATTAAAAAAACTTTAAAAATAATTAAATATAATTAAAAAAAACTTTTTTTTTAAATTAAAAAAATAAAAGATTATTGGAAAGGGTATCACAAAAAATTATCCAGATGGTTTGTTCTACTTTGACATGTATGTTCTAAATCTCATGGGTCTAGGTGAAGTATACGTCTTAATCTTTGTTTTTTTTTTTTTTTTTTCTTTTTTGTTCGAATGGTATTATTCATTTTTTTTTTAATTTTTCAATTGCTTCCTATTGTATATAAGAATATTGATTATTTATTTCACCTTTCAGATATCATTAAGGGATTATCTTATGGGCCAATAAAAAAATTACCTAAACCACTCTCATTATGAAATTAACTATTATATTATTAGATTGCAGTCAAGATGATATAATATTACATGCTTGAAATCGAATTTTTTGTGATTCCTTTCTAATAGTCCTACTTTATTTTTTTTTTTCAATTAAATTTTTTTAATTATATTTAATTATTTTTAAAAGTTATCTTGGCTTATTTAAATTATTTTTTAAACTAATTATTTTTTACCAATCAAAATGCCCCACTTGTCCAAAACTAATGAAAAGTTAATCGGCGTTAAAGAAAAGGATTTGTTTGTTAACATTTGCAAATGTTAAGGAATCAAATGGGAAAAAAAAGAGGATGAGGACTCATAGAAAAAGAATGAAACGTTGAGGACTAAAAATATACTTTTCCCTTTGTTAAATAAGCTGGTACAATTCTATGGCTTATTTGGGGATTAAAAATATGAATAGGATCCTTTAGAGGGTATGATCTTAATTATGTTAAAAATGTTGTCGTATTTTCCTCTTCTAAGTTAAATGGCAGTGCCCTCCCATGGATGCAGAAGAGTTTGCAAACCACATTAGCTCTTCTTTATCATTTTCTTATTTGATCTTTAAGATTAGGTTTATTGTACTTGTGCATGATATCCTTTCTACACATACTGTTATGAAATCTGCTTTATTAAGCAGACCAATAGAGAAAAATGATTACTGTTCTAGCTTCAAAACCTCTTGAGCACACTTGCGAATTTTATTCACAAATGAACATTCTCCTATCTACCCAAAATCCAAAGCTACTCATTTTATACAATATCAGCAAACTACTATATGGCTATGGATGATACTTTGTAGTTTCCAATGCTTGGCATACATTATAGATGTGAGTAGAAGATTAGAGTATTAGAGCTAAGAATGTAAAGTTGGATTTGTGACAACACAAAAATGAATGAGGTAAGAATGAAAGTATCGGAGAAGATGGAATAGCATCCATAGATGAGAAAGATGTGGGAGTATGATTTAGATGGTTTGGCTATGTTTAGAGACATGACTCACAGCACCTTTTAAATAGTGATGCTTTAGAAGCAACTAGTATAAATCAAGGGTGGAGAGGTAGAAAAAGGGGTGAAGAATAGTATGACATATTTAATCATCATAGGAAAAATGTTCTGTGATGGAGTGCAATAACAAAACAGGATTCATATAGCTAATCTGGCATGGTGGGCTTAAAGTTTTAGTGATATTGTTACTGAGGAAGATCGGTTTATAAATAGTTGAAATCTAATGTGGGAGTATAATTTAGATGGTTTGGCTATGTTTAGAGACATGATTCACAGCACCCTTTTAACGTAGTGATGCTTTAGAGGCAACTAGTATAAATCAAGGGTGGAGAGGTAGAAAAAGGGGTGAAGAATAGTATGACATATTTAATCATCATAGGAAAAATGTTCTGTGATGGAGTGCAATAACAAAACAGGATTCATATAGCTAATCTGGCATGGTGGGCTTAAGTTTTAGTGATATTGTTACTGAGGAAGATCGGTTTATAAATAGTTGAAATGTAATTTGGCAAATTGTTCACATGGCATTTGTTTTGGAATTTTTTCCATCTTATAAATGTTTGATCAAAGAGACTTGATATGCAAAGTGAAAAAAGATACCACGATACTATTTTAGACTGATTTATTAAATAGGCAGGTCTTTGGTTGGTTCTTTAGGTTGTTATTTGCTCATTCTATGTTCTTCTCAAGCAGGATGTTAGCTAACTGTATCCCAAAAGGAGGGGAAAAAAGTAATGAATGAAAAATAAAAAAATAAGATGAGAGACTGAGGATGGACAGAAAAATCTAAGCTTGGCTTCTGTGCGAATATTGTAGAGTAAAGGCTAATGATTGAATTTGACTTGAAAGAACTAAGCATATGACTTGTAAATTATAATCTCACAATAGCTTACAACAGTAATATTCTCTTGCGCATCTAGGTAAGTTTGTTGGACCATGTGAATTCTTGCATTTTACTCTACTGCAATTGTTCGGTATGAATGGCTAGAGTTATGCAAATTAATGATCCTGAGCTCAATATATATCATTGTTTGGAAGGACAAATTCAAATCAATCGTATCTCCATGTTATTGGACGATTCATTCTATTTTTCTTCGAACTTCTTTTGTATATCTATTATATGACTGGATGATTTTAATAATTGAATATTTTTATCCATAAGAAATGCTGTTTTAAGCTCTCCTCACTTCGATAATGTGGTAGTTTATGGGAAGCTTTGCGACCTTTTGACAAAGTTGTATGGTGCATTGATTTTTCTTTCGATCTATCATTTTTGTTCACATTCTCTATTATTGTTTACAAGTCCATCTAAAAATGGAGGTGACTTAATATCTTACTTTCATCAACTTTTGCAGGATGCCATTGCAGGGTTCTACAGGTTTATATGGAACCTCTTCTATGCCGATACATCATTTTCCCTTTTATTTAATTATGCTTTGATGGTTTTTGTTCCGTGAGAGATTGAGAGAGAGAGAGAGAGAGAGAGAGGATTGTTTATACTATGATCGGTCTTATTGGTAATTGTATATATCTTTGTATAAGAACTGTGTATGTTCCATAGTCTTACAGCTTAATTCGGGAGTTCATGGATCAAGGAATACAAATAAGTGACGGTGATAGCAAATTGATCCTCAGTCCTCAGTAAATTAGTGAATTATTGGATATCCCGAGCTTCTTTCCTCTGGTGATTGATGATTGCTTGCTATTCGTTGAAATTTAAACAATTCATGAGTGCAAGAGATTAGATAAAATCACCAGTTTTGCCATCATAAGTGGGCAGTATTTCTTAAAAGTTCCAACAGTTATTTCAATCGCTTGTTCTATTTCACCCTCTTCCCAGCGATTACATGTCTTTAACTTGTTTTAGGATTTGCATAATTTGTACGGAGGGCCTCAATTATTTCTCAGGCTTTATTCCCCTCCTTTCAAGGAACTGGTTTAATGCAAATGAGCAAAAAATGAACATTGGTTCATCGCCATGACAACCATTAGAGACATCGATGTGGTTTGCAAGAACTGCCTCCTTGTTCACTCTGTACTTGCCATGTCATCTATTGTTAAAAAAACGTTTTCGGTTTCTTAGGGAGAATGAAGATGTCCTTTGATAGATAGAAAACTTACACCATAAAATAAAAATGCAGCCAAGATACAAGTCCTTGGTAATGGAAATACAAAGATTTTGTCATTAAATGAACCTACATGGTATAAAAACCATATTAAGGTACGCCCTTACTTTTCTTGGGATTTCATCGGACTTAAGGGTTTATTATTATTATTATTATTATTATTATTTATTATATGTGTATTCCGTTCACTTTTTAAGGAGATAGAAGATATTATTCGACAAGTAGAAAATTTAAACCATAAAATATAAAAAAAAAAGCACCCAAAATACAAGTTCATGGTAATTGAAATGCAGAGATTTTATCCCTGAAATACAGCCAAGTGCTCGTTCTGAAAAACATCGATTTCGGGGAAGTTGAAAAAAGTTCATCTTCATTTACACCACAAACACTTAAGCTAGAATCTGGTCTATTGTTCATATTATGGAAGTGTTATAACTCCAACGGAAAGGGGCAAGTATAAACAACAGAGAGGAAAAGAACACAGTAACCTTGGCCATCCCCATCTTCCAGCGTGCGCATATGGAGACAGACAAGAAGTTGATAGATAGAGCAGAACTGGATTCTCTAGTTATTATTAAGCATGAGAATAACTTCTGTGTAAAACTTTTAGGCGTCTTTCGAGTTGAAGCATCAGTCTGCAATTCGTCTGCATCATCTTCTTTTTGCTTCTCACATTCATCACAGAATGTTTTGAATGCAGAGTGGACGTAGTTCACAGCCTCCAATACGGTCATGTTGTCAACTAGTTTGTGTGGATAAGTGTCCTTTTTATGGTCCCCATTCAATGTTGCCCCCAGTTGCACTAGTTGTTCCTGGAAGTCATTGAGTTTTGCTTTTTTTTGGTGCGGTTTCTCTCAACTTCACTGCTTCTGTCAATGTAACTGCAACAGATACGCATTTCTCATTACTATTAAAATTACAGACAATGCACATCTACTGAATGCGGTTTCTTGTTCCTCATGCCATTGTGCACTTTATCTGTAATCCAGTCAATTATGATCGGTATATGGAAAGGACCAGCTAGATTAAGCAACTTAATCTAGCTTCATCTCATAAGTTCATGACTAAAATATGAGGATAATGTTTTGTACTCAGTCTCTTAATATAATTTACCTGGACAATCCTCTCTTGGGCTGCTTCGATTCAAAACCACATCAAAGGTTCCTGCCACTCATCGCGCTTGGTTAGGAAATTCTCTAGATTGAAAATTTCTTAACTGTCGCCGGAATAGATGAATGCTCAAACTGAGATGTGGGGTACGGTCCTGAAGGCTCGTGCAACACTGCAAAATTACATTCACAGATGATTACGTTGCCCCACCAATATCCTCTTTTATTAAAGTAACAAAGATAGTCAAATTGGTAGATAAGACATATCTTAACTAAAACTCAGGAATACAATGATA
The DNA here is from genome assembly GCA_024138025.1 of Combretum micranthum. Classification (NCBI taxonomy): domain Eukaryota; kingdom Viridiplantae; phylum Streptophyta; class Magnoliopsida; order Myrtales; family Combretaceae; genus Combretum; species Combretum micranthum. The sequence goes on along the minus strand of JAMXBD010000148.1, from coordinate 126,768 downwards.
GCAAGCATTTTTTTCACATACCAGTTCCAGGCTCAATCCATGGAGAAATCATAATGGCAGGAACTCTTAACCAAGACGGTCAAATTGGAAGTCGTAGGGTTCAGGACCGGTTATCCCATCGGGACTTGGCACTCCATCAACCGGAGTTGGCACATGATCATAAAACCTCCATGCTCATCATATATAATTATGAATAAAATCTCATTCCATTGAGGGCTTGATCTTAATGCTTCATACACTTCTTTTACGAACTTTTGGCCTTCAGCAATATGGGATGGATGATCATCGTTTCCTGGAACATGTGATAGCTCAAAATATCTTTGCTCAACCACAACATAGTTTTCTAACTTCCCCTCCTTGCATTTTCTCTTGAAATGGAGATCAAACTGATGGAAATGCTTGAGGTACTTGGGCTTTCTGAGATTCCTGGCATAAATTACAAACAAAATCAAAAATTGAGAAAATGGGTCGGTTATAATAGCGGTGGAATAAATAGCGTTGTCTTTTTATGAATCCATACTGTACATAGAAGTAAAAGTTATATCTTTATTTTGGGCATACGCGTCTTATATATATAAGTCGATACAAAATGTAGTACAATAAAATTGCTCGAAGCAAACCAATATGTTATGATAATAAGCTATTATTATTATTCGATTAGCCCAGCAAAGAATCGCTTTGAGCTTCGAATTTATGTGTGGTAATGGAAGATATACAAGCAGGATGAAAAAATAATTGTTTATGATTAATTTCCTGATTTTATCCGGCCAGGTGTCAAGATTGTGAAATTTACAAGTGTGGAGATAGAGGTTATCATGGTTTGGGCCGGTCTATCAAACCCAAACTACCAATTCACGGTTCCAATTTTGATGGAACTGGACTGGTAAAGGCTGGGCCAATTCTTAGTTCTTGAGAACTGGCGATTTTCACTAGTTGGATCTAGTTTTGTGGGAACAGTGAACCATCCAAATTCTTTTCCTTAAAACCCAAACTCAAATTAGCAGTTCAATTGAAAAAAAAAAAAAGAAAAAACAAAAACAAAACAAAATAGCTTTACAAGATTCATTTCCCTTTTAAGATATTACTACAGTACCTATTATGTATATCACAGTGATCCCAACTTGCACTACACGCCAAGATCATAAAACCAACCATTAATTCGTTTACTAGAAAAGCTTCAAATAAAATTATAAGATTTGAAACTTCTCTATTTTCCTTTTTTCTTAAATTCCATTAATTTCCAAGTCAATTTTTAACGTAATTTAAAATCATAAATTATTTTATAATATCATTATAATGTTTTTTCAATTTTTTTTTTCATAATCTCAATTGCCAATGTGTGTGTGTGTGTTTGTGTGTAGACATACGTATAAGCCTTTGGATGAGACAATTGTTTTTGGGTGTCCGGCTTGACAGAAATTGAATAATAATAATAATAATAATAATAATAGAGCTTCTTAGTAAATATTTCGACAAAGTAACTACATCATTCTTGTACATATTTAGAAAGATATAAATCATGAGATTATGGAATTTGATAGATTACCATCTAACATATCATGGACCATGTCGCAGATGTCTTTGAAATTTGGTGCCTCAAGAGCGTCTGGCATGAGATTAAGGAATTCTTGCATGTATTGGTTTTTTTTTATTATTTGAAAAGTGAAATCGCTGATTTGATAAGTCCACAATCAGTTTTGCACTAGGTGGTTCTGGACTTGCCTAAACTGGTGGTTCTAGAAGATGAACCGCATAAACCTACTAGAACTAGCGAGTCCATTTGCAATTTTGACCCGCCACAACCAAGCTAGTTTCAATTTGGGAACTAGCGGTGACAAGTCGAGTCGGGTAAGTTCTTGGCTTGGAAATCAACTCTTGATAATCTCTATGTGGAGATTCATCTATTAAGACACATGGAATAATGATATGTCAAGTGTCTATATTTTCAATTTTTGATAATTTAGCATCTTATTTTTTAAATTTGACAAATCAAAGCTTGTATTTTATAAATATATGCGATTCAATATCTTTGTTAAATAAATATTTCAACAAGTTTATTTTGATGACCGGATAAGACCAAGTGTTTGTATTTTTAATTTTTGGTAATTTAGTATTGTATTTTAGATTTTGATAATTTTTAGCCGTGTTTGTTGTTATCCCATCATTAAAATGAACGCCCATTAAATGTTAGTTAATAGAGATATTGAATTGCTAATCTGCCAAAATCTAAAAATAATATATTAAATTGTTAAAAATTTAAAAGTGTAAGTACTTGGCTTGGTATCGAATGCTAATTGTGAGCTTCACATAGGGAGTTGAGTGCTGCCAAACACTGTACGGATTACATTAAATTGTATAATAAAAAAACTTGTAAATTCTTTAGGTAACATGTCAATCAAAATTATGGTCATCCTATTGGTCAAACCTTAAATCTAGGTAGTGTTGAGTACAGCATTGTATTGTTGGTGTTATGTGCTTTTGAGACTGGCTAGAAGATTTCGTGCATTGCAGGCGGAGACAATCTGCAAGATGAGCAAATGCGGGTTCAGAAATGCTGGGTTAGTCCCAGTATTAACACTCCCGTACTAAAGTTAGTACAGGATTTGAAAGAGAGAGTCTCCCTAGACTTGTTATCTTAAAATAGAGATATCAAATCGGTAAGGAATATGTAGGGAGAACTTGCAGAAGAGATGTCAAGTCACATAAGGCTAGAGTGACTTTTTTACAGAGTAGGTCCCATCCTATAATTCTTTTTCTCTTGTAGGATGGGGAAACAAATCTAAAGGCTTGATACTGAGGCTGGAAAGGCTTAAATGTGATAGCAAAGAACCAAAGCTAGTTGCACCTCCCCTAAGCTTCTTGTTAACAAAACAGATCTTGAAGTTATCTAGGATGAACGCATGAAGCATATCTGTTTGAATGATTTGTTTTTTATTTATATTTGTATCTGTATCTGTATCTGTATCGATATCAAAATGACATATGTAAATTATCTGATTTTATTTATAATTTATTTATATGTGACTTATTTGATCTTTTTATGAGAACTGTCGATTTTATATTATCTATATCTATTTCGTAATAAGCAATTTGTTAAAAAAAATTAAAAAAAGATATCTGTATCTATAAAAAAAAACTAGCCAAACAGACCCTAAGTTATACACATGATTTACACGGTAGTTCATATTGATGCGAGAGGGTTCATGGACCTTGGGTTTAGAGCATCAAGGTTGCAGGTTGAGTTTGGTCAGTAAAGGATTCCATGGAAGTTGGATATGTCAGTTGCTTAAATTAGGTTGCCCTATGACGCAGCGGAACAAAAGGGGAACAATCGCAAGACGTTGATTCTCGCACGAATACCCGGCTTGTGATTTTCAAATATCTATTGATTCTGAGAATACCTAGATATCTGGCATCAAAAGTTGAAATCTACACAAGATTACGAATTTTTGGATAAAGAGAGAACACTCTCAAAGAAAATTCATTCAAAATAACATATTCTGTCTCATATGCCATAAGGCTTACGTATATATAGGCAAACTTGAAAGTTGCCATAATCGAAAAAGGACTAAAACCTATTAAATAATATTAAATAGCATTTAAAAGGAAAAACTAAAACTGACATCCTATTAAAAGATATTAAATCCTATGAAACTGACATCCTATTAAAAGACATTAAATCATATTAAAAATCCTACTAAATGATACTAAAAATTATTCTTTAGAAATATTAAATAATATTCTAAAGGCATTGACCACATTATTAATTACGAATTTGAGAAACCCAAAAGACATGTAAAGTACGCCGCTCCAATACTAGTAGTCGACATAGGATTTTTCGTCTCTTCATCCTATGCTGTATCATCCTCTCCAGGCTGGACAAAATTCGACCTCGAATTTTAACCATGTTATACAGTAAGTCCTCAACTTGTCTCCTCAACTCTTCATGTTTTGTAGGGCTCATTTGATGACGAGAACAATTTGGAAGGATTGCACTTAGTTCAAAATTGATTTGGTGTTGAATGTCTCTTAACGGGGGTAACCCATCTGGCAACTCTTCAAGAAACACAACCTGAAACTCCCTTACAACCATAGTTGCAAACTCAGGTATTGATACCTCCTCAATAACCTCATTGCCTACAATAGGTTGAAAAATTTTAACTTTTTCCGAAAATTCTTCCTCCTCATACTCATCATCAAAAATAGGTTTTCCATCTCCCTTAACCTTAAACACTTCATCATATTTTGTGAAAATCTCTTCTTCATCATTCTCATTGTCGAATATAAGTCCTCCATCACCCACAGCTTTAAACATAGGTTCTTCATCCTCATAAGTGTCAAAGATAGGTTCTCCATCACAGTAGTCCCCATAAACAGAAGAGAAATCATCATCAAATTCCAGGATTTTTGTGTTCATCCCTAATTCCCTACAACTACTATCTTCATTAACAAAAAAGGAGTAATCATCTGATTCCTCATAGCCTACATCATGTATCATATCAGAATTAGGCACCAGATCAGGATTAAGGTTTCTACCTTTATTTTGATTCACCAAAAGTGCCTCCATCCTTTCTGTGACCTGATCCACCATAACACTCAACCACCAATCGATTTTCTGCTCGATTTGTCGACCTAGGTCATCATGACCATAGATTTCATCCACACGTCGTTAGTTAACCTGTTTGCGAGGCACCATGATATTCCAAGAGCGAACGCAGCTCTGATACCAACTGACGCAACGGAACAAAAGGGGAACAATCGCAAGACGTTGATTCGAGCACGAATACCCGGCTTGTGATCTTCAAATATCTATGGATTCTGAGAATACCTAGATATCTGGCATCAAAAGTCGAAATCTACACAAGATTACGAATTTTTGGATAAAGAGAGAACACTCTCAAAGAAAATTCATTCAAAATAACATATTCTGTCTCATATGCCATAAGGCTTACATATTATAGGCAAACTTGAAAGTTGCCATAATCGAAAAAGGACTAAACCTATTAAATAATATTAAATAGCATTTAAAAGGAAAAACTAAAACTGACATCCTATTAAAAGACATTAAATCCTATGAAACTGACATCCTATTAAAAGACATTAAATCATATTAAAAATCCTACTAAATGATACTAAAAATTATTCTTTAGAAATATTAAATAATATTCTAAAGGCATTGACCACATTATTAATTACGAATTTGAGAAACCCAAAAGACATGTAAAGTACGCCGCTCCAAACTGGTAGTCGACATAGGATTTTTCGTCTCTTCATCCTATGCTGCATCAACCTTGCCTGTTGCGACAGGGTTAGAACAATGTGATTAGAAGAGAACCTCCAATCAAAGTGAGCTGTGTGGGATTACTTGAGCTTCTGGTTTCACCTCCCCATCTCTAGCAACTTGTGGGTGTTTGGGTTGGATTGAATTAGTCTTCTTTACTTGAAGTAAGAGATGCAAATGAACTGAGCTCATTTAAGCTTTTTACCAACTTGATTTATTTAAATAAATGAACTTTATTTTAAGTTTGAATTTGGCTTGTTTACAACTCTAACTCAAGTTTCATTGAGTTTGAGTAGCTCATGAGCCTAAAGATAAAAATAAAATTACGGAAGTTATATATATGTGTGAAACGAATGAATAAATTAATGTATAACGTAAAATTAATGTCATCTATGTACATACATTATATTTAGAATTATTTCTTTTGATTTTATGGTATATATCATATAGGTAGTGTATAATATGTATTTCTCACAACCATCCAAGAGCCTAAATGAGTTGGTCGCTGGCCTAAATGGAAACTTAAGCTTGAGTAGCTTGCCGCATGACTTGATTGCAACATTATATATAGTATAGTTCGCACTGTTGCATCCATAAGAGGATCTAATTAAGCTTGTTATGAAAAGCATTTGGATGATATCGTTCTTTCAAAACTTTATACAAGCTGATAACATAATATGTTTCTCTTTTAGTTATGAATGACATTAATATTACATGAACCGTACTTTCACACACATATATACAATTTATTATTTAAAAAAAAATCCGCCTTTTTGGACTCTATACTTTTTCTCATAAAATCTCATCATATACCCCTATATATAAATCCACCACATAGTATAACTATTAATGAATTTTCCTTGCATTCTCTCTTTATATACAATGCGTCTGTACAATTGTCAGAGCCTTTTTTTTTCCTCATCTCCAAAACTATTTTGTAAAAATTTTTAGAAAATTCTATCTATTTTATATTTTGATTATATTGTCGTATTAAATATTGGAGAAAATACAAAAACATCCCACGAAATTTAAAAGTGACATAGATTGATCCCCTGAATTTTGAAAGTGTGGTTTTTGATCCCTCAAACTATAAATAATTTATAAGTTAAAGACATCTTGTTGTTTTTTTGTACAATTCTGTATGAATATTGTACAAAAAATATACTTGAAATAGTACAAAATTTATACTTTTTTCAGAATAATACAAAATATCATCATTTGCAAATTGTTTATAATTTAGAGGGGTTAAAAAACATGTTTTCATAGTTCAGGAGGTCAATCCGTGTCACCCTTAAAATTTATGAGATGTTTTTATATTTAACCCATAAATATTTTCGCATGCATCATACATTTACATTTATTGGTACATATATTTATGTTCATATTTACATTTTTGTATTGTTACTATTGAATTTCGTCCATTTTTCATTTAACCTTAATAGCTTTTTTGGAATTATATATAGGTAACACATTAAGGTGCACAATGTGCGACAATGGTCTTTATTTTCACTAAAAATTAGTTTCACAATGGCACTAGATTTTATACCATGGGACAAGAAATCAATCCAAACAGACCTTAATATTGCATTTTGTAGTTCTTAAAACCACCTAGGAAAATGAAGAGAGATCTAAGAGCAGGAATTGGCTCTTGTAGTAGAGAAAAATAATGGCAGTAACACCATGCATTTTTTTAGCATTTTACTGATTCTGTTATTTTCAAATAGATATTTGTAAAAAAAATAATACAGATGAAAATAGATATTTTTATTCATAAAAAATCAAATAGATCAGATATATATATGATACAGGTAAGATCCAAACGAAAATAGATGCTAATCATATAAAAAAAGATAAGGATGATAGACAATCCAAACAGACCTTAATGTTGCATTTTGAAGTTCCTAAAACCACCCAGGAAAATGAAGAGAGATCCAAAAGCAGGAAATGGCTCTAGTAGTAGAGAAAAATAAAGGGAGTGACAAAGGATGAGAGAGAGTTTGACAGAGTTTAATCTTTTTCTCGACTTGGTTTCAGAATCTAGTTATGGTTATTCCATAATAAATATGAGTTTTGAGTGTGATGGGCTTAAGAATCCATAAGAATTTTTGTTTTCAATTTTTTCAATCCTATTAAAAACCAGATAGATTGGTCTTAAAGTTGATGAGCCATGTTTCGAGCCCACTAGTTTGGAACTTTTAAAATTAGATCATTCCAAATTTGATCTAACTACTGGAATCGTAACAATACTTACCCAAATAATAATACATAATGGAAAGATTTTTTTTTTTAAACTAGTCTATTTAGTTTATAATTAATATATATTCGTGTTGCGACTCACGTCTATTCCACGAGGCGTCGCAAGCCAACTTCCTGTTGAGAAAACACGAGGCTGAAATCCAGCGACGAAAGTTTGGCACTGTCTAACTCCGGGGTTTTAGGTGAAAGGATATCTCAAAGTCAGACCGATAATTTTTAGGTAGACAGCTAATTGGTATACCTTTTCTTTATAATTTTTCTTTTTTTAACAAGCTATTGCATAGAAGGAATCCAACGGCATGAACATAAAAGTTTCGTTGGTAATACATGTACGTGGTGAGTAATTACGGATAATTTTAAATCGTATAATAATTTATTTTAAAAATATATACTATTTTTTATATATTAAAATATAATTAATAATTATATAATACATATATTACATATTGAGAATAATATCTAATAACTAAATTATAGGCAATGGCCAGCAAACTCTCTCCTTACAATTGGCGCATGATAAGAAGCCGACCAAAAGACGGGGGTGTCCGTATGAAATTTCAGGAGAAGCAGGTCCAACTAATTTTTTGGAAGCATCCAATGTTATTATTATCATATTTATTAAAAAAAAAGGAAAAAGCTATTCTACCAACCAAACATTTGTGTTATATTCCAATTTAAAAATAGGTTTGCCTAGCTCCTTTCTTTTCACACGAGAAATAAAAATAATGACTCACTGTCAAATAATCTCACTATCAATATTATTTTATAAGGTGGTTACTAATTATAATTTTTAATAATCTTCATCAAATATAGCTTGTAAAACCACTTAGTTGAATCCATGCGCATCATTGTCAATCTTATAAGAGGATACACACACATAAATACGTAGTTTTTATTGTAAAACCTTTATAATAAAAGTCCAACAACAAGTAGTTAGTCTATGAACTTTTAAATTTTTTAGTAAAAATAGCAATTGCATTCATTTACTAGCGTCTAGTGAATATCCTAAGCGATAATTATGGTAAATATTTACTGAAGTATTGAAATAATACGGATGCTCACATTCTTAAAATGTAGCATTAAATCCCTATTAAAGTTGTGTTCACCGCAAGAAGTCTGAATTTTAGAGGTAAAAAATTTCTTTTTAAACGTAAATTTTTGTTGCAAAAATCATATTACTGTTTCTATTTATAGAAATATAACTTGTTTTACATATTTAATATATCAGAATTTCTGTTTTTAAAAATAATTTTTCTTGTAGTGATTCTGATTGTGGGATAAAAATAAACATTTAAATGGCAGTTATACTAAACAAAGTGGATTCTACCATGCGGTATTTATTATGTTGTGTTGTATTCTATGTTATAATTTACGCGTAAAATTTTCTTTACACAAGCATTGTTATATCTACGGAAAACGTAAGGAAAATCAAGCTTCGAACAAGGTAATTTAAAAAAGCTAACTTGATCTTTATCTTACCGGACTTTGGAATTCGGTCAAAGGGAGTAGGTTTTTATTCTTTGCTAAAAAGGAAGAACGTTGTTATTATTATCATTATTATTAGAAATAGTAATAGTTGTTATAAATGTAGGAATTAGATAGAATAGGCTCACGATTAGAAAATGGACACATAAATTTTATCGTAGAATACCTTCAAACAAATCAATGTAAAAACCCACAGGTAAGGTTGAAGAATCTCACTACAAGATATAATTAGGAATTATAACCCCTCTATATCATAAGAAAAAATAATTAAAATTCTCTCTTAAACATTAATACGTGGGAATCGTTCGAAATTTACAACTTATTTGTAAGAAAAATATTTTTAATAATTAATGTGAATAATAAATAAGTAGGATGATAAAAAAATAATTTAATGATAATTATTTATGATAAAGGAATGAAATCATGATTCAACCTCTTCATGGCTGGAATTGAGTTCCACCTTAAAGCATGAATCATCGATTCCCATGAATTGTTATTTTGGTTTTTAAAAATGCAACTAAATATAAAAATATGAATGGAACCTAGAATTACAATTCTATTCTGGTTTCTCTAATTTTTCTCTTTCTTCTGTAATAAGAGAAACCCAACTCTCGTAACTCTCTTTTTGACTTCTCTTTCTTTCTTACAAAAAAAAAAAAAAAATGAGATGATTTTTGGATGATTTCAATTGCAAGAAGCAAAGCCTATTATAGAAGTCTTGTAAGGTGGTGAGAGATTGATGAAAATATGCTTTTTCTACTTTTGTTGGCTTGGTAATTTTTTCTTTGCTTTCCCATTCTGGTTGTCCATATACTTCAACTTGAGTTGTTCTTGAGTCAAGTTAGGGATAAAATGTACTAACCTGATACGAATTTAGTACATTTTTTTCATCCGGAACAAATATATTAACCTTAGACAAATATTAAACCTCATACTTTTTGCATCTAGAACAAAAATATACTAGACTTAAACTAAAATACACTACCTGAAACACTTTGACTTATACAAATCACCATTAAAAACACAAAAAATAAAATAAAAATGAAGCGACTTTGACCTAAGAATTGCCGGCTTCAACTTTAGCCCACTTATTTTGACAATAGTTAAAAAATACTCTTAATCCTTAGCTGTTAGGCACATCTAGGAAAAACGACAACAAAAGGATAAGAATATGATAATGCTTTTTTTTTTCCCTAGTTTTTGCTTTTGGCACTAGGATAATATATTTTAACTAAAAAAGAGGATATGACACCATTCAACAAGGACGAATATGGTCGATTAAAGTTTAGTTATTAAAGAAGGCATTTGATGGAGTCATTGACTGAGCAAACGATACATGTGTTACAGAGAAGAGAAGAGAAGAGATGAGATGTGCCAGTGCATTTGCACGATGACAGACATGATGTGATTAGATTTGATGATTTTCTATTTATTTATTCTAATTTGCCATATTTTAATCTATTCTTTTATATATACCATCAATTTTATTGCTATGGTTGAGGTTATTAATTAAAAAAAAAAAAGATCGTGACGCGTGGCAATAAAGAAGCAGCTAGGAAATACAAAACACATCTTGACAGCTAGATAAATTCTCAATAGCATATCCCTTAAATATAAATTACATACACCTCTACTTTACCTATATATGGATCAAAACTTTTTTTATTTTTTTTAAATAAAACTCAAACGAATATGTTTAATCTATGTCACAATACACTCTAATTCCTCCTATTTTACTCATATAAAAATCAAATTAGGCCTCAAGACCACCGTATTATCAAATAAATAAAAAATAAATCTGAAATTCACCAATTAAAAATTCAAAAGGAAAAAAAGGGAAATTGAAATGAAGTAGATTCATTTGTTATTACTTACTTGTAAAAAAGAGTGGAAGGAGGGTATTGATAGTAAATCCCAAATGTACGTCTATTCTCATGCAAAGACTCAAATATGGTCTTTTGCGGAAACCCTTCAATCAGCTGCTTCGTATCGTTCCCTGTGGCACCATGCGACGTAGCCGAGTGAACATACAACCGGTTCGGTTGGGTCGCATCCGGTAGAGACGCGAACCACTATCGCAGACCGAAACTCCTGAACCAGTTGTTTATAAACCGGAACAGCATCCGGTTTGAACCCATTCATAACAATCTCACCTAAACCTTCTGTTTAGCCTCAGCATTACGCACGAAGCCGTTCATTTTGGGAGCCGGTTTCCTGGAAACCGACTCCTGGCTCCATGGTTCGCCAAAGACTTGCTCATAGATGGCTTGGAAAGAGTGGTCGGGATCAGGGTCAACGTAGATGGAGTTGTCTTGGAAGTGGAGGAGTTGGGTCGGGGAGTTGGAATTATCTGCAGGGGTGGGTATGGGGTTGGATTGAGTTCCATTAACACCGTCAATTTCGGGGTTGATGGACTTCATCCATCCAAGGATGTGATCGAAGGAACGGTTCTCTTGGACAAGCACCACTACATGGTTGATTGTAGGATGAGGTTGAATGTTGGTATCGGAAGAGGTTGTCGGATATGATCCCATTAGTATGTCTCTTGTGTAATATGTTTAGTGGGTCTGATTTTGATCTGGGGGGGGGGGGGGGGGGGGGGGGGGGGGGGGGGGGGGGGGGGGGGGTGGGGGGGGGGGGGGGGGGGGGCGGGGGGGGGAGGGGGGGGGGAGAGAGAGAGAGAGAAGGTTCCTAATTTTAATGCAAGTTGGATATATATGAATCATGTAAAAAATATCATGCCATTCTATATAGCCTTATTATTAGGTTATTTGGACTATTTTCTACTCGATGATCAAATGACTTCATAAGTGTAGCCTTTTTTATTTATATTATTAGTGAAAACCGATCATTTAATTCTTTATGGATTATGAAGTTGGCTAAATCTTTTCATAGATCTTTAGAGAATCTTTTTTCCCTAATTTGGTGTGTTTATTAAAAATTTTCATTGAAATGGCCTTTCAACCTAAAAAAGATTGGTAAATATTACATACCATTTATAATAACATATATGTGTAACTATTAATAGTTTTCCTTCCAATACATGGGTATCTGAGTGATGGTTATTTTGAAACTATCCAGTACATTGCACATGTGTTAGTATATAGTTGGTAGTTACATATTATATATATATATATATATATATATCCACGTAACGTGTATCACAAACTCAATATTTTTTCCTTTCAATAACAATAATTACCAAAAATAGTACTTTAAGATGTGATTTTTGTTTGTACAAAACTCACATCTTCAAGAAGTTAGTTTAGTTCAATTTATTCAAATGCAACTCCCATGCTAAATATGTGAGTTTAGTTTAAACCAATTTTATCAGATCCGGATTGACCTGGATGATTCAATCCGGTTGAAAACCCAACCTCTCTGTAGAAACAATCCGCTTCAATTGCGGTTCAACTTCCAGTTCAATCTAGTTTTACCCATTGATCTTTCATCGTTAATATGTCTAAGTCAAGGTCCTAGGTTGGGTTTGAAAACTTGATTTAAACACAACTTGCAAAAAATACTTTAAAATTGTATCTTGAAAATGTAATTTTTGTTTATACAAGACTCCCATCTTGAAGATGCGAGTTCAATTCAAATTATTTAAGTGTAATTTCCATGTTAATGTGAGTCTTTCATGATCAGAAATCATTTTTTTTTTCTAAAATACAATTTTACAAAAGTAATTTGATAATTAATTTTATCTGTAGTCTATTTTGAAAATTATTTTTATAGTAAATCAACCATTCACTTGTACCTTAGATGAAATAGATATATCCATAAATCTTTATGATTTGACAAATATATATCCGATGGTTCATAGAACTGAAAACATGTTAGCTTCTCTATTTGGATTGTTAGATTTTTGTTAGTATGGTATCTATATTGGATCAGCATCAGTAATTTATTTGTATTATATTGATATCGATTTAATGTTGGTTCTATTTGGTCAGTCTATGAGTAAAACTATAAGTTTTTCATCGGTATAGTTTCTTGACAAATATCAGTTTAAAAACAATAAAAAATAATTTCAAAACGATCTAGAAATGATAAAATAAACAGAAAGTCAAAACTAAATATTTTTGAAATAACTTCAATTAGTTGGGTTTGGTAGAAATTTTGTACAACAAAATACAAACAGCTCGCTCAATCAATAACGAGTATTTTCCCTGGTGGATCTAGTTCTACTTCTTCCATAGATTACATAATTATAAAAACGTATAGCCACTGTATATTCCATTCACTCATGGGTTTTTGGTATTATTCTCTGTAAATCATTTAGATATTAATGCCGTGTTGCTCTATTCTTGGGTTCGATAACATGATAACTTAACCCTAGATGATTATCAAAAAAGTACAAGGAAAACAGGGGGCTAGAGTTAAGACTTTGGAGGGATCGGAGCTAATCTCATCCGTTCTGTTTTGATCATCATAGGAAGCGGGATATAATAATAATTTTTTTTTCCCCGGTAAGTCTATAGGCAAACATGAACCTACCCGTTTCATCGACAAAAGGGCACACAAGGAGACGAAATTATAGTGGTTGGTCCCGCTTTCACATGGCGAAACAACGAGGAGAGAGAAAAGATTCATAATCCACATATATATATATATATATATATATATTATGTGTTAGGATAAGTGATAAGTAAAATACTAATATATTTTAAATAAAGTAAAAATGAATGTGTAATTATTATAAACTGTTTATATAAAAATAATTTTACTACTATTTATATAATACCAGTCATTTTACGTGAGGTACTATGCTTTGACGATTTGTTTTCTCAAGAAGGGAGGGGGAATCTCGAGAAACAAAAGTGTGAGGCTTTGAATAATGGTGGAGTCGTTTGGTGGGCTGGATAATTTGACAATGTGATTATATTACGTTATAGGGTCGATTGCCATTGCTAGCACAGCTTTCACATGGACACGAAGATTAGCCGGTGCAATACGACTTTTCACGTTAAAAAATTGATCATCCATTCGTAATGTCGAAGTTATTTAATTATGTGTCCAACTGAGCTAATCTGACCAGCTTTTTGGTCTATTTGGATTGTTAGATGTTTATCTGTATTGGATTAGTATCGGTTTATTTTTGGCATCGGTATCGGTATCGATTTGATCAGTTTATAAGTAAAACTGTCGATTTTTCATCGGTATCATAGCTATATCAGTCCAGTATCTATTTGATTTGAAAATAATGCCAAAATAACACCAAACGACAATCCAAATAGACCTGGGTCCTCTTTTAAATGTCCATGTATTTTGTGTGGAAAATAACCTAATTAAGTTTCCAAAGGTTTTCAATCCAATTTATTTGTTTACTATTTTTTGTCAATTACAACATGAGGGGAGGATTCGAACCTAAAACCTCTTACATGAGAATTCAAGGGTGATGTGATCAAACCACAAAATCATTAGCTCTCAGTCTAATTTATTGATATGAGAAATTTAGCGTGATTACCGGCATGCCTTAGATCTTAGTTTCTGGATTTGATTTGGTTCCTAATTAAATTCTAGGGTTTTGAGTTTTATTGATTGAGATATCAAAGACAGATGCTAAATTTTCTAATTTTTTTGCTAATTGTTCCTATTTATTAAATCTAATGTAAAAACATAATTTTTTTTCTTTCAAATTATGGAATTGGAATTAAGCAGAGGAGTTTAAGGTAGCATTTGATTACAAAAACTAGATAGGATAAGGAGGACTGTACAACATGGTATAAGAAGTACTAGACAGCACAAGAAGTACTGGACAACACAATTCTCTTGTAACACATTTGGTACGCATAGTATATGATAACAATAGGTAAAATTTTTATTAAGAGATTTTATTTTTGTCAGATTTCAATATTTTTGTACCATGAAATATAAGAGATACAAAGCTTTAAGTTTTGTCCAATCACATGAAGAGTATTTTGTCTAGTCCAAAAACATTTTTTAAATCAAACATGGTATAATAACTTTGTCTAGTTATGTGATGAAAAATTGTGTAATCAAACACTACCTAAGAATTATTTGCTATTACTTTTCTCCCTATCTTATCACTTTTCCCTATCACGTAAAATATTATTGGATTGATTTATGAGGAGGAGGGAGCTTTTTATAATATAATTGTAGGTTTATTAGGGAATTTCAGTTTCCTATTATAATATATCCCATTATGTTTTATGATAAAACATTTTGAGAACAAAAGTTATAATCAATAAATAATTGAAATTACTTCAAAGTAAAAAAGGAATAACAATTCATATGTTGCTTAAAAATACATTTCATGAACACTTTTATAGAAAAACCATTTCTCATATGACGCATTATCATCAATAGAAGCTATTGCTAGAAGGACCAAAGATTTACTTACTATTACTAAGATTATATGAGAAAGCATGTAAGCAAAAGTTATGCTAGATCACTTTAAATTCTAAGATCTCATTTAGAGTTCTTAAGTAGTGCTATGTCAACATGCATGGAAAGGGACTCACTTATTTAAGAGCATGTATGATGGTGGGGATTTCATTTAAGATACTTAGATGTCTTGTTGTCTCTTTAAAGATCTCTCTCCTTAAAGACCTCTTTATTTATTTGAGGTAAAGCTCTTAAAATTTATTTACAATGAACCTAAAAAATAAAAATTATAGAAGAAACTAAGAATAAATTAGAAAATTGCGTCAATGACCCCAAATATTTCAAGGACTTGTATCATTGCATAAGAACGCCACAAAGAGATTCTTCATTTCTCCAATAAACGCCAAGCACTAGTGTTAAAGGTACTCCTGTAGCTAGTTCACTTGAAAGTAATAGAGAGTAAATAGAGTAATTACTTCTAGAGTATATTCTATTACCTCATTCACTTGTAAAATAGGTTGGTAAATTCCCAAAACATATTATATTACCTTATTTACTTGCGATATGGGTTGAGGATTTTCATTTCCAATAACTTATCAATTCCCTCCATAAAGGACACAATTAAAAGCACCTTTAAGGTGGTGACTTCTTTTTACCCTTTCCATTTCATCTTGAGAGAGAATAAAAAATTTAAACAAGTAGATCTTTAACTCAATCACAAATTGACAAAATTATCTACATGGAAAAGTAAATAATTTTTTTCCTTTTATGTTTACTTTGTGATATGCATATATATGATATATATGTGATAACGATATAGAAAAAGTGCTATAGAGAAAGTGCAACAGTGGAAACTGTCTTTCTTTTGTCCTGTCTGTCTTCAGGAAATCTTATCCTACCTTGTCCATATTTGCCAAAATCTTATATATATACATATATGAAATTTATATGTCGAATGTTATATAAATAACTTATATATAATGCAATTATATATAATATATACATATAACATGTAAGCATATATAAAATATGGATAGTATAGAACAAATCTATATGTTATATATAAACTAATAAATAAATCATATAACATGTATAAAAGATATCTATAACATAAACATTCGTAAATGTATAACATATTATACATATAAAAAAAAAAACTATTGTTATAAACACATAGTTCAAATGTTATATATATGTTACTGTTGGAAGATTTTGGATTAATTGGACAATTTAGGAAATGTAGACAATAATTAATGGCATCAATTGGTAAAATTAATATCATAAATTTATGATTTGATGATTTTGAGCAAATTTAAAATCTTTGTAAAAATAGCCAATCAATAGTTCCTGTTCGCGGGCACATGAAATCTGATGCACAAATAAGTTAATAAAACAATAGAATAATGTTATCACAATTTAAAAGTGAGACTAAGACATTTTATTTGATATATTTCACTCTCCGTACATCAGGACATCTAGTGACGAACAAGTCTCAAAGAATTTAGGTTCAAATTCCATAGATAATGCCTATATTATTATTTATAATAATATAAACAAATGAACAATATTCTCAAAGCTCAAGAATTTTATTCATCCATTTGATATTTTGAAAAAGGGTCCATTGAAATTGAAAAATTACTTGAGTAAGTAACATGATAAATGGAATTGGATTTGGTTGGATGATACAATCAAATTGCTAGAAAGTGTATTATGCTACATCTTATTAAGGTTTGCGATGTTGGTGGAACTAGATTGTAAAAAAGAGGAATTCTAGTTGTAAGATATCTAATGAAGTTGCCATTGAATGAGATCTCATTCAAAGTGGAAAATCAAATATCTAGAGTTTCTTTTTGTATATTCTACAGAATATTATATCGGTTAGGATTTAAGATTATGGTTGGGAATTTTTTTAGTTGCCTTTCTCCATGTAAGAAGCAAACATAGTGAGCTCGAATTTATGAAAACTAGTCAAAACCTTAGTTAAAAAAGTTAGAGTTGTTCTCTTAGTATAATGACCCTAATAGGGGTCTAGTAGGATTGTCATAAAGTTAACATATCATGTATGAACCCGTAACATGAGACCGTATTGCAAGTTAAAGTTTGCAAGACTCTAATTAATTATTTTCCGATTGTGTTATATATATATATAAATTTATTCAAAAAATAATTTTAGATACCATATTTCCACATACCATAAGGATCATAGAGAATCGGATACCCTACCAAAAGACAAGATAAAGCAAACTTAGGTTTATCTATCATCTACTATTAAAGGAATTACTAAAGGGAAAAAGAGGGTTTAAGAAATAGATAATCAAGTTTTAAATCTTTCTCTCATCTAGGTTTGGTATATCAGCTTCCTATTCCTTTTTATTTAACTTAACTTAATCTTTAGTACACTTTATGCTGGATTCTATCTCAATCCAAGCTATCATTTTCTTGAAAAAGCAAACTATTGGGGGTAAGCTACATCTAGCTTAATGAGACGTTCCCTTTAAAATGTATTGAAACAACCAAGCTACAAGCAAGTTTATTATTAACAATCATATGCAATGTAGCAAGTAAATGAGAGACACAAGCATATACAATCATTAGAAAATTGCGTATAGAACATATTTACACCCTCCATGACAAAAGTTAGGGAATTCTTTCTAAGGATCTTGTAATCCTCTATTGCTAGCCCCCATGCTCCTACCTAAGGCAATTGACCTAGCTTGGCTAATCCTTGAGGCTGCATTCCCCAAATGAAGTAGTTCCTCAAGTCGAAGTAGGGCCTATGAGCATAACACGATTGCAGCCCATTCGATCCCATGCGCAGGTACTGGCAGCCTTCAAAATGCGACTCGACATGCAATGCATGACCATATCTTTTATTATGCTAAATAGAGTTAAGGTTCATTATTAAGTGTTCACACATATTAGAAACACACCATATGCTCAAAATACACTTAGCATTCACCACCTTATTATGATATGTTAAGATGTTTTCATACATACAATTCATGCACATACAAGTCCCATGACAAATATTTTCCATTTTAGTTCTACCCTAATAATTCTAGTGAAACTAGTTACAAGCACATAAAAGTATATAGTCGTAAAGGAAACTCACCCATCCAAAATCGCTTATCAATCATAATGGTCCTCATGATATGGTAACTTGGACTCAACATCTCCTGAACAAAGAAATAAATAACATAATAAGAGTCCTACTAAATTTTTTCTAAGTAAATATCATATTTCTACTATTTTCATTATAATTTCCCGGTTATATAGTTTTTCCTTAAAGTGGCTACATCTTAGTCATTTTAAGTTCAATTTTTGCATATAAGTAGGCGTTTTCCATCATTTTTTGATGCTCTATCCATTTTTAATATTATTTTTATAATAGGCTTGGGATGGTCTCGGATCTTTAGGGGTCAGATTTGATTCCTTTCCTCTTATTTTGGTGTCTTTCTAATGTTTAGCCACTCTTAAGGTCATCTACCATGCATAATCATGCATCCTAAGTATCTATTAGGTTTGTTGAATGGCTTTATATAAATTTGGCTAATCGACTTGCATCTATCCTTCAATCATTTAGAATATGATTTCAAAATTCATTTCTACAAGGATATCACTTTCATTAGGGCTAAGGATATCACTTTCATTAAGGCTTGGTCTTTCCTAAAGTTTTGAAAATATTGCATTTGCTACTTTTGGGGTCTCATCATTGGAAGAAAAGGGTAGATAAAGATTCTTTTTACCATTTTCTCTTTAGTGCACATGAGTCCTTATTTCTACATCATAAAGTAAAAGATTATATTATTGAAATAACATTTGAAAATGTCCCAAACCTTTCTTTTAGGACCTCGACATGCATGGGAAAATGGAGAGAAATGCCTTTTGTCTTTTCTCATGATCAAGCCTAAGACTAGGCTAAGCTTATGAGGTTCCTTTGATGTAACACAAAATGAGAAGCTTAATTGTTCCTTTTGGAGCCCTAAAGCTCTCGACACAAGAGAGGGAAAAGAGAGGGGGAATGTTGTTCTTTACACTCTTAGGTTCCTACTGGTAAGCTCATAATGGAAAGTTCACAACTTAAGCGAGAAACATGGATATGGCATCCTAGTTTTAGTCTTTAGGGTTTCATTATGAAAGTGACTAAGGAAGTTTGAAACTTTCATCTTCTTTCAATCATCATTGCATCTAACTTTTTCAACAGACTTATTGGAATGATTATTCAAAGAAATAAAAATTTGAAACTCATATGAGTGGATTATATGGCTCTCAATCAGAAGGGAAATAAAGGAGCATATTTCCTTCTTGTCTCATTAAGTCCTTAGAGTTTTGTCAAGCCCATGATCAAGGAAACGTGATGCTATTTCCTTGTCTTTGTTTGTTTTAACACTTAAACTCCTCATGAGGCTTTTATGATAGAAGAAAAAACTTCAAACCTGCTCTAGTGAGCCGTTGATGCTTATGGTAAAGGGGAAGAAAGGGAAAATGAAAAAATTTTCCTTGCTTTCTTTAACTTTAAGGTATTGAAATCAAGTGAGCTAAGAGGAAAAATGAAACTTCATACTCCCATTTTGAACACCATGGGTTACGACACACATAGGAAAAATAGGGAAGAAATTTCCTTCATGTTTTCCTTTACTCAATTGTGAGTCTTTAGCCACTATCTCAACATGAAAAGAAAAGAAATGAAGCTTGGACCATGGTGGCTCCTTGGAAGCTTTGAGTTCACAACAAAAGAAGGATGCTACTTCATTTACTCAAGTCATTCTTTTGTAAAGAAAACATCACTCAAGTAGAGTACTTCATAAGTTACTAAAACTTCAACAACGAAAGTGACTTTATGATGTTCCAATATCACTATCTTTCTTTCCTTTTTTGTTTAGAGCTTTTTGATCCATTATTATACAAAGGTGATAAAGCTGATATTCTAGGTTTAGACTTGAAGTTCATGAATGTATTTTTTGATGTCATGAATGGTGATAAAACTCACTTTGTCCAAGTTCCATATTGCATCACACTACAACAAAATGAGCTTTTAGCTACGTCTAATAAGCGTGGCTAAAAATTAATTAAACGTGACCAAAGAATTTTGGTCATGTTTTTTTACACGTGGCCTATAGACGTCGCAAAAGGTCCGTCGCAGATTTGATAAGTAACGTTAAAAATTGAAACGTCGTTAATGTTAGTTTGGCAGCCAAATACACTTTGTTGAGCCACGTTTAAACATAGCCTATTATCATGTTTTGGTCACACTTATGTGTGGCTAAATATGACTAATCTCAATCCCGCTAAATATAAAAGGAGGGAAACTTATGATCAGCGACGTTTAAGCGTGGGTAAATATTTTTATTAGTAACGTGTAAACGTAAGTAAATTACTTTATTGGCGATGTTTAACCGTAGCCATGCACAGGTTAAATAAGCTTTATATATGTTTGTTGGACAACAATGACGATTTATAAACGTGACAAATCTCACATTTACCGCAATTTAAACGTTGTTATTCTAATATATTGGCGACGTCTACATGTAGGTATTCAATTAAAATAGTAATTTCTAAACGTGGTTGTTATTTTAATTTAGCAAGGTTTACACGTGGCTATTCTTATTAAGAAGAGATTAATGTTCAACTCAGTTTAATTTGGCAATATATACTTGTTTATTGTGTAACATATGCACAATTAGTAATATATACCTATTTAATCACAATATAATTCATACCTGCTATTACTTCTCCACATGAAATTTATGTATGAATGAAAATCCCTAATACATTTTGGAGCATACAATGTGCTTGATACATAACAAGATATAATAACACAAAAATTACATAAAGATCACCATGACCATCCTTACAGTAAAAAAAAGAAAAAAAAATTAAACAATATTGTTTAGTGTCCTTACAAGAAACAAAAGCACAAGCTCCAAATTATATCAACATGAGCAATGTACACACTTAATCACATCAATTTGAACCCATTCATGCCAATTGGTTCAACCAAAAAACCAAAAAAACAGAAAACAAAAGATCGAGTCTTTAATTTTCTTCCTCATTATTGTCACCGTCATCACCAAGTAATGGATTTGGCGAAGGATCTCATGTGCTTGCAGAAGGATCTCCATTTGGATTTACTGTCACACAATATATAGATATAATTATTGAATGATTAAAAAAACATGAATCAGATTATGAGAAAAGACCCATGATAACTAACCTAAACTACTAGGAAAATGTGAGACAAGTTGTTGTACAAGTCGAGTTAGTTAAGCAAGTTGTAAGCACCATTGAATAGCAAATTCACTTTATTTATACATGTTCTCACGTGATATTGGCATAACTTTCATATGAAACTGCCCTGCCCTCATAAGGAAAAAAGGTAAAAAGGCAAACAGAAGCCATGCAAATTATTGTAAAGACCGACAAGTCCCACTAAATGATTGTGCTCTAGAAAAAAGGGGTAAAATATGCAATAATTAGCCAATCAATAATTGAGAAATTGTTTACTTACAATAAAGAATAGCAAGATTGGTTTCCATTTAAGTAGTAGACAAATAAATATAAATTATAATGTTGTCCATTGATTAGATAAAAACCCTGCAATCTCCATACACATGCAAAAGACATTTTCTTGTACAAGTTTATAGCAGGATATTAATGGTCCTCCATGCTCGGGATGGAGTGGTATAGGCTCTTAAGAGTGAGATCTAATCCAATATTGACTGCAACATTGAAATTATGTTTCTTTCAATTTGTATCTTTATCTCTATCTTATTTGCTTGACATGTTTAAGATTTGATCACATTAGACCTAGAGAGTATCAGAGTGCTTTTTTATTTTTAATTTCCCTAAAATTTGGATATGTTATCTTCACAAAGAAGATAGCAAGAGGTGAAGAAGATGGTCCAACACTCTTTGTTTTTATTTTTTTTTAATTTATTTATTTGGAACCAATTAGAATGCAATAAATATGTTTTAATTGACTTTAATTATCAATAAATAATCACAAGTCATCTCTATGCAAGAAAATAAAATACAAGTCACCACTTTGTAAAAGCTAGAAAACATGTTATGATTTTGTGATTTACCTATTTTAAAAATATGTTTGCCATAACTCCAAAATACGTAGCTTCAAGTCTACAACTTCACACCTCATATGGTTTTAAAGTAAATATGGAATACACTGGAACGATAGTTTAAATTTCTAAATCCCCCTAATGAGGTATCAAAATATAACAGGGTATAAATTTGAGATTCAGTGTGTGCACTATTATTTAACTCCCAAGGTAATTAGTTTCATCTGATGGAACAAATTTATAAGGGGTAGATTAAAGGAAAAAAAAATGTAAAATCATATCTAAATTTACAGAACAGGTTTTGAAGTCAAATTAACACAAGACCCAGGGTTATTTATCATTCCACATTTTAGTGAGTCAAAAAGGCAAAAGGGCAACTGTTAGTTCTTGTGAACATAAAAAAAAACGAACATAGTACATCTTAGACTAACCTATAACTTTTGTCTACAAGTTTGCGTATCAACATCAAATATGCAAACGAACTTTTAATCGCAACTGCAAGAAACTTCCCTACTGGAGGTTGAAACCTTATTTGGCTTGCACCACCCTATAAAATAAGAATAAGAAATGATCATTTGATAAATCCACAATGTATCTTTTGCCCAAAAAACAACAATCACTCTAGCCTACCTTAATTATTCCAGCACAAAACCTTTCTTGATACTCCAATATCGTATCTCTTGATCTCTTACAGGAACATATAAGGTCATCCTTTTTAAGGGGAAGTCCAATGACACAACAGAGCTATTGTGTCCCATTAATGTACGCTGTGGATGACTGGTTACAAAGGCAAAAATTCAAGTATTTTTCAATTAGAAGCAGCATCCTAGGAATACTGTCTACGATAAAATAAGCATGTTTACATAGCAAGGTTGATCTTTTAGCAAGAAGCTACTATGTAGCACAATTAAACACTTAAAAATTAAGAAAGACCATATGTAGAGATGTTTAATAACCTTGTCAGCATCCCAAATCTTCACAGTTCTGTCAGCTGAACAAGTAGCTACGCGAGGCAAACAGAGACCGAAACGCATGCCATATACATTCAGAATGTTCCCTGAGTGTAGATATCAACTCAAAGTCTCCATGCACCTAAACGATACCTGCTTTAATCACATTAGATCAATTACTCATGACTGTGCAACTACTCTCAGAGAGAAAAAAGCTCAGTTCCCCATTATCAAGCTAGTTAAAAGAAACTCATTCACTATCCAGTGTGCACATTTAAATCTCTAGACTCACATGAAGTCAACAATTGGCATACCTTTCTATCATACCCTCCGCCCGTAGCAAGCAACTTCCCATCAAAGGAGAAGTGGCAGCATTCAACTCTGCTTGTGCTCGGAGGAAGACGTTGAATTCGATGAGTGAGAACCCTAGACAGATCAAAGACTTTTTTTGTGAGGCATAAGTCTAGTACTACATGAACTGAACCATAAACCACATTAATCCACCAAAAACATCGATGTGAAACTTAAGGCTGGCTAATATACACAAATGTTACCTCTGGACATTAGCAATTTGATCTAGAGCATCTTCATCATGATGTAATAAGTGTGAATCCACATTTTCCAATGAAGACCCATCCACCACAAAATTATCCATGTCAACCTGTAAGTTATGATTCGTTCAAATCGCTAAATCATACACCTTTTGAAAAATTGCACTATGCACTCATAGAAGGATATTGTTGACTAGTAAGCATGATAACTTAAACAAGCGCAATCCTAATTTTGCAGGTGCTAAGAAGATTTTAGTCCTAAAATCTAAGAACAAATGCACATCAGTATAACACATGTTCTATAATTTAATATATCCAATAAAAAGTGAGGAAAAGAAAAAGATGGTAATTCAAAGGGAAATATCAAGAAGAATTCATAAGAGAAGAAAATGCCAAAGTTATTTATTGCAAGAACATTTTGCTTTTTGAAAGTTGATGTAAGTTCAAATATTCATCTCACATAATGCTGCCCATGTATGTGAACAAATTAGAAATAAACTATTTTGTAAAACATAAGCTCAAGTTGTGGATTCTCATATGTGAGTAAGCAAGTTTTGAAAATCTAAAGTCTCTTTATCAAAATTGAAACACATGAAATACAAGTCTTAGTTGCTTACCAATTGATTTTTGGTTGCTAGTAGAGAAACCATGATGTTATGACCACATGGGGAAAAACTTTTGGGAAAGATACTATCATGTTGCAAACTTGATTATGAGGCGACAAGATATGCACTTAATGGAGACCTGAGGGGAAGTCTAACATTATAGGGAGTATGTGCATTACGACCAGGCCCTAAAGAAGAAGCTAGTTGCTTACTCCTTTGTTCAAGTAGATCTCTTGAAGCCTAAATAAAGAAATACTTTGAAATATGAGCATCCATGCCAGGTTTTTGAGATTGTGAAGAATATATATCCAAGAGTAACAAAACACCAAGTTTACAAGAAGACTTCTGCTATGACATGAACAAGGCAATGTGCATAAATAGCCATTAACATACATAAATCTGGGTATATAACAATATATCCTTTAAATTGTACAAAGACAGGAGATGTCCCATAAGAAGATAAGCAAAGGAACTTCTTGTTTTGAATAAAAAGTTTATATCATGATGTTGTTAAACATTTCTTTGCTCAAGCATATGGGCCTACCTAATGATTTTCATGAAAGACATTTACCATGCTAACATCAGTCATGGTGCAGCTAAAGACAAATTCATCCTAATGCTGGAGAACATTCTTATACTTCTGAAGATGTTGGCTCATGCTAGAATCCTGCATAAACTCTTGTTGTTGTTGTTGTTTATTGTTCCAAAGCTTGCAAGCACATAAACAAATTGTCAAAGTCTAAGTATGGCACTATTTTGTTGCATTATGTGCATAGAAACTTATGGAGCTAAAATATGATCATCCAACCTGAAACATAAAATATATATATATTATATATATATCAGCACCTCCATTAGCATGTCATAGTCACCACAAGACAGCTTGGACCTAGGTACTTGTGGTGGCCGCACATGAGGAACTATGTTGTCAGTTGAGTTTCTATTGCCATCAATTCCTATACACATTTTTGATAAGCAAGAAGCATTTCAAGTCTTTTCCAGTCTAAATCACTGGAAGATGGACTTGCCAAGTTCTGTTGAGCTTAAAAGATATATTGTTGCTGCAACTTCAATTGATTGATGACCAAGGAAGATAATACCAGAGGGGATGATGGTACTAAAGGCTTATTTTGTTGATGAAGTGCAGATCCTAGTTGATTAAGCTAATAAAGTAAAAGATTACACAAAATGAGCAAGCCTACCCTTATGTACATTAACTTTGTCTTTCAACTCAAATTAATGACAATTTGCAAATAGACATATGATGTATGCTCTCTAACAGCTGATATGAGTAGTTTGATTCGGTTCTTTTATTCTATGTCTCTATAAAGTTATATTGAATATCTATTGCTACGAAAAAAGAAAAAAAAAAGAAAAAGTTAAAGCTATTTCCTATGATAATAGCTTGGGAACAAATTACATCCTATTGAAACTATCCACATTCCTTGCATCGGAAAGAGCAAGCAGTTTCATGGGCAAGGAAGCTATGGTAAGTATAGAGCAAGTCCATCCACTTAACTATAGATCCAGAATGCTGAGATGAAATGATTGTGTCTCTGTTCAAAAGAACCATTCATGCAATGTGGCATCTCAAAGCTTAAAAAAAAAAAAAATAGTAAACATAGTTCGCGAGGTGGTTGCTCTTACTAGAGGTGAAGAAAAAATTAGCAGTAAATGAAATTCCAATAAAATACATGCACAACGCTCCTAATCCTAAAGCAAGAAAGAAAGAAATGAAAGTATCTACTTAATAGGAATTTCTAATTGATGGTCTTACAGATTAACATTAGACCATGAAAGATGAGAACTAGATTGAACAAAACAAATGGAGGATGATTTTACTCACACCTCCTCACAGCAAGTGGCCACCCTTTTAGAGACAAATTGCTAACACCTTGATAAGACTGAAGAAAATGAAAATATTGTTAATTGTGAAAAAGGAAACTTCATATGGTTGGAGGTAAATGTGAATTAAGCCAAATCAAGAATTAAGAATTTTCCTTTCTTCAACTCCCTATGAATAATATCATAGGATTTTTATTTTGTGGCTATTTTCACGTGCCATGGGATTTCAATAAGCATGATGATCTCTTCTTTTTTTTTTCTTTTTTTAAAGAAACATATACACAACATCCTAACCTTCAAAAGAAGAAGCACGGTTTTGCATACAAACACACTTGTTTCTCCATGTCCTATCTCAAAAGGGGATTTTAATGAGATGTAAAGAATAACTAGTGATTTAAGAGGACATGCTGAAAATAAAAACACCATGACCACTTCTGATAACAAAGTTTATGATTGAATGTGGTTACCCATTGAAATTTTAGACAGTTTTCCTTGGTTTTTTATTAAGGTTCCACCTGCAACAAAAACTCAAAACTATCACTATGCACAAAGAACAACCGAAGCTCCAATAACTTAGTAGCATCTAATGTGAAACTGTAAGAAGTACCCTAGAACCTGGCTGCTAGATCCTAAAGTCAACACTAACAACTGATTTGGATTCAAAAGGTGGCTCACATCACCTCAAAAACTTTTCTATATGAAAATATTCAATATGATTATAATATTCTAAAGAATTGAAAAAATGGCATGTTGCATTTTAATCCATGATTATAATGCTCAAACTTAATAGCTGCATCAGCAAAGGTGCCAACCTGCATTGGAAGCTTTCGTTGTCCCTCAAGCACCTTAGTTGCCAAGAAATTTGATATATCAGGATTCTAAATCATTACTGCTCACGACCAACAGACCCTAAGGCACCTGAGTAGGTATGACCTATCTCTGTTTTCATTGTCTGCTGTCTCAGCTGTTGTGGAAGAAAATCCCTACTCAATAAGAGATGTTGCATCTGCTCTCCTTGCAGCTTGTGATATTCCTGTCGCTGTTGATGTTCCCTACCCTTATCAGTTAGGTCTACAAATTTCAAGGGGTAAAAATCATAGGAGAATCATTTATAGGGCCTTGCCAATCTCTAAACTAAAAACATTGCTAGAATTATGGAAATGCATGAATGAAATAATATAGGGAATTTTGACAAAAATAGCATTTTCGTTTTTTAGATGCAAAAAAATTGGAAGTTTAGGTTATCTCAGAATAGACACAGCTCCATAAGTTAAGAGCATAGATGGCTATAAGATTATTAGTGAATCGTAATCATGCTCATGTACAGTATTACATTGAACGTCAGAGTAATCAAACATAGCAACAACCTGCTCCCTCCTATGCAACATACTATAAAAGGATAAATGCTAGAAAACCATTTTACTAACACTAAATGGAAGAGCTTGTGTTATTTGAGAAAGAAACCACACCTTATTAAAATGTTGCAGTTTCCGAATGCTTTTTGTCAGTCCTAGATATGAATGCATCCCAAAAAACTAACCACCACTCCAATAGAAAACCTCCAGCAAATCAATAGCTAAAAATCTTAGCCATCAAGGAATTACTAAGAAGTACTAAATTGAAAATTGTCATAATCAACTTCATTTTACATTTAATACTATTTCTTAGTGGAACTTCCCTGTCCGCATGGACATGTTCAAATTTGAAAAAGTGAAAAATAGTTACAGATATTTTTCCATATGGCACAAAGTGTTTGAATCACCATATAAGTAGTTCAAATGAAGCAAATCCTACAACACAGCCATAATGATTGATATATCAATACAAGAGTAATAGTCACCTCAAGCATGTTATGAAAATTACAGAACTTTGATACTCCAAAATCCAAATGTAATAAGGAAGTCCAATTTGTTCATCATTTCTAGGGACAACAGTTAAGCATCTAAAATACCCAGAAAACTAGCCGAACATTTTCAAATTTGGTTAAGTTCTCAACATCTCAGATGTTTGACATTAAACCCAAAGCTAGCCGAACATTTTTCAGATTTGACAACATAAAGAATCTAAAATATCCAGAAATTCAACATTAAATAATAACTAAAACAAAACAAGATGCAGCAAAGAAAAAAAAATAATAATAGATTAATATTAACTAAATACATAAATATGCAAACATGAAGAAGCTTTCTAGACACATGGTGAAATCAAGAGACTTGATAACTTCTGGAGAAACAATTAGCATAACCCACTAACTGCATCCAAATGCTGCATCAAAAGCACTAGTGTTACAATACCAAACTAAGAAGACATGACAGCTCAAAATCTTAGGAAGGACCTTGCAAAAATAGGACAATAACCGGGAAAGCAAGTTGCATGGACTTAGGGATGGCAATTCCTAATGGCTGGTCATGCTTGTTTTTCATTTTGTGTCTAATTCATTTCAATGTCAAAATCCGCGAAATTGAATAAATGCCATTTTGGTGTAATATATATATATATATATATCTTTTTTGCCTATATCTAGACATGATTTCATGCTTTATCTCTCTGGTCATGTTTTTAGTATGTTGTGAAATTGCACATGTCGGAAATTGCTACACCCTGGGGCTGAAACTTCAATTTGCTGTTTTGGCTAAGAATCAGTAGTGTCGGTATTCAACTAAAACTTAGGCCCAAATTAACCAGCTAAATGCTTACCTACAGCCAAAACAAAAATAGGGCAAAATTTTTCAAGAAAAGGCAAAAAAATCAAATCAGAAGCGCAAGAGCATAAGATCGGTTGGCTTGAAAGTTGTAAAAGCCCAATTAGCTTAGTTAAAACAGGAAGAAAGTTGGAAACGTTAGAAACGCATCGTGACTCAAGATTCCATCGAGTTTAACAATAAACTCGCTATTTTACCACGATTTTGACACAAACCCTAATCAAAGTATGGTATTTGCACAATAGAAGCAAATAGATTTGAAGATGCAACTAAATAAAAGTAAAAAAAAAAAAAGTAAGTACGAACCTAGATGCTGTATATAGACTGATCGATCATTTACGACTGTGTAGTTGAAGATTTCCAAAAGGTCTTTCTTCAATCAGCTACCCGAGAAGGAACTGATACGGTATGGAGAGATAAGGTAGATGTGGAATGGAAAGATTAGTCGGAGGTGGAACAGAGGGATCCGTCGGAGGTGGAACAGAGGGATCCGTCAGAGGTAGAACAAAGGGTTCCGTCGGAGGTGGAATAGATGTTATTGTGGGATAAGGGTTTTGCACTATGAAGAAATAGGGAAAGTCATGTTTAATACACAGAGGGTGTTCTTTTTTCTTTTGTCTACTGTATTTGAAATGGCGGGATGTTTTAGGGGAGTTTAATTTTTGATTTTTTTTAGGGTGAGTAAATTGTTAAATGAAAATAAGTCACGGTTTTTTTGAGAAAGTGTTACAAATAAAATGAATGTTCCATAAACGTGGCTAATAGTATGCTTTAGTGAATGATTCTAAGTTAAAAAAATGGGTCACGTTTGCAAAATTTGCAAACGTCACCTAATATCAAAATTCTTGTAGTGTCATCTTTGCTCTAAACATTAGGAACTCAACAAGATGAGTTAAGCCTCACATGAACCTTTGGCATGAATAAAGAAAGAAAAAAAAACACAAAACATAAACTTTTATCATCGATTTTTATCACATCCTTTCGCTAGAATAAAGTATCATAGGAATGTACAAGAGGATGATGATGTTTACTTGCACTTGCTCATATTACATACTACAAGCATGGAAAGTATTTCTTTACCTTAAGAGTACTATAGTGTGTGGAGGTAAGAAAGATAGGAGAGAGCTGAGAGATAGAGGGTAGGAGAGAGGGGCTACACATTTACGAAAAGAGTGGAGAAGAACTGAGAAAACAAAGAGAGAAAAGGGAAATAGGAGAGAGATATCAAGGGTGGAGTTTCATGAGTGAAAGGGAGTATTTATAGAAGAAAAATTGAATTGAAAAGTAAGTGAGAGAGAGGAGTACAAGGAAGAGGGAGAGAAGAAAAGAAAGGGAAAAGAGAAAGAATCCAAAAGAAAATGACCTTGAGTTGATGTTGTATGAAAATGGAAATAAATGACACATAGGGTGTAGGTAGGTTTGCATGAAAGGACACCTAGATTGTGCTTGATGTGTCCTTTGACATAAAATAAATTTAATGTGACTATTTTGTTACCAATATAAGAATTGGGATCATGACACTCTCTGTTTATCTGATGATTTTTCTAATTAATATAGTGATACGATAATATGAAAAGTTATTTTATATTATTAAATTTCAAAATTTTGTTTTAATATTATGCCTCGCTTTGCTTGTTCGTGATCGAATACTAGAATTATCTCTTGTAGGATTACAAAATTAGATGGTTTATAAGATTTTTGTTTTGAGTCAATGGTGATGCATTTTCCTGGGCGATCGAATTTAGGGGTTTGAGTCTAAACTCATTTATTTGACATTCCAAGGCCATCAAATTTATTTGATCATGTCTATGGTTTTTAGGGTTTGATATCAATTTAGCACATTTTAAGGTTTTTGTTTTGATAGTAACTCTAGAGTTTGCTTCATCGAAATTTTTAGGGATTTATAATATATGTAGTTTATGAGTCAATATAATCCATAGTGAATTTGGTACATGTCTTATTAAATATACTCTTTACATTATATGCACTTATTCTTTATGCTAATAATGAGCACTCATGTATTTCATTCTTTTTATATAATGATTGAAGTATAAAAATTAGTATGTAAAATATATAGGTTAGTTAACGGATTAATTTCTTGTTTAGGACACTAATTGAAATTAATTCCTTAAATAAGGTCAAAATGAAGATAATTACCGATTTACCACACTAAAATCGTATTTTTATCATATGATATATGAGTGAACAGTAAATGCATGTATATCGCATCTTTAAAACGCAATATATGCGTACATATCGCGATTATAATCCGCGATACATATTTGAACGTATGGAACCATATTGTGATTATTAATCACGATATTCGTAGAAATACTTATATCGCTATTAATAATCGCAATATTACGACTGTAGTCAAATATTAAATTGCGATTTTTTCATGTAATTTTTGTATAAAATTGAATATCATGTTTCTTAAACTCGATTTTACGACTGAAAATTAGTAATTAATTTCATCCAAATAGTATATTAGTAATTATTTTGTACATGAATCTTAGACATGTATTGAACTTAGTTAGTTAACTATATCATCTAGATTATATTTATATGCTAGATAAGTTAAATGCATTTTTATATATTGTAATTATATGCTGTATACATTACGTGGTACATTGTTTACAATATATATTTATATATTATCTATTACACATAACTGATATAAATAGCCTCTTTAAAGAGATACCTAGCTAGCTTTTCTGAGAGGTTAACACTATTTTTAATCATAAGTTTACAAGGAAATATTTATTCATGGAAAAAAAGATAGGTGGATTTATTGGTCCATCTATCTTAGGTAGATCCTCATTGAGGGTCTATGTGGAAAATAGTACCGTAATGGTCCCACATGCGGTACCGCATGTGGTATTATTTTTTCACTTGGCAGACCCTCAATGGAGGATCTACCTAAGATAGGTAGACCAAGGGTCTATCTACCTTTTGCTCTTATTTGTTATGGTTTTGGGATTTACTAGCTAAGTGTTGTTTAATTCAACGTGTTTGATAAATTAGATTTTAACTGATGATATATTTATGAATATTATTCTAATTTTTATAGTTTAAGTTGTTTTTTAATAATTTAACTATAATTAATTTCTCTCAAATGTTTTAAATAATTTAAGGTGTTAGAAGTTAAGGTTCTACTTGCTGATTAATCATGCTATTTTCATTCAAGCATTTTTCAGGCATGTTTATTATTGTCTAATAATATTTCTAAATTGATTATTAGTTGGTGTACAGTTCTTTTAAATTTTTCGAAGCCCTAATAACTGCATCATCAATTCGTTGATTCACTATTGATCATCGACTACAAAAAATTATGGGAAGTTACATATTGTATTTCAAATTTTTATTGGTAAGGGCTTTAACTTTCAAACTATGATTAAACTCTTTATATTATAATATTCTTAAATAAAAAAATTTTGGAATAATTTTTGGAACTTTCTTAAAGCTTTTGAAAATTTTATAGTCAATTCCTAACAATTATCAAAATTAGGTTTGTGTAAAATTAAAGGGTTTACACTTAGAGTCTTTTCAAAATAACAAGGTGTTACATCCCAATAGTTTAACCAAGACAGTCCCGCCGTACATTCTAAATGAAAATGATAGTTGGTGGCCTTAACCATCATTAGCAAGTAGAATATACAAGGCTTATCTCATTAAACCAATGTATTGACAACTCTCAAGTGATGGCCAACACACAGAAATACAAAAAAATATGAAGAAATACCCTTTATACATACCTTTACCGTAATATAATCTCAACTCTCCTTACATAATCCATAATATTCTCATCTTCCATTCTACTGAAACCAATTCTGATACTCCTTAGAGAATCTTGTATCTCTGTAAAAAGATCTATAGGGGTATGAGCATAAAACCACAGCTCAGTAAGTGGATATAAAAAGGGTAATTATAAACATTATAGGACAAATCACAATCATTGTTATTATTAGAGTGAATTGTGCAGTCAATCGGGATGCCATCCGCGTGATGTTGACCGGTTCATCACGAGATTAGAGAAATTAACCCCACTCTAATCTGGGTTTCGAGGAGTTAACACATATTCATTTTCCATAAAACCGGGAATGTGCAATGGATCTCCTGTCCTCCCAAAAACCGTTCGGGACTATCCCTCGGATAGCTTGTAACCTTTACTGCGACCTCCTCTCTTGTCACTTAGTTCAATAAAGGTTAAAAGAAGAAATCCATTCTCACCTGAACGGTCGGTTTTGTGGATGCAAGGATGCAAAATGCGTTATGCTATGCATGATCGGTTATTATTTTCATATTCTTAATAATACATTCTTAGGCGATCAAACAAGTATCTCACACCAAAACAATAGGATAAGTAAACATCCAATATCAAACAAAATCAATCAACCACACACTTTTATACTAAGTTACAAGCACAAACAATTATAATGTAAATAATATCCCTTTTTACAATTACCATATAAATGAACCACTTACAGAAATTGCGATTTATCAGCGTTCCCCTCGAACACCTAATAATATCCAACAAGGAATAGTTATGAGTATCTACAGTTTCATATAGAGGTTGGCTGGTCATTTAATCATTGTCCTTCTTTTTCTTGATGTAATTTGCAGGGGTAATAATTCCTAATTTAGCTAATTGGGAATGGATTACAATTATTAAAGATATTATGATGTATTTTAATAGGGTTTAAATAAAGCATAGTTTTACATTGGCTTTTATTGGATAAGTAACTTATAATTGAGGTTTATTATAGTAAGATAAGTAGGTTAACATCTAAACTTAGAAATTTTAAAAGTTTAAATTGAGCTAAAAGATTTTAGATATTTTATACTAATTTAACTTTATGATGATTAATTTTCTTAACTTTAGAATATTAGAAAATTTATTAAGCGATCATGTGATGATAATTCTAGGAAATTATGAAATATTGATAAAATTATCTAGATTTTACCTTTCCTCACAATACCCCTATTAATAATTAGAATTTGAGAATAAGTAGATATTTATTAACTGAGTTGAAGTATATTAAATGTTAATTCCTTTTAGGCTAATGTAGGGTCTAATTATTTAGTATAATTATTCCTACATAATATGTACTATAGAAGCAATAGTTAAAAGATTAAGTATAGTTAAATATAAGCTTTATAGATATTTGATATTGACAATATAATTAATTTTGTCATTTTCTTGATACTAAGCCTAACTAGATTAATAAATCTTAAATGAGATAATTAGTTTAAGCAAATCTAAGGGTTATTATTTCTTAAGTATTTGTTATAAGTTCTTTGATAATATATTTAAAAGTAGTAAATAACTTAGGGTAGTTTAGTTATAGATTTAAGTTATACATAGCCATTTATAAGGTAATTAGTTTATAATAAATCGTGTAATTATAGAAAAATAGTAGTATATGTTATAACTTGATAAAGTTAATATCTAAGCTTTATAATGAGCATTTAAAAAGTGGTTAAAAAGTTTCATGTATAATAGAATCATTTTACTATATTTCAACATATAAAATATGCACTAATTAATATTATTTATACTGGCAGAATCTTAGATTAATTATTAAAAATAGTAAATGACCAAGAAAAATTACGAAATTTTTATGAGAGATACCTAATATTATTATGAGTTTACCTATAAAATATCTTTATGAAAGGAGCTGGAATGACTTCATGAAAATTTCCGCAATTTCCGCCCATCCACGGCCAAAACGACAATCTCCGGCCACCTTCTACCACCATAAAGTTGTCGGCAGTATAGACCATTATTTTTTGTAATAAACTAAAAACTTTGGTAATTTTAGGATGCTCGAAACGAGCTGTATGAATTTTTTTATGTTGGAACACGGTATTTATAGCAGTTTATCACGTATTAAAAATGCCAAATGTCATTATTCTTGCATGAAACTTTTTAGCTGGTCACATGGAATTAAAACACGTGTCCTGGTGAGGTGTCAAAATTTTTGGACAGCTGGCGAATTTTTGGTGAATTTTACATGCATTTTGACACAATTTTGAGAAATTTACAGATTTTTCTGAGATTAATTACATGTTTCGAATTTTCCTAATTTTTTCCAAATTATTCCTGATTTTTCTAGAGTATTTAAGGATTTTTTTTCCATTTAAATTATTTTTTTGTGTTATTTTTGCAATTTTTGTGAATTTAAATGGGCATTTTAGTAATTTCATAGTTAAAGTATCCTTATTGAAAAATCTACATTAATTATTGTATTATATGCTAATTCTATATTTTATATTTACTTTTTATATTTACTAGTTACTTTTCATCTTCTTAACCATTTACTACTTACTATTACTATTTTACCTTTTTTTTTTTTTATCAAATTGAATTTCATGATTTTAAATTCTAGAGTAGTTTTTATATTATTCCTTGTTTTAGCTTAATTAGGTCATGTTTAAATGATTTCCTTTTATTCTTAGGGTTATTATAGTTTTGATACTTTTTTTCTTATTGATTATTCCATACGATTCTAATTATATCCTTATTTTAGTTTATAGTTGTCAAATTAGATGCCTTAATATCGATTTACTAATAATTTTGCATCCAATGAAAATCAAGGTGTCACACAAGGAGTTTTGTCAACTATTTAATCAAATAATAACGAACATATTTTCCATTTTCTCTCGAGAAATAAGTGGGTATAAGTGAGTAAGTATCTATAAAGAGCCATGTGGTAGTTAAGATTAGTACGTTAAGAATTGCTACTATTAACCATGATTAAACCATCTATAAATAAGACCTTGTATGATTAAATTTATAATGCCTTGAAAAGTATTTCTACGCTATATTTGTTTATGGTACAAGCCTAGTTGTTCTTAATTAAAATCCATGTCAAGTCATCTAGGATGGCAAAAGAAACCCCAAAACACTCTATAAAAACTAGGTTTAAGTTTGGTTTTTGGTACTCTAAAGATGAAATTACAATAAATCAAATGATTTGGATACCACCCATAAATTCAAAATTCAGTTATCTAACTTGGACCTTTTTGTACAAGTATAAGGTAGCAAGAAGTCACGCTTTGAAGTGATTTTAGAGACTTGAAACCTCATTACAGTTGTCACTAACTTGACTCTACATTTTTATGTAAGTATGACCTTGAAATGAACTCCTGATGTTAAGAAGTTGCAATAGTAGGAAGATAAGACTTTTCTAATGTTACAAAAAATGGAGAATGAAGATGTTTAGGTTAGGGTTTTATTGAAAAATGGCTTTGAGAGGAAATAGATGCTAATGTGTGCTTAACCCTTAGAGAGAATGATAAAATGAACATGAGGTTTGTTATGGATGGTGATAAAGCTACTAAATGGAGAATTAACCTATAAAAGTTTTGAAAATTGCAAAGGAACCATGATGAAATCGAATGTTGCTATTAAAATAGATGATTGAAGCTTTTAAACTTTGATTAAACTTGTTTCTAAGAAAAGGGAAGATACAAAAGGCAAAATCTAGGTTTTAACATGGTCATCCAACCCCTTTGAAACCCCATAAGTTTTCCAAGAACCTTTTCACATCAAAGGCATTAGGTTTAAGGTTGGAACTTTGCCACTCTAGAGGAACATGGTTAGTACACCACCCTATATACCCACCGGCGTTTCTCTTTAACCTTAAAAATTTGAAGAAATCGAGTTTCCCAAAAGTATACAACCGGTACACGAACCTGTGTACCAAGTCATATATCTCCCTAACCCCCTTTTAGCCTTTC
The DNA here is from genome assembly GCA_024138025.1 of Combretum micranthum. NCBI lineage: Eukaryota > Viridiplantae > Streptophyta > Magnoliopsida > Myrtales > Combretaceae > Combretum > Combretum micranthum. The sequence continues at coordinate 89,929 of JAMXBD010000148.1, read as the reverse complement.
ATGGAAATACATGGCTGGAATAGAAAGCCATGTATCCACCCACATATCTCTTTGACCTTTCTCTCAAACCTTTTTCCAGAAGAGCATGGCTAGTACATGAACTTGTGTAGTATCTCGTGTATCTCTCTATCTATACCAAATCCTAAGATCTGCGGTTGAAACACAATTTTATGCTCTTGCCCATGTTTCTCTATGTCCTATGATGCTAAAAGTATACGCGTTAATGCGCAGGTCGTGTTCTAAGTGGTGTATAGGAACATAACAAGATACATGGGCCATGCACTCAATCGTGTATGGCCTGTGTACCCCTTTTAACTCTTATTTAGACTTACATAATCCTTTAAATGAGATCTTTAAGTAAATACAATTTAACTAAAGTGACCAAGGTGGTGTAACAAGTGATGTAAATGGATTAAAGATAATTAATCTTAAACTAGTACCCGACTTCAATTGTAAACAGTTATTGGACACCAAGCTTAGAAAGAGATAGAAAGCTCAAACTGACTCTTACGTACACAGTAAATGCATTTTCCTTGCTAGGATAGTATTAATAATCAAACTGAGAATTTAAACTTGGCTAAATTATGTGTTAGTTGCTGCTTGGTTGCTTACCTTAGGAAGTAGCATCCCCAGACTAAATTGCAAGCCTGATTGCAACTTTAGGAAGATGCGGTAGTTCAGGGTCTTAAGTCCCTACAGAGAGCGTGGCTGGGCTTGGCTGGTAGTCAATAGGGGAATTTTCAAGACTAGATGGTCAATTAAGAATAGATGCAAAGTTGTAACAAGTTATACAGCATAATGGGATTTTGTATAAGATGTTACAATGGACTATGCTTGTTGATGACTATTTGTGAGGAGATGAATCGCATGAGACTACTTCTTTCCTTTTCTTTTCTGACAAGTTTTAGGGACTTGTCAAAACCTCCTCTTTGGTGCATGATCCGCAGAGGGAATCCTACCCCCTTGTTTGGTAGGAGTCATGGGTACTCCTATGCATATTGGTGTTTTTATGACACTTGGAATGTCTTGCATGCAGATCTTAATCTAAAGAAATTAAACTATGGTTATTGCATCAGAATAGGAAAATGTGACATGCCTGCATGTGCTTGTTTCCTATGTACTAGACTTCGCCCCTCACTTTTTAATATTTTAGGAACTAAGGATGACTACTTTTGTGGACCTCCATTATGATTCTCTTTAGGTGTGAGTGACACGCCCCAAAGGGTACCCTAAAAGTAACAGTTCGTCGCATGCTAAACGAGACTTAAGAATCACTGCCATAGTCATTCAAAAGTCTTGTGTTAGACACAAGGCATTCCCTTACGATAATAGAATACGTATGTAATTGGAGATAGATAGTTCAACTTGATAGAATAAGCATAAAAACATAAGCTACATATATCTCATGATCAATTATAAAATACTAAGGGGCATTCCTCTGCTAAACAAAAGTCTAGGTTTTAGCTTTTAATAACATCTTGAGCATTTTAGGTTTACTATGAAAGACTATACAAAGCCAATCATAAACTTCTTAGGGAAACTCCTAACTTTGCATTACCTGATTTGGCCAGGTTTGAAGACACAGCCATATGTACAGGAATTGCATCAAAAAGAAGCAATGGGGTATAAGCTACGTTAGCTTAGTGAGTTTCACTCTCAAATTAAATATTTCAACAAACAATAGGGCAAGTAAGTTATATTAACATTCATATGAAATGCACAAGCATGTGAGCATACAATACATAAGACTTTCCGGGAGTCCTATATTGAATGGATTTACTCGCTCCATTGGGTTAGGTGTTTCAAGCCCATATGACTATAGATTTCAATTTTTCTCATTTATATAGTTGTTTATTCAGGTGCCCACCCATTCACTAATTTTGTAGTTGATTCAAGTCCCTATACCTTTAATTTAGGCCATTCCATGCCAACATTCAAGTTTTCAGGCCCACTCGTTACCTAGCTATTATGCTTTATTCCCACAAAAGTATAATAACAAATGTAATGTGACTCAACATATGGTATACATGGTCAATTTAATTATAAGATCATGGCATATTATTTAAGCGAATTAAAGGTGATCATAGATATTTCAGACACTTCAAATACTATACTAAATCATATAAACATTTATAGCAACTCCCATTTCGATATTCTTATCATCAATTCAATCAAATAGAACTCACATGCACATTTCAATTTAATCTTATCCTAATTCTAATGCCACTATTATTACAAGCATAATGAAGAGCATGTAATTTAAGGATAGTGAACTCACTCGGCCATGGACACCGGTCTCTAATGGTAGTGATCTAAAAACAAGAATTTTCCCAAATTCAAAATCACCTAAACAAAAGAAATACCCAAATGAGTATTTCATACCATAATAATTCCAACTTATTAAATAAAACTCTTGAGTTCGTAATTTTCGTGATAGATGGAAATTCCAATTTAAAAAGGCCATAAGTTGGTCATTTTAACTTGGAATTTCGCAAATAAGCTATTGATTTCTATCTACTTTGAAAGATCTATCTATTTATGATTTTATTCTTAAGTTTGGAAAATGTTTAGGTCTTGGACTGCTCGGATCAGATTTGATCAGTAGCTAAAACTTGCATTTCCAAAATTGTTTTGTGAAATTTGCATTATTCCTACCAAGTATATTATATGTGCATGCATTATCTACAAATTATTACCATGAATGACATGATATGAGATATCTACATATAAATCCTTTTTTGATTAAAAAAATTTTTGAAAAACTTTTAGTTTGGAACAATTTCAAGAACACTTGGTTGGGAAAACTAGCTTTATCTCTTTAAAAATCATCCATATTTTTACTAGGATAAAGCCTTGATGATCTATATACCTAATACCTTCATTATCTTAATAAAATTATTCATTTAAAAGTTGGAAAATAGATGTTTAAATATGGGTTTTGCTTGGTGACGAATTTTACACAATTTTGGGGAACGAAATATTGTTTGATCCTAGTTTGGAAACCTTTCCTTTGTTTTAGGTTTGTACTTTAATAAAACACATTTACTCTTACAAAAATCAAGTCTTTATTACACATATTCTCTAAGGCTTCTATTTTTCTATTAAAATCCTCATTTCGATATTTGGAAATAGGTGTTTAAAAATGGGAATCATTTTTAGATCCGAATTTTGAAACTTGTTTTTGAGATGATTTCTTGTGAAAAACTCATTTAATCTTCCTAAAATTAAGTCTTAATCAAACCTACTCCCTAAGATTTCCATTTCTTTAATAAAACTTTTGTTTTAAGGTTGGAAAATAGGTGTTTTCTTAGCCTTTTACCCTAGTTACGAATTTTAAGCTTTTGTTGGGGTTGCAACAAGTTCCAACTTGTCTTTTATAAACTTTTTCTTGTTTTGCAAATTTCTCTTAGTAAAACTAAGATCAAACTTATAAAAATCACTCTTTTATGATACCTATCACCTAAGCCCTTCATTTTACATGTGAGATCTTCATTTTGGAGTTGGAAAATAGGTTTTTTAAATGGTTCTTTCTATAGATCCGAATTTTCAAAAAGCACTTTTTAATAGAAACAAAATAGATCTTGAGTTTTGGAAACACCTTCATTAAGACTATCATATTGCAAAGCTTTTATGTATGTAAGATAAGTAACTATGGCATTTTGAGTACTCTAAACAAGTAAACCTACTATACTACTCATGTCATGGATGCAAATGCAACATAAACAATATGTACATGAGAATAATAATAAAAATATATGCACAAAATTTCTATAAGAGCAATATAAAACAACAATATAGCAAAATACTAGTAAATCAACTTAAATAACAAGATCTACACATTGTGATGGCAAGAATATCATGCTGTAGTGTTTCCATATCCCTAGCATAAAGCTCATGGGAATTTTGGTGGAACCACATATGTATGATCTTGCCATTACATGTTTTATTGTGGTAGGGTCAAGATCTATTACCTATTTAGTGTTTGGAGAAGAAAACTTGAAGAACAAAAATTTTGTATGTGTGTATGTGGGAGAGAGGGAGCTCACAGCACAAGAGGGAAGAGAGGGAGAGCAAAAAACTTTCAAAGTTGATTTTTGTGAAAAATGAGAGAAAGTGAAAAAGTGAAAGGTGAAAGAGATATTATATAGGAAAGAATTTAGGGTTTTATGTGAATAATTAATTGAAAAAAAAATGAAACAAGTATGGCATGTACAAAGGGGGAGGGGCACCGGTTTGAGAGAGAGGAGAGAGAGAAGTGTGTGTTGATTTGTTTTGTGTAATAAAATTCAAATTTAATAAGTAATTTAAGTAGTAAAAGTTGTATTAGAAACGAAAATGTAAGGAAGATGATGTGAGAATGTAAGAATAGCTTGTAAGGATGTAAGAATTGGGTATGGGTGGTTGTACTTGATGTATAGTGTAAAAGAAATCAAAAAGTTGATTAGACAATTAAATTACCGTTAGTAATGAAAATATGATAAAAGACTATAACTATAATTTTTATAACCCGAAAAATTATTATAATTATATTTTTGAATTCCTTATTAAATTTTGATTCTAATGAGTCCTGTATATTATTTTTCTATTTTTGAATCTCGGAGACCGGTTTTCGAGAACAGATCCCGATCGGGTCGGAAACGAATGAATTGTTCAGAATTCTGACCTTTTATGTTTTGATAAATTATTTAGGGTTATATTCTGGAGTTAACTCATTTCTATTGTTCCAGGGTTTCATTCTTAGGATTGCCAGACTTAGGGTTTCCAGGTCTAACTAGTCCTACAGTAGTTTTCTTTTTAGGGTTTCAGTTTCTGGTTTTAATCTCCGAATCCGAATTCAAGTTGCTAAGAAAACAAGGGCTTACAACCTACCCCCCTTAAACAGAGTTTTGTCCTCAAAGTTGAAACTTATGTGTCCCTTTTTGAAATGACTCGGAATACTTTCTCTAAATTTCCTCTTTAGTCTCTCAGGTTGCCTCCTTGAATGCATGGTTCCTCTACAATACTTTCACTTACCGGATTTCTTTGTTACACAACCGTTGCATGCTTGCATTCAAGACTTGCACTAGATGTTCCTTGTAGGTGAGGTTTTGTTTGACTGAATGGGTTCCAATTTCGTGATTCTTTCCGGGTCTTGTACATATTTCCTTACTACCAAAACAGAGAACACAGGGCGCGTTCCTGATGGATTTAGATGTTGGGCTAACCGATATTCCAGATCTCCAACTCTTTCTAGTATCTCGAAGGGTCTAATGTATCTCGGGCTCAATTCCCCCGCGTATGTACTCTTGTATACTCTTAATCTGATTCACCTTTAAGTACACATGATCACCCACTTAAAATTCGAGAACTTGTCTCTTCAAATCTGCCTAACTCTTTTTTCTATCTTGAGTTTCTTTCTTCTTTTGCTATACAGTTCTCACTTTATTAGTCGCCTTTTTGTCTTAAGTTTGACCTAATAATAAGCTTCTCTATGTTATCCCAAAACAGAGGTGCCTTATGATGCCGTCCATACAAGGCTTCTTAGAGCGGCATCTGAATGGTTGTGTGATGGTTGTTATTGCAAGAAATCTCAATTGGCGGTACGTAGTTATTTTAGTTTCCTTTGAATTCCCAAAACACATGCTCTCAACATGCCTTCTAGGGTTTGGATTGTCCACTCAGACTGTCCATCGATCTGAGGGTGATAGGCGATGCTAAAATATGTCTTTGTACCCAAATTCTTTTGTAGCTTTGTCTAGAACTTACGGACCTTGGGTCTTGATTTGATGTAATTCCTGTGGATACACCCTGTAGCCGCATTATTGCTCGAATGTAGAACTTGGCTAGCTTGCCTTTAGGGTATGTGATGTTGATTGGCAAAGAGAGTGCTGACTTGGTTAATCGATTCACCATCATCCATATTGTATCACAACCTTTTAAAGTCTTTGGGGTAACTTCCCACGAAACCCATGGATGTCTGATTCCATTTCCATTTAGGCTTAGGCAAAAGCCTTAACATTCCACCTGACCTTTGGTGTTCTATCTTCACTCATTGGCAAGCCACACACTTGGCTATATCCTCTTCTATATCCCTCTTCATACCTTCCCACTAGTAACGGCTTTTCGAGTCTTGGTACCTTTTGGTACTTTTGGGGTGTATAGCGTAGCTAAGGTTGTGACCTCACTCAAAATTTCTTTCCTCAACTCCTTAATCCTTTGTCATGTATAGCCGTCCTTTCCTTCCGACCACATCCTCCTTATCTATTACATGGTCAGAGTATTTTCCCTCTTGAACTTCCTTCTTAAGCTTCTGCATTACCTAATCATATTTTTAAGCCTCCTGAATTTTCTTAACCAAGGTCGGTTCCAACACTAAATGGCTATCTTTAATCCCGCACTTTGTCTTGTGAATTAAATCCTCAATTCCTCAAATTCCCTTGCTAGTTCTTTTTAGCTTATGATTAATGCAATCACTTTTCCCTAACTTTTCCTAGCTCTAAGCATTTGCAACTGCATTTACTTTTCTCATACAATAGTTAATTTCCATATCATAATCTTCTATCAATTCCAACCATCTTCTTTGTCTCATATTTAGTTCCTCCTATGTAAATAGATACCTAAAGATTTTATGATTTGTACATATATATCTTGCATCTTTGTCTTTATAGATAGTGTCTCCAAAGTTCCAAAGCAGAGACAATTGAGGCTCACTCCTATTCATGCGCAGGGTAGTTCTGCTCATGTGGTCTCAATTATCGGAAATCATAAGCGATGACTTTTCCTTCCTGCATCAGCACACATCCAAGGCCATTCCTCAAAGCATCACTGTGCATCGTATCAGATTTCTCCGAGTTTAGCAAAACCAAGATTAGTGCCAATACCCATTGTTGTTTTAACTCTTGGAAACTCCACTCTCGCTTATCTATCTATACGAATTTCTCATTCTTTTGCGTTATTTGAGTCTAGGGCTTAGCTATATTCGAAGGAAAATTTCTTTACAAACTTGCAACAATAGCCAGCTAATCCCAAAAGATTCTTATTTTGGTTACTATTTGTGGTTGTTTCCGACCCACAACAATTGTGATCTTCTCAGGTAGACCAAGATACCTTTTCTCGACACAACACGTCCTAGAGGGATATTCAGTCTAGCCAAAAGTCGTACCTAGATAGTTTGGAATACAACTCATCTTCTCTTAGAGCTTGCAGTGTTATCCTAAGATGCTCCTCGTGTTGCTTCTCATTCTTTGGGCAGATCATAAAGTCATCGTTGAAGAACATTGCATACTTATCCAAGGGTGGTTCATAGACTCTATTTATAAGATCCATGAATGCAGCTAGTGTATTAATCAAATCAAAAGATATTACCAAAAATTCATAGCATACATATATGGTACAAAAAGCTATCTTTGGCATGTTTCTCGAGTTTTATCTATAATTGGTGATTTCCAGAGCATAAGTCCTTGCGTGAAAACACGCATGCTCCTTGCAACTGATTGAATAGATCATCAATCCTAGGAAAAGGGTACCGTTCTTGTGACTAAACTTTTAACTCCTTCGGCTTCACCGGCGCCATCCGGTAAGGTGCCTTTGATATCGGTTATGTATACGGGGCCCAATCAACTTCCAAAATCAATCTCTATCTTCGGGGTTAACATAGGCAATACCTTGGGAATACATCCAAGTATTCATCAACAATTGGTATACCATTTATTTTCCCATGATTCTTCCTTATCATAGGTATCCTCAATGGGCATTATGTCTTTGTCCTCCATCTTTATCTCAAAAGAATTTAATCCATTCTCTGTGGGGATTACGGTTTCTCCAACAACTTCACATTTTTCCCATATTGCTCACTAAAGCTTACTATCTTCTTTCAGCAATCCACAATAGCTTAAACCATGGTTAACCAACTCATACTAGGAATGACTTCGTACTTACTCATATTTAACATTTTCAGCCCACCTTTTTAAAGGGGTATCCTTGTATTTCCAATGGACAATCTTTCGACGTCTCCTGAGTCGACACAACACTTCCTGTAGGTGTCTTGATTCGTAGACTAGAGGTGGCGGTGACCATTGGTAATCCGAGCTATCTTGCCAGCCTAGTAGTGAGGAATGAGTGTGTTGCTCTAGTATAGGACAACACATAGGCCTCACATCTGTTTACTATTATATACCCAGTGACTAAACTGACATCATAGTCTCCGCCTTAGTCCAAGGCTACCAATTCCATCTCATCACCATCTTATTCCTCTACCATCCACTGTTCTTCGAAATTGTAGAGTTTCATCCCGTGCATGACTGGCGCGATGCGACTCCTACTCTTAGCCTTACCCTTTGCTGGGTTGGGCTTTACACCCTCACTTTCTCGGAATCCATAGTAAGACTTACATCTCTTGTTTTTGGATTTTGAACTTGAGATATCAGATGGACTTTTCTCAAAATTTTTCTTTTCCATCATTTAAGATTTCCTTTTTCTTGCTCCTTCAATTATCAAATCCTTTTTCCACAATCTCTAGATTATCTTTCATTTTGAGTTCTTCCAATTTAATTCTCGGGTCTTTATCTAGACCTCCAAAGAACTCTTATCTTTTCAATTCTTCGCTATCTCTGAAAGGTTTGGGTGTATATTGTAGAAGGTGGATGGACTCAGTTTCACATTGCTCAACCATTCTACCTCTTTACTTTATGTGCATAAGTTTTGCACTATGTCTCACCCTCCAACTAGAAGGGAAATAGTTTTCCAGAAATTTCTGACAAAAGCTTCTCAAGTGATCAAGGGCATCAACTCATTCTCCTTGATTTCCATGATATTCTAACATTACATCTGTGCATGTATGTCCCATAATCCACTAAGGTAGGGTGGAACCTCTTAAGCCACAAAAGATTTCTCAATTTAAGCTAACCAATTCTCTTCATTAGGTTTACCAAGGGCTCTGTCAAAATACTAGTTATTCTCTATGAAGTCTGGTAACGAGCTTTGATGGGTTCTTTAGTAAGGTGGTGGTGGTAGTGATGTGGGATCCTGCACACTTTGACTTTGATTTAGGATACATATATATATATATATATTGTTTGGATTTTAGATGAATGTGTTTAGAAGATTTACTAGTTGTTCAATTGCATTTATCATGTCCATTTGTGGGTTTTGGGGTGCTATTCTTAGTTCTGCTGGGGTAAAGTAGGTTGGTTATTTTCTTTTATCAAGGAATTTCCTTGTTCATGATTTCAATTTTCTCGGATTCACCCGTTTGTACATTGCTATGTAAACCTTAAGATTTTCTTTTAAGTTATCCCATAAACACTTAATCATAAATCGCGGAAGTCAAGTAATTAATTCGAAATTTCAACAATCATAATAATTCCAAATCATGCAATCCAAGTCAAGAAAATTTGGTAATGTTAAATTGTAGAATAGAAGTCATATCTTAATGTAGGAAATTAAGCAAAAGAAATCAAACATAATGATGCAATGGGTGCAATGATATGCATGTATCCTACTATGAATTACGGTTTTCTAAGGGCATATTGTGTATAATGCTTCCTATTAGCTGCATACTTGTTTATGTCATTTGTTAAGAAAATGAAACTTCCTTGTTTAAATAAGTACATATTAAATTTCATTAGATCATATTGAGGTCATACATTCGGTCAGTTTTTTTTTTTTTTTTTACATTATGCTTACAAAACGTGAAAACCATGCTACTCGACTGATTTAAACCTATCAAAATTACAATTTCTTGCTAAGCCGAGAAGGAAAAACATAAGAAAAGAAACGAAAGACATAACGTACTAGATCTGCCTAAAGACATCACTAAGGCAACTCGGCGTCCCTAATTGCCTATTACAATTTTTTTTTTTTGGACTGTTGGGGTCATGCTCACCATCACTACTTTCTTCTCTCTTAGGAGTCTCCTAGGTAAGGGTCGAAGGATGATCTCTACTACAAGAACTTCCATCATCCCTCCTAACAAATAGGCTTAAATATTCTCTTACTGTCATCCTTTTCTTTCTAGGTGGCTAAGTTTGTTCCTCCTGTTCGAGCTCCTCCTCCTCTTCTTCTTCTTCTTATTCTTCTTCTTCGACCCTATCTTACATCTCTCTATCATCTTCTCTTATCATCTCCTCTATAGTTTCCTCCGAATTCCTCCCATCATTCTCTTAGGCTTCCCTCATCATAACATCTCAAGAATTTTCATTCTCTACAGGATCAACGAGTATTTCACTTGTCACTCTTGGGCGTTCTCCAAATACATATATGTCCCTCCACAGGCTAGGATCATATTCGGGTTCCACCTTGTGGCTATCCAGGATTTGCAAATCTTGATCAAAATCACGATTTTATGGGTTTTGTGCGTTGCCTGGATCTTCCTCAATTCTAGTCGGTTGAGGTGTTTTATTCTCTTCCTCATCTGCCCAGTTTGGGTCTTCTTCAAGGTCCTCTTCCTCCTCATTTTCATCCTCATCATGGTTTACCTCTACTGGGACATTCCCAAATTGTATGCCTACTTCACTAGGGGGTGGAGCCTCAATTTCTATAGGTGTCGGAAAAAATGTCCAGATATATTCTTTGCCAATAGAAATGGTTGTTCGCGTCGGCCTCAAGCCATACTCTATGGATCATCAAGTCATCATGGGCATACACATACAAAGGTCCAATGCTCCTCCACACTCGAAAGTCAGGGTAGGGTAGATTATGTTCCTTCTTCAAAATAAAAGTGGCCTCTCTTAACAATAGTTCATTATCGTAATCTACCATGGTTCTCTCCACAGTATAGATTGCTTCCAACATGGACCATCTTTTCCTCCTGATTGGATCATATCTAATCTTATCAACTACTCTTTCCCACCGGGTGTACCTAAGGCCTGTTTTCTAGATCACCTACATTTCTCTTAGAGTCCTAGGTCTCTCGGCCAAAGCGAAGTCCTCACATAGAGTTCTCAGTCTCAACTTGTAATCCACAAATGTTTCACCAGTCCCCTTTAGAAACGTTCTGGCTCTTTCACGGGTTTCACTTAAGGATACCTATACCAAGAAAAGATTTCTAGTTAGATTCAACTTTAACTTCATTTTTACCCTAAGATTTATTTGTTTCCACATTTTAAGTTTTTTTTTTTTTAATTCTATCGCCCTGCTTTACATTTAACCTGGCTTTGATACCAACTTAAACTGTTACGCCCCAAAGGATACCCTAAACGTAATAGTCTGACGCATGCCAAATGAGACTTAAGAATTACTACCATAGTCATTCAAAAGTCTTGTGTTAGATGTAAGGTGTTCTCTTACAACAATAGAATACGTATGCAGTTAGAGATAGATAGTTTAACTTGATAGAATACGCATAAAAACATAAACCACAGATATCTTAGGATCAGTTACAAAATACTAAGGGGCATTCCCTTGCTAAACAAAAGTCTAGGTTTTAGTTTTTAATAACATCTTGAGCGTTTTAGGTTTACTACGAAAGACTATAGAAGCTAGTCATAAACTTCTAAAGGAAACTCCTAACTTCGCATTACCTGATTTGGCCAAGTCCGGGGACGCAGCCATATGTACGGGAACTTCATCAAAAAGAAGCTTTTGGGTTATAAGCTATGCTAGCTTAGTGAGTTTCACTCCCAAATTAAATACTTCAACAAATAATAGGTGTAAGCCTCTAGATTTTTCGATAATATAAGCAAACCCTAAGAATCGGAAGTCAAACTGGAACCCTAAAGTTAACCTAGTTCTATGTTTAGTCTAATGAATTTAGATCCGGCAATCCCGTGTTCTTAAACCCTAAAAAACGAAATTGAGATAATTGTGGATTATGGTTCGGAACATTATAAGAAAGCTTAAAAATATCATATTCATAATTTTCTAGTGTCTTTCGGATCTGAATGGGATCAGTTTTCAGAAATTGTGCCCCAGTGCACCGATAGTGAAAATATTCCGACAACAACAATAGATTCGTAAAAATATAAGGTTTTCAAAAACATCAGTTTTAGAATTTTTCGGTAACTAAAAATATCAGATATATGCCGTTTATGCGTTTTTTCTTTACTACTGGTATTTTAATTATCTAGTCTACTATGCATAGTACTTTTCTAATATTCATTACTATTCATCTATCTCTACTTTTTCTTATACTCTATTATTACACACTACCATACCTATACTTTACAATTTATCTTCCCCATACAACTTTAATCACATCACACTTTACACATTACTTCTTTTTATTACAAAACAACAAAATAAATCAATTTCCCCTCCTACAAAGCCAAAACCGGCGCCTCTCCCCTCTCTCATCTATCCATTTTATTTCTTTTTCAATTTATTTAATTACATCTAATTTCCACTCAAAAACTCTATAAATATCCCCTTCCTCAATTTTTTCACACAACTCATTTCCTACTAAAACTCTACCAAAATCACTCCATAAAATCTCTCTCTCAAAATCTCTCTCAAGTTCTCTCTTCTCTCCATAAAGCCAATTCTTACATAATACGACAATCCATTCTTTTCCCCTTCAACAAACACATAAACCTTAAGTAAAAATTTATCTTATTCACTCATCATGTTCATTTAACTTAACATGAGCTTAGTATATGTTTCTTAAAGAAGCAACAATATGCTCATATTTTGTTTTTGTTCATGTCTTTTATTATGTTGTTGTTATTGTTGTTATTATTATTTGTTCTAATCTAACTTCTATATAGTATTATGTATATTATGTATATATATTTTTTTAGAGCATATAAGCTCACTTGTTATTTATCTAACTTCATGCTTTGTAATTTATTTATTTATTTCATGCTATTATTAAGACTAGTCTTAGACTTGTCCATATCAAGTCAAAACAATTTTCTTTCTTTTCTTTTCCTTTCCTTTTGGGACTAGTCAATTCTTAGTCCCAGGATACCTTGATAAAGCTACGGTTCCCAATACTTGATTTTACTTTTATGCTCTTATTAGATTTATCTTATTATGTTGTTTTTATTATATTTCTCATAGTTACATATTCTCATTCATACATGAATATGTTGATATTATCTCAACCATAATGAAAATGAGTTTTCTTAAGTAATAAAAATAAAAACTCTCTTTAAAAACAAAGTTTGTCACATAAGAAATTATTTTTCTATAAAGACTTAAAGTTTTATCTTAACAAATATTTTCTAAAGATAAGTTTAGCTCAAGTTTTAGTAATAATACTATATGGGATTTTATCAATAAAAACATAAAATAAAGTTATCACAAACTCTCTTTTCAAACCAATGAAATAGGAAAGATTCTTTAAACTTAATTTTCTGTTTAACCAAAAGTTTTCTTAAACTCATATGTAAAGTTTTCATCAACATACTAAGGTTTAGATAAGTTTTACAAAATTATAAAAGAATAACATTTATAAGGATGAGCTTTACTTAGGAAATAAAAAGAATAAATAACTTATAAGATCATTAATAGTATTCTTGGGATCAAACTTTAGAAAAACTTTAGAACACATAACCAAGAAATGTTTAGAAAACTACATTTTTCAACCATTAGAAATAAAGTTGTAGGAATCATAAAAGACTAAAATTACTTTTAGAAAATTTAATTATTCTTGACATTAAGAAATGGAGTTAAAAGAAGGAAATACTCACTTATAAAATTTTCCCAACAAAACTAAAAAGGAAATTTTCAAGTCTTAGCTTTTCTCACTTTTAAGACGCATTGTTTTGCATAATCATGGTTGAGACAACACCACTAAATTCATGTATATAGTTTGAGTCTATATATATATATATATTCAAAGGAGTTTTCAACCATACAAAATATCTATATTTTTGGTGCAAAGATCTTTGGATGGAGAAAAGTTTGAAAACTTAAGTTTTGAAATCTGGAAATTTCGTATCAATTCTGTACGTCACTATTCCGAGACCCAAATAACTTCTTTTGATAAAAATAATCTTAGAAATGGATAGATCTTTTCGAATAGGTAGAAATTGGTATATAATATGCAAAATTCCGAGTTAAAATGAGCAAGTTATGGCCATTTTAAGTTGGAATTTCCATTCATGCGAATTTTGACGAATTCAATAAGATAGAATTAGAGATTTTGAATAGATCTTAGATGAAATACTCATTTCGGGCATTTCTTTTGATTAGGTGTTGAGGACCAAGATCTTCTCTTCCCCAAGGATTACTCCGACTCATAGAAGACAGCTATGGATGAGTGAGTTTTCTTGACGCTCATGTATTTGCGTATGTGCTTGTAGAATAGAGCACTAGATGTTAGGAAAAGATAAAATTGATATGCATGTGGGATATCATGGGAATTATGTATGTGAATTGTTATGTGCGATCAATGAACGATAAGTATATCAAAACCCGATTTGTGATTGATATAATTGTTTCTATGTATATATTGCTATGTGTGCAATTATTGCTTGATCGCTTTAAATGATTTAATGTCATATTGGAATCCCCATATAATAAATTGCTCATGCATATCACTTAGATTATCATTTCGAAATTTTGCTACTACTCCTCAGCGTGGGACTGAAAAGGTAAGCTGCTTAGCTATATCTTGAGGGTTAGGATGTTCGAGGAATACGGCCACAAGTTGTAGCAGAGCCGAATCGATTGCTTTGGGTAAAGAAAGCCCGGGGACTAGTAGTACGGTTCATTGAAACCCCAAGACGTGCGCAACTTTTAAGGAGGTCATTTGGGGCCCAGTTCAAATCATTCCCTAACCACCGATGGAGGGGTAAATCCATTATACATACAAAATCGAATAGTCGTATGTAATGTTTGATCATATAGTTGTTGTATTTCATATGCTTGATTAATAAACTTGGTTGATTGCTTGTTATGAGTACTTTTGCGTAAGGAATATCTCACTAAGCTAGTTATGCTTATACCCCTATAGACTTTTGATATTGCAGGATCGTTATTTTGCACTTGAGACCATCTTCATCATCCTGATAGAATCTTGAGGAACTCTGTTTTGAAGTCTTAGAGTAGATTTCTTCTAAAATCTTCTAGCTTTAGTTATTTATCTTAGTAAGACCTTGTTGTTATGGAAATTATCTAGGGAATGCCCCTTAGAAGTTGTAAGACTTTTTATTTCAATGAAATATATTAAGTGTTATTTTGCATGTTCCACTGCCAATACCTTAAAATGCATTACTTCACCGATCTCCCTTTGATGTAAATGTATGCTTTGTACCGATATAGAAGCTTTCGAGTGACTGAGGTAGCCATTCTTAAGTTTTAATATTGTGTAGGCGGACTGTCACTTTTAGGGTACCCATTGGGGCATGACAATAGGGCAAGCAAGTTATATTAACATTCATATGAAATGCACAAGCATGTGAGCATAGAATACATAAGACTTTTCGGAAGTCTTATGTTGAATGGTTTTGCGCCCTCCGTTCGGGATTAAGTGTTTCAGGACCGTACAATCATAGATTTCAAATTTTCTCATTTATATAGTGGTTGATTGCAGGTGCCTACCCACTCACTAATTTTGTAGTTGATTCAAGTGCCTACACTACTTCCATTTTAATTCAGGCCATTCCATGCCAACATTCGAGTTTTCAAGCTCACTCATTGCCTAGCTATTATGCCTTCTTCCTACAAAGGTATAATAAAAAATGTATGTGACTCAACATCGGTATGCATGGTCAATTTAATTATAAAATCATGGCATATTATTTAAGCGAATTATAGGCGATCATAGATATTTCAAACACTTCAATACTATATTAAATCATACAAACATTTATAATAACTCCCATTTCGATATTCTTATCATCAATTCAAACAAACAGAATTCACATGCACATTTTAATTTTATCTTGTCTTAGTTCTAATGCCACTATTATTACAAGCACAATGAAGAGCATGTAATTTAAGGACAGGGAACTTACTCTCGGCCATGGATACCGGTCTCTAATGGTAGTGATCTAGAAATAAGAATTTTCCTGAATTCATAATCACCTAAACGAAAGAAATACCTAAATGAGTATTTCATATCATAACTAATTCCAACTTATCAAATAAATCTCTTGAGTTCGTAATTTTCGTGGTAGATGGAAATTCCAACTTAAAACGGCCATAACTTGATCATTTTAACTCGAAATTTCGCAAATAAGCTATCGATTTCCATCTACTTCGAAAGATCTATCTATTTATGATGTTACTCTTGAGTTTGGAAAATATTTAGGTCTCGAAATGCTCGGATTAGATTTGATCAGTAGCTAAAACTTGCATTTCCGAAATCGTTTTGTGAAATTTAAATTATTCCTACCAAGTATATTATATGTGCATGCATTATCTACAAATTATTATCACAAATGACATGATATGAGCTATTTATATGTAAATCCTTAATGATTTTTTATTAAAAAGAATTTTTGGAAAACTTTTACTTTGCAACAATTTCAAGAACACTTGGTTGGGAAAACTAGCTTTATCTCTTTGAAAATCATCCATATTTTTACTAGGATAAAGCCTTGATGACCTATATACCTAATACCTTCATTATCTTAATAAAATTCTTCATTTAAAAGTTGAAAAATAGATTTTTAAATATGGGTTTTTGCCCTGTCATGCCCCGGAGGGTACCCCATACGTGGTAGTCTGCTGCACATAATATTAAAGCTAATGAATGACAACCTTAGTCACACAGGAGCTTCGATATTATATGCAAGGCGTGCTTCCAAGATAGTAGGAGGCTCACAAGGGTATTAGGCTTAAGTAGATAATAAAAGCATGCAAGAACTTATATAGATAATCATGTAATATTCATTTGAATAAAAGTCTCTTACAACTTCTTGAGGGAATTCCCCCGTTCTAATAACCTTGTTCAACTTAAGCCACTTTCAAAATATACATAAATATAACATAAGTCTACTATAGAGATTTTTCTTAGAAGTCTACGTTAAAAAATAAATACATATAAACTTCTCCCAAAAACTCCTAGTAGCTTTGGCTCATACCCGACAAAGGGGGCTCCTTGGTGCCAACCATAAGTAATCATACTGTAACAAAAAGCTATAAGGATATAAGCAAAACTAGCTTAGTGAGATATCTCTCATCTACATAACATTTTCATAAAATATACAAGTATTTAGACAATCATATGAAAATGGATCAATCAAATGAGCAACAAAATACACACGATTAATCGAAAACAATGTATAGCATGGATTTTACGCCCTCCATGTCAGGGGTTGGGTGGTTATAGGCCCATACAACCATCAACATTTGTAGATTTACAGGCTCCTACTTGCCCTGTAGACTTTCCCGCTTCTACTTGCCTATGTAGACTTTCTAGCTCCTACTGGCCACCACTACAACTTCTCGTTTCCCTACACGAAGAATAGTAGTAAACATAAATGTGACTCACAGATATGATATGCATGAATTATTTTCAATATAGGTTTATTCAATTAATGTTGAGTTCAAGTTAAAGGTGATCAAAACAATATTCATCATATCATTACAAGAAAACATAAATTATTCATCAATTCCTCCTTCGATATTCTTAACTTTTATTCAATTAATCATGAATCCAAATTACACACCATTTATTCATTTATCTTTTCCTTATTTTCTAGTGCTACTACTTACAAGCACAAACAAGGAAGTGTAACTAGTAAGGGATTAACTCACTCCATGATGATCGCTCCTAGTCGAAGTAACCCTCTGAGAATGCGATACCGGTTCCTTCTTCACCTAAACAAAATGAAATACCTAAAATGAGTCTTTCATAGAATTTCTATTTTTGAAGATTCTAAATCTATCTTGAATTCGTGGTAAAATTGGATTGGAGGAAATTCTAACTTAAATGGCCATAAACTTGCTCATTTTAACTCAAAATTTCGCATATTATAACCGTTTTCTACCTACTCAAAAAGATCTATCTATTTCTAAAAATATTTTCGTCAAACTAAGTCGTTTGAGCTCTGAAATAGTGGTGATCAGATTCACCACGAATTTCACAAAACTTGCATTCCTTCTTTTTACAAAATCTCATATCAAAGAGACAAATATTATAATAGTTTGTAAAACCTTTGAAATGTATTTACATATATTTATTGACTCATATATGAATTTAATGAAGTTGTCTCAACCATAAATTTTTGGTAAAAGTAAAGTCTTCTAAAGATTTTGAAAAATGAAACTTTTGAAAATTTTCTTTTATCTTGCTAGAAAATATCTCAAGTTATTTTAAATGAGTATTTTTTTTTCTTTTCTTTAATTTCATTTCCTTAGTTTTTTTAAATTTCTAAAGAATGATTTTTATTTTCTAACGTGAGTTAATACTTTTTGAAAGTAGTAATATTTCTATATTTATAGAAGTAATTTTCTTATTTCTTAAGATCATTCTACTTTTATGAAAGGAAATTTCTTGGTATTTTGTCAAACTAGTATGGATGAGTGAAGTTTGGTAAAACTTTTGTTTAATCAAGAATTTCTTTCCATCTTATGACTTTGTAAAGTGTACGTATGTATTGTTTAAAAATCCCCATGTTCTTAAAATTTATAATGAATTCCTCTAGATTTCTAGAAAAAGTTTGTTAAGAAAATTCCTAAGTTTTTATGAAAATTACTTCCTCATAACAACTTTTATTTTTAGAGAAGAACTTCTATTTTAAGAAATTTTTTTCCTCTTTTATCTTGTTGAGACAAAATCAATATGTTCACGCATGATCATGGATATGAAACATAAAATTATGAAAACATAAGAAAGACATAATAATTAAAGAAATAAGCTAGTAAAGAAATATGTCAAGTATTGGAACCTTAGCTTCATCAAGGTATCCCGAGACTAAGAATAGACTAGTCCCAAAAGAAAAAGAAAATTGTTTTGACTTGATGAGGACGAGTCTAAGACTAGAAATATTAGTTTTAAAATAGCATTGAAAGTAAATAAATTGCAAGGAAAGTAAATAAATTGCAATAACAAATGAGCTTATATGCTCTAAAAGATATATATAGCTACATAGATATATTTAGTTAAATATATATAAAAGCAACATAAAGGAAAATAGATTCATAAACAAAAACAAAGTATGAACATATTGTTGCTTTCTTAACCTTCATGGTTTATAAAACACAAACTAAGCTCATACTAAGTAAATGAACAATTAGAAAGCTAAAACTATTACCTGTAGAAGAAGTAGAAACTAGAGAAGTCTTGAGAGAGTTTATGGAGAGATTTTGAGGGAGTAATTTTAGTGAATGGAAGATGTGAAGGAATTGGAAGGAAGAGAGGGTATTTATAGGAAAATGTGGAGGAAAATTTGTGTTAATTAAATAAATAAAAAATAAAAAAATAGATGGAAAAGAAGAGGGGGCTGGTGCAAACTTGAGTGTAAGAGAGGGAGAGAAATTAATTTTTTGTATTTTTGTTAATGAAAAGTAAGATATGAAAGATGTGAAGTTGTATTAGATATAAAAATTGTAAGAAAATAGAGGTATGGTTATAAGAGTAGGTTGTAAAAAAAAGTAGAGATAGATAAATAGTGTAATGCAAAGTAGACATGACAATTTAAGTATCGGTTGTAAGAAAATACGTGTATAATTGTGATATCTGATATTTTTAGTTACCGAAAAATTATGAAACTGATATTTTTGAAAACCTTATATTTTTACGAGTCTAATGTTATATCATGAATATTTTTACCACTTTGAGCTCCGGGACACATTTTTCGAAAACTGTGTCCAATCGTGCTCAAAACCAATCGTTGTTTAACTAATTTGATACTTTTAAGCTTTCCTAAGTTAATACGAACTATTCTACATACTAATCTCTTACTTACTTTCTTAAGGTTGCTTAAACGGGATTGCCGGATTTGAACGGTTACGTCTGATTAGGGTTTTGTTGACTTTAGGATTTCCGGTTAACCTTCTAATTAAGGTTTAAGCTTAATTGATCACAAAACTTTGGGGGTTTACATGCCTAGTGACGAATTTTACACAATTTTGGGAAATGAAATATTGTTTGATCTTAGTTTGGAAACCTTTCCTTTGTTTTAGGTTTATAATTTGACAAAACACATTTTCTCTTATAAAAATCAAGTCTTTATTACATTTATTCCCTAAGGCTTCTATTTCTCTATTAAAATTTTTCATTTTGATATTTGGAAATAGGTGTTTAAATGGAGATCATTTTTAGATCCGAATTTTGAAACTTGTTTTTAAGATCATTTCTTGTGAAAAACTCATTTAATCTTCCTAAAATTAAATCTTAATCAAACCTACTCCCTAAGACTTCCATTTCTTTAATAAAACACTTGTTTTAGGGTTGGAAAATAGGTGTTTTCTTAGCCTTTTACCCTAGTTATGAATTTTAAGCTTTCGTTGGGTTTGAAACAAGTTCCAACTTGTCTTTTATAAACTTTCTTGTTTTGCAAATTTCTCTTAGTAAAATTAAGATAAACTTATAAAATTCACTCCTTTATAATACATATCACATAAGCCCTTCATTTTACATGTAAGATCTTTATTTTGGAGTTGGAAAATAGATTTTCTAAATGGCTCTTTCTCAAGATCCGAATTTTCAAAAAGCACTTTTTAATAGAAACAAAATAGATCTTGAGTTTTGGCCAACCTTCATTAAGACTATCATATTGCAAAGCTTTTATGTATGTAAGACAAGTAACTATGTCATTTTAAGTTCTCTAAACAAACAGATCTACTATACTACTCTTATCATGGATGCAAATACAACATAAACAATACGTAGATAAGAGTAATAATAAAAATATATGCACAAAATTGCTATAAGAGCAATATATAACAATAATATAGCAAAATACAAGTAAATCAACTTAAATAACAAGATCTACACATTGTGATGGCAAGAATATCATGCTTTAGTGTTTCCATATCCCTAGCATAAAGCTCATGAAGATTTTTGGTGGAAGCACATATGTATAATCTTGCCATTACATGTTTTATTATGGTAGGGTCAAGATCTATTACCTATTTAGTGTTTCGAGAAGAAAACTTGAAGAAAAAAATTTGTGTGTGTGTGTGTATTGGGGGGGGGGGGGGAGGGAGGTCACGGCACAAGAGGAAAGAGAGGGAGAGAAAAATACTTTCTAAAAGTTGATTTTTGTGAGAAATGAGAGAAAGTGAAAAAGTAAAAAGTGAAAAAGATGTTGTATAAGAAAAGAATTTAGGGTTTTGTGTGAATAATTAATTGAAAGAAAAATGAAACAGATATGGCATGTACAAAGGGGAAGGGTGCCGGTCTGAGAGAAAGGAGAGAGAGAAGTGTGTGTTGATTTGTTTTGTGTAATAAAATTCAAATTTAATAAGTAATTTAAGTAGTAAAAGTTGTATTGGAAAAGAAAATGTAAGGAAGATGATGTGAGAATGTAAGAATAGGTTGTAAGGATGTAAGAATAGGGTATGGGTGCTGTACTTAATGAATAGTGTAAAAGAAATCAAAAAGTTTATTAGACAATTAAATTATCGGTAGTAATGAAAATACGATAAAGGGATATAACTGTAATTTTTATAACCCGAAAAATTATTATAATTAT
Source organism: Combretum micranthum (assembly GCA_024138025.1). NCBI lineage: Eukaryota > Viridiplantae > Streptophyta > Magnoliopsida > Myrtales > Combretaceae > Combretum > Combretum micranthum. Next base: position 68,420 of record JAMXBD010000148.1, on the reverse strand, counting down.
ATTTTTGAATTCTTTATTAAATTTCGGTTCTAACGAGTCCTATATATTATTTTTCTATTTTTTAGTTCCAGGGACCTGTTTTCGAGAATAGATCCCGATCGGCTCGAAAACGAATGAATTGTTTAGAATTATGAACTTTTATGTTTTGATAAATTATTTAGGGCTATATTTTGGAGTTAACTCATTTCTATTGTTCTGGGATTTCCTTCGGCATTGCCGACTTAGGGTTTTAGGTCCAATTGGTCCTAGATTAGTTTTTTTTTAAGGTTTCGGTTTTTGTTCCAATCTTCGAATCCGAATTCAAGTTGCTAAGAAAACGAGAGCTTACAATGGGTTTAGTGATATGGAGGAGTGTCACATGGGTTTCATTTTTTGTTAAAGACTTCAGAGAGGATTTATAATTAACTAAATGGATGATTTATTTATTTTCAAAATTATGCTTGCTGTCGGGCTAAGGGCTAAACTTATGTAACCCAGGTGAGCCTAACTCCTCATTTATGTTTTCCTTAAAAGGCTTTAGCTTGCGAATCTTTGCTGTTTTCTAAACATTGAAGTCTGGTTTAAGCCAACTAGTGTCAAACTCTTTTTAACTAAACGAACGACACCATACTAGAAGGATTTTAATTCTAAACTCGATTACAAATCTACTTAGCTAATATAAGCCTTGCACATTTCATTTAGAGGTGATATGTATAATGGATCAGCCACACCCTTAAGCGCTTGAAGATGAGGCTTTTTTAATAAAAGTGGTAGAAATGAAGGTTGCGAGAACTTCATTTGTTAATTTTTCGATTGAGATAGTAAAATATCTCCAAGAATTATCAAATCAAATAAACAAAAGGGAATATATCACAATATGATGGTCCATTGGTCTCTATGACCCATAAAGATAATATGCCATGTTCTATGTTCTTAAATGAAAATGCGTAGACCGTTGATATAGAAGCATCATGTTAAATGGCTAAATCTTTAAAGTATTTTTTAAAACATATGAGTAATGTGATCAAATTATGAGAGTATAGGTTGCTAATGGAGACGAAGCTTCAAAAAGATAAGGGTTAGTATCTATCTTATGATTAAAGTTGTTGAATTAAAATATAATTTATTATTTGTAAACAAGTTGATAAGAAATATGCATTATTTGATAATTAAATTCCTCTTCTCATTGTTGTGAGTTTCAAATCCTACCTTCACAAAAGGTTACTTGGTAGTGCGAAGGAGAAAAATGGCCTCTACTACCTTTGAGGAGTAGGAAAGCACTTAAATCCATCTAGTATGTTTAAATTGTCCTAGTCAACTACATATGAATCTAATATTATGCTATGAAATAAACATTTGGGCCATCCTAATTTTCATTATTTTAGCTTTGTGCATCCTTGAATTTTCATTGATAATAAGAGAGAGAATATTAACTATAAATACGAAGCACTCTTCTTCATCCTATAATACACATTCTTATCAATCATGTTATCCATTCATCTCATACATAATCATATATGGGGATAATCTAGAATTTAAAGTCTATTTGGTCATTAGTTTATAACATTTATAGATGATCACATGAGTTGGTTGGGTCCATCTATTGCAAGATAAATTTGAGGCATATTTAGTCTTGCATTAGTTTCATAAGTTTATTGGCAATATGTTTCAAAACATGTTTCATATCTTGATATCAAATAATAGGAGAGATTATTTTTCATTCGAATTCTCCTCTTAATTGGTTGAAAATGGTACAGTACACCAAAATTCTTATACAAACAAAACAATGCATCTAAGAGGAAAAATTGGCATTTATTAGATGTAGTAAGAGCTATGATGGAAGCTAACTCCATTCCACGTTCTTAATAGGGTATTTTGATAACAACCTATTTAAAAAATTGAATATCTTCTAAACCTTATAAGTTTAGAATTCCCTTAAATATGTTTATAGATGCTTTTCTAATGCTCCCATTCTTAACTCTCTACCACCTAAAGTTTTTTGGTGTATTGCCTATCTTCACAATCATTATACTTCATATAGTAAACTTGATCTTAAAGCCACTAAATGTATATTTCTTTTCCAATCTTCAAATGGAAAGAGTATAAGTGACTCTATCCACCCACATAAAAATGGTGTGTCACTACTATAGATGTGGGGTTCCATTTAAAGTCGTCACGTATGTATCACTTGAGTTTCTCGCTTTACACATAACTTTAGTGTAGCGATGGGTATATGACACATGATAGGATGCCATGGAGAAAATTATTGAGAGGTGGAATAGATAGTTTCAGTCTTACAAATGCATAAATGAAAGATAAGAAAGCTTAAAGGAGCTTCACGTGTCAACCTTATAATTCTTGAGCAATAGGATTAGTGATGTTTGCCTAACTTGCTTGTTTGATTCTAGAGATTGAAGCTTAATGCATAAATGACACATAAGAAAGTTTAAGGGAGTCTTACATGTCAACCTTGTAGTTCTTGAGCAACTAGAGTGATGTTTGCATGGATTATTTAATTGATACTAGATATTAACATTGACTTAGTAAAATGTTGTTTATATTCTCTCTCCATTAGTTATAGAAGAGAAGTAGTAGTTGTATATGTATATATATAAACACTTAGGGTAGGTGACTAATATTAAATCATCTTAGTGATTAATAGATGAGATAAAGTAAGCTCATTTTATACTTATCTTGAATGAGTTTGCTATGGGTTAAGGCTCGTAGCCATTTTCTTATGTCTACGAGCTGGCTTAAGAAAGGTTAAATGTGGATGAATTGGTCTAATGAACCTAGTTTCGAGCCCACCAAGCTAAATCTCCCTAAGTCATCCCATTATATGAACTAAACTCACAAAACCCTATAACCTAACGAAAGAGCCAAGCCTAAATAAATAATATGATATATTTCTATCCTTCTACAACGACAAATGTTTTACAAAGATCAATCTTTTGTATGGGTCTTCTCTTAAGCGGGAGAATTTAAGAGAAAATGTTACACTAGTTCAAACATATCAATATCTAGTCTAATATCACAAGAAATCCAAACATGTTTTGTACCTCAATCATGACTAGTTCTGAGCTTCAGTCTTTGACTTAGTTAACTTAGTTTAGTCTTATATGGAGTTAGTAAAGTCCTACTTTAAAACTCAATCTTAGTTAAATCTAAAGCCCTAATGCGTCTCTTAGTTAAATAAGTCGAAATTTACTTCTAGTTCATAAACCTAAACCAAATTCATAACATGTCACCAATAGCAGTTAAACCTCTACTTGAATTGGAAGTTTTTATAAGAAGGTCAAAAGCTCTTCAGTAAGGCCAATCATATGAACCTATGATAAGTACTTTTAAACATAATAAAGAGACCGTTTAAAAGGAAGTATGTGAAGAAAGTTCGAATTTGGATGGAGGTATGATATTGAAAACCAATGATGAGCTACTTACAACACTTCATTAAGAGAAGAGGAGGTGCACTCAATATCCTATTGCCAATTATGTAACTTATGAGAAATTATGTCTTTATTATTGAGCTTTTATTACTTAAATTGACATGGAATACTACAAAAAAAAAAAAAAAACCATGAAGCCCTTATAATTTCTAAATGGAAGGATGTGGTCATTGAGGAAATGAAGGTATAGTATGAGAATACCACAGGGGACACTATAGATTTACTTAAAGAAAAGAAAGTTGTGGGGAGCAAATGGGTGTTTATGTGAAGTATAGGGTAGATAAAAGTGCAGAGAGGTGTAAAATAGGATTAATGGCTTAGGGATATACTTAGACTTATGGAATTGAGTAGTAAGAGACGATACTGTAATAGCAACTTAAGACATTTTGAGTACTTTTATTGTTACTCACGAATGATGATTGGCTAATTTATTTAATGTACTTAGACCCACAAAATTTAAATCAGACATGCCACAAGAATCCATACGTGACAAATATAAATCAACTCTGTAGGTATTAACCCAATAGCATCCCCATTTTTCCTCATTGTCAAAACTTCATTAAAATCCCCAATCATTTAGTAAAAAAAAAAAAAAAAATCCCCAATCATAAGCCGGACTACTAACTGAATATGACACTATCCATCCTACTGAAACTTCCTTTTTTTTTTTTTTTCTAAGTTTGGACTAACATACATTGTAGATAACTTACAAATAAGGAATAGTTTTTTACCTTAATATCTTAATGGATTGCTTGAGCATCAACATCTATCTCCATCATCCGAACAAAATCTGGGTTCCACATCATCATTATGCCTCCACTAAAGCCTTCAACTACAACATATATCATCTTTGAAAAATGTGAGCTTCTTTTGAGATTTTTGGCTTTCTCCTCCCAAACCTAATTGCAGTGAGGATAAGAATGTTTGGACTATGATATGCTACAAGCTCAAGAAAAGTCTGTCATCATCTTAAAGATCTCGCACCCCTAACATTCTAGGCTAGGATATTAAAAGGAATGTTTCCATAATTTGTTGAAAGGGTGTCTATGAGATCTAAATTAAACGTAAGGCAATTGAACCTGAAGAAGATTGATTCTCCCAGAAAGCATCTATTGATCTCCATTTTGAGGGATCAAGATGATAAATCATTTTTACTCTATTCCATTCATAGGAATCCATACTTTATCTAGTCAATTTTTAAATAAATTCCTATGATGTTGTGCTTTATGGTTTTAAATGTTGTTTTTCAGCTCCTAAGATCAAGAAAAGAAAAAAACAAAGTGTTTAGAATCAAATTTGGAGTAAAACAACAGTAACAGCTTAAGACAGGCTAGACTGTCACTTCTAAAGACGCTAACTAAAGGCAAGAAAATAAGGCAAAAGTCTAATCTGCCCTAAGCCACGCCCTTGATTTGCACCACGATTTACACTATGACATCTGTGCCTTGTGATCCATAATATTACTTCAATCATGCCTAAGAGTCGCACTCGCAATTTGCCTGTTGTTCCAACTGAAGACAAATCGTGCTTCTGAAGAGAAGGACATAGCTTATATCATGGCCAACCTTCGAATCAATGATCTGAATAACGAAAAAGTGGCCCTGTCCTTGCTATCATGTATACATTGCCCTAAATTAAAGAGCGTGAAGATAATGACAAAATTAGTTATAAAGAATCTGCCTGATAAGTGTGCCATACCTTATGTCATTCATATGAATTTAGGCTTGAATTTATCCATTTTTAGATAAATTTCTATGAATTTTGTGCCATTATTATTTAAATGTTGTTTTTCATCTCTTAAGATCAAGAAAAGAAGAAACAAAGTGTTTAAGGTTAGATTTGGAGCAAAACAACATGAATGAGCAAAGATAGGCTCTATGGTGGCTGCTAAAGACCCCAACCGAGTGCAAAAGACAAGGCAAAACCAAGCAAAATTCTCAATCACTGCTAAAATCGTACCCTTAATTAAAGTTGCGGTTCGCAATGACACAACTGTGCCTGCAATGCAAAGTGCAAGACCAATTGCACCCTAAAGTCAAGCCCGTGATTATACTGTAGTTAAAGATGAGCCCAAGATCATGATTTTTACAAATAATTCACAACTTAGATCGTGACCAACCTTCGAAGCCTCAATTAGACCCTTAAAAAGTGACCCTGTCTAGGTTGTCATGTATATGTTGCCCTAATTTGGAGCGCATGAGAAGAAAGACAAAGTTTGTTGTAAAAAATCTACTACGTCGGCAAATAAAGATCTTCATGATTTCTGTGCCTGTAGCCTATAAATAAACATGCACAAACATCCAATAAGGAGATTACCATATGTAACAAATTACTAACTTTTTAGTAAGAGAGTTTTTAGTGAAAGAATTGTTTTTTCTTATTAGAGATTCCAATTTTTCAAAGTAATTTCATTTTAAATCCAAGTTTGATTTTGCAAGACCTATTTGTGCTTAATCTATAATATTCATGCATATTTTCATATTATTTCTCTTGAATCTGTGCTCATTGCTTGCATCTACGGAGAAATAATCATCTTAAGAGGGTTTGTGAATCTAAAGCCTGATTCATGTGATTTCAAAATGCATTTTAATTTAATATTGACCGGGTATTTGTATTTAGTAGCTCAAACTTAATTTCGTGGGTCTAAATGAGTGGGGTACCTTTTAGATCCATGTCTTATTTCAACTGAATAAATTGGGAGATCGTTCTTTTGAATAGATTTAGGCTACTAATAAAATTGCTCATAATTGCTTTGAGAGAGGGATGGTGAAACTTTTGTCACTTGTTTTTAAATTTCCAAAATGGGTTTTTAAACAAAGGATTCTTAAACTTTATGCAGATCTAGATTGCTGATAGTTTGTGAGGAGATTCCGGTGATCTGATCTAAATCTTGAGTTTTTTACCTTGAGATAGGCTTTAGCTTACCTTAGTGAATCCACCAATGCAAATATACCCAATAAACAATTGTCCGAGTTTGTTAAGAAATCACATCATAACGAATTGGTGAAGCAAATCCTATGTCCTTTCTTGCATTTACAAACTTATACTGTAAATTTTACCCTAAAAATGTGTACATACTCTTACATTGACCCTAGCTTAGTTTATGTTTTTACTGTGTTTTGCTAAATTTTTGTTTGGTTAGATAATAGATAAGAAGGGAGTACAGTAGATGCCCACAATCCCTAAGGAATGTAACATAATATTTTCTATACTGCTTCTGTAGGTGAGCTTATTTATGTTGGTGATTGCAATCAAAGTTGAATAGGACTTATTAACATTTTATATAAATTTTTAAAATACTTCAGCTTCGTGTTTGCCTGCTTCTAAATGGTTTTAACATACCAACCAAGTCATTTTTGACGTTGTTGCCAAGGATCGGCATTATATTCATTTTAATTGAAGACTAACATAGTACTCCTTGAAAGTTTTGATTATGTTAAACGAGCCACTAACTTTATACATAGTTTGTATAGTTCTTGTTTTCATTTCTATAAATTCTCCTTTTATATACATTTTTATTTTTTATACATAGTTTTATTCTTTCTTTATGTAAATGCTTCTGTTTTTGTTCTTGCTTTCATTTATGTTTTTATCTATAAGTATTACCTTGTTTATAGTTTTTCTTTTCCTTTTAGTAAATATCTTATTTCTGTTTTTGTAAATACTGTTAAACCTCTATTTTTGTTTTTGCTTTTATGCATATATGTAAATATCTGTGGATTTTTGTACATACCCTTTTATGTTTGTAAATATGCTTGTATAGTTTTATTTTATATAGTTCTTTTGCACAATTTTGTTTGTCTAGTTTTTATCTTCTGCATAATTCCTTAATTCTTTAATTCGTTAATTCAAAATTCTTTGTTTGTATATAAATACTGTTGTTATATATTAGCCACATTGTTGTAACATAGGTGTTGTTCTATGTTATTGTAAAATAGGCATGTGTAGTTTAATAAATTCTGTCATGATAAATTTGTAGGACTATAATTAAGAGTCATTCTCACCTATTAGTTCCCTTTACTCCAGAGCTCCAGTAAATAGGAAGGATATCAAGGAGTGTTGCTAGGGAAGAACAAAGACTGTTTGTAGAGGAAATTGAAAATAGAACCTGTCTTAGAGAATGGTGAAGGAATGGAGCAAGAGGAGATTGGACCCAATAAGGTCAACCAACCTAGAACCATGTTAGATTTCTATAGGCTTACCATTGATAGAGCCAATACTAGTATAGTTAGGCTTAGGCTTGTTGCATACAATTTTGAGATTAAACCCAATGTGATTCAAACGGTCCAGTAGTATGTATAGTTTGATGGATTATAGGTGAGGACCCAAAAACTCATCTCTAGCAATTCTTAAAATCTATTATAGATATCTCATTTTTGCCCCTAAAATAATATATATAATAATAGTTATAAAGTAAAATGAAAAAAAAAGGAAAAATGGTAAGTAGAATATGTATATAAGAAATATAAAATATGATTCATAATGTAAAAAGAAAAAAATATAATAATAACAAAAAAAGAGAAAAGATATATAAAATAAATAAAATATACAAAAGTGTAAAATATAATTCATAGGAAAAAGGAAAAAAATTAATTTTAAAAAAATAAAATATAACATTTTGGCCTCGGTTCAGGTCATCAAATATTATTTAAGTGACCACATGATCGAGGTACATGCCAATGACTTGTTGGATAAACACACACATATACATAGCTGGGACCAGGGTTCTATTCGTGCTAGAGGATGAAATTTTTTTTTTGTATGGCGCGTGCAATATATGCACACGTGGCACGCACATCTTCTTCTTCCTTAGTTCTCCATTTTTTTTCCACATAAGACAGTCATTTTGAGCTAGATTTTGATCCATTTTTCATCCAATTCGAGCCAAATTGATGAAGGGGATTTAAAGTAGACATGGGACACTTCAAATTTGAATAGAAAAGCAACCCTAAAACAATCGATTTGACACTCAATTTTGAATCCAAAGTTCAAAAAAAAAAACAATTTTTACGCGCGAAGACAAATTTTTGAAATTCAAATCTAACCTACCTTAGCTTCTAGAAATCCTTATCGGAGCTCATTGTCATCCTTCTAGAAGTTCATTAAAGCTTGGAGTTTGTGGAATGCATTCTAGAACTCGAATTCGCGCGCGTACCACCGGCCCATTTCTCGAACACGACCTACCTAATTTGACCCTTAAATAGTATAAATAGGGTTGAGTTTCCTGTTCATGACATCCACAACTGTTAATTCCATTCAGAAACAATCAAAAACACTTCAAAAGCTTTGAATTAAGCTTTGAGCTCCTAGGATTGATTTCAAATTTTCTCCAATTACTCTTCATAGAGATAAAATCGGAGCAAATTAAGGCTACAGTGAGATTCAACGGAGGTGAAAGCTTTAGTTAATAGCATTCCCCTTCATCTCAAAGCCTTCGATCGATCACCACCTACAACCACCATCGACTGTTGCTTGTAGGAGCTTGAACCACCAGCCTCCGGCCACATTTAAGCCAATCTACCACTATTGGAGCCTTCCTCACCCTCAAAAGCCTTTGTTTAATATGACCAAGACAACCCAGAGCTGCCTAATCACCACTAGCAAGCTCCATCGATCGACTATACAATGCAACCCAAAATCGACCCAAACCTAATCTAATCTGAAAACCCGATCCAAATCCCCCAAGATCCGACCCACGTACCCAAGGCAAGTAAGTTCGTTTTCTTTTTTTTTTTTTCTATGTTATTTTTTTTTTTGCTTAAATGTAAAAGAAAAAAATGGAAAAAAAAGAAAATATAATATAAAACCCAAAAAAAAAAAAATATATATATATATAATTTTGTCAAAATGATGAATTTCAAAATATATGTATGTAGTGTGGGCATATTAATATATATAAAAAAAATCCTATTTTCTAAAATAAAAAAATTAACTTGGTAGCCTATAAGGTTATACACAAAAAAGAAAGAATTTTACAAAAATTGAAGAATTAAAGAACTTAAATGGAAAATAGTTCAAAATAAAAAAAAATCATCATACCAAATTTTTCTAAAAGATAGTAACGTCTAATCTCGATTAGCAAGTACGTAGGTACCTTAGGGACGACATAAAATTTGAAAAATTTATTTTTTCCATCACATTTATTTTGTAAATTTTGAAATAGTTAAGTAGATGTAAATATTAAATGATTTTTTCATCAATTTGTAAATAAAATTGTAAATTTAGAAATTCATAAGATTTGATTTATTTTTTAGCATTAAAAGAATAAAATTTTAAATTATGAATTTTAAGTGAAACCATATGATTTTAATAGGATAGCCTATGAATAAAAAAATTTCTAGTTTATAAAATTTGATTTTAAATAAAAATTTTCACAGACTAGTAGCGAAGTTAAGATTAACCAATCCATTGACCTTAACTTTTTTTTCCCGACTATGGTCGCGTGGTGATTCTAAATTTTTTCAAAAATTGAATTTCTTTTAATTCCTAGTCGAAGGTTTATATCAAATGGGTTAGGGTTTGGTACAAATCGGATTAAAAGAAATAAAACCAAAAAATGAAAAATTCAGGCTCAACGGCTTGGCAATTCCATTAGAGATGCGTATTTTTTTTAAGAGGGCTAGCTACTTGAAATTCTTAAGATTAAAGTTTATCATTTTTAGGCTCATTCTTGTATAGTATTTGTATAAATATTAATTTGTAAATAGTTGCACTAATATTTTTCTTTAAGTGACGCAGATAAAAAAAGAAAATTTTGTAAGTGGTCGTAACTGGGGCAAATGTTATCTTTGGGAGAGATTTATGAAAAATGTGTGCTAGATATGGTTAAAACCAGGCTGTCTTAGGATACTACGTAGGAGGTCTCTAGTAGGATCCAAGGGCTGTTGCTTTTCCACCTTTTAGTTCACGAAATGACCTCCCATACCAGTTTAATGTTGATCTGTGATCCACTAGATTGGAAACCTTTAGAACCCACCCAATTGTATTCATAAACATGGGTTGGCAAATAATTGATAACAAGGCATACCTTAAAAAAAGTTACATTTAAAAAAAAAATCTTTCTAATGTAAATATATCCCCTTAAATTTTCTTCTAATAAAGTTGTAACTCAAATGAAAAATTTTCTAAATTGCCCCACTACAATTTAGTTGTCAACCCCTAAATCTGCATCAATGTGAATTGCATATATAATATGTAATGTGAATAATTTATTGTACTTTGTAAATAATAGCTTGTTGTTAGTATTATAGTCATTTGTATATAGTACAAAAAAATAAGAAAAAATAAAACGCTAAACTTGTAAATTATCCTGAATAAAAAAGGACAAAAAGAATTTTTTTGCTCTTGTAAAATAGTGTACATTATTGTGATATGAGAAATTTATATATGATATAAGTATCGTTGATCTTGTTTTTTTTTCATTTTTGTAAATAAATAAATTCTCAAAAAAAAAAAAAAACTAAACTTGCAAATACTCTTTAGATTATATAGATCATAATAAACTTGTATATAAAAGTTGTTAAAAATGAATAGTAGACTTGTAAATATCTATAGATTGTACATAATTCGATCATCCAATAGATTAGTTCCTCTTTTAGATAGTTATAGGTTCTGTTCGGTTAAAACCACATTTGTCATAGGTATTCCTTCCTTGAGTATCGAGTCCGTCATTCTCCGTTTGTAAATATTCCTTAAGAAAAACAGTAAAAAAATTTTTCTTTCTTTTGAAATAAATGTTAATTTGTGAAATAAAGTTTAGCTAATTTTTTTTTTAAAAAGCAGATAATTTGCTAATAAGAATAGATCTTTACAAGACTTTGAAATTGTTTTTAAGCAAGCTTAGCTAATCCCTTAAGTGCATTCATTCAAAATGGCTAACAACCCCAACGTTAGCCTTGATTTAGTTGCTGAGCAAAAAATCCAATCTTTTGAGCAAACAGTGCTCGAGATGGTCGAATAGATGCAAATGCTCACCCAAACATCAGATTAGTGAAAATTCTCCAACCACCATCCGAAGGACATTTTGGAATTCAAAAAAGGGCCAATGCTTAGTCCATTGAAGAAAAAAAACCACAGTATTTGCCCTAAACGGAGTTAAAGGCGTAGAGCAAAGGAATGAGAAAGAGGCTTATCCTTCAATTTACTGAAAAATCAAAGGCATTTTAGAAAGTTGATTGTTTTAATCAAGTTGGGATCACAAGCCTTCCTGTGGCTCAAGATAGCACTTTTCCTGAAAAGTTCAAAGTGTCGATTTTCGAGAAGTATGACAGCACAAGGTGCCCTAAACTGCACATTGGGTTCTATGTGAGGAAGATGAGCCCATACACCCAGTATGAGTAGTTAATGATTTAGAGGTTCCAGGATAGCCTCACTGGACCAACATTGACCTGGTATACCTAACTAGACCTCAATGAGATTGATACCTAAGACAAATTGGCTAGGTCATTTTATAACCAATACCAGTTCAATATTGAGGTCGCCCCATCCATGTGGGACCTTAGAAACATGAAAAAGAGGAAGGACAAAAACTTTAAGGAGTATGTTCAACAATGGAGGGATTAGCAGCTATGGTTGTTGTACCTATTCTAGAAAAGGATCTGGTTTTCACCTTCATAAATACCTTGAAAGAGCCCTTCTTCTCCCATCTTATTGGATATGCCATAGAGAATATTTTTTGAAAAAATAGAGGTAGGGGGTAGAATTGAAAATGCGTTTGTTTCTGGCAAACTTCAAATTCACAATTGAGAACTTGTAGTGAAAGAAGTCACAGTCAACACAATGAGCAAAGGAAATTATGGCAAGTATACATAGGTGTCCAGGAGGAAATTCACTCAAATCCCTATCCTTCTATCTCAAGTTTACTATAAATTGAAAGAGGACCATTTGTTACACCTTAAAGAGCTAATATTAGGGTATAAGCCACAAAGATATGACCCTGATATGCAATGTGAATACCATATAGGTCAATGAGGGCATGCTATGGATGATTTTTTGGAATTAAAGAACAAAATTCAGGATTTGATTGACTCAAAAATGGTTCAATTACAATTCGTAGACGGTCCAGCGTCCAACTTCAACAGCATCAACATGTTTCATACACAAGATGTTAGTGATGCATCATATCAAAGAAGCTATTTGCAAGAGAAGGATCAAATTTCGAGCATCCAAATGGAAAGGGCACGTGAGAATTTAGAACAAAGAATTACAACAATGGCGGGAAGGATTGAAACCCTATACTGGGTTATGAAATATGTGCTAGATAAACTCTAACATTTGGACCTTACGATTAGCCAAGTACCATCTCATGAGACTCATGAGGAGTCATCGGGCTGTAAAACTAATAATAGGCTAAGACAAGAGATGAAGCCTCCAACTTCAAAAGTATTGGTCCAAAACAAACAAGCTCACTCAATAGAGCAAAGGCGTTTCGCACAGTTTAGGATTCCAATGGTCAAAGTTTTTAACCAGTTGAGATATCAAAATATGATAACGTATGAAATTCCAAAAGAAGGGTATAAGCCAAAAGAATATGATCTTAAGGCCCAATGTGAGTACTATATCGGTCAAACAAGTCATTCTAAAGAGAGGTATTGGAGGTTAAAGAACAAAATCCAAGATTTGATTGATGTTGAGCTTATCCAACCTGAACTCTTGGAAGCTATTGAGCCAGCTAGTGGTAGTAACTTTGTTCCAACTCCTGCAAGGATTTCAAGTAAGTCCTCTTCAAGTATCGAGAGTTTGCTGTTACCACCTGATAGGATGGTATACCAAATGTAGCAGTTCAACTTATTAGCTAATATCAATAGAGGTAGGAATTTTGTAAGTGATCAACAAACAAAGAGGATCAATGATGGTACTTACTTTGTAGTGAAAATGAGTAAATAAAATCCTCTCATCTTTTTCGCTAAGTATGTATTTCACTATCCTTCATTGGATAATTTGAACTACTCAAGGGGCAATTCTAAATAAAATGAATGTTTGTCTATGGATATTTTATTAATTGAAAATTATAGTATGAAAAGAGCAACCAAATTCCAAACACTAACTCTTAAACACTTGAGAGTCGAGTGACATTGAGGGAATTTATAAGGCTCGCTCCCTAAAAGAGGTCTATTTTGAACTTGGTACATAGGTTAAAATGATACCAGGCATTGACTTAGATAACCTAAATACACTTACTCCTTGTTAACCCCGTTGGACCTTTTTAAAAAAAGTGATTTCTAAAAGTTAAACCCTGTCATGGGGTACCCTACAATGGGGCAATTTGGAGGTTGGGGTCACTAATAAGAAGTAAAATGATTAATTAATATGTGCTTGCCCTAGTTGCTTCAATTCAAAGGAAGAAGAGTCTCTATTTCATAACCATACACAACCCATATACCTTGAGTTATAAGTCGTCCATAAAAAAAATTAAAGAAAGACAAATCACCTTGAATTCATGTCAAAAAAGAAGAAGGGAGAACTAAAAAAAGAAGAAGAAGGACAAGAAAACCAAAAGAAGAAAAGAGAAAAGGAAAATGGAGAACATTCAAACAAGTGATCGTGCCAAAGGATCGAAGGCACGTGCTCAAAGCTCAAAACCACCAAAACTTAATGTTCAAGGTCTACAACATATTTGTATCATGGGACCCACCCACAATAGTACCATTTTAGAGACTCTTTAGATTATATGAATTGATTTATTAATTCTCTTGAAAATAAGGATAGGCACATAATTAGTTTTCCTTAAGGGTTATTGATTTGTAAACCGGGAAGTGTTGAAGATAAATTTCAAAATGACTTGTGTATGTGGAATCCCTTTTCATTGAAACAAAAAACCAAAAGCCTATATTACAGTATGAAAAAAGACATAATAGATTGAACAATATGTATCATTTACAAGTCAAACCATAATTTTTAGAATCCCAGTCAAATGTGTGAAAACAAGCCTAAATGAGTGCAAGGAAGCCCTCTTTAACTAGAAAGTTCAAAATGAGATAACTAACCCTGATATGAAAATCATATACAGGGGCATGGAAAATCATTTACCCTAATTTGAAAGGTATCTCCCTCAAGTTTAAGAATTATTTGCCCTAAGTTTGAAAGACAATGTCCTAATAAAAGCAAATCAAAGTCCTAAAAAGAAAAATTTTGCCCCCATGGTGTAAAGTTTGTTGGTTTAGTAGTGAAGCCCAAGGCTGAATTAAAATGCGTGATCAATGGAGCAAGCCCATCCCATTTGAAACTTTTGAAATTCTCATATGTTAGAAATCTTTCAAAAAAAAAAAAAAAAAAGAGTCTTAACTCAAAATTTTTAAAGAAAGAATCTGATGAAAAAAAGGGGGTTCTTGAAGTAAAGTTTTCATTAAACTTTTCCAAAAAAAAAAAGTTCTATTTAAAAAAAAAAAAGAGAATGGATTTTTAGTTCAATTTTTTTTAAAAAAAATTATAAATAAAAAGAAAAGAAAGTAAATAGAGTAAAATCTTATTTGAAACTTTCAAAAAAAAAAAAGCAAAAAAGAAAGAAAAGCCTTTGGCTCAAAATTTTTGAAGATGAAATTAAAAAAGAAAAAAGAAAAAATTTCAAAACTTTATAGGTGCTCTTTAGGAATAAAAAAGACCGAAGTCTATTCGAGTCTTTAAGAATAAAAAAGATGGAAGTTTATTTGAGTCTTTAAGAAGAAAAAGACCGAAGTCCATATGAGTCTTCAAGAAGAAAAAACACTAATGTCTATTTGAGTCTTTAAGAAGAAAAAAGACCAAAGTTCATCCGAGTCTTTAACAAGAAAAAAAAGACTGAAGTCTATATGAGTCTTTAAGAAGAAAAAGACTAAAGTCTATCTGAGTCTTTAGGAAGAAAAAAGACCAAAGTCCATCCGAGTCTTTAAAAAGGAAAAAGACTGTACTCCATCCGAGTTTTTAAGAAGAAAAAAAAATACCAAAGTCCATCCAAGTCTTTAAGAAGGAAAAAGGCTGAAGTCCATCCAAGTCTTTAAAAAGGAAAAGGACCGAAGTTGATCCGAGTCTTTAGGAAGAAGAAGATCAAAGTCCGTCCAAGTCTTTAAGAAGAAAAAAAGATAAAAGTCTACTCAAGTATTCAAGAAGGAAAAAGATCTAAGTACATCCACGAGTCTTTGAGAAGAAAAAAGGATCGAAGTCCATCCGAGTCTTTAAAAAGGAAATTGACTAAAGTCCATTCGAATCTTTAGGAAGAAAAAGATCGAAGTCCATCAGGGTCTTTAAAAAGAAAAAAGAACGAAGCCCATTCGAGTTTTTAAAAATGAAAAGAAACCCATAACATAGAGTGGAAATCTTGGAAGAATCGTCCCCCATTTTTTTTAGACACGTCTTAGGACAGCTCTAGTAGTGTAGTATGGGTATAAGAGGGGGTCAATCTTTTATGATACAGTAACTTCATCGAAAGTCGTTACTACCTGTCACGCCCCGTAGGGTATCCTAAACGTAACAGCCCGCCACATACTAAGTAAGACTCTCGAGTTCCCTATCCGGGGCCTTCGGAAGTCTTAAGTAGATGTAAAGCGTTCCTTTACGACAATAGAATACTTCAACAAATGGAGTTAAACAGTTTAACAAGGCATTCATTAGCCATAGATAATAAATAAAACGCATAAATTTTAAAGTTTACAAATCTAAGGGGCATTCCCCCGCAAAAGAATAACAGTCTATTACAGTCATCCAGAGTCCTTAGTTTCCAATGGAAGTCTATACAAAAAGGAATGAATTAAACTTATAGGAAACTCCTATCTCCGGTACTGCTGCTGTGGCTTGTCTTGGCCTAAGCCATATAAACTCATGCTGCAAAGATAGAAACTATAGGGGCGTAAGCTAACTAGCTTAGTGAGCAATACTTCCATAACGCAATTAAACACACTTCAGTCAAACAAGTAATTATTCAGGCAAGTGTATCGTCAAACAAATGAATTCAGCAAACATATGACCAACCGGAAATCATATGTGGATGGACTTGACCCTCCATCCCGGGTTAGCAGATTAACGAATCCTGCGGTACGACGCCGTTTAAGCTCACGGTCAACTAATAATAATTCGTTTTATGGATCACGATTAACCAACAAGTCGTTTTATGGATCACGATTAACCAACAAGTCGTTTTATGGATCACGATTAACCAACAATGCGAATGCTCCAACCCCATCGTGACATGAATGAATTCAATTTATAGTCGGAGTCGAATAGTCATTAATTCAATTCTTTTAAGTGACCAACAAGTATTCGCAGACATTCATCATAAGATTCTAGTAAAGCAGTCAATATCTTAACACCCGGTTCGATATACCTTAACTCCATTTCACATATCAACAATCAACAACATAAATAATTCCCATATACCCCATCATGCTTATACAATTTCTTTTATCTTTGCCTAACACTAGTGCCACTACATTACAATCACTGCATTAATTGAGAATGGAAGTAAACTCACTCGGCCATTGGACGCCAACTTCTTAATAATAATAGTCGGGAGGTAGAGAGTCGTCCTGCTCGGGATCACCTACCAAGCAAGAATAATCCTAATGAGATTCTCATCATGTAACTAAATCAAACTATACATCTAGACTAGTTGAATTCGGATTTCTCGCTATTTGCGGAAGTTCTGACTTAAAACGGCCATAACTTGGTCATTTTAACTCGGAATTTCGCAAATTTTATATCGATCTCTATCTACTTCGAAAGATCTATCTATTTCAAGTATTATTTTCAAGTTTTGAAAATAGTAAGGCCACGGAACAGTGGGATCAGTTCTGTTCCGCAATTGATCCAATCTCGAAAATTTGCTTTGCTTTTGATAAAAAGTATTCCTAGATGATGATTCATGCATGAATGATATGGGAATGAATTTCTAATATAAATGCCATGTGATAGACCTAATATATACATGGTAATAACTTTTGTGGTAATAACTCACATGAACTTTTAAGTATTGAGGAAATTCTCATAAAGACTAATTCTAGGAAGCTATCCTTCCATATTATACTCCTTAGGGTTTCTTTGGTTTTTAATCTTGTAATCTACCTATTATTCAACTAAAAATAGGTTCTCAAAGTCTATATTAACCATGGCCTCCATTCATGCATAAAAATTCCCATTTTTCATTTGGTAACATGTCTTTGAATAGCTTTTGTAAAAATCCGAATTTTCTAAATTTCCTTTTCTTACATTTTCTTAAGGGAAATCTTGTCTAATGCATTAAAAATTGGAGCTTCAATGTATACATTATCTAAGGACTTCATTTAGCTTATAAAACATCCATTTTAGACTTAAATACTAAGTGTTTATTTAGGCATTACCCAAATTACGAATTTGACTACACATCTAAAGTCAACATTTTTCTTCTAACTTCACCTCTTGTTTTCCTTATTTTTATTATGCCTAAACTCATCTAAACTCATGAAAATAATTCCTTTAACATGTCTATTACACATACCCTCCATTTTTCTTATGAAATATGAGTTTAAAGTTGATTTTGGGGGTCTTTAAGGTAGGGTTTCCATTTCATCCGAATTTTCAACTTTTCATATCTAACAAAGCCCTTCCTTTTTCAATGGTCTTGCCTTCTACATGTTAAGATATACTATCTACATCTCTATACATGAACAAGACTTCATTCTTATGGTCATCAAAGCATATAAAACAAAATGAACCTATGATCATGCATGTACATGAAGTTATGAATGTCTAAACCTTAGATCTACAACATATGATATAAAGCATGGATCTCATGGCATGAACAACAATATATGTACAAGATCACTACTTTACATGCATGAACAAGATGAATCTTAACAAAAACACATCTAAACATTAGATCCATGTCTTGTGATGGCTTGACATTCTTGTTCATGTGTTTCCATATCCCTAGCAGAGCTCATTGGGATTTAATGAGGAAAACACAAGATATGGTCTTGCCATTACAAGAATAGGAACAAAGGCTTGAATCAACATACCAAAGGAGGATCTAAGGTAGAAATGGAGGATTTTGAGTTGAAAGTGCAAGAGGGAGAGGGAGGGGGGTGCTCGGCACAAAGGAGGGAGAGAAGAGAGGTTTTGATCTCTTTTGAAAAATTAAAATGAAAGAAATGAGAGAGAGAGAGAACATTTAGTATATATATCAAGTAATTTAGGGTTTAGTTAATAAAAGAAGTAAAAATAATTAAATGAGAGGGAAAATGAGGGAGGGGCGCCGGCCCATGTGTGTGTGTGTGTGTGAGTTTTGAAAAAAAAATGAAATTTGTAATTTAGTAAATGAAAATGTAATAAATGTAATAATTAATAATTATTTAAAGACAAAATTTCTTGGAAAAGAAAATTGAAATGAGTAGTTGTAAGGATGTAAGAATAGGGTATGGGTAGTGTGTAGTGTAGGTTGTACTTGTGAATAGTAGACAAGACATCTACTTTACCGGTTGTTCCGAAAACACGGGAAAAGCTATAACTGTAATTTTATAGCTCGGAAAATTATGAAATTGATATTTTTGGAATCCTTATAAAATTACGGTTCTAATGAATATTCCGGAATATTTTTCTGAATCCGTGGCCCGGGGCACGCTTTTCCGTAATTGGGCTCGGGAAGGCCCGGAATTGAAAAATTCCCGAATTTAAAACTTTCAAAGGTTTGAAATGTACTTTGGAACAACAATTCAAATTCATTTACTCCATAATATTTATTTTACTATGAAACCGAAGGAAAGCCGGATTTAGGGTTCCTAGGCTTCATTCACTAAACTCAATCTGATCGGATTAGGGTTTCGTTTCCAACCCGGGGTTTTCTAGCTACTGAGAATTCCGGGGTTTACAACCTCCCCACCTTAAATAAAGTTTTGTCCTCAAAACGGAACTGACGTACCTTGTCCTTCAAATATCTCGGGGTACTTTCTCCGGATTTCATCTCCGCTTCCCAGGTTGCTTCTTCAAAGGCATGATTCCTCCATAACACTTTCACGTAGTGAATGTCTTTGTTTCGTAGCCTTTGAGTTTTCTTATCCAATATCTTTACTGGGTGTTCTTCATATGTCAGGTTTTCCTTCAACTGGATTGGTTCCAATTCCAGAATCCTTCTGGGTCGGCAACATATCTCCTCAAAACTGACACATGGAACACATTGTGAATCCCGGACAAATTAGGTGGTAGGGCTAGCCGATACGCCAGGTCTCCGACTCTTTCAAGATCTCAAAAGGTCCAATGTATCTCGGGCTTAATTTCCCTTGTACGCATCCTCTTGATACTTTTAATCGGGTTTATCTTCAGGTACACATGATCACCCACTTTAAATTCAAGCTCCCGTCTTTTCAAGTCTGCCCAGCTCTTTTGTCGATCCTGGGCTTCCTTCATTTTCCGCTGAATCAACCTCACTTATCCGCGGCTTCCTGTACCAATTCCGGCCCAATTGCTACCTTTTCCACTCATCCCAAAACAAAGGGGACCTACAACGCCGTCCATACAAAGCTTCATACGGGCATCTGGATAGTGGAGTGATAGCTGTTATTATAGGCAAACTCGATTAGGTGTACATGACTATCCCAATTCCCTTTGAATTCCAGGGCACACGCCCTTAACATGTCTTCTAGGTTTGGATCGTCCGCTCAGACTGTCCGTCGGTCTGAGGATGGTAAGCCGTACTGAAATGCAATTTAGTACCCAAGCTCTTCTGCAAGCTCGTCCAAAACTTGGACACAAATCTCGGGTCTCTATCTGAGATGATCCCTGCAGGTATGCCATGTAATCTTACGATCTCTCTGATATAAATCTTGGCTAACCTTTCCATTGAATAGGTCATATTTATGGGTAGGAAATGCGCCGACTTAGTTAACCGATCCACTATTACCCATATTGCATCACAACCCGATGGAGTCTTGGGAAAGCCACAAACAAAATCCATGGATATTTGATCCCACTTCCATTCAGGAATGGGTAAGGGCTTTAGCAATCCGCCCGGTCTCTGGTGCTCTACCTTCACCTGTTGGCATACTGCGCACTTCATTACATAATCTGCCACATCTCGCTTCATCCCATTCCACCAATAGCAACTTTTCAAATCTTGGTACATTTTGGTGCCTCCCGGATGCATGGTATACCCGGAGTTATGTGCCTCTCATTATTTCCTTCTTCAACTCCTCATCCTCTGGTACGCACAGCCTTCCGTTCATCCGGATCACGTCTTCCTCATCCACGGCAAAGTCAAGGTACTTTCCCGCTTGGGTTTCCCTTTTTATCTTTTGTATCACTTCGTCATATCTGTGCTTCTTTGATTCTTTCTACGAGGGTTGGTTCCAGCACCAAGTTAGATATCTCAAGCTCAGCACTTCGATCTATGAACTCGATCCTTAATTTCTCAAATTCCTTAATCAACTCCTTCTGGCTTGTAATCAAAGCGGCTACCTCCCGTGATTCTTCCGACTTAGGGCCGCGACTGCATTTACTCTCCTGGACAGTAATTTATCCCAGGTCATAATCTTTTATTAATTCCAGCCACCTCCTTTGCCGCATGTTCAACTCCTTCTGTGTGAACAGGTATTTAAGGCTTTTATGATCTGTGTATATCTCACACCGTTGTCCATACAGATAATGTCGCCATAACTTCAAGGCAAAGACAACTGCAGCTAGTTCCAAATCATGCGTAGGGTAATTCTGCTCATGCGGTCTCAATTGCCGAGAAGCATACGCAATGACCTTCCGTTCTTGCATCAAGACGCATCCAAGACCATTTCTCGAAGCATCACTATGTACCGTGTAAGACTTTTCCGGATCTGGTAAAACCAAAATCGGTGCCGAGACCAGTCGTCGCTTTAGTTCCTGAAAACTTTGTTCTCTCTTGTCTGTCCAAATGAATTTTTCGTTCTTTTGAGTCAATTGAGTCACGGCTTAGCTATCTTGAAAAATCCTTCACAAATTTGCGATAGTAGCCAGCCAATCCCAAGAAACTCCTACTTCAGTAACTGTTTTGGTGGCTTCCAATCCACTATCGCCTTGATCTTTTCGGGATCAACTGATATCCCATCACCCGTTACCACATGTCCGAGGAAGGATATGTCTAACCAAAAGTCACACTTGGACAGCTTGGCGTACAGCTTGTTATCTCGTAAGGTTTGCAATGCCAAACGGAGATGCTCCTCATGTTGCTCTTGGTCTTTGAATATATGAGGATGTCGTCTATAAAGACTATCACACATTTATCCAAAAGCGGCTTATAGACTCTATTCATTAAGTCCATAAATGCAGCCGGTGCATTAGTCAGTCCAAATGACATTACCAGAAACTCGTAGTGCCCATAACGAGTACGAAAAGCTGTCTTAGGCACATCCTCAGGCTTAATCCTTAGCTGATGATACCCCGAACGTAAGTCAATACGTGAGAACACACAAGCTCCTTAGCTGGTCAAACAATCATCGATTCTTGGTAAGGGATATCGATTTTTGACAGTCACCTTATTCAATTCCCGGTAGTCGATACACAACCTCATCGATCCGTCCTTCTTCTTCACAAACAAGACGGGTGCGCCCCATGGCGATACACTTGGTCTTATAAATTTCTGGTCCAGAAGCTTGTAACTGCGTCTTTAGCTCCTTTCAACTCAGCCGGTGCCATCCGGTATGGCGCTTTAGATTGGTTCGGTATTTGGAGCCAACACAATCTCAAAGTCGATCTCTTCTTGGCGGTAATCCCGGCAAAATTTCTGGGAACACATCCAAGTATTCATTCACCACTGGAATATTCTTTTCCTCACGGTTTCCCCTTCATCCAAGACACCCTCAATCGGTATCATCTCCTCATCCTCCATCATCAACTCGAACGAGCTTAGATCAACCTTCTTGGGACTAAGGCCTCTCCCATAAATTCTACTTTTTCTCCCGATTGATCATAAAAACATACAGTCCTCTTTGGCAATCCACTATTGCCTTTACTTACTTAGCCAATTCATCCCGAGGATAACTTCGTATTTATTCATTTCCAACACAATTAATCACTTTTGGAGTGGCGATCATGGATTTCCAATGGACAGTCTTTTATCAGATCTCGGGTCGACACAACACTCCCCGTGGGGGTCTTAATCCTCAAGCTAACCGTGGTTGTGGCTATGGGCAATCCGAGTCGGTTGGCCAAACTATAGGTGATGAACGAGTGGGTCGCTCCCGTGTCAAACAAAGCATAGGCTTCCACGCTATTTACTTGTATGTGTCCTGAGGTCAACAAACACCCATCACATATGAACCTTAAAATATTCTTAAGGCTATCCACATAGGGTCTCTACTTCCAGCTTTCCATAATATATACAATTTCATTTAAACAATAAATCAATTTAAACAACTTAATTTCAACTTAGGAGGGGTTTCTGTTACTAACCTGTCACCAGGCCACCATCAGATTCTCGCTTGATCCAAAGCTGCCAACTCTACGTCCTCATCTTCGTCTTCTTCCACCATCCATTGGCCTTCAAATTGTACAGCCTCATCCCGTGCATCGGAAGCTGCTCGACTTCCGCTCTTGTTACCAGACCTCAAGGGGTTGGTATTACTCGAGGCTCCGAAGGGTCGGGTGGCCACGCTCTTTCGTTGTGAACATTCGGAAGCTAAGTGCCCTTTCTCTTGCAAATGAAGCAAGTTACTGCCAGTTTCTTCGGGCGTAAAAACCATGTGGCCAGCATCGCCACAAAAATAGCACTTGTTCCTCAACTGCGGGCATTGCCTAGGTGCATGTGTCCCTTACATTTCCAACATGTGACATTGGTCTTGAACTGGGTCGGCTTGCTGCTAGACTCCTCTTTAAACCCTTGGTACGGCCTGTACCGTTTACCTTTGAACCCTGAGCTCGAGGCATCAAACGGCCTCTTCCCGAATACTCTCTTTTCGGGCTCCTGATACTTCCTTTTCCTAGCCCCTTCAATGACCGAGCCTTTTCTACCATCTCGGGATAGGTTCTTACTCCGAACTCTTCTAGCTTGATTCGCAGTTCCTCGTCCAAGCCTCCCAGAAATACCTGCTTCTTTAATTCCTCACTATCCCTGAAAGATTCAGGGGCATACTGCAGCAGTGAACAAACTCAGTTTCATATTGCTCTACCGTTCTCCCTTTCTGCTTTACATGAAGGAAATCCGCACTATACTTCACCCTCAAGCTAGAGGGAAAATAATTATTCAAGAATTCCCGGCGAAAGGTTTCCCAGGTGGCCGGGGAGTCAAATTCCTTCTCTTGGAGTCCCACCAGACTCGAGCATTGTATCTTAACATATACGTCCCATATTCTAGCTGCAAGTAAGGTGGAATCTCGTATGCAGCAAAAGAACGTTCCACTTGAGCCAACCAATCCTCAGCTTCATCCGGCTTGCCGAATGCCCCATCAAAGTACCGGTTGCTCTTAATGAAGTCCGGTAAAGAGCTTCGGTGGGGTCTCCTGTATGGCGGGGGTGGCGGCAACCGCACATTATAGGAATGCTCCTCTTGTGGAGCAGGTGCCTCCGCAGTCATTTCCCGATGATCTGCGGCGGATGTGGTGCTGAATCCCGGCACTTGACTGGGTGTGGGTTCTGTACTGGATTTTGATTCTGGATGAAAGGTGTTCAAGAGATTGGCCAATTGCCCAATCGCATTTAGCACATCGCCCTGTTGGTTTTGGGGTGCTACTCCTTGGGGGTCAGGTTGTTGTATAGCCGGTTGATCGGCTTCATTAGGATTAGACCCTTGTCCTTGGTTCCGAGTTCGTCGGTTTCGTCTGTTTACACAATGTTTAATGGTTTTAGTACATTTAGGGTTTTTAGGTTTCAAAGGAATAAGATTAATAACAAGCTCAGAAGTTGCGAAATCTGGAATTTAAACTAGAAGGAAAAAGGAATACATAATTCCATAAAGTCATAAGATGAGTCAAATATCAATCCATAAAGAAAAAAGAAAAATTAAAAAGAATCACAAGGAAATAGAAGAATCCACACATAGTGTAACCAATTGATATTTCACAACATAATGCGAATGAGTGAATGCTTATGCCATCTATATGCAGTTAATGTTCTCTTATGTATCATGACTAGAATGCGTACTTTTCACAACTCCATTTCTTTAAAACAAAAGTGATCCTTTTCATTTCTTTAGCGAGCCATACAAATATTACATCAACTTTTAGTTCCCAAAATTTGGCTAGCTAAGCTCCCTTCCTATTCTAATCAATTTCCCTATTCCCGAAAACATGACAAAATACAGGGAAAAAGAACAAATAAAAATACTAACTATCCTGAAATCCTAAGGCAAATTGG
Organism: Combretum micranthum; assembly: GCA_024138025.1. NCBI lineage: Eukaryota > Viridiplantae > Streptophyta > Magnoliopsida > Myrtales > Combretaceae > Combretum > Combretum micranthum. The sequence goes on along the minus strand of JAMXBD010000148.1, from coordinate 43,740 downwards.
CATCCCGCATTGCCTACTACAAAAATAAGAAAGTCAGGACTCCGCTTGGACTTTATGGGTTAGCTAACATCCCGGTCTCTACTCATCACTAGAGTCGTCGGGGGTCGGGCTAGGAGGTCGTCTCCTGCTGGTAGAACCACCATCGTCCTGTCGGACGAACAAGCTAAGATACTCCCTGGTGGTCATCCTCCGCTTCCTAGCGGGTCGGACTAGAGGCTCGGATCCTCACTTTCTTCTTCTTCTTCTTCTCTTCTTTCAGTCCCTTGCCCCTTGCGGGCTTACTTCCTCCTCCTCACCTCCTATCTCGGCTCACCTAGGCGGTTCACCTCTACTTCAGGCTCTCTCACAGGCTCATCTGCCACATTTTCAGTCTCCATAGGCACTGGGGCCTCCGGTTCCACTACTGCTAGGTCAAGCACAGGTGGGTTCTCACCCTCCACATACACATCTCTCCATAGCCTGGAATCTACCTCGGGTTCTACCCTCCCACTCTCTGGTATCTCCAACATCCGGTTAAAATCCCATATAATTTGATCGGGTTCTGGGTTTACCTGCACTTCTGGTTCAAGGCGGGGTAGGGGTCCTAGGTACCTCATTTTGTTCCCAGTTCGGATCCTCCTCGGGATCCTCCTCCTCTCTTCTTCCTCTTCATCCTCTCCAATCACAGGCGCTCCATTCAGCTGCATACCTATATCAATAGCTGGGGAGCTATTACTCGGGGGGGGGGGGGGGGATGTCTAAATAGATTGCATGCCAGGTGATGTGATTCCATGCATCAGCTAGATTCCAGTCAGGATGATCATATAAGTTATCATGAGCATAAACATATAAGGGTCCTATGGGGATCCATACCCTAAAATCTGGAGGGGTTCGGGTTCCTCCACCTTTCAAGATAAATGTGGCTTCTCTCGTCATGGGCTCACGCCCGTAATCAACCATGATCCCTCTAGAGTATAGATTGTCTCTAACTTTGTCCAGCTCCTTCTTCCCATAGGATCATAACTCAATTGATCCACTACTGAAGCCCATCTGGTATATCTCAGCCCATCCTTCCATAACTTGTACATTTCCCCTATGGTCCGGGGATGTCGGCTAGGGCAAAATCCTCACACAATTCTCTTAGCCTCAGTCTATATTCTACCATCGTTTCATCATTTCTCTTTGTAAAATTCCTTGCCCTTTCCCTAGTCTCACCCAGAGAGACCTACATCAAACAATACTACTAATTAGACAGCAAGAAAACGTTTTTAACTCCATTTAACCTATTAGTTAGATTTCTAGGTCCGGTTTCTTTTAATTCTATTGTCTTGTTTTATAACCTAGTGCTCTGATACCAACTTAAACTGTCACGCCCCGTAGGGTATCCTAAACGTAACAGCCCGCCACATACTAAGTAAGACTCTCGAGTTCCCTACCCGGGGCCTTCGGAAGTCTTAAGTAGATGTAAAGCGTTCCTTTACGACAATAGAATACTTCAACAAATGGAGTTAAACAGTTTAACAAGGCATTCATTAGCCATAGATAATAAATCAAAACGTAAATTTTAAAGTTTACAAATCTAAGGGGCATTCCCCCACAAAAGAATAACAGTCTATTACAGTCATCCAGAGTCCTTAGTTTCCAATGGAAGTCTATACAAAAAGGAATGAATTAAACTTCTATAGGAAACTCCTATCTCCGGTACCTGCGCTGTGGCTTGTCTTGGCCTAAGCCATATAAACTCATGCTGCAAAAGATAGAAACTATAGGGGCGTAAGCTAACTAGCTTAGTGAGCAATACTTCCATAACGCAATTAAACACACTTCAGTCAAACAAGTAATTATTCAGGCAAGTGTATGCATATGTGGATGGACTTGCACCCTCCATCCCGGGTTAGCAGATTAACGAATCCTGCGGTACGACGCCGTTTAAGCTCACGGTCAACTAATAATAATTTGTTTTATGGATCACGATTAACCAACAAGTCGTTTTATGGATCACGATTAACCAACGAGTCGTTTTATGGATCACGATTAACCAACAATGCAAATGCTCGAACCCCATCGTGACATGAATGAATTCAATTTATAGTCGGAGTCGAATAGTCATTAATTCAATTCTTTTAAGTGACCAACAAGTAGTCGCAGACATTCATCATAAGATTCTAGTAAAGCAGTCAATATCTTAACACCCGGTTTCGATATACCTTAAACTCCATTTCACATATCAACAATCAACAACATAAAAATTCCCATATACCCCATCATGCTTATACAATTTCTTTTATCTTTGCCTATCACTAGTGCCACTACATTACAATCACAAGCATTAATTGAGAGTGGAAGTAAACTCACTCGGCCATTGGACGCCAACTTCTTAATAATAATAGTCGGGAGGTAGAGAGCGTCCTGCTCGGGATCACCTACCAAGCAAGAATAATCCTAATGAGATTCTCATCATGTAACTAAATCAAACTATACATCTAGACTAGTTGAATTCGGATTTCTCGCTATTTGCGGAAGTTCTGACTTAAAACGGCCATAACTTGGTCATTTTAACTCGGAATTTCGCAAATTTTATATCGATCTCTATCTACTTCGAAAGATCTATCTATTTCAAGTATTATTTTCAAGTTTTGAAAATAGTAAGGCCACGGAACAGTGGGATCAGTTCTGTTCCGCAATTGATCCAATCTCGAAAATTTGCTTTGCTTTTGATAAAAAGTATTCCTAGATGATGATTCATGCATGAATGATATGGGAATGAATTTCTAATATAAATGCCATGTGATAGACCTAATATATACATGGTCATAATAACTTTTGTGGTAATAACTCACATGAACTTTTAAGTATTGAGGAAATTCTCATAAAGACTAATTCTAGGAAGCTATCCTTCCATATTATACTCCTTAGGGTTTCTTTGGTTTTTAATCTTGTAATCTACCTATTATTCAACTAAAAATAGGTTCTCAAAGTCTATATTAACCATGGCCTCCATTCATGCATAAAAATTCCCATTTTTCATTTGGTAAGCATGTCTTTGAATTAGCTTTTTGTAAAAATCCGAATTTTCTAAATTTCCTTTTCTTACATCTTTCTTAAGGAAAATCTTGTCTAATGCATTAAAAATTGGAGCTTCAATGTATACATTATCTAAGGACTTCATTTAGCTTATAAAACATCCATTTTAGACTTAAATACTAAGTGTTTATTTAGGCATTACCCAAAATTACGAATTTGACTACACATCTAAAGTCAACATTTTTCCTTCTAACTTCACCTCTTGTTTTCCTTATTTTTATTATGCCTAAACTCATCTAAACTCATGAAAATAATTCCTTTAACATGTCTATTACACATACCCTCCATTTTTCTTATGAAATATGAGTTTAAAGTTGATTTTGGGGTCTTTAAGGTAGGGTTTCCATTTCATCCGAATTTTCAACTTTTCATATCTAACAAAGCCCTTCCTTTTTCAATGGTCTTGCCTTCTACATGTTAAGATATACTATCTAGCATCTCTATACATGAACAAGACTTCATTCTTATGGTCATCAAAGCATATAAAACAAAATGAACCTATGATCATGCATGTACATGAAGTTGTGAATGTCTAAACCTTAGATCTACTACATATGATATATAAAGCATGGATCTCATGGCATGAACAACAATATATGTACAAGATCACTACTTTATATGCATGAACAAGATGAAATCTTAACAAAAACACATCTAACACTAGATCCATGTCTTGTGATGGCTTGGTATTCTTGTTCATGTGTTTCATATCCCTAACAAGAGCTCATTGGGATTTAAATGGAAAACACCAAGATATAGTCTTGCCATTACAAGATATAGGATAAACAAAGTCTAAAACCAACATACCAAAGGAGGATCTAAGGTAGAAATGGAGGAATTTTGAGTTGAAGATGCAAGAGGGAGAGGAGGGGTGCTCGGCACAAGGAGAGAAGAAAGAGGGTTTTGATCTCTTTTGAAAAATTAAAATGAAAGAAATGAGGAGAGAGAGAACATTTAGTATATATATCAAGTAATTTAGGGTTTAGCTTTAATAAAAGAAGTAAAAATAATTAAATGAGAGGGAGAAATTGAGGGAGGGGCGCCGGCCTCATGTGTGTGTGTGTGTGTGAGTTTTGAAAAAAAAATGAAATTTGTAATTTAGTAAATGAAAATGTAATAAATGTAATAATTATTTAAAAGACAAAATTTCTTGGAAAAGAAAATTGAAATGAGTAGTTGTAAGGATGTAAGAATAGGGTATGGGTAGTGTGTAGTGTAGTTGTACTTGTGAATAGTAGACAAGACATCTACTTTACCGGTTGTTCCGAAAACACGGGAAAAGCTATAACTGTAATCTTTATAGCTCGAAAAATTATGAAATTGATATTTTTGGAATCCTTATAAAATTACGGTTCTAATATTCATGGAACATTTTTCTGAATCCGTGGCCGGGCACGCTTTTCCGTAATTGGGCTCGGGAAGGCCCGGAATTGAAAAATTCCCGAATTTAAAACTTTCAAAGGTTTGAAATGTACTTTGGAACAACAATTCAAATTCATTTATTTCATAATATTTATTTTACTATGAAACCGAAGGAAAGCCGGATTTAGGGTTCCTAGGCTTCATTAATTAAACTCAATTTGATTGGATTAGGGTTTGCTTCCAATTCCCGGGGTTTTCTAGCTACTGAGAATTACCGAGGTTTACAATAACAAACATGTTATTAATCAATCATATGCTATGCATGAACAAACACATGAGCAAGCAATTATGCATGGGTATCCGGAACCCACACACAGAACGGATTTACGCCCTCCGTATCTTGGGTTAGGGATGTTATTGAAGTCTACACGACTGCTGCTAGTCCCCAAGCCCTGGCTCTTAGCACTCGCCTCGGCTAGGCTCACACATGGACTGCATCCCCGATGCGCCTTAGTTTCCTATGAATGAGCTCTGATACCGAGTCTCATTACTCAAACGAGTCCTCGGACCATACCGATCGACCTGCGTAGGAGTAGCACGCTACCAAATGCAATATGTCCGATGCGATGCATGATCAATTTACCTTTTTGCTTAGGTCAAAATATTTGTACATTCTTTAGAGTGACCAGGCAATATCATACACATAAATAATATGAACCATGCAGTTATCCAATCAAATCGGGTTTCGATATGCTTTAGTATTCCTTGGCATACATTCATCACAGTCTCATCATATATCCCATCCCCATTCATATCGATTTTTATCTTGTTCCTAAAATTCTAATGCGACTAATTACAAGCACAATCAAGGTAACAAAACAAGGAGAAAACTCACTCCGCCATTGGATCACTGGTCTTCTAGTAATAATAATCCGATGGTAGGGAATCGTCGAACTCGGGATAACCTAAAAAGGAAGAAATACTCTAATAAGTATTTCAACTCAAACTAATCCAACGACTTCATACGAACTTATCAAATTCGTAATTCGCGTCCTAAGCGGGAATTCCAACTTAAAATGGCCATAACTTGGTCATTTAACTCGGAATCTTGCAAATTTTATGTCGATTTCTATCTACTTCGGAAGAGCTTTCTAAATATGAAGTTTAAATCAAGTTTTGAAAATATCTAAGGCTCGGAAACGAGGGATCAGATCTGTACAGCGGTAACATAGATTCTGAAAATGCGGTTTTCATGAATGCACTTGAGATTCCTAAGTGTAAAATGAAACTAAATGCAATGGTAATGATTTTCCCTATCATGAATGTCATGATATGAACTCTAATGAGCCTAAGTTCTTATAGCTCTTTAGGTTTAAAGAATTTACATAAACTTTCTTAGAAAACCATTTCATATTAATGTTTAACAAGTGAGTTTACTACACTTGGTCACACCTACATATTACAAGGATTTTCTTTAAGAAAACTACACTTTGTTTAAAGAAATTGTGACCCTTAAATTAGTTATATCCTAAGGCCTTTATTTCTTTAATAAAATTTCATTTACAAACTTTTAAGTAGGTCTTTTACTATGGGGTTTCCAAAAATCCGAATTTAGAAATTTCCACTTTCAAGTTGATTCCTTTGAGAACAATATATTTTATACCCAAAACTTCAAGTATTTATTATACTTATACCCTAAGGACTTCATTTATTTAAGAAAATACCATTTTTGAAGTTGGAAAAATAGTGTTTTCTAACCCCACATCCATTATTACGAATTTTGTCTACATGACTTTTAGCTCAAAACTTCTATTGGACTTCATTTCTTGTTTCCAACATTTCCTTTAGAAAAATCTCATTTAGACTCATGAAAAATACTACCAAACATTATCTATTACCCATAGGCTTCATTCTCTTGTAAAATATATGTTTAGAAGTTGATAAAAGTGTTTTTAACCTAGGTTTCTAAAGTCATCCGAATTTACACAAGTTCATTTCTTGAAAAGTTTTTCCTTTTTGACTTTATTAACTCATCTATCTATAGATCTATACACTAGGAAGGTTATTTACTAAGGACAAAAACATTAAAGACCATTGATGCACATAAACTCAAAATAATGATGAGATCTTAAATGCCTACATGAATATGAGTAATAAAATGGTAGATCTACTATATCAAATGCTTAAATAAGTTTTGAAAACATAAAAACTACATTTTTATAAAAGGTCTTTTGTTCAAAACACTTTTTGATGAAAACTCGTAAAGCTTATGCCTTGAAAGCTCCTTGAAATACAAGATCTACTATGATGGTTTGGTATTCTTGTTTGATATTTCCTTGTCCCTATCAAGAGATCATGGGACATTTAGTTGGAAATATCAAAGAATAACTTAGCCATAACAAGATCTATGAGCGGAAGGAGTGAAAGTTCACTTACTTGGAGTAATTTAAGAGATGAAAAGAAGAAATGGAAGTTGTGTGTGTGTGTGGGGAGCTTGGAAACTTTCGGCCAAGAGGGAAAATGGGAGGGTTTTTGAGAGCTTTTCACTTTGTAAAAGTTGAGAAATGAAAGAATGAAGAGAAGAGGGAAAATATAGCTTATATATGAAGTGGATTTAGGTTAAAAGAAGTAAAAGAAAATTCAAATGAAAGGAGGGGGGGGGGCAATGGCGCCGGTTTTGGAAGCTTAAGAGGGAAGGAAAGATTTGATTTTTACTTTAGTTTGATTGATTTAACTTGATATTTGACTTGTCATAATTTGTATAAAATTAAGGGACAAAAAGTGTAGAGAAAAGAGAGTGATTTGAGTGATGGTAAGGGGGAATTGTAGAGTGTGCTAATAGGTAGTATAGGTGGTACTTTTGAATATAGTGAATAGTTGACAAGACAATTTAATTTCCGGTAGTAATGAAATACAAATAAGAAAGCTATAACTGTATTTTTCATAACCCGAAAATTATGAAAATATATTTTTGAAATCCTTATTTTATTTCGGTTCAAATGAGTACTCATAAGTAAATTTTTGAAATTCTAGTTCCCGGGCATACTTTTCTATAATGGGTCTCGGGATGACCCGGAATTGAAATTTTCTCAAAATCTGATATTTTCTTGGTTTGAAATATAATCAAGAACTTTATTCAAAATTAGATTTTCTTATAAAAGTTCTTATTTAGAAACCGAGGAAAAGCCGGAATTAGGTTTCTGAGTCTTTCTCACAAAGCTTGAATTAAACCGGTTTAGGGTTTCATTTTCTGGTTTTCGAAGTTTACTCGATTACTAGGAAACCCGGGTATACATTAATAATAATAATAATAATAATAAAATTGTGTAATGAAATAAGATGAATAGTGCAAAAGACTAATCAATTACCGGTAGGAATGAAAATACGATAAAAAGGTTATAATTGTAACTTTTATAACCCGAAAAATTATATAACTGATATATTTGGAAATCTTATGAAATTACGAGTCTAACGACACTATTGGTATATTTTTGATATCTCGAGTCATGGGACACGCTTTTCAAAGTCTGTATCCGAACGGGTTCGAGATAGTCAAAAATTTACCAATAGAGTTGAAGGTGTTAAATTGCCGACTTTCACTATTGTATTCCGGTTAGGTTTCCGGATGACTTTCCGGTTTAGACCTTTGCCAAATTGGAACTGAGATTTTCTGTTTATACAACGTATTTAGTTGAGAAATTTATTTTAAATTTTATTTTTTAATGTACTTAATATCTCTTACTGCTTTTCAGAAAATCCTGAATTGAATTATTATATCCGGAGTTATATCGGTAATGGTTACCAGATATGATTTTCTTGAGTTTGGAGTCAAATATCGATTTTTGGAATGATTTTGGGGAAATCTTGATTTTTATAATTTGCTTTGAAAAAGGATCTTCATCGTGTTTTGTTTTCGAATTTATTTTTGCTTCGATTTAAGGTTTTATGGACAATTGGTTAACTTAAGGATTATCAATTTGTTATTTTGTTTCTTGATTCTTCCTTCTTAAGATTATGAGATTTCCAATTTCTAACTCGTTCTATGATTCTTGGGAGTTTGATTTGATCGTTAGGGCTTTATTGTGATTTCCGTCTCTTAGGATTATTAGTCTGGTCTGTCGAGCCTAATTTTGAAAATCATTCCGGTTTATTTCTTTTAACCCGATTCACATTAAACCTTACCCATTTAACATGAAATCCTCGACTAGAGATTAAAAGAAATTTAATTTTGAAAATATTTTGGAGTCGCCAACCGATAAAAATCGAAAAAAAGAAAAAAATTGTAGTTAGGATTAATGGGTCGGTTAATCTAACTTAGCCACTAGTTTGCGGAAATTTGATTTTAAAACCAAACTTTTAAAAAATTACCAGATATCTGAGTCCGGGGGGCTAACCTATTAAAACCTAAGCGGTTACCACTTTAAGTTTAAAATTTAGAATTTTATCCTTTTCTATACTAAAAAATTCAACAAAACATTTATAAAACAAATATCTACAAGTTAATCATTCATTTTTATTTTATGTATTTTTTCTCTAAAATAAAATTTATAATATGTACAAAATGATTATTTCAAACTATCAAAACAAAATATATTTTTCTAATTTTATTGTCGCCCCCGTAGGTGCCTACGTACTCGCTAATCGAGATCAGACAAAACGTAGTTCCTTTATAAAGAACTTAGTTTGTTGATCAAATTTATATTTTCAAAATATTCTCACTTTAAGTTCATTAAATTTTGAATTTTTATGAACCAATTTTGATGATCCTATGATCTAATCAATTGAATTTTATTTCATAAAAAATATATTTTTCTAAGTTCAAAAATCATTAATTTATGATAATTCATGGCTAATTTAATGCTACATGAAAATCAATTTTGATCAAACAATACTGAATATTTTCATAGCAAATTTATGAAAACATTTTTGAACAACTTTAATTATTTTCAAAGTCAATTTATGAAAATAATTTTGAAAACTTTGAGTATTATCTTCATAGAAAATTTATAAAGATAATTTTGATAAAAACTCGATTAATATCTTCATAGTAAATTTTTGAAGATAAATTTTGATAAAAAACTTGATCAATATCATATTTAAAAAAAAACATTTTATCTTTATTATTCAACAACAATTTTTGTTTAAAAAAATCTATTTACAATTTATATTTTTTCATAATTAAATAATCATCACATATGTACAGAACATATTCAAATATATCATAACAGAATTAAAATACAAAAACAAACATCTCTTGCATCAAATATATATTTAAAGATCAATTTTATGCAAATACATATTCAAAAATATCCAAAAATATCAAAAATTGCTAAAACATGTAAATTTATATTAAAAATAATTATTCTAATTTTTCTGGATTTTTCTGAATTTTTCTGGATTTTTTTACGCATTTTTATTAATTTTTCCTATTTTTTCTATTTTCCGAAATTAAATATATAATAAAACTAATAAAATATTGGCGGACTAACTTGGACCGTTGGATTTTCTCGGATCAGATCTGGAGCGTCTGATCTGTAGACTAAATTTGGACCGCAGGATCTGATGACCTTCGATCTGGAGCGTTGATTGCTTTGATCGAATCTGGACCGTCTGATCCTCTGATTGAATCGGACCGTAGATCGCTTTGATCAATCTGGACCGTCTTATCCTCTGATTGAATATGGACTGTAGATCTAGCTGACTATTGACCGATGACCGTTGACCGACGACCGACGACCGTTGACCGACGACCGATCGGGTTGGATCTCGGATTTCGGGTCGGATCTTGGATACCCAGGTGAAGAAACGATGACGGTGACTTCAAGGCGTTCCTTGGCCGCTCCTGGTGGTTTTCGAAGCCTGCAACCTTGTCGGCCCGACGTGAATGGGCTGCTGCATCCGTTTGGTGGTGTGGTTCACTCCGAACCACCAGAAGTGGTGGTTCATGCGGTGGTTGACGGCGGCAAGGATAAAAAAAATTTCGAAAAATTTGCAGAACTTCCAAATGCAAATTCGAGCAATTCTAAACACTATAATCAATCAAAAACACTCCTAAATGATCCTAACACTCTTTAATTGGATCGAAATCCTCCCATCACTTCGAATTTGCAAATTTTTGCAATGCGAACACTTTCTCCTCTATTTTCAGATCTCGATCGTGTAGTGTGTATTTTGCGAAATTGAATTGTGCTTTCTGCTTGTGGGGTGATCCTATTTATAGAGTTCGAAACAATTTGTCATTTCGAAGCTTTGTAATTGTTCAATTTTTGAATCACGAATCGTTATACTTTTTCACATAAGAACGATTCAAAATTGGGACTCGATTCGTGATTGTTGATTCAAATTGATCACGAATCTTATGTTTACAGATCATGACTCCTTGATTAAGTGTATTTAATTTGATAATTGATACAATTCGGCCAATTTTGAAATTTGAAAAATCATGTCCATTCGAATTTTTTCCCAATTTTCATGACTCAATTAATGTGCCTTTTAGGATGAAATAATACACGAATTGTGTATAGATGTGATGTATCCCATGCCTAGTTTGTGTATGCACAGTTAATTTCGAAAAAATACAAAGATTCGTTGATCAAATGATGTCTCAAAGTAGATGAACCGATGTTCTTTTGGGAAAAAAAATTGGACAAAAAGAGGCAAAATCTGCCTTGGGCTAGGATCGAACTCGGGTCCCTTTGCTCCTGTGTTATGGTCTGAACCGTTAGGCCGTTGGCCTGTGCCTTGGTCATATAGCTAACCCACTAATACTTAAGACTAATAAAATATATGTTATATTAAGCTCAAATAATTATTTATTTTAATTTTTCTTACATATATTTTATTTACATTACTATTATTCATTTAATTATTTTATTATACATATTTATTCCTCTATTTTTTTATTTTTTCTATTTTCTCTTTTTATTATACTATTATTTATTATTTTTATTATTATATTTTATATTTTTAATGAACTCAACATGACATTAATTTATTCTAAACTTAAGCCTAATTTTTAATTGGGTAAAAATTGGGTGTCTACGCTGCCCCTCTTGTGGTAAAGTTTGAACAAAACTTTTGCCAAAAGACACAAGGATAGCCAATTTTTGCTTAATTTCTCCTGCCAAATTTTGTTTTTAACAAAGAGATTTTTATCTTGTGCTAAACTATCTGTCAGTTTAGACTTTAAGATTTCTAGGTCAACTGTCGGGCCTAGCTTGGAAAATGATAGGCCATCTGTCGGGCCTAGATTTAGAAAAATGATAGGCCATCTGTCGGGCCTAGATTTAGAAAATGATAGGCCATCTGTCGGGCCTAGATTTAGAAAATGATAGGCCATCTGTCGGGCCTAGACTAAAAAACTGATAGACCGTCTATCGGGTCTAGATTATAGAAAACTGTTAGGTTATCTGTCGAACCTAGGTTTGGTCATTTGCCAGACCTATGGGCTTTGGTTTGGTCATTTGCCGGACCTATGGGCTTTGGTTTGGTCATTTGCCGGACCTATGGGCTTTGGTTTGGTCATTTGCCGGACCTATGGGCTTTGGTTTACTGGGGATTTTTGAAACCTTAAAGATTTGGTTTCTTGATCCATTTGGGAATTCTTGATCTTCCGGGAAACTTGATCTTCTAGGATACTTGATCTTCTGATCCACTTGGGGATTTTGATTTTCTTGGAAACTTGACTTGTTGATTCATTTGAGGAAAACTTGATCTTTTTGATCACTTAGGAAACTTGATCTTCTTGATCACTTTAGGAAAATTGATCTATCTTGATCCATTTGAGGAAAATTGATCTATCTTGATCCATGGGGAATCTTGATTTTCTCAGAAACTTGACTTATTGATTCATTTGGGAAAACTTAATCTTTCTTGATCCACTCGGGGACTCTAAACTTCTTGATCCATTTGAAGAATCTTGGTATTTCGTCGGTTAATGTGTTTAGGGCTTTTCCGTTGTTCACATAACCGTGTTCAAAAACTAGTTACTTGTGCAATATAATCACCAGATAAAATTGCATATATGCATTTTAAGGCCATATGGATGCTCAAATTACTTTCTAACAGTTTTAGTTTGGGAATTTGTTTAAGTGATAGGTTGAGATTTGATCTGGTTTGAGAATTTATGGTTATTTGGTGATGAATGGGATGAGATTTGGTCTGATTTGAGAATTTTTGGAAATTTGTTTGAATGATTTAATTAACGGGTTGAGATTTGACTTGAGTTCAAAGTTTTTGGATATCAACTTTGCTTGTAAAAACTAAAAATGAAATCAACTGAACACAGAAAATGACAAATTTTATTGATCATTCATAATACATCTTTACAGCATCTGAGTTTACAGGATCCTTTAAATCAGGTCCATCCATTTGGGAAAGAATCAATGCTCCTCCCGACAATACTTTTCTAACTACATACGGTCCTTCGTAATTTGGTGTGAACTTTCCTCTGGAGTCTTGTACATTTGGCAGCATCTTTCTCAAAACCAAATCACCTTCTTGGAAGCTTCTTGGCTTGACCTTCTTGTTGAATGCTTAGCCATTCTTTGCTGATATAACTGGCCGTGACACATTGCAGTCAGCCTCTTTTCATCTAACAGATTCAACTGTTCAAATCTTTGTTTTATCCACTCAGCTTCATCGAGTTTGGTTTCTACTAATATACGAAGTGATGGAATTTCAACTTCTACAGGTAAAACAGCTTCAGTTCCGTATACCAAGGAATAGGTGTTGCCCCGGTTGATGTTCTTACAGACGTTCGATACGCCATTAATGCGAGCGGTAACATTTCATGCCAATCTTTATAGACAATGGTCATCTTCTCAATAATTCTCTTGATGTTCTTATTGGCGGCTTCAACTGCCCCATTCATCTGTGGCCGATACGGAGTAGAATTCCGATGCTTGATCTTGAATTGCTGACACAAATTTGTTACTTCTTTGTTGTTCAAATTCGTACCATTATCAGTGATGATACTTTCCGGAGTTCCATATCTAGTGATGATGTCTCTTTTGATAAACCGCACAACCACGGACTTCGTTACACTTGCATAGGAAGCGGCTTCTACCCATTTAGTGAAGTAATCGATTGCAACCAATATGAACCGATGACCGTTTGAAGCTTTAGGTGAAATTGGCCCAATAACATCTATCCCCCATGTTGAGAAAGGCCATGGGGTTGACATTAACTGTAATTCTTTTGGAGGGGCACTTATCTTGTTTGCATAGATCTGGCATAAATGACAAGATCTCACATGTTTGATACAGTCTGATTCCATAGTTAACCAAAAGTATCCTAATCTCATAATCTTTTTGGCTAACATGTAACCACTCATATGAGGACCACAAATTCCTTCGTGAACTTCTTCCATGAGCTTCTGGGCCTCTTTTTCATCTACACATCTTAACAAAGTCGTGTCGAATGATCTTCTGTATAACGTATTTCCACTTAGCAAAAAATGACTGGCCAAACGCCTCAGTGACTTCTGATCTTTCTTGGTAGCACCTTCAGGATAATTACCCGTTTGCAAAAGAACTTTAATATCTTGGAACCAGGGTTCATCTGATTCATCATGGCAGAATGCGGGTTCACTTCTCACCCGGACTTGCAAAGGTTGGATTCTTGCTCCTTCAGTAAACTGAATTAATGAGGCCAAAGTAGCCAGAGCATCAGCAAACTGATTTTGAGTTCTTGGCACATATACAAAGGAGATTTCCCTGAATCTTTCTATCAATTCTGCCAAGTGATTATGATAAGGAATCAACTTGGGATCCTTTGTTTTAAAATCTCCTCGAGTTTGAAAAATAATAAGTGATGAATCTCCAAAAACTTCGAGCTCTTGAATTTCCATTTGGATTGCCATCTCTAAACCCAAAATGCATGCTTCATATTCTGCTATATTATTCGTATAAGGGAACATTAATCTGGCCGCTGTTGGGTATTGGTTTCCTTCAGGTGAAATTAGGACTGCCCCTATTCCACATCCATCACATTAGCTGCTCCGTCAAAATACAATTTCCAATTCGGCATTCTTTCATCTTCCGTTTGTGTTACCCGAATCCCTTCATCGGGGAATTGATCTTGTTCCTTTAGTTCCTCATCAACCGGGCTTTCAGCGAGTTGATCAGCCAAGGCTTGTCCTTTAATTGAATTTTGTCTAACATAGGTAATATCAAACTCAGACAGCAACATTTGCCATTTTGAAATTCGACCGACCAAGGCGGGCTTATTTGCCAGATACCTCAAAGGATCATGCTTTGTAATTAACTCGATTGAGTAGAAGAGCGTGTATTGCCTGAGTCTATGCATAGTCCATACTAATGCACAGCAAGTTCTTTCTATCTCTGAGTACTTTTGCTCTCCATTTGAGAATTTTTTGCTCAAGTAATAAATAGCTCTTTCTTTTCCATTTCATCTTTTTGCCCGAGTACACAACCCATGGATTCCGAAAAATTGTCAAGTATAAGAACAAAGGCTTTTCGGGTACTGGAGTGATCAAAACTGGGGGATTTGTCAGATACTGTTTAATTCGGTTAAAGGCTTCTTCACATTCTTCATTCCATTCAATTTGGGCATTTTTTCTCAATAATTTAAATAGTGGTTGACATTTATCCGTCAACTGGGAAATGAATCGAGCAATGTAATTTAGTCTCCCCAAAAGACCTCTAATTTCTTTCAATGTTGTTGGGGGAGGTAATTCCTGAATTGCTTTGACCTTATCAGGATCAATTTCTATTCCTCTTTGACTGATCACAAATCCCAATAGTTTCCCAGAAGTTACTCCAAAAATGCATTTTTCTGGGTTTAATTTTAATTGAAACTTTCTCAATCTTTCAAAAAGTTTCCTTAATACTTCCACATGATCTTCTCCTTCTTTTGATTTGGCAATCATGTCATCAACATATACTTCCACCTCTCTATGCATCATGTCATGCAATATGGTCTGCATTGCTCGCTGATAAGTTGCTCCGGCATTCTTGAGACCAAATGGCATGACCTTATAGCAAAAAGTTCCCCAGGCTGTGACAAATGTGGTTTTGACTTTGTCCTCTTCGGCCATCAATATTTGATTGTATCCCGAAAATCCATCCATAAATGAGAATAGATGGTTTCCAGCTGTATTGTCTACCAAGACATCAATATGTGGCAACGGGAAATTATCTTTTGGGGTCGCTTGATTCAAGTCTCTAAAGTCCACACAGATTCTAAGTTTCCCATTTTTCTTAAGTACTGGTACTATGTTTGATACCCAATCTGAGTAATCCGAAACTTCAATGAATCCAACTTCGAGTAATTCTTGACCTCATCTTTAATTTTAAGTAGCAAATCGGGTCTAAATCGCCTTAGTTTTTGCTTCTTAGGCTTAATGCCTTCTTTGGTTGGCAATTTATGGACCACAATTGACGGATCTAAACCGGGCATATCACTATATGACCATGCAAAAACATCCAAATACTCTGCTAGTAACTTAATCAAACCCTGTGTTGTGTCTTCTGGCAATTTACCCCCAATTCTCAAATTCCTAGGATCTTCACTTGTTCCCAAATTAACCAATTTAGTGGGTTCAGGGGTTTCAATCCTTTCATGATCAAAGTTTTGCCAATTTTCTTGTGTTTTCAATTGATAATCGATATCATCTTCAACGACTAACCCAGTAGGGTTGGAGGTGATATCGATATTTTCAGTATTTACAGACGCGAGATATCCCGGAACTCATTACAAAAGTCGGATCTGGTAGAATATGAATGGGGAAAGAATAAGAATATGGAAAAACACAAAAGAATTTATTAAATTTGAAATGGTGTTTAAGTACACTTATTTGAGCAACACATAAAGCAGAAAAATACAAAACGCAATCTAATATCGGTCCTTACTTAAGAAAATTAAAACTAGCACAAGGTATGGAAAACCAATTCTTCAAAGCTATCTTCTTGGGTGGATCATCTTCCTTGGAGTCATCTGTCTTGGACATGATGAGGCTTTGGAAAGGAGCTTCTGATGTGCGGAATCTCGATGTCTGGATCATATTCTTTATTAAGTTTCCTTGTTCTCATCTTATTCTTCATGTCTGCTACCTCTGTTTGAGTAGGAGAATATCCTAGGCCAAAAGTTCCTATCTGAGCTTCTTTTCTTCATTTATTACACAGACTTCTTCAAATATTTGGAGCCCAAGTCTTCTTCTTCTCCTTTTCCAATGTATGGAATAGCCGTTTCTTGATAGATGGCATAATCTTGTTCTCCCATAACGGTAACAAGTTGGCCATTTGCTACAAATTTAACCCTCTGGTGCAAGCTTGAGGGTATTGCTCCTGCTGCATGAATCCATGGCCTTCCAAGCAACAAATTAAATGTTCTTGGGATATCTATCACTTGAAAAGGAATTAGGAAAGTTTGAGGCCCAATAGTGACCTCTAATTCCACTTCTCCAATTATTTCCTTCTTTGATCCATCAAATGCTCGTACTACAGTAGGACTTGGCTTGATATTTGACGGGTCTACTTCCAACAAATTCAGAGTAGCCAGGGGGCATACATTCAGAAGAAGATCCATTGTCAATAAGCACTCGGGAGACGATTACCATTGCTTTTGACAACAATAAAAAGAGCTTTATTATGTTGGCCACCTTCTTCTTCTAATTCTTCAGATGAGAAGCTAATTTGCTCATTTGCAAAGACAGAATTGATATGTTCCAAGGTTTTTTCTGTCACATTCTCTGGAACTTTTACTTCTTTGAGAACTTGAACAAGGCCTCACGGTGAATATCAGAGCTAATTAACAAACCCATGAGTGATATTTGGGCTGGCGTCTTGACTAGTTGTTCAACTACTTTGAATTCACTTGCCTTCATGAGTTTAGCCAATATTGCTTTCTCATCTTCCTTCTTTTCTTCATCATTCGGCGGCGGCGATGAATCCATGGTCACCTTCTTTGCAGTTGGTTCATAAAGTCTTCCCGAACGGTAAGCCCGCCAATCATAGAAGGTGATTAACTGTCTGGTAATCAAATGGGGCAGCTTTGTAATCTTTACAGCAATTGGGATTTGAAAAGTATAACTTCTAGGCTTCGAGACAGTTGCCTCTTCTTTACTGTTGTTCATCTCAAATTTGATTAACTTCGGTTCACATGTGATCATGCCAACAAATTTTTCTTCTTTCTTGGTACAGGCTTTTCTTCATCTTCAGACTCTGATCCCCATCCAGTGGCAGGAGCATCGCATATACGCGTGGTTCAAACCAATAGTCAACCAGATATTGGTACTTTCCATCATCTCCTAGAGTTCCGACAGTTGGGTCTCCAGCTTGGTATCTTGCCCACAATTCTGCCTGTGTGCTTGACTTTCTTGGTTTGGGACCAGCATTTCCATGATATCTTCTTTCTTTATGATTCCATTTTGCAACAAGTTGTAAATGGCTGGTCTGGTTTTGGTGCGATCTCTCAGATTGATATAGGGTAAATGCCCCATTTGGCGGAGATTCCATGCCACTTGTTCTATGGTGATAGGCAATTCATCCAAGTTGACTTCTGGGTCCGGCGCTTCGGCAGTGATCATATTAATAACCGACCCATGATTTGGCAATGGATTAGTAGAAACATTTGGAGGCTCACAAAGTCTAATTGGATGGTCTTTGCATCAATAATCTTGAATCTTATGTTTGAGTCTCCAACAATAATCAGTGGAGTGCCCGATTTGCCCCATGTGATATTCACATTTTAAATCAGGGTTGTAGTTCTTGGGCTTATAATCATCTCTGGGTACTTCAAAGCCAATCAGATTATCGGCTCTCAATTTAGCCCACACTTGGCTGAGTGGAACCGGTATTGGAGTAAAATTGCGTCGGTTGGGCCTTGATTGTTGATTCGAAACAACCCTTTGTTGACTTTGACCTGATTGGTCGGCAGAACTATGGATTTAGTAGGGTTTGCTGGACTTGAGATATTGACCATACCGACAGTCGAATCCTTTCCTTTGTACGTGACATTTTTAGGTGCTGTATATTTCTTTTCTACTTGCAGCTTTCCGGCTGAGATAGCATTCTCAATTCTGCATCCGGCTACTACCACTTCTGAAAAACTTGCTGACGCATGCCCTATGAGATGAGAAAAGAATGGCTCTTCTAGTGTGTTGATGAAAGTAAAAGTGAGATCCTTTTCAGGCATTGGATTGGTGATTCTTGCAGCTAAAGCTCTCCATCGCTGAGCATATTCCTTGAAAGCTTCGTCTTTCTTCTTCTTCATAGTACTCAAATCCCAGACCGAGGGTGCCATTTCGATATTGAACTTGTATTGGTTGAAAAATGCCCTGGCTAATTTATCCCAAGTATCAATTTCTTGTGAGTCCAATTGGGCATACCAGGCTAATGCTGGACCAGTAAGGCTATCTTGAAAGGTCTGTACCATCAGTTTATCAAATTTGGCATACTGCCCCATACGTCGTACATATAATCTTGTGTGCATGTTAGGACAGCCAGTTCCATCATATTTTTCGAACTCGGGTGCCTTAAATTTTTCAGGAAAAGCACCTTCCTCAAATTGTGGCAGGCTTAAAATCGCAGTCTGATCAAAGCCGTCAAATGCCTTCATCTTTTCAAACAGTTTCTTCTCCATGTCCTGCTTGGGCTTCAAGTTCTTTCTTTAGCTCGGACATATTGAACTCAGTGTGGGAATCATCAACGTTGACTGGTTGCTGCATGATTCTTTTCCTTTCTGTTCCCCGGAAGATTCTTCAGATGCTATAGGGGTCTTGGACTGGGTAACATTCTGAGTAAGGGTCTGCATTTGTTCGGTAATTCTAAGCAGGGTTTGTTCCATGGCATTGAGTCTCTGTTCAGTGGTCTGATCAGGGGTAGTGTTCCCGGTACTAGCCATCTTTGCTCGTGATCTAGTATAAATGGGACTTCTAACTGGTTTGGGAGCTATCTTTCAGGATTTTGGATTCGCTAGACTTGATTCGTAACTGGACCGTAAGAAGTAAGAAGATAAGAATACTAACATACAAACACAAGGATGCAAATATGAATGCAAATGGGGATAATGACCATCAAATTTTGATAAACACATTTATTGGAGTTGTAATAATTCAAAAAACAATATTTCATACAGTTAAATTACTATACTAAAAGTTCAAGAACCTTAATTGCTAAAACTAAACTCAGGACTTCTAAACTAGTCTTCTAGTCTTGGCAGGGCAGATGATTTGATCCTCAAGTAGTTGAGTCCTTTTTCGAGCTTTCTTCAATTCATCCTCTAACAGTGCAATCCTGTTGTGAGCTTTTTCCAAGCGGTCAATCATCTCTCTATCTCTTTGCAGGTGATCCCGATGACACTTCAAGCCGAGCTGAAACCATTTCCATGTAACAATCATTTCAGGATCAGGTTCAGGTGGTGCTGGTTCAAGAATGTTAGGAGCTTCATATTGGATGTCCTTATTCTTCTTCATTTGATTGGCTATGTACCACCTGGTTGCTCTATAATCCTGAGTCACTTTATTTTCTGGCTCGACTTCGAAAACTGCCTTGATTTTCTATCATCCCAGATGGCTTTTATTGGTTTACCTGGACTTGCTTTGCTATCTGAGTCATGGGTTAGATCCATATAGTCAAGAATAACTCGTCCCAACTCTGGCTTGACAGTAATGTCTTGTAGCATGCCATATTGCCGGATAACACTTGAGGGAATAGCCTGTACAGCCAGATTCCAATGAGAGGCACAGTTAGGTATTTCTTGCAACTTAAGATAGCAACGGGACACTTAAACCAACGGGCTTGCCACATAAAGTCTTCAGGTCTCATGTCTTCAAATATTGCAAGTATAGACCAGAAAGGCTCGTTATCTTCCATATGGACCCGTTCAGCAAAAGACTGGATGTCATAATTCGGGCGGATAAGGGACCCATTAGCTAGATCTTTTCCGTAGTACTTGGTGTGACTCGCGAACCAAACCATCAATAGATGCATGCTTGCCTTGAAACTGCCCCTGCCCTTAGACTTGATGTGATTCAAACTTCTGATTGTTCTGCTAGAAGGGCGGGAACATATGACTTGCCAGTTAGATATTGTGCTACAAGCTCGATGACTCGGAAGTGAATGAACAGTTTCCCATGTGGAAAGAGTATGGTAGCAAAAGCAGCCACTATGAAAGCATTAACTCGTTTTCATTCCAGGTCACAACTGATACTGTAAAGGAATCTCGGTTGCTTATGTAATTATCAAAGTTTCCAAACCAATCCATCAAGGTAGTTAATCGGATGGAGAATTTATGCAACCCTTCATGGCTTCAATTATTGCTTCTCTTTTAGTCCAAAAAATTCTGAAATGATGCGGATCGACTTTGAGTAAGGCTTGGTACATAGATTCCTTCGGAAGTGGGTGGGGCTTGAAGCAACCTAGCATATTTCTTCAATGGTAGGACTTAGCACGTGTTGACCTAGACGGAATGCCACTTCATTGGGTTCCCAGAGATGAACAAGGGCTCGAAACATGGTAAATGGAACTTGGACTTTAGGTAAATTGAGGATCGGGCCCAACCTATCCTTAATGAATGATTGTTGATCAGGTCAAAACTAACCAACCATCGTCCAGTAACAGCATTAGATCCTTGAAAGTCTCTACTCTCGGGTTCCTTGATGAGACGAGCCCATAGGCTATCGTTACTGTCCGAACTCGAGGAAATCATTTCCTGAGGATTATAAAGACCTTATTAGGAGACAAATCCTAAATTTTTTTAAAAAAATTTACAACTTCATTTTTTGAAAAAAATTGGTCAAATCCCAAGAATGAATGCATGATTTGATAAGGTTCTATAGGTTTCCCCGGTCTAGCAAATCATAAGGCTAAACCGGAGTGGGAGTCTTTTCTTGATCTAGAGGGTGGAAACCACAGCCTCCGGACCTTACTTCGAACTCCTCGCTTAGGCTCTTAAGATGGCCTGGGTTCGACCGTATCTAGCACACATTGTGTGCATGAATGCAAATGCATATGCGAATGAAATGAACTAATTTAAAATCTAAATCACAGGCATATATACAAAAACACATACAAACATATAATTATACAATATACAAAAATAAAGGATAAATTTTAAATTTTAAACTTAAGTGGCTAGCCCTCTTTTTTTAAAATAATAAGCGAGTCCCCAGTGGAGTCGCCAAGCTGTCGAGCCTGAATTTTGAAAATCATCCGGTTTATTTCTTTTAACCCGATTCACATTAAACCCTAACCCATTTAACATGAAATCCTCGACTAGGGATTAAAAGAAATTTAATTTTGAAAATATTTTGGAGTCGCCAACCGATAAAATCGAAAAAATGAAAAGTTAGGATTAATGGGTCGGTTAATCCTAACTTAGCCACTAGTGTAAATCCCCGAAATTTTCGATCCACAAATAAAGACCTAAACCCTAAACGGAAGTCAAACGGATCCTTAGGTTAAACAAAACCCTAGTTTACCATAACCGTTTAACTCCGGCATTGCCGTCTTCTCAAGTCATAGAAAACGAAGTTGGAAAAATAAGCTCGAATAGTTCGTAATAACCATAGGTTTTATAAAAGTTTCAGTTTCGCGAAATTCGGATGTCCGTCGAACCCGAACGGACACAGTTCTTGAAAAATGTGTCCGGAAGCCCGGAATAGGAAAAATATTTCGAATGCACCGTTAGACTCGTAAAAATATAAGATTTCCAAAAATATCAATTTCGTAATTTTTCGATAACTAAAAATATCAAATATCGCCTTTATACTCGTATTTTCTTACTACCGGTATTAAATTATCATGTTTACTTTTACATTACACTATTTTCTACTATTCTACACTATTCATCTATCTCTACTTTTTCTTACAACCTACTCTTACAAACCATACACCTATTTCTTACATTTTTTCTTTTCCAATACAATTTCACATCTTTCATTTCTTACTTTAATTAATCAAAAGACAAGAAAATCAATTTTTGGTCTTCCCCATGCTCTAAAATAGCGCCGGCCACTCAAATAATCTCCCACATTTTCCTATAAATACCCCTTCATACCTTCACTTCTTTCACACTTCTTCATCTCTAAAGTTACTATACTAAAATTTCTCTCCAAATCCTCTCAAGAGTTCTTCAAGAAAGTCCTCTTAAGTTTAGCTTCCTTAGGTAAGAAATTTCTCAAGATTTCTTCATGTTCATTTACTTAGTATGAGCTTAGTGTGTGTTTTCTAAAACCATGAAGGTTAAGAAAGCAATATTAGGTTCATGCTTTGTTTTTGTTCATAATCAAAAATCCTCCATGATCATTTATGTCTCTATTATGTTCCTTTATGTTTTCTTATATTTCCTTTATGTTTATTACTATCTAATATATCTATATAACTACATATACTATTTAGAGCATATAAGCTCATAGCCTTGCAATTTATTTACCTTTCATGCAATTCATTTATTTCAATGCAATTTATTTAAATTCAAGTTGATTTTAAGACTAGTCATTCTAGTCTTAGACTTGTCCTCATCAAGTCAAAACAATTCTTTTCTTTTTCGGGACTAGTCTTTTCTTAGTCCCGGGGTACCTTGATAAAGCTAAGGTCCCAATACTTGATTTACTTTATTATTTAAGCTTTCAAGTTATTATGTTCCTTTGTATTTCTATAATTTTGATTCATATTCATGCATGAACATAATGTTTTTGTCTCAACAAAAACAAATGAGAAAATGTTTTCTTGAATTAAAGATTCTTTCTAAAGAAATAAATATGGGAAACGGATTTCTAAAAACTCATGAACATGCATGGAATGATTTTCTTACATAAACCAAAGGTTTTATGAAAACTTATCTTTTATCAAGAAGTAGAAATTCTTTGAAACATTACAAGAAATAAAATATCATTTCGCTACTTTTGAAATCCAAGTTTAGAAAACAAAACCACACTTTAGGAAATTAAAGTAATTACAAGAGATTTCATTTAGAAATAAAATCTTTATTTAATGATCAAAAGATCTTTCAAAAGTAAAATAGGATCTCAAATTCAAAGACTTTTAAAACCTTATTTTAAGTTGAGACAACTTCATTTACTTCATACATTTGTTATGAGTCATTAAATATATTTATACCTTTCAAAAGTTTACAAAATAATTGAAATGTTATCTTTTCAAAAAAGCTTTGTTTACAAAAAGGAAAGCAAGTGTTTACAAATTCGTGGCAAATCTGATCGCTACCTTTCCGGAACCCAAACGACTTAGTTTTATGGAAATAAGCTTAGAAATGCGTAGATCGTTTCGAGTAGGTAGAAAACGGTATATTATACGCGAAATTCCGAGTTAAAATGAGCAAGTTATGGCCATTTTAAGTTAGAATTTCCCCTTTATACGATTTTACTACGATTTTTAAGAAAAGATTAGAATTTTCAAGAATAGAATTTCACGAAATACTCATTTGGGTATTCTTCTTGAATTAGATAATCACGAGGAGGATTGTTTGTATCCCGAGGATTACTACGATTAAGAGGAATTTCCGATCGACCCATCCAATTCAAGAAGGTGTCACCATGGCCGAGTGAGTTATTCCCGTTATTTTTCATACTCTTGCTTGTGCTTGTAAATTAGTTGCACTAGAATCTAAGCAAACTCAAAAAGAAGTGTATGATAATATGTTGAAGGAATATAAGTATATCGAAACTCAATTTGTTTGTAATAAAGTTGTATGTACATTATATCTTGAATTGTTTGAAATTGGTTGATCACTCGAAAGAAGTAAATGTAACTACTAGACTTTAATTAAAGAAATTATTCATGCACTTCATATGTTGAGTCACATTGCATTCGCTACTATACAATTGGTGGGACAAGTGTATAATAGTGGTGGTAGACATAACCGGTATATCATGTAAGTGGCGAGTAGGAGCCGTAAGAACTACTTAAATTGATGGCTAGTAGGAGCCTGTAATAACTACAAGTTTTTGTGGCTAGTAGGAGCCTGTAATAACTACAAATTTTTGGTGGCTAGTAGGAGCCGTAATAACTACAAAATTTTTGATGGCGTATAGGAGCCGGTAAGATCTATAAAAGTGTTTTTAAAAGTTGTGGCTGTAATTGGCCTGAATACCCAACCCCGAATGAAGGGCGTAAATTCATTCAACATATGATTCCCGGAAAGTCATATGTCTTGTATGCTCACGTGGTTGTTGCATTTCATATGTTTGAATAATAAACTTGATTGTAAATTTTATTTGAGTATGAATTTTGGGATTTACTCACTAAGCCCATAAGCTTACACCCCTATAGATATTTGTATTCTCAGGAACACCTATTTTTGAGCCCGAGGCCATCCCGCATCCGTATACATTTTATGTTGAAGCTTTTGGAGGAAATCTACTCGAAGACTTAGATTAGACTTCCTTTGAAATCTTTAATTTTGGTTATTATGAAGTTATATCGATCCTTGGTTTAGCGGGGGTATGCCCCTAAGAATTTATGTATCAGACCTTTGGTTATTTATGATATGATATATTTATTTCTGAATTCTTGTATGTTTAACTTTACTTGCTTAAACTATGCTTCCCAAAAGCGTCTCCTATTACCGTGTTAGACGCCTTACATATAATACTAAGGCTTTCGCATGACTAAGGTAGCCATTCTTAAGCCTTGATATTATATGTGGCGGACTGCCACGTTTAGGGTACCCTTCGGGGCGTGACAGTTTAAGTTGGTATCAGAGCAACAAGTTTATAGAAATAAAGGTAATAGGAATAAATCTAGAATAGAAAAAGAGATAGATATGTTTACAAAAGGACTTAGATAAGATTAGACAAGTTTAGAAATTCTCAAAAAGGAGAATTAATAACCTTCCTTATCCTTTGTAGTTATTCTTGGAGAAGTTGGAATTAAGACCTAATGTTTGAATTTAAGATATGATGAAACCCTGTGGATTACCGATTAAGAGTAAAGCCTATGTAAGGAGTTTTCCCTATTAGATAGACTTAGAAGTTTCCTACGATGTAGAATGTTTTACGTACCATTACAACCACACCCTATGCTCCAAAAAGTTACATTCTTCTTTCCGAAATAATAGACGTTTAGTTTTTCCGATTTTCGAGCTTGGAATTCCATAGGACGATTATTAGCTATGCCCTCGGTGAGCCAGCAGATCATGGACGAGATAAGGATGTTTCCAACTATCATAAAGCCAGTCAAGATTTCGAATGGCCTGAGGAGTATACCCCGAATCGAAGACGATCTCGCGTGAGAAGCTTGACCGAGAAAGAAGGAAGGATCTGTATGAGCAATTCCAGGTGTTCAACAAGAATTTCTGTAACCAGAACGACTTAAGGATATAGGATTGATTGGTAGTTTAAAATTATGTTTTCGAAAAAGTGTTTAATATTTGTTGTATTTTGAATTTCTTTTACCTTGATTTCATTATAAGATTTTATTCCCTTCTATGCTTTTTTTAAATATTTGGTTTAAACAAATTTCCTCTCTTGATTTAGTTATTAAATTTCTCTTATGTGATATTTCCCTTCATATGTTTATTTCTTAAAAGCTTCCGCAATTTCCGTAACTTAGTATGCAAAAGCCTTAATAATCTAGTATTTACGTAAACAATTAAAACAGCCGACCTAGGAGAGGACGACCGAGGATGAGGCAGGCATCAAATAACCCGCCTGAAGAAGTTAATCAACCAGAAGTACCCCCTGTGGCTCCTGCCCCAGACCAGCAGGCAATCTCCAAGCCACTCTGGGTCAATTAACACAGCTTCTTAATGTGTTAGTTCACAACAAAGGAATGTGCCACCTCCGGCACCAGCACAAGCACCACCCCAGCAAGCACCCCAAGCATCTGTGCATGGACCAGCAGCACCTGATGCTCAATCACATACAGCCCCTGCCGCCTCCGCCACCACCTCGACCATACAGAACTTCACTCCCAGATTTTATCAAAAGTAACCGTTACTTTGACGGAGCTTTTGGAAACCAGACGAAGCAGAAGATTGGCTCGCGATAGAACGATCTTTTGCCGCTTATGAAGTTCCTTATCATCTTCGAATAAGCTATGGTACGTATATGTTGAGGTTCAACGCCCGCATCTGGTGGGAGTCCAAGAGTAGGGAATTGCCGCCGCCTATCACCTGGGAGATGTTTCGGAATGAGTTTCTGGAAAATTATTTCCCTGGAAGTCTAAGAGTAAGGTATAGTGCGGATTTCTTGCACATATCCCAGAGAGGAAAGACCATAGAACAATATGAGACGGAATTTAGCCGACTCTTGCAGTATGCTCCGGATTCTTATAATATAGTGAGGAGCTGAAACGACAAGTGTTCCTGAACGGGTTAGATGAGACTTAAGGATGCGATTGGAAGAGTTTGACATTCGCACCTTCAGAGAACTGGTTGAAAGAGCCAGAATTGTTGAAGGGGCCAAGAAAAGGAAAGCAGGGACCTTTGAGAAGAAAGTGCAGGTTTTGGCAGGAGATTTCAACCAGGAACAGGCTCCAATTTCCCTTCCAAAAGGTTTAAACCAATTAGCAACTTTAAGGGAAATTTTAGTGGACAGAAAGATAATTCCAAGATAACAGCAAATTGTTGGAAATGCAAAGGAGCGCATTACCCGAAGAGATGCCCCCTTCTCCAGAACAAGTGTTATTTCTGTGGTGACCCGAGCCATAAGATTCCGGACTGCCCAAAGAAAGCTTCTACGACTTGTTTCGTATGTAAGCAATTGGGACATTTTGCTAATGAGTGTCCCCAAAGGAATCTCCAGCAAACCGACCTGTTGGATCCTCGGAGGACTTGCCCCGACAAGGAGTGGGAATGGAAGCGGAAGTCGCTCGGCATCATCTATGCATGGGCTGAGAATTTATAACCTTGAAGGGCAATGGGTCTGCGAGGAGGATGCCGAAGAAGGATTAGAATTGGCTGCCCTGGACCATGGAGAGGAGTACGACTATAACTTGGTTACAGGTTAGCCTCAACCTTTAAAATATATGTCTGTTTTAATATCTGTTGAGTATCAAGTTATGATGTATGTTGGAGCTAATAGATGTTTAGGAAACCTTTTTAAAGACAATAAGACTAGTAACACGCGTCTTGAACGCAGGAACCATACAAATAGGGACCTAACCGCTTATACCCTCTTCGATACCGGCGCAACACATTCCTTTATTGCCACTAGTGTAGCCTTGAAGACCGGTTTACCCATCACCACAATCACAACAAGTTTTCGTATAAAAACCCCCACCGGTAGTGTGGTGACTACCAAAGAAGTAATAAGGAATTGCCCCATGAAGATACAAGGCCATGAAGCAACTACCGATCTTATAGTAATAGAAATTAGCAAGTACGAAGTGATTCTCGGAATGAGTTGGTTGTCCATGGTGGAAGCAAAGGTAGATTGTAGAAATAAAAGGGTGGAATTCATGAGACAAGATGGAAAGAAAGCTACGTTTTTGGGAGAATCCGCAAAAAGTTTGGAGTTAAGCTCGTTTGAGCTAATTGAAGAAGTTGAAGAAGGAATGGAAAGTTATGTGGGAAGTACGGAGGAAGATAAGGAAAGACCCAACATTGACGACATCCCCATCGTTAATGAATTCTCTGATGTTTTTCCAGAAGAATTGCCTGGGTTACCCCCAAAACGAGAAATCGATTTTGAGATCGATTTGATGCCAAAACAGAACCTATATCCAAGGCCCTACCGAATGGCACCTATTGAGCTCAAGGAACTCAAGAAGCAATTACAAGAATTGCTTGACCAAGGATTTATTAGACCAAGTGTCTCGCCTTGGGGAGCTCCGGTATTATTCGTGAAGAAGAAAGATGGATCGATGAGGCTGTGCATTGACTATCGAGAACTCAATAAGGTCACCATCAAGAATAGGTATCCATTGCCAAGGATTGACGATCTCTTTGACCAACTACAAGGAGCAAGTGTATTCTCACGCATTGATTTGAGATCTGGATACCACCAGCTGAGGATAAAACCAGAAGATGTGTCAAGACCGCTTTTAGAACTCGGTATGGACACTATGAGTTCATGGTCATGCCATTTGGATTGACAAATGCACCAGCTGCTTTCATGGACTTGATGAATCGGGTGTATAAACCGCTCTTGGATAAATGCGTGATTGTCTTCATTGATGATATTTTGGTTTATTCTAAAACTCGGGAGCAACACAAAGAACATCTGAGAATGGCATTACAAACCTTAAGGGAGCACAAGTTATATGCCAAATTATCCAAGTGTGACTTTTGGTTGGATCAAATATCTTTTCTAGGACATGTTATCTCAGGGAAAGGAATATCGTAGATCCCGAAAAGATTAAGGCCGTAATGGAATGGAAACAACCAAGGACGGTGACTGAGATTAGAAGTTTTCTTGGATTAGCTGGCTATTACAGGAAGTTTGTACAAGACTTCTCAAAAATAGCTAAGCCGCTAACTCAGTTGACCCAGAAGAATGAAAGATTCATTTGGAATGAGAAAAGAGAACAAAGTTTCCAGGAGTTAAAGCAACGATTGGTATCTGCTCCAATTTTAACCTTACCCGACCCAGAAAAGCCATATACCGTCCATAGTGATGCGTCAAGAAATGGCTTAGGATGTGTGCTTATGCAAGAAGGGAAGGTGATTGCTTATGCTTCACGGCAGTTGAGGCCGCATGAACAAAATTACCCGACGCATGATCTTGAGTTAGCCGCAGTTGTCTTCGCTCTCAAGCTTTGGAGGCACTATCTATATGGACAAAGATGCGAGATTTATACGGACCATAAGAGCCTCAAGTACCTATTCACACAAAAGGAATTGAATATGAGGCAAAGGAGATGGTTGGAGTTGATCAAAGACTATGATCTTGGAATAAATTATTGCCCTGGAAGAGTGAATGCGGTAGCAGACGCTTTGAGTCGAAAGAACCATGGAGAAGTGCAGCCATGCTCACAACTCAAAAAGAACTATAAAGGAATTCGAGAGATGAGCATCGAATTTGTGGGGCAAAGTGCGGAAATGGAAATTTCCCATTTGGTAATGGAGCCAACCCTGATCGATAGAATCAAAGAATCTCAACGATATGATGAAGTCATACAAAAGTTGAAAAGTGAGATACAAGGAGGAAGGTATGACGATTTTGAGATAGATGAGGAAGATGTAGTAAGAATGAATGGAAGATTATGTGTACCAATGATGAGGAGATGAAAAAGGA
The DNA here is from genome assembly GCA_024138025.1 of Combretum micranthum. Taxonomy (NCBI): domain Eukaryota; kingdom Viridiplantae; phylum Streptophyta; class Magnoliopsida; order Myrtales; family Combretaceae; genus Combretum; species Combretum micranthum. Next base: position 14,156 of record JAMXBD010000148.1, on the reverse strand, counting down.
AATAATGGATGAGGCGCATAACTCAGGATATACCATGCACCCCGGTGGTACCAAGATGTACCAAGACCTTAAAAGTCGCTTTTGGTGGAATGGAATGAAAAGGATGTAGCGAATTCGTGATGAAATGTCCCATATGTCAACAAGTAAAGATTGAACACCAAAGGCCAGGAGGACTTTTGAAACCATTGGCCATACCAGAATGGAAATGGGACCAAATTACCATGGATTTCGTATGTGGATTGCCCCGAACATCAGCCGGATATGATGCCATATGGGTAATTGTGGATCGACTTACCAAGTCAGCACACTTCATCCCCATCAACATGACCTACTCAATGGAAAAGTTGGCCCGGCTATATGTAAGGGAGATTGTGAGACTGCATGGAGTTCCAGCAGGGATTGTATCGGATCGAGATCCTCGATTCGTGTCAAAATTTGGACAAGCCTTCAGAAATGTATGGGGACCAAGTTACAGTTCAGCACAGCTTATCATCCACAAACTGATGGACAATCAGAGCGGACTATCCAGACTTTGGAAGACATGTTAAGAGCTTGTGTTATGGAATTCAAGGGAAGCTGGGAAGTACACCTACCTTTGGTAGAGTTTGCTTACAACAACAGCTATCATTCAACAATCAAGATGCCACCATACGAAGCTTTATACGGAAGAAGGTGTAGATCGCCTCTATTTTGGGATGATGTGGAAAATTAACAATTGGACCAGATCTCATCCAAGACGCCTCAGATAAAGTCAGGATTATTCAACAAAGGATGAAAGAGGCCCAAGATAGACAGAAAAGTTGGGCGGATCAAAAACGACGGATCCTTGAGTTTAACGTTGGAGATCATGTGTATCTGAAAGTGAATCCAATAAAGAGTATCCATCGTGTACGGCTCGAGGAAGCTAAGCCCAAGGTATATCGGACCTTTCGAAATCCTCGAACGGGTAGGAGATTTGGCTTATCGCTTGGCTACCACCAAACCTGTCGGGAGTACATAATGTCTTCCATGTCTCAGTGCTCAAGCATATCCCCGACCCTGATCGGATTATGGAACTTGAACCAGTCAGGCTAAAAGAGAACTTGACTTATGAGGAGCACCCAGTTCAAATTTGGATCAAAAGGTTCAAAAGCTGAGAAACAAGGAAATCCGATATGTCAAGGTTGTGGAGGAATCATTCACGAGAAGAGGCTACTTGGGAAGCCGAGGATGAAATCCGAAAGAAATATCCAAATCTCTTTGAAGAATCAGGTACGAATTTCAAGTTGCAAATTTCAAGTTTTGAGGACAAAACTTTCTTTAAGGGGGGTAGGTTGTAAATCCCCGAAATTTTCGATCCACAAATAAAGACCTAAACCCTAAACGGAAGTCAAACGGATTCTTAGGTCAAACAAAACCCTAGTTTACCGTAACCGTTTAACTCCGGCATTGCCGTTTTCTCAAGTCATAGAAAACGAAGTTGGAAAAATTAGCTCGAATAGTTCGTAATAACCATAGGTTTTATAAAAGTTTCAGTTTCGCGAAATTCGGATGTCCTTCGAACCCGAACGGACACAGTTCTTGAAAAATGTGTCCGGAAGCCCGGAATAGGAAAAATATTCCGAATACACCGTTAGACTCGTAAAAATATAAGATTTCCAAAAATATCAATTTCGTAATTTTTCGATAACTAAAAATATCAGATATCGCTTTTATACTCGTATTTTCTTACTACCGGTATTAAATTGTCATGTCTACTTTTACATTACACTATTTTCTACTATTCTACACTATTCATCTATCTCTACTTTTTCTTACAACCTACTCTTACAAACCATACACCTATTTCTTACATTTTTCATTTCCAATACAATTTCACATCTTTCATTTCTTACTTTTAATTAATCAAAAGACAAAAAATAATTTTTTCTTCCCCATGCTAAAATGGCGCCGGCCCTCTCCTCATGCCCAATTTTGTTTTCAATTTATTTAATTAACACAATTATCTCCCACATTTTCCTATAAATACCCCTTCATACCTTCACTTCTTTCACACTTCTTCTCTCTAAAGTTACTCTCAAAATCTCTCTCAAATTCTCTCAAGAGTTCTTCAAGAAGTCCTCTTAAGTTTAGCTTCTTTAGGTAAGAAATTTCTCAAGATTTCTTCATGTTCATTTACTTAGTATGAGCTTAGTGTGTGTTTTCTAAAACCATGAAGGTTAAGAAAGCAACATTAGTTCATACTTTGTTTTTGTTCATAATCAATCTCATGATCATTTATGTTCTCTATTATGTTCCTTTATGTTTCTTTATATTTCCTTTATGTTTATACTATCTAATATATCTATATAACTATATATATATTTAGAGCATATAAGCTCATGCCTTGCAATTTATTTACCTTTCATGCAATTTATTTATTCATGCAATTTATTTAAATTCAAGTTGATTTTAAGACTAGTCATTCTAGTCTTAGACTTGTCCTCATCAAGTCAAAACAATTCTTTTCTTTTTCGGGACTAGTCTTTTCTTAGTCCCGGGGTACCTTGATAAAGCTAAGGTCCCAATACTTGATTTACTTTATTATTTAAGCTTTCAAGTTATTATGTTCCTTTGTATTTCTATAGTTTTGATTCATATTCATGCATGAACATAATGTTTTTGTCTCAACAAAAACAAATGAGAAAATGTTTTCTTGAATTAAAGATTCTTTCTAAAGAAATAAATATGGGAAACGGATTTCTAAAAACTCATGAACATGCATAGGAATGATTTTCTTACATAAACAAAAGGTTTTATGAAAACTTATCTTTTATCAAGAAGTAGAAATTCTTTTGAAACATTACAAGAAATAAAATATCATTTTGCTACTTTTGAAATCCAAGTTTAGAAAACAAAACCACACTTTAGGAAATTAAAGTAATTACAAGAGATTTCATTTAGAAATAAAATCTTTATCTTAATGACCAAAAGATCTTTCAAAAGTAAAATAGAATCTCAAATTCAAAGACTTTTAAAACCTTATTTTAAGTTGAGACAACTTCATTTACTTCATACATTTGTTATGAGTCATTAAATATATATATACCTTTCAAAAGTTTACAAAATAATTGAAATGTTATCTTTTCAAAATGAGCTTTGTTTACAAAAAGGAAAACAAGTGTTTACAAATTCGTGGCAAATCTGATCGCTACCTTTTCGGAACCCAAACGACTTAGTTTTATGGAAATAAGCTTAGAAATGCGTAGATCGTTTCGAGTAGGTAGAAAACGGTATATTATACGCGAAATTCCGAGTTAAAATGAGCAAGTTATGGCCATTTTAAGTTGGAATTTCCCTTTATACGATTTTACTACGATTTTTAAGAAAAGATTAGAATTTTCAAGATAGAATTTCATGAAATACTCATTTTGGGTATTCTTCTTGAATTAGATAATCACGAGGAGGATTGTTCGTATCCCGAGGATTACTACGATTAAGTGGAATTTCCGAACGACCCATCCAATTCAAGAAAGGTGTCACCATGGCCGAGTGAGTTACTTCCCGTTATTTTTCATACTCTTGCTTGTGCTTGTAAAATTAGTTGCACTAGAATCTAAGCAAACTCAAAAGAAGTGTATGATAATATGTTGAAGGAATACTAAGTATATCGAAACTCAATTTGTTTGTAATAAAGTTGTATGTACATTATATCTTGAATTGTTTGAAATTGGTTGATCACTTGAAAGAAGTTAAATGTAACTACTAGACTTTAATTAAAGAAATTATTCATGCACTTCATATGTTGAGTCACATTGCATTCGCTACTATACAATTGGTGGGACAAGTGTATAATAGTGGTGGTAGACATAACCGGTATATCATGTAAGTGGCGAGTAGGAGCCGGTAAGAACTACTTAAATTGATGGCTAGTAGGAGCCTGTAATAAACTACAAGTTTTTGATGGCTAGTAGGAGCCTGTAATAACTACAAGTTTTTGATGGCGTATAGGAGCCGGTAAGATCTATAAAAGTTTTTAAAAGTTGTGGCTGTAATTGGCCTGAATCCCCAACCCCGAATGAAGGGCGTAAATTCATTCAACATATGATTCCCGGAAAGTCATATGTCTTGTATGCTCACGTGGTTGTTGCATTTCATATGTTTGAATAATAAACTTGATTGATAAATTTTATTTGAGTATGAATTTTGGGATTTACTCACTAAGCCCATAAGCTTACACCCCTATAGATATTTGTATTCTCAGGAACACCTATTTTTGAGCCCGAGGCCATCCCGTATCCGTATACATTTTATGTTGAAGCTTTTGGAGGAAATCTACTCGAAGACTTAGATTAGACTTCCTTTGAAATCTTTAATTTTGGTTATTATGAAGTTATCTCGATCCTTGGATTAGCGGGGGTATGCCCCTAAGAATTTATGTATCAGACCTTTAGTTATATGATATGATATATTTATTTCTGAATTCTTGTATGTTTAACTTTACTTGCTTAAACTATGCTTCCCAAAAGCGTCTCCTATTACCGTGTTAGACGCCTTACATATAATACTAAGGCTTTCATGACTAAGGTAGCCATTCTTAAGCCTTGATTATGTGTGGCGGACTGCCACGTTTAGGTACCCTTCGGGGCGTGACACCAACACATGATTCATCATGAGACACCCATGTGCTTTGCTTCTACCCTTCGTTATCATTTATGGACTGACTTTTTTTCTCATAATCACCCAATACTAGAAATATTCTCTTGTTGTTTAACTCGAAATAATAAACTATTAGTACTTTTCTTCCCTAAACAAAGAAACCGATTGATAGTAACCAAAGTGCTAGATTCAATAACCCTATTCCCAGTAATAGTTATTATTATCGGATCTAATTTCTCTCTTCATTTTTTTTTCATTTCATGGATGTGATAGAGGAGCACAGTCCTAGAAACAAGCAACCACATCTACAACAGAGAATTTTAGACCATGTTGGAGGTTTAGATGAGGAAGGTTATGTAGAGGAATCACGGCATGCTAGTAAGGAAAAAAGAATACTGAGTGTGGATCAAGTGAAGGCATTGGATTATCTAAGAATCATATTTGAATGCAATTATATACTTTATGTTTCATCATTTCTTCAAAAAAAAAAAAAAATAAATAAAGCATAAAACCAATCACCATTAGTTTGCTCTACAAAGAAGATGAATCAAAGCATTATAGAAAAGAGATCAAGCTTACATCCACAAGACTTCATGGCATTAGTTGTATTACATGCTTCCCCAGACTCTCCTGAATTTTCCAGAATCGGTTCTTAGCTAACACTTAAGAAAATAGATAAACCATTTCAGATTCAAAAACAAGGAAAAAAAATACCTTGCTACTCCAAGTGGAGGCATTGGTGTTGCAGAGAGCGGTGAAGACGATCTTACCCTTGCCTCACTGGCTTGATAATTATACTTAAGCCTAACACCATTAACTTGTTAGCCATTCACCATAGTTTAACCATAAAGTTTAATTAACTTGGTATTCACGATTTTTTTCTGACTAAAATAGCACTCTTAAGTTCATAAGATATGCTTATGAGACATTGAAGAAGGACATTCAACAGCATTGATTCACACCTATTGTAAGAACATTATGTGAGTCATAGATAAAATTTTCAACAATAGATGATGGCATGGATTGTATAAATCTCCTCCAGAACTCCTAAAGGTTTCTTAACAAGCATACTAGTCCCCTATCAAGAAGTCACGTAACTACACAACATCATTAGGATGATACCATGTTCTAGAACAATCTGATTAAATACAAACGAACAGAATTGTGGTTTGACTATTAAAGGAAAAACAATCTATCTATTTTACAAAAATTTACAACTGTAACATCAAAGAAAAGTGACTTTAGTCTACTGTTTTCATTTAGGACACAGCTTTTTAATAGTCGCCAAATGAATGAACTCGGATTGTTTATACATGTAGCTAACAAGAATACGACCAGTTGCAATTCAAGCACATGCCCCATTACTCATTGCTTTTTATCCTCTATGGCTAAAATAACAAAATTTGGGTAATATGAACAAACTCTTTTTAAAGAAATAAAAAAAATTGCTACGATGTAAGGACTGATAAAACAAAATTGTTTACAAAGCTTTGTCAATAATCTTAGAATATCCTATATGATTAATCATTTTATTCATTTAAATGCAAAAGATTCTTTTATTCTCACAAGCCATTGCATGGACAATTTTATTTTTATTGTGTCCATAATTCTCATTAAAATGCTGATCAGCAAAGTTTCATGCATCATGCAATTCATGCCACTAAGCCAAAGAATCAACTCAAATATAGAAATACAAAATCAAGCATGGATGTTGTCTCATCTTGTAAGCTGGTATAAAAAGATATTTCCTTCTATTTTTCGAGCGAAAAACTGCTTTATAAAATGCTACTTCTAATGCATTTTCTCCATATGTGAGTTTTATTATTGTAAAGCTAGTGCATTAAACAAAAGGGTATTTGGATGATCTAAAACTAAACTAGACTAACTTAGTGAGCCAAAACTTGCCAGAATGGTTAGGAGTAGCAAATTATGCAATGACCTAATATCCCAGCATGACTTATACACGAATGATCCAACTGAAAGATGGGATGACAGGGGAAAAAAAACAATTGGTTATATAGAAAATCTAATAGACTTTAAGATTTTTATACCAAATAAAATTTTGATATAAAATGCAACATAAACAGTGTAACCACATTTACAATCCTTAAACATGGCCTTTTGCATGCTCCAAGTTGAGGAAAAACTAATTAAAAAAAAAAACAAAATTTGGGTAATATGAACAAACTCTGGAACAATTATTCACCATTCCATCACAGAGGATAGGTTGAGCAACAAAAATAGAGATTTGAAACATTAAAATAAAAATAAGAACAACGTGAATGAATGCATGCACAAGATTGAAAATGAAAAATCGCATTGACATTTTTTAAAAATGAGATTCTTCACAAAGTTGTGACCATAACCCTAGCATTCATACTCGATCAACTACAAACCAAGGGAAAAAAATAATTAAAAAAAAACCACTAAAGTCACATACCCACTAGAAATACAACGACAACCGATGAATTCTCTACATTAATACTCAAGAAAGGAATCGATATTATGCCAAATAAATAAATCTCATATGGGTACACATCCAGTACTGATAACATGCTTAAACTCAAGGATAACTACCTTACCCATTAAGGATTGAAACTAGATCTATAGATCAAGAGCAACTCACGCTAGAGACAGCTAAAAAATTTGAGTTCAAGACTGAAAGTTGGGAAGAACAGGAGTAAATATTTTTGATTTTTCGTTAAGAAGGGATGAAAAAATGATAGTGGGTGGGTAGATTTTACAAAAATGTGAATAAAATCCCAAATCATATGGAAAAAAATTAATCATAACCCTAATCATAGTACGGTCTTTACACAGTCGAACCAAAAAACTGTACGAACAACTTAATCAAAGTTAAAAAACGCATGCAAAACCTAGATTATGTGTTTCCACTGGTGAAAGGTCTATGTTGTCGAAGGATCCGAAGAAGTTTTCTGCACTAAACTTCCCGTGAAGGAATGGGAACGTCTGTGAACACGTCGATCGGAGTGGAATGGAGAGATCACTACGTCTCAAGTGGTCCGTCGAAGGTGGCAGCAGTACGGTGGAGATTCATTGGAGGTGGCAGTAGCGTGAAAGTCCGATGAGTGTCAGTGTGAGAGCGTTTGGACTTAGATCCAGAGCATATGTGAAACGTAATGTTTAGTACAGGCCAGGCGTTTCTTTTTGCCTTTTTAGTTTTTTATTTTGATCCACTGTTACTCAAAATGGCGGGACCATTTTTTTTTAGGAATTACTACGGCTAATATAGAAGAAGGGTTGCAAATTAAATGAATTTTTCCTAAACGTAACTAATAGTATTCTTTAATTGATGAACTTAAGTTATAAAAATGGGCGACGTTTGCAAATTTTGCAAACGTCACCCAATATCAAAATTTTTGTAGTGTTTTCGGCAAAAATTTAATTAAGTTATCCAAACTTCATAAAACCTAACTTAGAAAAGTTTAAAATAGCCGAAATAGAAGTAGATGAAGAGAGGAACAAAGCACCTCTAACCAACCAGACGTTGAAGCAGATCAACTGTAATTCCCCTAATTTCTCATAATCTAGTTTTAATAAATACTAAAAATATAATATAAATTTTTAAAGAATGGTTAAAACGAGTAACAAAAATCATTCCAAAATTTTTTTTCGCGATTTAAATTTTTAAATATGAACAAATTAGAATAAGGAATCTTTATCACTAAGACCTTAAAAGTTCATAATAAAGGATAAAAAAAAACTATTTCATATTTAATAACTTAAGTTTTAATGTTACAAAGAAAAAAATATTAACACCTTCAAGTTAAATAATTCTGAATCTATAAAAACTAAAATTTTGATCTAATCTAGTAATTTTTAATTAGTAAAAAGAGCTAAGTAACAAATATAAAATTAAAATTAAATTTCTAATCTAATAAAAAGTCTAGAATAAATTTATAAATAGAAATGATTTCATATGTAATTTCAAATCTTAAAAATTTATAATAAAGTCAAACTGAGGGCAATATAATTATTAATTTATCAAAATACCACGAAACGAAACTTGTAAACAAATAAAATATAATTTACGATAGCAGGTATAAAAACAGAAAAGTAAAAGTATTAAACTAAAGATTCTATATATACTATCGTATTCAGAATATTTAATATCATTAATATGTAAATTTATATCCAAAAATATTATCAAATCAGTATTTATCATACGTGTCATTTAGATACATAAAATAATTTTTTTTCACCAATTTATATTTTTCCCCACTCCTTACATATTTATTGGTTATAAATTTATCATCTTCTTTTTATTTTTATATTTTCATACATCTTAACTCACTTACATTTTTTTCTCCTTGTTTTGGTCTATTTCGTATTACGTATTACATTTGTGTTGGATAGACATCGTCACGGTCCGGTTCGGGTCTGGAACCGGACCCGAACTGCCGGTTCCCGGTTCCAAAAGTGGTGGAACCGGAACCAGACCCGTGGGAGTCCGTCCGGTTCCCGGTTCTTAGGAACCGTCGGTTCTCACGGTTCGGTTCCGGTTCTAGAGGAACCGAGAACCATGAAAAAAATAAAAAATCAATTAAATAATTTACTTAATTTAACTAAAAATACAAAATAAATTTTTAACTTAAAATAACATTGAGCCTAACAATAATTGTTCATGATATTAGTTAAAGAAATTTTATAATTATGTATTTATTTATATACAATCACTTGCACTTTTTTAGTTGTTATATTAGCAATGTGACACTAGAAAATATTCAAAGATATAAATAATTCTCAATAACAAAAATGAATCACACATTGTTAAGAAAGAAAGTCTACTTTGATTAGAAGTCTACATAAATTTAACAATATTAATTTCAAATGTAATTATTACTTATGTTGTTAATAATAACACATTAAATATTGTGAATAGGAAATAAATTTTTTATTATTTATGCAAAAATAGTTTTAAATATTTATTTTATAATTACAATTTTTTATAATTTTCTTTTCTTTTTTTCTTACTTTTTTTTTATAATTTTATGGTGTAGAACCGTCGGTTCGGCCGGTTCTTGAATCGACGGTTCTAAAACCGCCGGGTCATACGGTTTTTAGGGATAGAACCGTAAGGACCCGTCAGAACCGACGGGTCCTTTACTGGTTCACACCCGCCATTGCCAGGCCGGTTCCTGGTTCAGGAACAGCCGGTGACGGGTCAGGTCGGTTCCCGGTTCGGAACCGACCCATGATGATGTCTAGTGTTGGAATTGAACTCCTCTGGACGCGGTTAAGATCCAACAAAAAGCAAAAATTCAAACACATATATGCAAATCTTTAATAGAAATTCTATATATACTATATTGTTCAAAATATTTAATAACGCGAATATGGAACTTCTCATCTAAAAATATTACCAAATCAGTATTTAATATACGTACACTTAAACCCGCAAAATTTATTTTTTCCACAAATTTATATTTTTACTCCTCCTTATACGGTTGTAAATTCATTATCTTATCTTTATTTTTTATTTATATATATCCTAAACCTAAAATAATTATCAACTAGTCAATATATATTACTTTTCCCAGAAACTGCGGTTGGAAGTGCACAAAATTACAAAGAGAGTTTTCTTGATATGCCCCAACCGTAATATGTGCCCAACTTGCTCAATAATTGATGAAGTTTGTCAATGATTTACACACACACACCAACTAAATGCCACCAGCACAAACATACACAATCAAAATATCAAAACAACACATAAACACATGCATGAAACCAGAAAATTCGGAGGAAAAATTTCACTCACCACTGCCATCTCATCATCTCTTTTCTTATATATACACAACAATACACACACAAACAAGAGGATAATTTTGCAACCAAAAACTCCCCACAACAGCTCTTCAAACACACACATGCAGCACCACCTGAGCACACACACAAACAAACTCCATTAAAGTTTAGTTAAAACTTGGGACAAGAAAAGCTACGGTACGTTAAATTCGTTTTAAATCAAAACCGTATTAAAACAATGTTCTAAATGATGTTATGATGATATTAGGATCATAACTAACACCAAGAAGAGTCCAGAAATGGTTACATAAAGCTCCAAGCAAGGTAAATTCAAAAACCTTAATACACCATGCAAATTCGAAATCCTTGAATTATGGGGTTATTTAGATGTTTTGAGTTGATATATGTGTAGAAATATCATGTATAAATGCTTAGGAATGAATTAGAATGGATTTGGACGTGTAAAATGGTGCAAAATCGGACTTGAACCAAGGTTGAAGATGATGAATAGTATCCTGATACTGTTCACGTGAATAGTAACACGAATTTTGCAGAAAATTAAAAAATAAAATAATTTAAAATATAATTTTATTAATTCTGGTTGGTTGAAAATTTACTAAAATAATATTTATTTATTTCTAAAGTGAAAATTATTTTTTTTAATTTTTGGAATTATTTTTATTAAAATATAGTTATTTAAGTATATGTATAAGTAGATACTTTAGTATTATTAAAAATGTAGAAAAATATAATTTTATTTATTTTGGTTAGATAAATAATTAATAATATTTTATTTATCAATTCTGAAATATATAATTTTTTTTATTAATTTTTAATATTAGTTTTATTAGTATGAGCTATGTAAGATATAGATTATAAGTATATGTTTTAGTAATATAAAAAGTGCTAAAAATTAATATTTTATTTAGTACAAATTTTTATTATAAAATTAATAATTAAATTTAAAATAATAATAATAAATAAATAAATACCCCAAAATTAACGTCCCCTGGATGAAGTTCTCCTCGGCGAGAACTATTATATATATAATAATAATAATAATTGATAAATTAATTTAATTAATCTAAATAAAATGATTATGATAATAAATATTCCATAATATGTTTTAGCTAAAAATAATAGAAATATAACTTGAACTACTTATGTTATTAATGAAATGATATATAAAAATAAATAAATAAATATTTTGATATTGACTTTATCATTAAAATTTATTTTCGTAACCAATATTATCGCTTATATTATTACTAATATCACTAATATTGTTAGTAGTAATATTAAAATTATTATTAAGATCATTGTTATTATCTAAATTAGTATTATTGATTTTGTTACTAAACTATTAAATTGTTTTTGTAATTAAAATTGTTTTTACTATTAGTAGTAACATTAAAACTAATACAAACACCATTATCTTTGATACTAGTATTACTATTTTTATTAATATCATTGATATTAAATTTTGTATATTGCGTAAATAGAGAATAAAATTTTGGTAAATAATAAAAATTTGTTTTATATAAAGAAAATATACAACAGTGGAAAAATTTTAAAAGCTTAATTTACGAGCAATATAATCTCTAAAAATTACAAGATAAATAAATGATATACACTAAGAAGAACTCTACGAGAATTAAACAATAGAAGATAAAGAATAGTCACTATTTTTCATTAACTAAAAATAATATAAAAACCATGATAAGATCAAATAAATATAAAACTCTAACAACTAATCAAATTAAAGATGATATACCATATTGTAGAATATTTAAGAATAAAATTTAAGATTTCTTTTTAAATAACTAAACACAGTAAATGTACATATTTGATATATCCCAATTCCATAAAACATACAATTTTATTAAAATAATTTTTTTAGGGTATAGATACTAAAATACGTCCTTAAATAAATAAAAGTACTAAATATAAAGACAGATAAGGTTGAGAGATAAATGTTTAATAAATAAAAATCTTCTATATAAGGCAATAGAACTTAAAGAAAATTAAACCCCTTAAATAAAAATATAGATAACAATTAAAGATCAAGAGAAGCAAAATGAAAATAAATAACAAATAATTATTTCTTACTATAAAGGTTAGAACCTTAAAAAGTCCTTAAAAATAATAGAAACTTTATCAAATATAAAATATTTAGATATTCATAGGAATTCGATTAAATTAATAGACACCGTAGTAATTAAGTTTAATTTAAAATTAGGTGATTAAAGTTAGCACCCTTAATTTTAGGAAGACTTCTCTTATAGGAATAATCGTATAATAATAAATATATGTTATTCCATTTCATAGGAATATAAATCGATTCTCGGACTACCAGTAGCTTATTACAGCGATATAGCGAGGACCACAGGTGGGGACTTTGACCTTATCATATTGTTTGTGCTTGTAGTTAGTTGCATTGATAATAACATATCAAACTGAATTGCATGTGGGTTTGGGTAAATTGCATGCTGCTTGGTGTATGTGGGATTGCCAAAACACTTATTATAATTAATAATGTCATTGTATGATAACAATTGTATGGAGCATGTTGATGTTTGTCTATAATTGTATGATCACCTTAAACCTGACTAAAAGCTTTTGACCCTAAAAGAAAATGATCATGCATTACACGATTTGCATAAATAGCATTTGAGCAAGTGGTAGCCTACTACGTGTTAGTATTTCGGCCCTCTGATAATGCTTGGTTGACCTAGGCTAAAAGCTATTAGATCAACGCAAGGTTACCTTTAAGCTGTCGGTACCATAGGAACTACATGGTAAATGAAGGACGCTGCTTATGGTATCGCTTTGAAAGGACTAACACTTAGTGGAGTTTCTAAGGCAGAAAACAGGAAATGAGAGATTTAAGATATGGTTCACTTAAAGAGATAATTAAAGTGAGTATTGATGTATTCATGTATGCTTAGTCTCTCCTGGGTAGGTGGGCCATAACATTGTGATCCTTCAACCCCGATGAGAGGGCGTAAATCTCCATCCTGCTTTGGATTCTAGATCATCCAAGCTTGTAATGTACATATGATTGATTGTTATTGCATATGATTGGTAATTATACTTGTTTGTTATTGTTTGATGCGTGGTTTGGGAAGGTTATCTCACTGAGCTGTGGTTCGCTCACCCCCAACAGTCTTTGTGCAGGTATAACGTTAGCTGGGATTGGGTTAAGCATGAGTGAAGAGTGCTACATCAAAAGACCTTGCTGAAGATAGTTTCATAGATTATATTGGTCTTTAAGAACAAATTAGATAAATGGTATAATTGATTAAGATCTTGTATTTTATAGGTTTGATCTCAATTTCATTATTTGGTAGGGGATACCGATTCTCTGCGGTTCTGGCAAACTAAGGAAAATCGGAATCCTTAGTATTTATATAATATATTGGTATGACTACATTACATGTAACAATTATAAGATAGAGTCTTGTAATATCTGACTTGCAAGATGGTTCTCATATTACGGGTGTACACGTGGTATGATGACTACAGAATGATACTACTAGGCCCTATTTTGGGGCATGACATCAACCTACTGTTCAAGGAGCCGCCGCACCTCAGATGGACTTACATGCCACGTTAGGACATCTGACCCACGTGTTAGAAGCGATTAGGCAAAACATGCTAGCACAAGCACCTGTACCTGAGATAGCACCAGCAACAGCACCGGCATCTACACCAACCCCACCACCACATCAAGCATCAACAGAGGCATCTGTGCATAGGAACATGCATAG